>CM076398.1:40010004-41242504 GCA_038363315.1 Mugilogobius chulae | reverse complement strand
GTAAGCTCCTGTATTTTCAAAAATTGAAAATGAGAAAAAAGAAACACTGGTGCAAGTTTCGAACCAACAACTTTCTAATCCATGCACCACTCGTTTATCTAGTTCAGCCAATTAACCGATGATGTCATTCTATAGCGAGTGACCGCTTTCCAACTTGCCACAGCAGCAATGTCATTAGGAGGGTTTTTATAACCCACCTCGGCGGCTCCGAGGTGGGTTATAAAAAGTGGGTGAAAAAAGTAGATTCTGTGTTTAGTTTCACTTTAAACAGCTCTCTCATCTTGCCATGTTGGGGAGGTTGAAGTCTGACTGTTTGAGAGTGTGGACAGAGGACTTAAACTGTACATATAACGATGTCATGCAGATGCCAATAATTCAGGTAAAAGGTTGAGGGTAGAAGAGCTTCTTAAATAAGAAGTAACAAGTCTATGAGGGGCATAATTCTTTTATATATTTTATATAAAACTATATATTTTTTTGTATTTGAGCTATTTTATGTAAAACACAAAATTAATATAAAACAGCTTAAAAAAAAAGAGGGCCATTTACTTTCTGTTCAAAACTGCAGAACTGATAAGCCCTGCTTCTTCATTGTAATATTTTAATGCAACAAGCAGCAGATTTTAAATTTGTAACTTTTATTTTTGTAAACTAGCTATGTGACTATTTTGAACCAAACGTTTTGTTTGAAATAATCACAATTAAATACAGACTAGTGAGTAGGTGAGGACAGGGCTTTTCAGAGCACTCAATCATCAGCTGCATAAAAGAAATGCAAGAATCATTCCTATTAAAACTTTGAGTAGACTAAAGATGAGAGAAGGCAGTTATAACAAGGTTACAAAAAAACAGAAAAATAGATTTTACACAATGGGTCTCTTTAAAATTACACAATTGTGAGATATTTTAAGGTGCACCAATGATCTAGATTTCATTCATAAATAAAATACTACATAGCCATTTGTGGTTTACCTGGGTATTCGTACAGTCGTCTCTGTAGTGCCCAGACCAAGTTGCCCTCCTTCTCCAGCCCCCCAAGCAAACACCTGGCCCTGCTCACTGACTGCCAGAGAGTGTGCCCGGCCACAGCACACTTTTGTAATTTTCTGAGTGTCCAAAGCCCCAACCAGTTCTGCAAAGAGAAAACCTAGCTGTAGTAGATTTTTATTACTCGGAAAATCCTATTACAGTTTTACGACTTTACAGTCTCTACAGCACAAGTTTTCAGTTACAAACAAAGATTTAAAGAAAGGCATAATACCTCAAAAGCAAATATTGCATTCTTTGTTTTGCTATTGACCTTTAAGCAAGCTATTGTACTTTTACTTTGGAATCTCAGGTGTAAAAAAAAACTGTCTACAAAAAGCACCGCTGACTTTATATCTGCCAGACGTTTTCTATGTCAGCATTGAGTTAAAGCCTCATCTACTAACTGTAGGGAATAACAAAAAGGAAGATAAACACACTTAACTAACCACAAATGCAGATGTTGTGCACTCTTCTGATGACTCAAAATGAGTTGCATTTCTTAAAGATTGACTTAAAACAGTGAATTCGATCGTGGAGGTTAACCTACAATATATCAAAACTGGAACATTCTGAACGACGAGTGTTTTGCAATGCTCAGTGAAGAGAATTTGTCACAGAATTTGTCAAACAAATGTAAATTACTAATTACAACTCCATATACATTTTTGAAGGGAAAAATATTTTGTCTTTGTTCTTTAAAAATGCAGAGGAAACATCAATGTCAAAAGTAAAAAATATACCTTTTTGCTTATAAATATGTAACAATAACAGAACTAATATATGGACACGCAACGAGTCTTTAAACAGTCATTGAAGACTGCATAACACAGAATAAAACAGCCTAAATGACAAGCTTTTCTTTTAAAAAAACAGCATAGGCTTACCCGGGGACGAGCCTGATTTGTCGTGGCCTAACTGTCCACAGTTGTTGGAGCCACATGTGTAGACACTACCATCCTGAAGCAGAAACACAGTGTGCTCCCCTGCACAAGCAATCTCCTTCAGCCCTCTGCCACAGAACACTGAACAGCTTTTTGGCTCATAGACTGGATTCTTTTCCACACCATTCCCCAGCTGTCCGTCTCTCGCATTGCCCCAACACAGCATAATGGCACCGGAGACTAGACTAGCTGCACTTTAAAATTTGAGTAGAGTGCAAATCAGAAGAAAATAATACTTAGACTTTAGAGTTGCCTCTTTTCTTTCTTTTAATGTAAATCCCAAACCTGAAAAATAAAAATGCAAAAAAAAATTATGCAAAATAAATATTATAATAATAATAATAATAACATTTTATAATACACACACACACACACACATACATATATATATATATTAATTATTATACGAACAATCATTTTAAACCTTGACGTGTAATATTCAAACATGACGTGAGTGTGAGAATGATGAACACAAACCAAAGGGATGTGCTTTAGAAACCTGTCACTGTAATCCCTGCTTAAGCGGCTCCAGGTTCTTATTATCAGTCTGCAGTTAACATGCAAGTGTGAGTGAACACAACATGACTAGTAAAAATCAGATAACTGGAATAATCACATAATCCAAAGCTTTGATTTGATTTTTGGTCTATTAGTTGAATACTTAGAGTAATTATTGTATTTTGAAGATACGATCTCTTGACATTTACAATATCTCTACAATTTGACAATGTCATCTTTATTTTTGTTTTAGTTACATTAGTTTGCTCTAGTTTGCAAAATTTTCCTAACCACAAATAAAAAAAAAAAAAACAGGAAAAAAAGATCAACCTAATCTGTTCACATTGAACAGATAAGGTTATAATAAAATACATTTGAATGTAAAGAAAAAACAGTGAGTAAAAAACACAATTTATATTCCTACCATAGAATTTATACAGTCTATGATTTTTCCTGCTGTATGACTGTAAGAAAATGCAATTCCACTTAGAAGAAAATATAGATGTATTAACAATCTATAGCTTTTAGAGAGATAAAAAAAATCTTATACCAATATTATATTTTGAATGGGCAAACTCCTCAAAATATTACCTACACATACAAGAAGCTAAAATGAATGATGAAAGAATGCAATGTGACTTGTTGCAATAATAACAACTGAAGTGTGCACCCCTACCTAAAAATGAAGGTATACCTTTAGGTAGGATACAGTAACAGGAATAATGTTATTTTCAATTTAGCATATAAACGTTGATAAAATAGACAAATAGATGTGCTGTTATTTTACAACACGGAACCAATTATTATACATTAGAAATGGTCAGGAAAAGAACAATAATACCGTGCTATATAAAATGACCCAGCAATAATTTTCACCAAACTAAGCTTCAAAACTTTGTGAATAATTTTGTAGCATTTTACGGAATTAATGTCAAAATATTTATCTTTGTTCCGTAAATTCTTGAGAGGAGAATGAAATTATAGCTTTCACTGTGCAGAGAGCATTAACATCAGGTTAATAGTTAAGGTTAGCTAGCTTTGTCACTAGCAAGCTAACTACACAGCGTTGACTATAACACAGTGAGGTCCAAACTATTAGGTATATTCGTAGATGAGACATAGAACGCCGACGAAGCCAATTTCTATGTTGCAAAGTGTAAATCTGTGTCATTTACCTGGAGAAATGCATGATGAAGTAGGGCGTTTGGTTTCGCTTGCGGGGAACAAACCAGGAAGTGCACTCAAACCTCTACGTCAGCGAAAGAAGCGCTGTGATTGGCTGAAATAATGTACGTTTTATTATAGATGCATAAATGAGCTTTAATTGTTTAAGCCCTAATTTTATTAAACACAGCAAGCTATTTTTGATAAATTAAAATACACATTCTCTAAAATTCTGCACTGGTTTATTCATAGTTTTTTTTGTTGTTGTTGTTTTTTTGTTCCTTGTAAAATTTAATTTTAATAAGCCACAAATTTAAATAAATAAATAAACTATTTTTGGTTTATGTAGCTACATGCCAATTTTGAACCTTACATGTTTTACTCGCCATCCTAATTTTAAATATAGACAAGTGGGTGGGGATAAGTGGAAGGTGAAGGCAGAGATTTTTAGAGCACTGGACCTCCAGGACAATGCAAGGTAATCTTTATATTGCTTTTTTCTTGATTGATATAGCTGTTTTGGTCTTAGTATATTTCACAATAAATACACAAAATTATACATTAGTCTATTTTAATGAACTTTTTTGTATATTTATTTATTTATTTATTTACTTGGTTTATTTAATTTTTTGTATATGTGTATATATATATATATATATATATATATATATATATATATATATATATATATATATATATATATATATATTTATATATATATATATATATATATATATATATATATATATATATATATTTATATATTTTATATATATATATTTATTTTTTTTTTTTTTTTTTTTTTACAAATATGGGCTTGCATTAATGACAATTTGTTACACCAAAGATCGCAGTTATTATCTAGATTGCAACACTGGAATTTCCTCATCATGACAGATTGCACTATGTTCTGTGTATATTACTGTGTATATTATTTCTTCGACTAATTTTTATTGGTCTATTTTTGCATGCCCTTATATTTGATATTTTTTTACTCTTTAGATTTTTTATCTTTATCTGTGTTTTCTGTGTTATATGTTGCACATTAGCACCGCAGCAAGTTCCTAGTCTGTGAATTCTGTTTGTTCACTGACAATGGCAATAAAATTCTTTCTGATTCTGATTCTGATTCTGATAAAGGATATCTTATCTTATCTTATCTTATCTTAGTACTTATATTCACAGTCTTGTGATGTTTTAAAACAAAATAATGAATGAATATTGCTTTAAATATCCCTAGGGGGCATTTATTTAATCATGTGAATGATTTAAATGTAAATGAAAAAATAACATTTGAAAGTTAATATTAAGCTAAAAATAAGGAGGGAGTTTTGCTCTGCTTTCAACTTGGGCAGCTTTATAAATGAGCTGCTAATGCACAAAGTTCTTTTAAACAATACCCCTGTTGAATGTCAAGTTCGTTCACTCATGTAGTCTCATCATCAAAATAGTCCTTCGGGTCTTTTCCAAGTTGTCCATGTATAATCTTTATTCTGTTATCACATTCAGGACACTTTATCTGTCACACATAGCTGGGTCCATTCTATTTGTCTATACACAACACGGGTTTGTTAAAAACAAACTGTGGTAATCAATTATTTATAGCTTTGATGATGAAGACCTTTATTTAATCTGAAAAATCAGCAATAAAGCTTGGTTATGATTATTATAATTTTTTTACTGATCGATGATTGGTGTACGTAACCGCCACTCGTCTGACTGTGGCCAATCAAACATGAGTAGTTTTCTGGGCGTCAAGGAGGCGTCACCGCTTGTAGAGCGCTGATTGGTGCGGAGGCACACCACAGGCCATGTTTGATAACACATCGTGCACTGCTGCTGCTGTGCTGCTGCTACGAGGAGGAGGGCGGAGGTGTACATCTACTTCTAGCTTCATCGGTACGTCTCTAACATATAGTGAAAAAGAACTTTTTACCTAACACCCTAAGGGTAAAGCATGACTGGATTCTTTTAAATCAGAGGCTGAAGTAATATTCCGAAAACTGGTGATGAAAAGAGCGAAATCTAGTAAGGCTAATCCATAATAAACAAACAGCGCTAGCTAGGCTTTTGCTGCGCTAGCAGTGATGATGCAGAGCGAGCTAAAAGTCTTAAAAAGGTTCTCCTTATTGTGTTGTATATTTTCCATGTACACTGTATTTGATCTACGTAAGTATTAAACAAAATTAACACATTTTAAAACACATTGAATCATATGTCGTCCGCATGTCCCGCCTATTTCTGTTGCATCATACATGCAGGTCTAGCATGTGACCACCAATGCTGCTGGTTTTAGTAAACGATACAATTTGATTACACTTTAATGTATTTTTGTGCACAATTAACGAATTGACTAGATTTGATTCGCATATTGTGCCATACCGTAGGCTTGCCTGTGGGTCTGGAACTTTTTTAATTCATGTCCATTTTAATTATAAATCTTTCTGTTTGTTACAGGATTAACTAGCTTAAAGTTTAAACCTAACCCCCGACCTAAGCAAACAAAGAGTGTGGTGTGTACTAAAAGTCATGTTTGTCTGTTTGAACAGAAAACTCTCCGCGTCTTCCTCAAGCTTCTCCTTTGTTTGCACCAACAAGGTGATGTCCAGAGTCTGTCTTGCCCGTCTGGCCAGTTGTACTAGGCCTCATGGCCACAGCAGCCTTTTGCAGATGGCATTGATCCAGCAGCCGCTTCAGCAAGACAGTCAGATATTAAGGAGACATCTTCACAGCCCTTCAGAGAAACGTCCAAGTAACACACGTTTTGACCCGGACAGTAGTGGTAGACCCACTACTTGGGATTCGTTTGGCATCTGGGACAATCGCATTGATGAACCAATATTGCTGCCCCCCAGCATTCGCTATGGCAAGCCCATTCCCAAAGTTAGTTTATCCAAAGTAGGCTGTGCTTCACTTATTGGTCAACGCAAAGAAAATGAAGATCGCTTCCAAGTCTCCCAAATGACTGACAGCATTATGTACTTTGCTGTGTTTGATGGCCATGGAGGACCTGATGCAGCAGACTTCTGTGAGAAACACATGGAAACCTTTATCAAGTAAGAACTTGAACCATTTTGTCTTAATAACGACTTTATATCTTTATCTCCTGGGGTATTTGTGTGAATTTAGTCTTTAGTGTCAAAGTGAATGTTTTTGTGTGATTGTTTCAGGAAGCTTGTGTCAGAGGAGGAGAATCTGGAAACGGTTTTAACTAAAGCTTTTCTTGAAATCGACAAAGCTTTTGCTAAGCACCTTCACTTCTTTCCCAATTGTAAGTTCTGTCTTATGTATATATCATGCTTTTACATTCTCCATGCCTTAAAGGTTGAGTTACTGTCTATAAATAGACTTAGGCCTGGGAGTGTGCTCTTAATTTTTGCAGCATTGCATACAACAAGAAGCAGAGGTGACCCAAGAATTATGTGTTGATTATAAAAACACTTTTGTTTTGTCATCAAAGGATTTGGAAAACTGGAAATATAGAATGCATCAAATCCAAATGTAGTCATAATATACAAATTAATCGTGCGTTTCAAGCAACTGGATACTGGGTTATTTTACACCACCCACTTGAAAAAATGCACTGGAATGCCACTTGAGCTTGCAAATTTTACTTGTGAACATGGAGCTTAGTAATTCCTATTTCACTTGATGATCAAAAACCACCTAATTTAATTGAGAGTTATTGCTTAAATCTAGCATTAAATATTTTATTTAGCTTTTGTTTAGTGTTTACATTTACATTTACGTTTAGCATTTGCTATGTCGTTGTACAAGTCAATTTTCATCTGGGAAATATCCAACCTCCCAGCTGCCTGGAATTCAGCATTAGAACACTCACTTGGTGCATAAATCATTAACAATGTAGGAATTTATGCTCTGTTAATAGCAAACAAATTCCAACACACGCTTTTACCTTGAAACGCAATACCAATATAAGATTGATAAATTGGCTAACAAGGCTGTGTGTCAGTTAGATTATGATCATCAGCTATCAGGATATGAACTAGAACCATATAAGCAAAGCACCACCTCTGCACATTTCATTGGTTTAATAAGAAATTAAATTCACAATTATTATACTCGAGTTGTGACAGTAGAAATTGTTGATTGTGTTTTGATCAGTTGTTATTGGGACCTCCAAACCTGTAGTAGTTCATTCTAAATTAAAAAGAAATTCTGCTACTTGTTTTAAGATAATTGACTGAAACAGCTTTAAGAACGTCTT
Organism: Mugilogobius chulae; assembly: GCA_038363315.1. Lineage (NCBI taxonomy): Eukaryota > Metazoa > Chordata > Actinopteri > Gobiiformes > Gobiidae > Mugilogobius > Mugilogobius chulae. The sequence continues at coordinate 41,234,644 of CM076398.1, read as the reverse complement.
TGTTATTTTATTATAGTATATTAACAGCTAGTGTACCTGTATGTGGCCCTTCACTGGCCATGCTGTATGAAATGTCCCAATATGCCTGTGTGTGTGCATGTTATCTATGACAGTTGCTGAACCAGCTCAAAGCTGGAGGCCCTTGGCACCAATGTGGATGACGAGAGGCTAGATTTTGAAGGAGAGTCCAGCGGGTCCTAAATCCTGGACTACTGGAAGGTTCCCTTTCTTTCTCTCAGTTCTATCTATCTTCCCTTTTCTTTTCTTCTCTTGCCAAGAGTATGCAAACATCTCCAGAACCAATGCATCCGTTTGATTATGTGTCATCTGTTTATGTTAGTGTTAGTGTTAGCATCAAAGCCAGTCCATGCTTAAGGAATGGAGGTTAAATTAAAAAGATATATATATATTTTTTTTTATAGCTGTGTAGATGCTTGTGTGATTTGTAATTTACGCAATCAAGATTTTTGCTTATTTAATAATAAACAAGGGGGTTAGGCATTTAGTCCATTTTTAATTCTTTGACAATTGTCACTGCTTCATCTTGTCTCTCTTACTCCACAATTACATTTCCCATTATGAGAATAGTTCCTGCAAAAAGCAAGTAATCTCTTAGAACTACATATCACTTCAATTAGTGTTTCAGCTACAATAAAATAGTTAGTTTATTTATTTCACTTAAAGATTGCATGTTAAACTTGCTGTTGACTCTGTGTTCCCTTCTGCCCCCTGTATTGTGGATATGTGAGAGTGAGAATCACCATATGCTCCAAAACAGCAGCAACTCTTTGTTTAAACTTAAAATGATATGTGCATTCTTTAACTGTTTTAATTGTGTTTGAATGTTTCTGTAGCGCCTGCCACAAACGCAGGCACCACAGCCACTGTGGCCCTGCTCAGGGATGGTATTGAGCTGGTGGTGGCCAGTGTGGGTGACAGCCGAGCCATGCTGTGCCGCCGGGGAAAAGCCTTGAAGCTCACAGACGATCACACCCCCGAAAGGAAGGATGAAAAGATAAGGTAAACTAAAATATGATCAGTTAAAGGTGTAGTAGCTCATTTTCACACAGCAAACACTTTTAAGGTTTCAAACTTTCCTTTGACACATAGTTAATATATCAATATGTATTTATTTTTTATTGCAATTTTGGACTAAAACCCTCTTTTTACAAACAACAAATTGAAATTGGAGAGGACCACTCAATCTTAGCAAATAAGAATTCTGCTTTTAGTTGTTGATGGGAACCAAAATTCTTTGTTATTCAACTCAGACAGTACACAGTGGTCACATTTTTTTCAGTAAGTGCTGCATTTATCATATGCTTTTTAATAAAAAGCACAAAATGTACTTAATTACAACTGAAAAAGTTAGCTACCCTAACTTTAAGAATATCTTTCATGTTGTAAACCACTAACTTGTCCTTTTACCATCTGTTTGCCAAAAGAGTGAAGAAGAGTGGGGGTTTCATCACCTGGAATAGTCTGGGACAGCCAAATGTTAATGGGAGGTTGGCAATGACCCGCAGTATTGGAGATTTTGACTTGAAGAACATGGGTGTGATTGCTGAACCTGAAACCAAAAATATATCTGTAAGTTTACCAATTTATTGCTGTGGTCATATTACAACTCACTGCTAAAAGAACAGGAGTGTGCTTGCTAATTTATCAGTAGTAACTCAAAGAAGGAATTAAGTTTGCTTTAAGCTTGCACGAAATCAGACACTGATGGCGTAAATTTATTTGTTCAGCTGCACCACGTCCATGACGCATTTTTGGCACTGACAACGGATGGCATCAACTTTATAATGAACAGTCAGGAAATCTGCAATGTCATCAATCAGTGTCACGACCCTAAAGAAGCAGCTCAGAGGATCTCGGAACAGGTCAGAATAAACTCCAAATCAAGCCTATAATGTAAACTTACCAATGTACGCTAATGACCAGTAGGTGGCACTGAGGTGTAGCATTAAGACTGCATACCGCAACTAAAGTGGACTTTTTTTCCTTTCCAGGCTTTGCAGTATGGCTCAGAGGACAACAGCACAATTATTGTGGTGCCCTTTGGTGCCTGGGGAAAGCACAAGAGCTCAGACTCCAGCTTCTCATTCAGCCGCAGTTTTGTGTCGAGCGGTCGTTGGGCGTAGTCTTGTGGATAATGAAGAAATTAGGTCTGTGGACCCATTTTTGTGTGCAATACAGTCACTCAATGGTGCTTTCTGTGCGCTATACTAAAAAGTGGTTTGTCCAAACAATAATCCTTAAGGCTTCCAGTGTTTAGAGTAGCATGATATTTATTAGTCTCAGTGTCGTGAGAGGCAGTGAATTCATGATTTGCACTAAACGAACATTCTTTTGAATTATACAACTTTTCCCAGAGGGCAGTAACTTTGGGGTGATATAAATGTTATCAACTTTACTACTAACTACTGCCCACCGTTTTGGAATCATTTTAATTTTTCCTCTGTTTCTTCTTTTACATTTAAAATTTAATAATTGTTCATCACATTTAATAATTGTTCATCACATTGTCTAATACATTCAACATTATTTTGTTTGAATGTTGGGGTATTTGGAAAATTGTGACATTGCGGGATATAATTGAATTAATTGGAAATATGCAAAAAGGATTGAAAATACTTTCTGAAAGTTAACGGTGAAAACGACTGGTATCATGACAGTGGAAAATATTGACATTTCAGTATTTTAAAGTTGTCGAATATAATCTATAACAAGATATTTTCGAAAGTTTAAGCCTCTAAGTATCTTCTTTTTGTAGCTAAGCATTTAAAAGTGTCTATGTCTATTTTCTGTTTTTTTTTTTTTCTTTTATGTGCCTATGGCACCTGTTCTAATTTACTTGATCGTTCAGCCACCAGAAACATTAATGCCCAATTGCACAAGTTTGATGGCCTCGGCAAGCCAGAATGTTTTGTATGAATATTTGAAACATTGTGAATAGTTTGACAAATCTGTATTTTATTCTTTTTATGGTTCATTTGATAAAGGCTGCAACTATTTGTTTTTCAGTGTCATATTTAACAACATTGCTAAGAAAATACATGATTGAAATAAATTATTATTTAGCAGAAATGTCAAATGTATCAATAGTTGTTGCATTAATTGTAACATCTACATTTGTACAGCAATGCTATTGTGTATTTTGTGAGGGCACTCAGAAATGTTCAGGGTACAGAAATGCATAGAATAGGTTTTGTATATATTTCTATTTATGTACACTGGAAAACGGTCTGTTACATATATGTACCAATAGAAAATGTGTGTTGAAATCCTTTGTTGTGGTAAGTAATTTCTTTACAATTGTGTAATTAGAAAAACACAAAGCACACTTAATGCAACTCTGAGAATTGTTCTGTGAACCATGTATGACATTGTGAATGTTTGCTAATAGGGCTGTACAGTATTTTTAACACATATTTATATCTAATTGTGTTAAATATGTGAATTGGATAAAATGTATACATTTTGAAACTTTGAGTAACTTCAGAACAAAATTTAACTTAAACTGAGTTAATGTTGCAGCCCTGCTTGCTTCTTTTCTCTCCAAACTGATCCCTGCTTTGGTCACTCAAGCTTCATATATCAACAACCGTGATAATCTACAATCCTTTATAAAATTATGAGAATATTTGTTGTCTCATTGTATTATTTCTTGTCAGATTTTAAGTTTTTACTATTGACTTGTCTTTGTTGTTTTCTCAGTGACTTGATTTTGATTAAAATTATTTCTCGTAATAAACCTTGAAAGACTGAAACTTGTTTGTCCTCGTTGCAGTTTTTGCTCAAATTATTAAATGTCTGTAAATTCTGCAGGCTTGATGTGTTTCAGGTTGTCATGGCAACACAGGGGTTAAAGCTGTCGACTTCCTCTTGGTTAAGTCCAGTGGAGAGCTTGGTTGTGTGATAAAGCACCTGTCGTCTCTGTCATGAGCTGATGGTGGTTGTTTGGTGCAGCAGAGAAGCCTTAACAGCAAGACAACTCAAGACCGTTCTGATTCTGGTTTCTCACATGCTTCTGACGTGGTAAGACACTTAAAAATATGCTTTGATTGCATTTTTTTTTTCCTCAGGACTTTTAAGATGAGTTTAGGATTTGATTCCACAATAAGGAAAATACCCATTTGGGCAGTTCATAAAAAAAAAAGTAGATGTCTGCTGCAAACTAAACAATGCATTTAGTATAATCAACTTGTTCAATTTCACGTTCAAGACTATTCCATATCCAGTACATAAATTATTTTTTATCTTGTTATCTTTTTGCTGTAATACTTGTCACTACAATAATTGTTACTTTAGTAATTGAATAATTACTTAGCCACACAATTCCAAAGCATGAAATGACACTGAGCAAAATTCCTTTTTTTTTTTAAGTGTGGTATGTCCATACAAGTGGACATTTTTACAAATTTTTCTACTCTATCTCTCTGCTCTTTTCATACTTCAGTTTTCCTGTCAAATGAAACTATTGAAATAATAATTTATATTTGTGAAACCTTTCATATATCATTCTTATTTGTTATACAGTATATAGTATATTACTTTTCATATTGTCATAATGCACTTTTCATTATATTTTACAGAGAAATGGAACAAGCCAATCACATAAACATTGCAATGGTGGAGAACATAGGCACAAATGGGAGCCGCTGCACATCTGAGGTGCAGACAAATGCAGAGCAGGACCTGAAGCCTCTTGGCTCTACTGTGAGCTTCCACAGCCTCCAGTACAACATACAAGTGAAGAGTGGCCCTCTATGCAAGCGCAAGACCACCACTCGACACGTCCTGCTGGATCTTAAGTCAGTTTATCTTCAAATATTAGTGATTTACTTTGGGAATATTGGCGCAGACTCACTGAGAAATACTTGAAATGTTGAATATTTATAATAATAACATAAAGAGAAAACATAAAAAGAATGTATTTACAAATTTACAGTACTACATGAAACTAATTGGACTACTGACTGGACAGAAATACTGCAGTGTCGTGCTGTCTGCTAAGGCAACAAAACAAGATCACATTGAATCTCTGCTCTTAGTTTAAATTTGTTTTATATAACTGTTTTTTGTTTTTGTTTTTTCAAAACATTGTAGACTGCTGTTTTATTGTAATACGGGTTAAAAAAAAAAGAAACTGCCTTTAATATAGCTAAAATTATGTCTATGAAAAGGCAATAAGGGAACACTTAATTTAATTTATTTTAATTTTGATGGCAGAAAAGATCTAGAAAATTAAGTTGTGCTATTTTCAGTAATCTACAAAATATATTGAACATTTTATTCTCCCATACATCCAAATTTTTTTGTTTAACAGTGGAGTAATGAAACCTGGTCTGAACGCTATTCTTGGTCCTACTGGAAGTGGCAAGTCATCGTGAGTAGAAACAGACAAAAAAATAATAATAAGGTTGTTCTCTATAAAGCTTTTTTCTTTGTTTGTTTTACTTTAATAGGTTCTTGGATATTTTAGCAGCAAGGAAAGATCCTGCTGGTCTTTCTGGAGAGGTACTTATTGATGGAGCCCCCAACCACTAAATTTTAAATGTCTCTCAGGATATGTAGTGCAGGTACTTCTACTTGATTATTCCCCCACCAAGCTACAGTTGTTTGATTTTATTACCATTTATATATATATATATTTACTAGTTATAAAATTGCAACTGTGTCCAAGTATTGTCTCTTCTCAAAGCATTTTCTCTGAAGCAATCCTCTTGTTGGACCTATAATTTGACATGCTATCCTATTTTCACAGGAAGATGTTGTGATGGGCACTTTGACTGTGAAAGAGAATTTAAGTTTTTCTGCTGCTCTCCGATTGCCCTCATCTGTTTCACAAAGTGAGAAGGAGACTCGAGTTAATCACCTTATCAAAGAACTAGGACTCACAAAAGTAGCAGATTCTATGGTAAGATATAATCGTCGGGGTGTGTGTGGCAGATTTTTCTCATTTTCAAAGGGTGACTTCATTTGGTAGATTAATTCTTGTTGTAATCATAAATAATAGCTTTACACCAGTTAAGTTACAGTTTGGGCAGAAAAAGCTGTTTGTTAAAAATTATAGGAAGTAGAAAAAAATTAATGGCATTGCATGAATAGAGAGACTCATTCGATCCGAAGGATAGGTATCATTTACTGAAAATATATTTTTTCTGTTAATTCAACAAATTAAAGGTGTTGCCATATATTTATATTTTTCATATTTTGTTATCCTAGTAACTGCATGTATGTGACATCATTATTGACAACCAGGAAGCAAAATTCTTAATCTAAAAAAATGTGTTTATCAGAGATAGATAATAATGTTAAAACATTTTTCCTCAACATTTTTTTTTTTTTTCAAACATAAGTAGATCATCATTTAACACTGTGCTTTTTATAATCAACTTATTATACTAATATGGCCATGTCAATAAAAACAAGTCCAGTGACTCCTGGCTTTCACCATATTTGGCTACTTGGCCTTTTCAAACCCTGTTTGTTCTATTTTTTATTTTTTTATATTTTTTTTATTTTGCAAATAGGAGCACACTGTGACATTTCCACAAATCTAAAAATATTCCATGTAATCATAGCCATAATTTTTTCAAGCAGCCAAGTTTTATGTATAATAAAGTAAGAAAAAACACTGCATATTTTTTCTACAAAATCTAAATGTTTTAACTGAAATGGTTGAATTGATTTGAGTAAATTGATTGATTTCACTGACATTCACTTAATGTTTTGTATGTTAAGAATTTCTAAAACAACAAACTATTCTATTATATTATATTATAAATTATATTATATTCTACACTATTCTTTTATGTTATGTTATATTATGTTTTATTATATTGTATTATATTTAATTTTATTATTATTAAAAATATATTTTTTTATTATAGTCTAGTCAAGCATGGAGGATTTAATCAAAATTAAACTTTGAGCTAATGAAGCTCATAATAAGTTCATTTTGAATATGTTTCGTTTAAATGTGTAGTAACTCTCTACTATTGTAATTTGGTAGGTGGGCAGTCCAATGACAAGGGGAATATCAGGAGGCGAAAGAAAGAGGACAAACATAGGCATGGAGCTGATCATTGACCCATCAGTTCTTTTTTTGGATGAACCAACCACTGGACTTGATGCCAGCACAGCAAACTCTGTCCTTCTGCTGCTAAAGAGGTGATTGTGACCATAAACAAATATTAACTAATTAAAAATACTTACACAATTTGTGGGATGAAGGTGCTCTTGCAAAAAAGCTTTTATGTTTTTTGACAGAATGGCAAGTCACGGAAGAACCATCATTATGTCTATCCATCAGCCACGTTACTCCATCTACAAGTTGTTCGACTCTCTCACATTGTTGGTCAGCGGTAAAATGGCTTACCATGGACCTGCGCCCAATGCCCTAGACTACTTTGCCAGCATTGGTAATACTTTTTTAGTAATAGTAACTGCTGTTTATGTTATAGTCTAGTCCAGTGTTTCCCAACTTTTTTTCCTCAGAGCCCCCACTACTTTAACTGGGGACTTGTCGACCCCCTCCCCTTCCTTTTTATAATTTTGTCCTTCACAAATATATTATATTATCAAAACAGGCAAACATAGTCTTGGAACTACTGCGCTAGATTGTTGCTTTATGTTGACAAGATGATGACAGAATCTTTACACAGGATATTCATGTGAGCCACACAATAACCCAGCAGACTTCTTCCTGGATGTCATTAATGGAAACTCCACAGCAAGAGCAATGATCAAATTGCAAGGATCTGGAGGTAAGTTTTCCTGAAAAAGCAAAACATGATATTATGTATATTTATGTGCAGTTTGTATGTGCACAGATGTGGACTTTGAAGAACTGAGTGGGTCACGGCAGAGTATTGAGGAATGTTTAGTTGAAGAATACAGAAACAGCTGCTACTTCAGTAACACACAAAGTGAACTTGAACAAATTGTCCAGGAGAAAAGGTGTATGTCACAACCACTATCTAACACCATCACCTACAACACCCCTTTCTTTCATCAGCTGCACTGGGTACTGAAGAGGACTGTGCAAAACCTCTTGTTAAACCCTCAAACATCTGTGGCACAGGTAATACACTTGACTTGATATGTGCTGTCATTTTCTTTGATCACTTCTATTGAACTTTAACATATGGTCAAACTTGTTTGACAATATGTGTCAACAGAAGTTATTAAGAAAGGACTCTGAGTGATGTGATAGTTGTGAACAGCATACGCAGACAACAGATCAGGGGTCAACACTTAATTCTCCCATTAGTCTTCTCATGGCGTCAAAATGCTTTCAAAAGTATTCTCACTTTAAGAATTATTAACAGCTAATTGGTCTTAAATAAGTCATAATAATCCCACAAAAGTGGCTCTGGACGGCATGGGCGTCCTAATCGGCTTTGGTGACTATTGTGACCCCACTATTGCCTTTCTGTGGAGGATCTGCACTGATATCATATCTGACCAAAGCCCCTTGGCCTCTCTGTGAATTCATCACATGATGGCGCCATGACCTATCAGTGCAGTGGCCTGCTTTCACATGAGAAACCAGGGGGAATGAGGTGAAAAAGGCTCACCCTTATCAGCTTATCCCCCTCACCCTGGGAACCGCTTTGTGCTGTCATAATCTGTCAATTGTTGGGATTAAAACTCATGTTGCTTTTTGTTTTTTCATTCCTTTCTCTTATTGCCTCTGGACCACGTGTTAACGTAGTTTTGTCTGTTGCACATTTAACCCATAAACCAAAGATATTTTTTACACAGCACAACTAATACCTGAACTACTGAAAAAAACAGCAGAACTATAGACAGGACTGTAATTTTAAATTAAAGAGAAGTTCACCCCTGAACTCCACCTAAACGGCACATTGCTGGAAAATCAGTAGGGTGAAAGGAGGGGCTGAGAGAGCAGCAGTGTGATTGGTTTGACAGCAGGTCTTTGTGATCAGTTCTCAGTTTTGTGTGGGTAACTATCTGATGTTACAAATATACCATAAATGACATTGGCCTTTGCAGTGTGACACAGACAGTTTGTGACTATTTTGACCTGAAACAGAAAGACTTAGAACAGTAAGAAATGTTATTTTACCATACGCACAATTTAGCAGCCAAAAAGTGTTTGTGTTTTTGACTTCATTTTAGGATTTCCACTGAAATTTCTGATTCACATTTTTCCCCTTGCAGCTGACTGTGAACATTTTTCTTGCCCTAATTGTGGGAGCCATTTCTATTCAGTCAAAGACGATCAGAGTGGGATCCAAAACAGGTAAGTCTCTTAACAGTTTGACTAAAACAAAGACAATAATCTTCTTAGTCATTTGTGTAAAGCCTGGCACGAAACAAATCTAACAACAGAAACCTCTCATATCCTGTCCACGCTTCAGTGAAATATAAGGCCTTAATGTCATTATGGTCAGTGCATAGGCCGTATAGCAGACTTCAGTGTACGCAGCTTAAGAGTCAGCCGTCTCCCTATAGAGTCACGGTCATGTATTTGGCCATAACACAATCTTCTTACTCAGTAATCTTATTGAAGTTGAAACTAATTAAAAAGTATGAGTCGTATTTGAGGTACTTACTATTAATGAGCTGAAATAAATTATAATATACTGTATGTAAATGTTACACTGAATTATAAATCACCAGAGCAAAAGTTTGAAACATGTTTACAAATGTTGTTGTTTGTTTGTTTGTTTTTTAGAATGGGTGCACTGTTCTTCATCACCACAAATCAGTGTTTCAGCACAGTGTCTGCAGCAGAGCTCTTCATTATTGAAAGGAAATTATTTGTGTATGTTAAGTCAATGAGTATTGTGGATTGTCATAGTAATTTCAGTTGCTTACTTTATGCTGACAGTGTTTGTTTTGTTTCCTCTTGTCTGTTTGCAGACATGAGTACATTAGTGGATACTACAGAGTGTCGGTTTACTTCCTGTCTAAGATTTTGGCTGACACCGTTATGCGTACTCTTACCTCTGTCATCTTCAGCTCCATAGTGTACTTCACAATTGGTAAAAGTTGGCACTGATTTCACTACACTATTAAAGTATATAATTTAAAACATTATATATTTAAGTTATAACTCCAAAAAGAACATATTTTCAGTCTGGTCTAGTTTGCTCAAAATCTAAATTATTGGTATATATATAATATGGTATATTATCTCAGCAAAATTATTTTTCAGATTTGTTCCAACTATATTAAAACATTATGTAAACATTTTTAAATACATTTTAGTAAATATTAAATTACATGAGTGGAAATTTAAATACCTACATTTTTTTTTTCATTCATTTGCACTGTTTAAACTTACAAAGAAATACATTCCTAATTGTTGTATTTGTCATCTCAGGATTAAAATGCACTGTTGAAGCGTTCCTCATCTTCACTCTGACAGTGACACTTGTGGCCTACACTGCCACCGCCATGACTTTGGCCATTGCAGCAGATCAGAGTGTGGTGGCACTGGCAAACATTCTCATGACCATTACATTTGTCTTCATGATGGTAACAGAGTTAAAAACTCAATTAACAGCAACAATTTAGACTGAACATTTAAATGCATATTGTTTTGCTAACAGATTTTCTCTGGGCTATTGGTGAACCTCCCGAGCATTGTGGACTGGCTGTCATGGCTCAAATACTTCAGCATTCCTCGATATGGTCTTGCAGTAAGTGATTATTATTTCACTGTGTTTTCTTGATTCACATGAATTTTGTCTTTTATATTAAATCTATTTATTCTTAATCACAGGCCTTAAAAGTTAATGAGTTTTTAGGATTAAAATTCTGTGAAGATACAAATGAAAGCATGGCAACCACCGCCAGAATGAATTGCTCAGTGAGCACGACTGGTCTGATGTGAGTCTTACATTTTTCATTTCAAGTATGCTAAGAATTTTCCTGAGGGTTAACAAACAAATGCTGATTCAGTCTAATTAATATATTTGGTGTTGTAGGTGCACAGGTGAGCAGTATTTGGATTACCTTGGAATAGAGTACACTGCCTGGGGACTGTGGAAGAATCATGTGGCTTTGATAATTATGATGATATTATTTCTCATTATTACCTATTTAAAACTACGCTACATGAAAAAGTTGACTTGAACTTTGTGAAGAAAAGCTGGCTACCAGTTAATGTATAGTTTTGTTCTTTTACTATATTTTTCTTTAACATTATTCAACTTTATTTATTCAGTATGAACTTTTATAGTATTACTATACAAGGTGTTCTGCTATTCTTACAATAAACACTTATAATTTCCAGCATATATTTTACGTATTTTGTTCTCATTATATAATGTATGTCAAAGAACAAACTAAACACATTAAATAATAGGTATCAGTACTTTATTGGTATGATAAACACACATAAAATGCAATATAAAAAATAAGGCACAATTGAAAAATAAATGCATGGGTTTCCCATGAACACTAGATGCACTCCAAATTGAAGTTTGTTTAACGTTACAATATGTATCACAAATGCATAATAAGCTATAATAGAAGCTTAACTGGCGCACAGAAGGTGAGTAAACGTGGCAGATTGTGCCACACTTGTACCTAATGTAAGTAAGGATGAAACAATGCAAATACATTCAAACAAATGGCTTTAGGGTATTTGGTGGAATGCTCATAATTACATGAAAATGCACTGAAAGTAGCTGAGCGCACTTGTTATGTTGTAAAGTTTGCCATGTTAAAGATTGCATAGTACCAAATATACAAGACCTTCATAATTCAGCATTTTACATCACTGTCTTTACTGTGGACTTTGCAAGCACACCTTCAGTGCAGTGCAGTTTTAGGAGATTAACCAGAATATTTGTCATACATCTGCATACTGTGCAAAAGAGGGTGCATGTGTTCTTCATTAATTCATGCAGGAAAATGTCCAACTCACTTTTTCCATGGCAAAGTGATGTTTTAGCTCACCCATCACACATGCCCACTGCTGAGTGTGATGCTGCTCTCAGGCCCATCAGTTGACAGAGAGGAAGGAGGTCGTACCCGTGGGCCCACAGGTGTAGCGGCCTGGACATGGCTCACCTGTGATGCCATGTCATCAGACTCCCACCGCTCCAGCTCTTCTCTCACCAGCCTCTCCATCTGCTCCCTGTGACCATCTGTGTCACGTCCCAGCCGCTCATCCTGACACACATAACATTTGTACCATATCAATGTAAGATTTACTTTTATCAACAAGTCAGTTGCATGCTGACTTTCTTACACAACAGCTGGTACTAGGTAGAATAAACTGTTACCTCCATAACTCCATCCAGCAGTCTGCCAAGCACGTCTCTTCTTTTTACCTTGGCCCTCTCCATGGTCTCGAGCTTTACTATCACAGCATCTATCTTAGACACAATACTGCCGATGGAGTGCTCCATTCTGTCTACACGCCTCACCAATCTGACAATTACAAACATATGTTACTACTGCTTCATTATATCACAGTTTTGCAGAACTCATGCATTAGGTATATTAAAACACAGTTTACACTTGAAACTCTTCATAGGACACGCCCCCAGAACTGCTGCCACGGCGACGAGAGCTGTGTCCACTGTCTTCATCATCATCCTCCTCTGAGTCGTCCTGTGTGCGAGGGAAGCTCCGCCCAGTGCTTGGTCTGCTCATTGAATTACGCTCCAGATCCAAGTCCTCCTAGTGAAAGAGCATTATAAAACATTTCCACTCCAAAAAGGCTTAGGTTTTATATTACCTCTTAAAGTAAATGCGTGTCTTGTTTGACTTTTATTTACTCACTCTCTCTTTCTCAAGATCGTCCTTCATTTGTTGGTGTTCATGCTCGGTCAGCTCCTGGTCGCCATCTTGGTCATACTTTGCAAAGATGGCCTGAATTTCAGCCTCTGTATGGCCCTTTCTAAAAATAAGGAACAAATATATCTCTTATATAGTTTATTGCTAAAACCTTGACTTTTACCCAATTAAACCACTAACCCTTTAAGATCTTGACGTAGTTCATCTAAGCTGAGCTTGCCCCCAGCTTGACGCAGGCTGTCTGAAATATCATCCACTGTTGTCTTCTTAAGTCTCAGCTTCATCAGTGCTTTGTTACAGCCCTAAAAACAACAATTATGTTACAATAACATTTTGACAAAGAAAGACTATGCTTGGTTTTGTGCCCAGAAATGTTCTAAAAAAACTCTACAATACAACTACTGAGGTTACGGTGTTTGGATGAGGAGAGATTTGTGATTAAGACAGTCGATTCACTTTCTTGTGGAGTGTATAACTACCTTCTTAATGAGGTCGGTCATCTCCATCTCAGTTCTTTGCTGGGACATATCTGCCTTCACCTCTGAGTAAGTGTCATTTATGATGGCCAGAAACATATTCTGTGATGAAACAAAAATTGTACAGTTTTAAAATATCCTAATCTTATTGTGACAAAACTGCAATATGACATTGCCATACCAGGAGAATAAAGAAAATAAAATGACAAAAGTGGTGAAATAGAGTGGTCCAAGCACTGGGTTTGCCTCCTCGATTTCTGAAAATCAAAGTCTCCCAAAATAATGCGGAACTGCGTAAAACTAAAAATCAAGAGAAAAAATTTTTTTCATTACTTTGTTATGTACTACAATCAACATTATGATGTTATATAGATTATTTCTTACATGCTGTCCTGGAAAGTGCTAAAATCATTGACTTGTGTTCCAAATACCAAGTAGGCCAACTGCGCGTAAGCCAGGAAGATGATAAAGAACATGATGGCAAAGCCCACCAGGTCCTTGGCGCAGCGAGACATGGTGGTGGACAGCTGACTCATTGTTTTGTTGATGTTGATGAATTTAAATAGCTGTGACGAAGGGCACAATTTTGAATGGGCTCAAATCCAAAATTAGAACTATAAATGTAAAGATTTCATACCTTAACCCATGAGAAGAACACAATAACAGCGGCAACATTGTTGTACTGAACTTGCAAGTTGGCCAACGTCTCAAAATTGGGATGAGCTGTGTGGTTCTCCAGCAGGATCTTGAGAAGGTTTCCCCCCATGGCTGTTCTGGTGATGTTCATGATAATCGCAACAATGCTTAGCTGAAAGACACAACAACTTAACTAAAAAAAAACTGATGACTAATAGCTGTAGGAGAAAATCAAATCTGTAACGGAAGTGAATTAAGTAGACCATTATTACAACAATTACCTGACAGTACATTTAAATGCATGAACATTTTAACAATAACCAAAATAAAACCATTTTGAATTATCAAAGTAATCTGGGTTTGCTTTTATTATAAAAAATTGTAAATAAAGAAATGGCAATAAAAAGTAATAATAATAATAATAATGATAATAATAATAATAATAATAATAATAATAATAATAATAATAATTAATAATAAATAAATAATTTGTAGTCTCAAAATTTCACAAACAGTTTCATTTGCGTTGAGTAGATATAGCATCTGTAGTTTAAATTAAAAACTATCATGGGATGAACAATTCGTCAAGTATTTTTTCCATTAAATGTTTTTTTAAATCTAGGTATTTGTCATAATTTTCAATTTTGAAACGGTTTATAAACAATGTTCTGGTTTCACTCACATGTATCTGAATGTCACTTTTTGTAATGTCTTAACCTAATCTTTTCTTGCCTGGAATCCAGAACCCAGAGTTCTGCATTTTCCATTAAAATCTTTATCCATTAACATTGAATTATATTCCACATTTCTATGTGAGTTGCATTGTTCTCATCTTTTAAACATTAAACATGCCCTTGATAGATAAAAAACAAAAACAAAAAAAAGCTAATTACGCAAACATTACAATCATGTGTTTCCTATATCACAAATTGAGGTTTAGCTCCATCTACTGGCTGCAAAATTAATTGCAGAAGGAAAATATTCATGATTCACTAATGCCGCAAACTAGTCTAAATGATTTATGGACTGCAAAACTGCAGAGGATGTCACAGATCTGGGAAATTGGGAACAGTGTTACTGAGGGAAAAGAGTAGTGTTTCTGATGAGGAAGCAATGCTAGATCGTGATTAAAAGCTAAAAAAAAGTCAGTTTTGTATGATTTATCTCCATTAAAAGTCATACAAACCATAACAATGAGGACATCAAGGCAGTTCCACAGACTTTTGAAGTAATGCAACCGATGAATCCGAATCTCCAAAGCTTCTTCCACCGTGTAATAAAGAATGAACAGACAAAAACATATCTCGCAGAAACCTACAAAATAATCCCAGCTCGACACATAACGGATCAAACGCACTGCTGAAACTGCCAAGAGGTAACAACCCCACCGGTAGCAGGGAATTCCACCAATAACCTTAGAAAAGAGAAAAATATGAGCATACAAGCTGTTGTTTACAAATAATGTACTGTCTCTTAAAATTGACATATAATTGACATGTAATAACAACAATTTTTAAGAAGAAGAACATAAGAAATGATCAGATACTGCTATGATGAAATGCTAGTATGAATACTAGTCTTTTGGTCAAAATGCAAATTTCAAAAACATCTACGTATTTTAATTTTCATAGTTTTATATTTTATACATTTTGTTTTTGATAGGCCAATACTGCAAGAAACTCCCTAACCACAAGCAACTTCATAAAGGCAACAACTTTCTTCAAAACTCCCTACATTTTACTATTCTTACCTGATGATGCAGAAGAGATTGATGTTGCCATTGTAGACAGAAAAGTCAAGGAAAACAGCTCGGGTGCCTCTGTCTAGCCAAGTGTTTTGCTTCAAATACTGCAACTGACTTGACGATTCCCCTTTGGTACGAGACAGGTCTTGGTAGTATCCTCCACCTCCATATTTTGACACTTGACCCCAGTGGCTGCTGCTATTCAGATCACTTTCTGTTGTGTACACAAATCTGAAAACATAGAAATTCTAGTTAGTTGAGATGTACAAAATAAATAATTAAATGGGTATATCTGTTAATTTCCATACGCTGTTCCATTCTTGGGGCCAAATGAGACCTTGTCCTCATTACTTAGCGTGTACATATCATAGCAGTCCTGGACTATGTCTCGGAGGTCCTCATGAACAAAGCATGACTCATTGCGCACTTTCACCTGTCTGAGTCGTGGGACGCCAAGGAGGAGATTCTCATAGTAAATAAGGCTCTGATTTGTCGACATGCTTTTGTTATTGTACCACACATCCCAATACATGCCGTTCAGAAAAGGTCCTTCTGTAAACTAAAATTGAGGGGAAAAAAATAAGTGGATTTTCTAACAGATACACAAAAATGTGTGCATTTTTGTTTAAAGTGTCTATGACAGGTTGAACAACTCATATCAATAAAATAAAGTAAAAATCGTTATATTTATAAAATGCATCCCCACTTGGTCTTTTTTACTTCTTGTTCATAAAATGATGACATCACACAAGGAAGTTGCCTAGCTACCATGTAACAAATTGAGCTTTCTAATGTAAAAGAGGAATTTCAGCCAAAATACGTAAGAAATCTAAATACACTTGAAAACACTCTTTTTGTTAAACTTATGATTAATCAATCGATCAAACTTTATTTATATAGCACTTTTCATACATGCAGTGCTTTACAGTGCATTAAAAATATTCTGCATGCCCACCACACACACCACAAACACACTAAAATTAATTTTGCAATGTTTGCATACAATGGGTCAAAATGTATTAAATTAAATGTCCTCCTCTCCTTAGTGATGTCACCAATTTAGAATTCTTCCCTACGTCCTCTTACTGTCATGCACTTGCAAACTTGCAAATTGTAAAAACCTGTCATACACATTTCAAAATTGTGCAACCTTCATACCTTCCAGAAATCCTCCATGGTAGAAAGGCTTCTAAACGTTGCAGGATTTCCCACAGACAATGGTGTGTCCAGAAAAAGTTGCGACATGACTTTGGTATAATAGTACATATTGGCAGTCACCATCCCATAAGTCACTGTAAAATTATTTAATCATAAATGTAGCACAACCAAAAATGCTTAACACAAAATAGGACAAGAAAGCCATTTTGTTTGTGCTAGCAAAAAGTAGACTATTCCACTTTGACTTGGTCTGGAAATTACATTTACCAGTAATAGTTTTGCTGCTTGGCATAACATACTTCAAATGAGTAGCCTTTACCAGCAAACCATTTCCTGATCCACCCCAGACCACAATTAGGCAAGATTCTTTATAGCAAAACCAAAGCTCTGTAACTCTCTTCTTTAGTCATATTTATAGATTTTATCACAAGATTATATGAGCCAATTGACTACAGATTGAGGGTGGCTAAAATGAATATTGTTAAATTGCTGATTTCTGTTGTATGTACGGTAGATAAGTACAGTACTCATTATGTCGGTATATCAGCATTTCATGACAGACTTCTTGGCAATACTTGTATGGACAAATTTCTGTTTTTATTCTGGAACAGACAAATAAGGTTCTATTCTATTCTATAGTTACAAGGAAGCGCTTTGTGAGAATACATTACAAACTGGAAAGTTCTACACTCATTAACCTGCATGGACAGCAGCATAACAACAGAATCTACTAAAAACTGACTTATTCTCAGGACAATTGTACTTTAATGTAAAAAGTTTAGTAACAATAAAATATTTATGCATTTCCTCTACATAAGAAACACTGTTTTTAACACATAAGTAATATTGAGGTCACATCCTATACTCTATTGCCTATAAAGTTTCAAGTATATGGGGGATACACATTGTATAGAGAGGAATATGCAACACACAGCCCTATAATACAATGAAGTTTAACAATTGTGAATTTCTATTGACGCAATGTTTATAAACTGAGAAATCTGGATATTTGGCCACCATTTGAAAAAACGGTGTATTCAAATCTAGAATCTAACTAATCTACCATACTGTTTATAAACTTGATAAGACTTTACCATACAAAGCATGTTCATGCATTCACTAGTCTATTGAAATGCTTACTTACAGATACAAAGAGTGATGAGAAACGCAATATATGTAACCATTTCTCTCAAAATGTTCCTCAGATATCTTTCTCTGCTACTGTCACTGTCTTCCATCAAATCTGTGCCCCACAAAACTGGAAATGGAAAGTTGAAAATGAGACCATAGGTTATTGGAGAATGTGCCAGTTGATTTTAACGTAGACATACCTCTGATTTTGTGGAGTATCCGTTTCATGCAACTTGGATGCCTGTCTGCCTGCTGCTGGCTGTCAGCAGTGGGAGTGGGGTACAAGGCTCCTCTGGGCATGTGTGCGCTTCCCCCGCCGGTGAAGCTGCCCAGGCCGCTGCTACAGCTGCTGCTGGAGGCCGTAGAAGCAGACCTGCGCCCGGGGCTCGAGGGAGGCCAGTCTGCTTTCATAATCTCATCTTCAGGCTCAAACCCTGGATTGTCCCGGCTCCATGCTTGTCTGGATGGCGGCGATGGTGTTCCTGCCACTCCACCAAGTCCCAGATCCTGATGTTGGATGTTCTCCATCTCTATCCCCTCGCTCGATCCTTATGTGGAGACCTGGCAGCTGAGCTCTGCGGAGGTTGTTGCGGTCTAACTCGGGATGAACTCATAGTTTACCTTTACCTTTACCCAAATACGAACGATTCAAAGCATTTTATTTAGTTTGAGCCGAGGCCAATTGTACTAGTCAAATGTGTAAGCACAAACTCGTTAAAGGCACTCCACTAAATGCGTGGCGCTCCCTCAAAACATCCAAGAGAAGTAACCTCAGCCTTCACCAAACTCACAAAGCATCCAGATTTTCCCCAGCTTCCAGACAACGTGGCTTTTGGTCACCTTTTTGAATATATGGAGGTAACACTCGCTAGATTACATTTCTATTCCAGAGATAAACATCTCATCTTTCGTAGTTGGAGAAAGTTTTCCAGCTGCACGACAGCCATCTTGTTCTTGAACTGTTCCCCAAAAAAGCAAACTTTCTTTGAAGCTCTTAGGGTTGTGTTGCCAGATTTTCAGAGAACAACAAGCGACCAAGCCCTTTAAAAAGCCCCAAAGTAAGCGATCTCGGCCCTCAATGAATAACCAAATAATTAAAACTTGGAGCCAGTGTTGGGTGTAACTACTGTAACTTATTTACTTTAATTAGATTACATTTTTGAGTATCTAGAAGTGTAACTTGGTTGCTGTGAAAATGCTTGAACAAACAGTTACCAACAAAGTAGCCTACTCTTAGCCTACTTTTAAGTAAAAAAATAAAATAAAATCTACAAAGGTAAATTATTGTGTGAAATAAAGATAAGAGCAGCAGCTGGAACAGGCCTTAAAATCATTTTTAATGATGATTTACTTAACTTGAGCCTATTTAAGTAGCTCATTTGTTGTTTGCCTCTAAAATTCTATTACTCATTACATTTTTATAAAGTAATGAAATGTGTAACAACACCAACACTGCTAGTAGCTAATATACTTCTAGTATATTAATATTTTAACATAACGACTTAAAACATGGAAATATAAAAATCCTCAACAACACCTCTAACAACTTCAAAATTCACTAGCGACTTTCAAAAGAGAAGTCCCAAGTTGCTATAAAGAAGCAGACATGGCAACTTTGGCTCAAGTTACATAGTGGTGGTCAGTCAGACTGGAAACATCTATGGAAAATGTTGAGCTTACTCAAAGTGTCCTCCATATTGTTTGTATTTTGCATTCAAAAATAGGCCAATCACAAACTCTGTGAGATTATTACAATGTAGGCCTACTTTTGTGTAAGAAAATAACAAATGACATTTCAGATTTTTGTTGTTATTTTAAGACAGCTTTACGTAACCATGTGTTGTGGTTAGTGGTTGCTATGACAACCAATGAGCTTGCAAGTGAGCCACGCCTCATTTGACACATCCTTCTGCCTTGGTGGTGGCGTGGCTATGCCCATATACTGTATGTCTATGGCTACACTAGCTGGTATTTCATAATATTTAGGCTACTGCTAATATCTAGGTAAAGTAAAGTTCGGGTTAGCTTAAGTGAATTTGGTTAAAGGTGGGGTAACTGATTCTCACACAGCAAACACAATTTAGGTTTTAAATCTGACAACTTGCTCTCTCATCCCCTCCTCTCACTGTATTTGTAAAAACAACAACACAACAACAACAACAACAACAACAGATTCTTGGCTTTTCCCAAAAGATTTGAGCCTTCATGACTTGAAAAACGCAAATAACAATGTAGGCTACCACGCAGTTCATGGTGATGCAGAAATCTAAAAAAAATGATTTTAAGTCAGTTTAAGTAGCCTATTAAAGATTTTTGAAATAAATATAATTTATTTTTGAGTGAATTAACTTTAATGAAGACAATACCCTTTATGGATTGAAAACAACACTATAGGCACAAAATAGTGTTTTTAATTCTTAATTTGAGATGGAGTAAAGGTTAAAAACATTGCAATGACAAACTAAATGTAAAGGAAAAATGTAGATTTTTAATTTTTCTTAGCATGTTTGCGTTGTACATTGCAAAACAATTGGACAAGGGGGCAAAAATGTATTTAATTTTACAAAGCCACAGTGCCTCTTAATGATCATTTAAATCATGCTCTGTCTTTTTGTGATCTTAAAAATGTATGACTTGCCATGACTTGATGCCAAAAACCTATCACTTGACTTGACTTATTTCATTCTAATGACCCATAGACTTGGAATTCCTTGTGACTTGGATGTTATGACATGAGACTTGTGAGACAGGTGACTTACTCCCTCCTCTGGAAAGTAGGACAATTTTGTCTGCTCAGTAAGATATTATAGGAACTTGAGTTGCTGGCTCAAGTTCCTATAATATGACTGTGTGTTATATTATTTTCTATAAAAATAGGCAAACTAATAAATACTATACTATAAAATGACATGGTCAAAAACACATGCCTATTCAGTTTGCCCTTATTCAGTTTGGGTTAGTTTAGTAGTTAAAACAGACTGTTTCAATAAATGAACAGAATGAATGAATATATATACTGTATAATGAATATATATATATATAAAAAAAAAAGATCCCTCTCACCCTACGCGGGTGGTCTCATCCGCTTTCCAAGCTCGGGTCCTCTACCAGAGGCCAGGGAGCTTGAGGGTTCTGCACAGTATCCTTGCTGTTCCTAGGACTGCACTTTTCTGGACTGAGATGTCGGATGTAGATCCAGGGATATGTTGTAGCCACTCATCCAGTTTGGGGGTCACTGCCCCCAGTGCACCGATCACCACGGGCACCACTGTTGCCGTCACCTTCCAAGCCTTCTCCAGCTCTTCTCTGAGCCCTTGGTATTTCTCTAGTTTCTCATGCTCCTTTCTCCTGATTTTGCCATCACTTGGTATTGCCACATCCACCACCACGGCTCTCCTCTGCTCTTTATCCACCACCACGATGTCTGGTTGGTTCGCCATTACCATTCTGTCTGTCTGTATTTGGAAGTCCCACAGGATCTTGGCTCGGTCATTCTCTACCACCTTGGGAGGTGTTTCCCACTTAGATCTTGGGGTTTCCAGTCCGTACTCGGCACAGATGTTCCTGTATCTGCAGCCACTTGGTTATGGCGTTCCATGTACGCTTTCCCTGCCAGCATCTTACACCCTGCAGTTATGTGCTGGACCGTCTCAGGGGCCTCTTTGCACAACCTACACCTTGGGTCTTGTCTGGTGTGGTAGATCTGGGCCTCTATGGCTCTGGTGCTCAAGGCCTGCTCCTGTGCAGCCAGGATGAGCGGCTCTGTGCTGTCCTTCAGCCCAGCCCTTTCAAGCCATTGATAGGATTTCTTGAGATCAGCCACTTCAGTTATGTTCCGATGGTACATCCCATGTAGGGGCTTGTCCTCCCATGATGGTTCCTCCTCCAGCACCTCATCATCTGTTCCCCACTGTCTGAGACATTCACTGAGTACGCCATCTGTTGGGGCCTTGTTCTTGATGTACTTATGGATCTCGGATGTTTCATCCTGGATAGTGGCTCTCACGCTCACTAATCCTCGGCCTCCTTCCTTTCGGCTAGCGTACAGTCTCAGGGTGCTGGATTTGGGGTGGAACCCTCCGTGCATGGTGAGGAGCTTTCGTGTCTTAACATCTGTGGTCTGTATCTCTTCCTTTGGCCACCTTATTATTCCTGCAGGGTATCTGATCACTGGCAGGGCGTAGCTGTTTATTGCCCGGGACTTGTTCTTGCCATTGAGCTGACTTCTGAGGACTTGCCTTACTCGTTGGAGGTATTTGGCTGTTGCCGCTTTCCTTGTTGCCTGTTCAAGGTTGCCATTTGCCTGTGGTATCCCAAGGTAATTGTAACTGTCCTCAATGTCTGCTATTGTTCCGTCTGGGAGTGGGACCCCTTCTGTGTGGATTACCTTCCCTCTCTTTGTCACCATCCTACTACATTTCTCAAGCCCGAATGACATCCCAATGTCAGTGCTGTAGATCCTGGTGGTGTGGATCAGTGAGTCGATGTCTCGCTCGCTCTTAGCATACAGCTTGATGTCATCCATGTAGAGGAGGTGGTGGCCCCGTTTCTGAGTCGGTATCCATAGCCAGTCTTGTTGATTATTTGGCTGAGGGGGTTCAGACCTATGCAGAACAGCAGTGGGGACAGTGCATCTCCTTGGTATATGCCACATTTGATATACATATATACATATATATATATATATATATATATATATATATATATATATATTATATATATATATATATATATATATATATATATATATATATATATATGGATATATGCATTCAAAAACTTAGAGAGGGTCACATTAAGTTGACCTGTAGAGGTTTAAATGCATTTTAGACTTGTCGTGAAATTTAACCCAAAAGGTGAATATCTATCTATCTATCTATCTATCTATCTATCTATCTATCTATCTATCTATCTATCTATCTATCTATCTATATCTATATCTATCTATCTATCTATCTATGTATATATATATATATATATATATATATACACCAGCATTCACATACCAGCATGCCAAAGTTAAGCAGGGTTGGGCCTGGGCAGTACTCGGATGGGAGACCGCAGAGGAACCTCAGGTGCCACAGTGGAGAAACTCGTTGTTGTGTCCTTAGGCAAGACACTTCACCCACATTGCCTAGTATGGATCTGGTGTGTGTATGAATGGTTGGTGGTGGTCGGAGGGGCCAATGACAGCCTTACTTACGTCAGTCTGCCCCAGGGCAGCTGTGGCTACAATAGCTTACCACTTCCCAGTGTGGAATGAATGAATAATGCATTCCCATCCACACACACAAACCCACACATATTTCCTCAAACACTAAAATACTTTTTGCCACATTTGCATACATACATTGGCTGGGTACAGATGGACCAAAGGCAGCATCACCAGAGGAGCTGTCTGCACCAGAAGCAGAGTCGCCACAGGACACCAGCCCAGGGCCCAGAGAAGACATGAGATCTGATCAAACCTCCAGGGCCCATGAGCCAGAGCCCAGCAGTCACAGCCAATCACAGTTCCTGGTGCAGATGCTCCTCAGTGGAAACACTGGAGAACCTAGATTTGCTAAAAGTGATAAAATAGGTTAAAGATAAATAGGTAAATACATCAGTAGCCAGCCTATGCAGCTAATGTCGCATGGCTACTGACTCACTCTGATGGAGCTGTGGTAGAGATAACATGGTTAAGAACCATGCAAATGTCTGAGGAACCTTGAGACATTCATATTAAAGTCGAGTATTACGTGTGAATTTGGACCAAAAAGGCTTTTCCTGTTTAACTCAAGCTCTGTGTCCCTCTCTATTAGTACTCACAGCAGAGACAGAATGAGACAGATATTACAGGTAGTACACAGAAACGTACCTATAGTCTGTAACTGGAGATCCTCTGGATTGCTTTGGAGGATGCTAGGTGAAGGTAATTGTGTATGCTGCTAACAATGCCATATTACCTGGCTTTCACAGACAATAAAGTCACAAAGGGCTTCACAGCACACGGAAGTTAAAACAAACACAAAATACAATATACAACAATAAGAATCACCAGTCCCACAAACACTTGCCTATATCCTTACTGTGTTAGCTTTAAATAGTAACACAATAGTGTGATAGGAGAACAGTCAATCCAGTGTCTGAGAGCAACAGCTCGGAAGGGTCTCCTCCTGTCAGAAAATATAAAAGAGGAACCATCAAGTCTTCACTGCACAAAGGGTCGATAGGGTTGTGTCAGATCACTAATGTAGTATCTTGAAAGAGATGGCAAAAGTACTGAACTTCACTGCTCAAGTAAAAGTGCAGTCTAAAAAACAACTCTAGAAAAAGTACAGTTGAAATTCCCTTTCAAAAGTAAAACTTTTTGAATTTACTTAAATAAAAAAAAAGTTATAGTGTGTGTAGTAAAGACTTATTGAATGAATTATGAATTATCAGAATTTAATCATGTTATAAATAGATCATTTTAGGAAAAAGAAAGTTTTGTCAGTGTTTTTGTCTCCCTGTATTGTAAACACTGAATCAATCTCAACCATGAATCAACCTGCTTTAGGCTTTAATGTCCTTTTGCTATCTCATCTTTACAATTTAAAAATTAGTAACATCAAAACCAGATAATTTAAGCGGATCATTCTACTGATGAGTGACGTGACAGGAAGCTTAAGTGGCAAATAAAAAGGGTTCTGAAAAAATCTCAGACTTGCCGTTATCTACACTGTAAAAAACATGTATTTCGACCAGTAAATAAACTTTAAAATGGAAATGTTACCGCACATTTTTACTAGCCTTGATCTGGGCAGGCTGAGTGTGACGCACTACTTCCGGCTGCTCAGTGTACGCCACTGATTGGACAGTAAACTGTGCTGGGGGTTCCCTGCCCGGGATTGCAGGGGTACAACAATAAGCCACAAAACCTTCAATCTCTGGTTTACAGCACAGTTCATAAAGTGTGGTGTGTGCGAAATATAAGCCGTTACCTGGGTTATATTTTAATTCAGGGCAGTTCACACCCCAATATCAGTAATTTATTATAAACCCATCTGTCTACATAGATAGGTCCTTCACAAGGTAAGTTAGCCTTCCGCGTTGCTGTAGCAAAGAGCTAAAGAAAATGCCTAAAATGAAACCATCCGGCTCACAAGCTAACTCTAATTGCTAACGTTAGCGTCATTGTCTCCCCAAAACCACGACTTTCAGTCTGTTAATCACTGCTGGCTGACAACTTTATATTTATTCCCGCAATTATCGTTTTGTTTATTTTTGAATAATTGCAATTGAATTGTGATATTGCTGTTCTTGGGATATGTTTCGGCAACAATAAAACTTACTGCAAGAGACTACATATTTGGTTGTAGATTGAGGTATTTCAACGCCTCAAATAATTCTTCAAAACAGAACTCATTCTAACATTTAATTTAGATTGCGTTCACAATGTAGTCTTTTCACGGAAATGTGCTTTGACAGTGCGACAACTCAGGCACTGTGTTTACTAGAAATAATGATTATTTAATTGGCGATACATACTACACATGGAATGTAGTAGCGTTTAAAAAATGTGATCGAGTACTATCGTAAACCTTGAACAATTTGTTGTAAGAAGATATACATGATAGCGACAACCGGCTTGATGACTAAAACTACGACGCCACAAGTCAGGCTAACGCTAACAGTCAGGTTTGCTAGCTCTCGGCTCACAGCAGCAGCGGTGAAAAATGGTCTGTGCTCTTGTGTGCCGAGGCCACACCGGCAGATTAGCTATGGAATATAAACACATTAATTTCAACGATTACAATTTGATTAGATGTGCTCAGATTTAATTTCTATGCCCTGACAAAGTGTCCACATGTGAATGTAAACTGTGAATATAATTCAATTTGTCTTGTCACAGTGCGCTAATAAGCACAATCAGATGTCCAAATGTTGTTAGCATTACAGGCTTTTATATACAATAGGCCTGACAATAGAAGAGGTGTGCGTATTCCTGTGCAATAAGTTATATAGCAGCGTAGTATTGACTTCAGTTGCTAATTAGTTGCGCATTTTTGAAGGCTTTACTTCGTGTTTTATTGTTGTCGGTTTCCCTTTGTCCTGGATGCATGGCAGGCTGTGGCGTAGTTGAATGTGAGCTTGTTTTAGATGGACATTAAAGAGGTCTTGTTATGGCACAAAGGCAGCAGCTTGTGTCAAACACAAGGCAAAAGTCTATAACACTCGAATATAAGTGATTTATAACATGCATTTTAATTTCAGCAATAGATTAACTAGTTTAACAATTATTTGTATTGAATATTGAGTTTTTGTAAGCACGTTTTAGTAAAATATAGGTCAAGAACTGGTAACTTGAGGCCTCCAGAAAGAGAATATGTATTTAAAAAGTGTATTATTTAAAAAAAAAAAAAAAACTAAATAGTTGATGCAATTTTAGTATTTTAGTTAATAAAGTTGCTGTTGGGGCTAGTTTTGTTGGCCTTTGCACTCTTGACTGTCTAGTTAACAATTAGTATATTCAAAATGTATTTTTTTTTTCAAGTTGACCATTCACTTCTAGTGGTTTCATTGTCCTACGTAGTTTTTGGCTCAATGTTAATTGGAATAGGGTTATTCCAATTAACAGTGCTTTACAAGTGTATTTTTTGTTAGTTTTACTCTCATTATTGTTTTGCTATCTTTGACAGCACTTAATATTGTTACCAAAGAAATGGTGATGGAGAAGCCAAGTCCCCTGCTTGTAGGGCGGGAGTTTGTGAGGCAGTATTACACATTGTTAAACAAGGCACCTGACTTTCTGCACAGGTAAAGTGCATAGTCATAAAAACATTGTTCTTATCTGAGAATTTTTAATCAAGTCAAGATCATTTTGTTTTATTTAGATTTTATGGACGCAATTCTTCCTATGTGCATGGTGGACTGGATCCCTGTGGAAAGTTGGCAGAAGCTGTGTATGGACAAGCTGTAAGTTTCACACAAAGTTGATTAATTTATTGATATACCAGATTGCATTGTGATTTTAAAACCAGGAAATATTTTTTTGTCTTTGTAGGAAATCCACAAAAAAGTGATGTCCCTGCAGTTCTGTGAATGTCACACAAAGATCAGGCATGTGGATGCTCACGCCACACTGAGCGATGGAGTTGTGGTGCAGGTGCTTGGGGAACTGTCCAACAATGGTCAGCCTATGAGGAAGTTCATGCAAACGTTCGTTCTGGCTCCAGAGGTGAGTGATTAGTAGGAAAGTACCAGAAAGTATTATCCATTAGTATTAGTATTTTTTTCCATCCAACAAAATTCTGCTCAACTGTTGTTCTGTTAAATAAAGCTTAATTATATTCTATGTGAGTGTGATTAAAAATCTTTTTTTAATATAAATAACTCTGTTTTTTTAGGGCTCAGTGGCAAACAAGTTCTATGTCCACAATGACATCTTTCGGTATGAGGATGAGGTGTTTGGAGATTCTGAGGCTGAGCTTGATGAAGGTATGCGACTTTGTTTTAAAAAGGATGTCAAGTATTTAAGATCATAACCAGTATATTTTTAAAAATGTTTTCATTAGAATCTGAGGAAGAGGTAGAAGACGAGCCAGAGGAAAGACCACCTTCTCCTGAGGCTCTCCAGGAGAGTCCAAACAGCAGCACCTATTATGAGCCTCATCCAGTCACGTAAGCGAAAATCACTTTTCAACTTGCTGTGTTTTCTATGTGTGCTTTCTATATTGAATGCAAAAACTATTGCCTACAGTAATGGTGTAGAGGAACCCATGGAGGAGCCAACAGCAGAACCTGAACCAGAACCTGAGCCCGAACCCAAAGCAGAGGAGACAAATGCTGAAGCTGATGAGAAGGTTTTGGATGAGCTGGAGGAAAAGGCTCCATCACCACCCCCTGTGGAATCTCCCCCACACACCCAGGAACCACCAAAAGTAAGGCTTCTTTGTTTGTTCATCTTGTTGTCACATATTCTCTATTGACCCTGTGCATAGAAGCTGTGTATTTTCAAATCGTCAGACTTAAGCGTTAACATTGAAAGACAAAACACATTTTTTTTAGAAACACACTTTGGTCCTTTGGTGAAATATACAGTATATATATCCTAATGTGTTAAGTATTTAACATGTTTTCAGAGAAAACCAAAAACAACTTCCTCTTCACTGCCTTATCTTAAAGTATTTTTTCATTTTGGACTGAGTTAGTGAAACCCCTTAGAAATGAACTAAACAGGAAATGACAATGCCGGCTGGAAGTTAGCATTTTTGAAAATAAATAAACCAACTGACTTCTGTGCAGTGCAGAGCCAATTTGATCACATCTTTCACACATTTAAATGCTCAGAGAAAATCTTCGAGGCCAGCATAAATACGTCTTAAATTATGACGTGCCATATAGGTCCTTTAATAGACTTCTTCTTAACATTTTTAAGGCATTCTCTTGGGCTTCAGTCACCAGTAAGAACTTGCCTCCTACTGGACCAGTTGCCACCTCTGGAATCTCCCCACACGTTGTCAAAGCTCCAAGCTCACAGGTAGATATCCAATGGTGTTGTTGTGTTAAAAAAACACAACAACACCACTGTTGAATGAAAAACCAGCCAGCGTTTTTCATTCAACATTTCAACAATGACTTTTATGCATTTCATATTTTTGACTACAAGTTTAATGCAAAACTAAGCTTTTTAAAATGTTTCCACAATAGCCACGAATTGAGGCCAAACAAGAAAGCCAATCTGCCCCTCTTCGACCAAGAGACCAGCGAACACGTGATAGACCAATCTTCGCTTCTCGTGGTCCCAGGGCAGGTAATGTAGCAAACAGTCTGACATTGTCAGACACTTGACCTTCGCGTGACCATACATTTTGCCTCTGAATTTCAATAGATGGTGTTGTGTCATCTGATTCTCAACCTGGAAAGGCACATTTGAGCTTTGTAAACAAAGGTAGAGCCTTAAAATGGTTATTTTATTTTTACATGTATTGAATATATTAATAATTTTTGTTTTGATGAGCAGGTGGCCGAGGGGAAGACTCTGGAGAGATGGACAGCAGAAGAATGGTGCGATACCCAGATAGCCACCAGCTTTTTGTTGGCAATCTCCCACATGACATCGATGAAAGTGAATTGAAGGATTTCTTTCTAAGTAAGTTATTCAGTCATTTGTTAAATTAGGAACACCCTTGCAGTTAGGTAAACAAAAAAAAATGTACCTACAACAAAAATGATGTACTTTACTCTTAAGTATTTTTTCTTAATGTATTTCTTTTTTTTTTTAACATCAACTCACTAGGTTGCTATTTAGGACATAGTATTTTATGCATTTTGTTTCTTCTTTTTGTTGGGCCATTTTAAAAGCATGTCTTTTCTGTTTCTGATTGGAAGGAGAGGGGTTGTACACACAGATGTAGACAAATAATGTAAATAGTTGTATACCTCATGCAGATCACAGATAAAGTATATACCTTTAGAGACGCATTGACCACAAACAGTATTTGACTTTGTGACATTTTCACAACTCACTGAAAAGAGCACTCTCAAGACTGGAGCTTATGGAGCTCAACATGATCGCCCACTTCCTGGTTCCAAAATCTCGAACCCCATGTTAAATTGCCATAGGGGATTAGATAAAAAAATTATATTAGAAGTTTGGATACGTCCTCGGGGCTAAGCAGCTATATGGTGAGTCACGAGGCTAATACCAAAATTTGTGTTTAAAAAACGTTTTTTTCAACTTTATAAAACTACAAAGTTTTTTTTGACATTTTGCCAAGTTTTAATTTCTAGATGTGGTTTTTAGACTGAAAACAATTGCGCTGTGGATCTGAGTTAGCACATAGCTGGTGAGCCCCGGCGATATGTCTTTAAACTCTTAATATTTTTCGAAAAGCCTATGGTACTTAAACATGGGGCAAAATTCTTTCGTAACCAGGGCGATCTTCCACTGTTCAGCTCCATTGGCCCATTGCCATCATTGTGTAGTACTAGTACTGTGATGATAAAACATGCTTGATTATTCTTTTTTTTTTTTTTTTTTTTTTTATGCAGCTTATGGAAATGTCGTGGAACTGCGAATCAATACCAAGGGTGTGGGTGGAAAGCTGCCCAACTTTGGATTTGTGGTTTTTGATGACTCTGAACCGGTGCAGAGAATCCTGGGGGCCAAGGTAGAAGGGGCATGTATTGACATTTCATTATTCATTTCATTCATCTGGTGGTGGCTGTGTGTGTCCTTTATCTGCTATTGCATACTTGACTTTAGCATTTCTCTCACAAACTAATCAATATAGTTATAGTGTTGTCACCAGTTTTCTAATAATCAAATCATCTATTGATGATTCATGCCTTTTTGTATGCTCAAAAAGTGTTTGTCTTTATCGCCTATTCCATACCTCCACCCACAGATGTGTTCTTGGTTCCAATTATTTCAATAATTCAGACTGGGACATGTGCATACAGATTACTATTCAGTCTTTTTAACTTATTATTATAAATGATAAGACTAGCACATTCCAAATCGTTCCTATATATTTTCTTCTCACAAAAAGCTTTTTTTCTATTATATGTTCCTTATCCTTGTTCATTGAAATAACAGGCTGTTGCTCTTCTTTTACAGCCCATAATGTTTCGGGGTGAGGTGCGTCTGAATGTGGAGGAAAAGAAGACCCGGGCGGTACGAGAGAGAGAGACTCGTGGAGGAGACGAGCGGAGGGACATGAGGCGCAGCGACCGTGGCCCTGGAGCTTCTCGAGGCGTTGCGGGCAGTGGGATGGTGCGGGAGCGTGACGGCAGGGGATCGGCCCCTCGAGGAGGCTTGGCCCCTAAACCTGGAATGGGCTCTGGCAGAGGCTCAGGGGGTCAGGGTGATGGCCGCTTCACCACCCAGCGGCGTTAGGAAGAGCACTACCTGCAGTGCGGAAGTAGTACCGTGTTCTTCATCCTCAATCGTTCTCAATAACGAAAAGAAATCTTCATGTACAAACGTATATATTTGTTTCTGTTTTTTGTTTACATTTTTTTTGTTCCCTCCTTGCTTTGGAATGTGACACAACCTGTCAACTATTGTTTGTCAACTAGACGAAACAAATAAGCAAACAAATTTTTTGCTTTAGTCGTGAGCTGAGTATCCTTTTCAGGTATCTCAAGAATTTCACAAACTTTTAATTTGTAAATTTGTGAGCAAGGCAAACCAGCCAGGAGTAATCTGCCACATTAGAAGGGACTGATAAAACTTGCACCTCTGATAATTCAGCCCATCATTTGGATAAGAGATTATATGCCTATATCTATTTGGGGAGCTGCTTCACAAAATCCCACTATTGCACATTTTCTATGATAGTTTTCTGACCTCTGTCGGAAATAAGAGTGAGATGCAAAAATTGTGCAGCTCCGGGGAAAATTTTTGCCTTTACATTTTTCCTTATGAGAGACCACTGCTTGAAAATTGCATAAGGCACTCATCGATATGCACTAATGGGTACTTTTTGTCGTATTACATTGACATCCATGTTTGGAGCGCAGCTGGAGGGACGCACTTGTCTCTTAACACACAACTTATTGGGGCAGGCCTCATTCACAGCCTGTCTGCTGTGACCAATGTACTTTTCACACTTTGACCCTAAAGTACTCTTCAATTTCTGCTGGATGGACAAGATCACAAGAAAATTTACTATTATTTTTCCTCATTTATACCTGAATAAAAGCCCAGATTCTGGACTTTCACCAAATGTTTTGGGGAATGAACTGTGTACAATTGCAAGTAGTGGTAAGGACGATGGCTTACTTTCCACCTGACCAGGTAAAAAGCAAAATGGACGGTCGGACAGACGTACGACAGCTGCCACCTCTTCCCACTCTTCATTCCTCACTCTTAAATGCAGAGAAAAAGAATAAATGTACAGTAACAAAAATCACAAGTTTACTCTACGCTTTTGATTTCTTTGTAAATTTTACATTTGTCAACTTGATAAAAGCATGATGGTGCCTTCTCTTTCACCCTTTTGAGTCTTACTACAGCTCTGCAGCTCTGGGCTTGCTGCCTCCTAATATTGAGCTGCTTATTTTGAACTATTACTGGGAGCAGTTGGAAAAATTCCTCAGTATTCACAAGATTTAAGTTTTTCTTTTCAGGTGCATATTTCATGTTTCATACTGTTTTACTACCTAAGATAATCTGCTGTGATTTTGTACATTTGTTTTGTATGGTGCGTCTGTTCTGGGTTTTGTAGAGACAATAGGTGCCTCGCGTTCTGTTTTGTTAAATGGTTACGAGAGTTCAGAACTACTCACAAAAAGGTACATTAAAGACGGTGACTTTCAAATGCGTGATTCTTGGTTTGACACATAACCATGTTCACTTAATCTGGATACAAAATTGCTTTATAGTGCAATGTTATCGACCTCAAGCATGCTTTACTCATTCTGTTTCAGCACTTCAAAAAATCCCAGGATGTAAAATGTCCATGTTTTTGAGTCATGGAACTAACCAATGTCCCAGCTGTGGAAGGCAAATAATTTTGTAATGATTAATGAATATGTATTTTCATATGCTGTTCATTGTGCTATGTTTAATTTCGGTTTGTATTTTTCCACTATTTAGGCAAGTGTAATTTGTTTGCCAAAGTACAAGTCCACTGACTTTGACCACTTCGTAAGGAGGGAAGACCTCAGTCTCGGCTGGAAAAAAAACAAAAACAAAAGTTGTCTTGCACTGAAATGGGTTGTGGATGTAGCATTTTTTTCCTGGACAAATTAATTCATGAGGTCTTCCTTATCTGGTGGTATTGCACTATTGCCAACATAACTGGGACAATCTTGTTTGTTTTCAATACAGCCTTTCCAATAATTCTTAAGCTTCATAATTTGATATAGAATTTTTTTCTTTGCATGTTAAATTTTTTTTTTTTTTTTTTATGAACAGTTTGATTTGAAATCTACAACTGTATATTAGGACTGTTGCCTCAAAGGAAATGCCCTTTACCCTATTTGTATTTTAGTGGGCACTTGGAGTCCACCATTAAACAGAAATTGGAGTGAAAAGTGTGGTGAAGAAGAGCCATCATGCTTTAACGCTA
Organism: Mugilogobius chulae; assembly: GCA_038363315.1. NCBI lineage: Eukaryota > Metazoa > Chordata > Actinopteri > Gobiiformes > Gobiidae > Mugilogobius > Mugilogobius chulae. The sequence goes on along the minus strand of CM076398.1, from coordinate 41,201,663 downwards.
ACCTGTGCTTTACATTGTACTGGTGGTAAAACAAACAAAAAGAATATTTGATCATATACTATAGTTTATTTTTTCATATTATAAAATGTTTGTTAATTAACCATCTTCAACTCAAACCTATTTTTCTCAAGGTGAAAATGCAGTAAAAAAAACAGTCCTCATTGTGAATCATTCCAGTCCTTAAGAATATACTAAAATACCTTGAAAGCGGGTTCATAAACAGTTGGCAGCCATTTTAATGAACTGTGTTTACCCTGTACTTGTTGCTCGTGCAAAACTTGCAGGTGGAGAATTATTTTTTGTTGAGTTTTATTTTGATTTTCTTTTCCATTTGAATGTGTTGGACTTAACATATAATAAACTACTGATATCATCACCAATGATACTGCTTGTCATGTTTGCAGGTTACAAAATGTGTACGTTTTATAGACAACCATTTTGTCTGGAGAGAAACAAAGAGTAAAAATGTGTTCAAAAAGACCACAACACAGTATTCAGTTGAATCTACTTTATTAACTACATTCAAACCTTGTTATTCAAAAATGATTATGTTGAGAATTTGAAAGTGGTGTGCCATCAAAATATATTTCTTTTGTTAAAATCTGCCAGGTGTGTTACATTTGTGGTTGAACAAATTGTCCTAATTGTTGCAATTTGGACTCCATTCAGAAAACAAAACAAAAACGTAACAGTGCAGGTTAGACACACCTTAATCATTATCTTCAGATGACATTTCACTTGATTCAGACGAGGACTTTGACGTAGTTTTCACATAGCTTCTAGCTGGAGTTTTTGGAGAAGCTCTGCCATAGTGTTTGCCAAATACCACATTTGGTGGTAGCAGATAAGAGAAGGCAGGCAAATACAAGACATTAGGGAGCTGCCTGTGGTTGTCATTTGTGTTTTTTGGTTCAAGTGACTTCACCGGAGATTTTGTAGTGGCTGTAGTTGTTTTCATGAAGTCATCTATATCCAAAATTTGGCATGGACTCTTTTGATTTAGTGTTTTGGCAGGCAGGACATCTGTCTTGTCAAGTGGCAGGGCTGGTAAATTAAATGTGAAATTAATATTCGATTTCTTCACAATTTAGTGTTAATAAAGAAAAATATTCTCTGATTTTACATCTTACCTCTAAATGCATGATTATTGTTCAGTCTGAGCGGAAAAGCTCCTGGAAAACAAACAACTATTATATTTGTTGTTTTGAAAATTCTCTAATGTAAAAAAAAAAAAAAATAATAATAATAATAATAATAATTCATTATAAAGTTATCTCTACAAGAATCAAAAGCCTTCTATGCTTAGTTAGAATATCACAAAGCGCTTACCTGCATAGGTGATCTGCAAATGAAGAAAAAGTAGAGTTGTAATTATTACTGCCATGTCTAAATTTGTGCTCTTGTTTTTAAAAATACTCCATCCTTTTAAATCTAATGGGTGGATAATTTCAGTGGGTGGATAGATTTGGGTGATGGTGACTCATTTAATTTGAATTTCTAAAAATATTGGCAAGTAATTACAAGCCTAGTAGATCTATAATAAACATGGATTACCTAATGTGACATCTCAGACTTTAAGATAAATACAGATATATTAGCTTGTTTAGTGAGGGAGAAAACTGATGTTCCATGCAATAAATGTACATGGCCAGTAACAGTAACAAAGGCTATCTTGGATAATCAGAGCATTATCCTAGTTAGATTTAACTTAGTTATGAGCAGTGTTGGGAGTAACTAGTTACTTTTGTAACTAGTTACTGTAATATATTCCACTTTTCAGTAACTAAGTAGTGTAACTCATTACTTATAAAAATGTTGATAATATATTACAGTTACAATCTGAGTAACTCAAGTTACTTTCATATAAATTAATTGCTTTTATATCCTATTAAAAACGTCACTTCAGGACCAAAACACCTCTAAAATACTGTTGGCTGCTTAAAGGTAAATCAAATATTATGAGGAAAATGTGTTGTGGCGTCACATTTCTACAAATTTACCAGTAATCAAGTGTAAGTGTAACAGAATTTGTGTTGTACAAGGTCTTAACAAGTGTGTGATTACCTTAAAGTAACTCAAAGTAACTCACAGTAGTGTAACTCAGTTACATTCTAGTAATATTGTAATACAAATATATTACATTTTTCTCCCTGTAACTAGTAATATATAATGTATTACAATTTTAGAGTAACTTACCCAACACTGATTATGAGTAACAAATTATGAATGCATAACAAAAACTAAATTACAAAACAAAATTAATTTGATACTTTTTAACTCTTAAACAGTTTAACTTTCTTGCATTATCTTCCTCGTCTACACACTTCAATACTGTGATGTCAACTTAAGAAATCCCCCTTTAATTATATGTAAGATGTGAATGAGAATACAGTAGTCTTTGCTGTTTGCTTTAGGCTGCCTATAAGTAAACAAAAGTACTGCTGCAACCTCACTTTTACTCTCCTGATTTTTAAGTATTTTGCTTAGCACCATCATGTCAGTGTTCTTAATTCATGTTCATTAATTTTTTTTTTCCATTATAAACCACAACAGAGCACCTTGCCCTTTAAATTAGTGGACCACGATCAGCCACGTATCGCCACGTCTGAGCGCATGCGCAGTGCCTAATCATTCATGAGTTTCCGGGGTTGTCCAGGCAGTGTACACAGTGTAAAACAGCATTGTGTACCTCTTTTCTGGGCTTTTATACATTTATCTAACAAACGACACATCGTGGAATAAGTGTGTCTAGATAGCAGTGGGATAAACAGTGTTGGGGATTCACAGGACGCCTGGAAGGATGAATTTCTTCAGAGGAGTGATGGGTGGGCAGGCAGCCGGGCCGCAGCCGTCGGGAGCAGAAACGGTGAGAATACAGCTCAGCTAGCCTGAGTTAGCATCAGTTAGCTATGTTTTTTACCAGTAAAAAACGGAATCTGACTCTGTTTACATGTCAATATATGTCACCATTATTATATTGTAAATTGCCAATCATGGTGCGGTTATATCAAGTATCCAGACATGTTAAATTTGCTGTTTAAAGAGCATCTGCTACCCTTAGTTCTAGGATATCTTATTAGCAAAACCAGCAATCTGTCAGTCTATTGGGAGCCTGGCTGTCATTGAGCTGCACTAGGTGAAACTGCCATTCATTTGTTATAACAGTGTCTGGTGAATGTTAACGATGCATCTGTTACAAGGTGATACCCTCATGTGTTCTTCAGTGTGTAATGTACAAAGATTATGTTTAAAAAGTTGATTAATCCTTGTGTTGTAGATTCAGAAACTATGTGACCGGGTGGCCTCATCCACACTGCTGGAAGACCGCAGAGATGCTGTCAGAGCTCTCAAGTCCCTATCTAAGGTATTTATTTCATTTTAAGCGGTGGCATTCTGCGTGGAAGTAAACCACCAAAAACGCATTAGCAAGCATTATTTAGTGCACTAAAGATCTCTTCTAGCAGTTGTTTCTATTGCACATTGAGACTTTATCAAACAAAGAAAAGGAATAAAATGGTAAATATTTTTGATGATTTTTGAAACAATAATGCCATGCAAGGTTTTATAGTCTACGTAACTACAAGTAATTAGATAAAGTAACGACAATTAATGAAAAATGTATTGGTATTTTTATTGAAAAATTGAAAGTATCTTAGTATGTCAGTTTTGGTATTGATGTAGTTGCATTTCTTCAGCAACGACTGAGTCAATGTTTTTGTTTGTCTAGAAATACCGTATGGAAGTTGGAACACAAGCAATGGACCATTTGATCAATATTTTACAAACGGACAGGTCTGTGTCTGTCTTTGTCAGTAACATAAAAACCTTTTCATATTGTCATCAGCTAACACAGTTGCACTTCCTTTTACAACAAAACAGGTCAGACTCTGAAATTGTTGGCTATGCTTTGGACACTTTGTACAATATAATCTGCAACGATGAAGAAGAGGAGCAAGGTAAATATAACGATTATATTGAAAATCACACAACATGTTTATTTAAATTCCACTTTCTATATTTATATTGTTCTTATTGCATGTCAGTTGAAACATTAGTCACTTTACATTTCGAATGGAAGAGGGTGCTTTAATTCAAAGATTCTCATTTTCTTTCTTTTCCATGTTTAACGCTACAGATGAATCAGAAGGTAATGATCTATGACTGTGCATGATGCTATTATCACCGGAAGTACTAGTGGGTTATCTATTTGACAAGCAATATAATAATTGCATTCCCAATTTTAAAGCATATTCAATGAAATTCACATTAAAATAAATTGTTTTGAAAGATGTAGTTTATGCTGTACACTTGCTTCCCATGCATTTGCAGACGCTGTAACCCCTAAGCCAAAGCAAAAGGCTATGCCTGGTTAGTATGGGTGCGTGTGTCAGTTCTAATTTTGCTAGTGTGCTTTACTCATTTGGGATTTCACAAACAGCACTTTACTAATAGCTATTTGTTGCAAAAATAGGTAATAAATTCTACCACCTTTAACATTTTTAACACTACATTGTTATAACTCTGTGATATTTGTGTTTTCTGGCATCAGTCGAACACGAAATATGTTCAAAAAGTAAGCTGTTGTAAACATTTTTTTAGATTTCTTTCTTTACTAGGTGATAATCGTTAGCTTTCTTTCCACCACCCAACAGATAATAAAGGAGACATATTATGCAGAGTTAATAAATGCATATTCTCATTGTAAACTGAAATGTTAGTGATAGCAGTAATGGTTTAGTAATATAAACAAGTTCACACCTTCAGTACTGATCTAATCAAAGTAAGCGCTGGGATGTGAGTGAGAATAGGGGGAAGGTGAATTTTCTGAGCACTCAAGCTTCTACTGCAGGATGATATTGGGTTACTCAAACAAGAATGACTCAATCAGAATACAGGTTTGAGAAAGTTAATAAAGGAAAACATGTGGCAAGTTTAAAAAAGTTGATTTGCTTAATTTGTCTCCTTTAACACATTTTAGTATCACATCCCTTTAGGACTATCTTGTTTCACTCCTTTCTTCTTGTCTAATGTCCTTATCACATTTTTAAAAATTTATTCTGATGCTGATGTTGTCATTCACAGATGAAAATGCGCAGAAACAGGCTGATGACTTGGGTGCTCAGTTCACAGAGAAATTCATTGAGGATCCTGAGCATGTAACCCTGCTTCTCACTTGCTAGAGGTATTCACCTGAAATGTGTTCCTTTGTTTTGCTAAACACATTTGGTGTATAATTGTAATGTTGGCTTTGTAGGAGTTTGACTTCCATGTTCGTTGCCTGGAGTAAAGCTTTAACTGCTTTGCTAAAGAACAAGTCCACAGGTGCAGGGTGTGATTCTCGTTAGTCCATGGGTGCACACTGTTAACATCGTAGCACTTTATATGGTAGCCTGCTTTATTTACACTATATATGTTTTTACAGGTGTCTCCAGACTTATGGATTTACTGGCCGACTCCAGAGAAATCATAAGAAATGATGTGAGCTTTTCATATCCTTCTTGTTGAGACAAGAGCCATGGTGTAACTGAGTATTTATTAAATATTCTTGTGTTTCCATCAGGGGTTGCTACTTCTTCAACAGTTGACTAAGAGCAATGCTGCTATTCAGAAAATTGTAGCTTTTGAAAATGCTTTTGAGCGCCTTTTAGACATTATTACTGACGAGGGCAGTAGTGATGGAGGTAGTAACACTTACCTTTTTCAGTGATTTTTTGAACTCACGTCACATCTTTATTAATGTTAATTTTCATCCCATCTGAAGGAATTGTGGTTGAGGACTGTCTTCTGCTTCTGCTAAACTTGCTCAAAAATAATAGTTCTAATCAGAACTTTTTTAAGGAGGGCTCATACATCCAAAGAATGAAACCTTGGTTTGAGGTTGGCGATGATAATGCTGGTTGGTCTGCACAAAAAGTAACAAATCTGCATCTTATGCTTCAGGTAACCCACATTCACAGTCAGTCCAAAGAATTTCAGAAGTGATGTAAAGTAACATTTCTTTTGCAGCTTGTACGGGTTTTAGTGTCGCCGGTTAACTCTCCTGGAGCCACGGCAAGCTGTCAGAAAGCAATGTTTATGTGTGGCCTGCTGCAGCAGCTGTGTACCATCCTCATGGCCACAGGGGTCCCTGCTGATATTCTCACTGAAGTAAATATCTCACACACAGACTTACACTCACTGATAGAACAACGTCTTTGACTTGTGTTTAACTTCTATTTGTTTAGACCATTAACACTGTGTCAGAAGTTATAAGAGGCTCTCAAGTCAACCAGGACTACTTTGCTTCTGTTAACGCACCTTCAAACCCACCAAGGTAAGCCTGCTTTTGTTTATATTATAAATTTAACCACTGGTGGGCTTATTTCAAAACGTCTTGTATAGATTGTAAATTAATGATATGTTTTTTTCTAATTTGTCTTTAGACCAGCCATTGTGGTGTTGCTCATGTCTATGGTAAATGAGCGACAACCGTTTGTGCTTCGCTGTGCTGTCCTCTACTGTTTCCAATGTTTCTTATACAAAAACCAAAAGGGGCAGGGCGAGATTGTAGCAACACTTCTGCCTTCCACTATTGATGGTAAGCTGAGTCAGCTGTACCAAATTGATGAATGAATACCACAAATAATCAACTAGTGAACAATAGAACACAACTGTAATCATTATATTTATTCTCGTCAAATAGACCCTTAAAACACACAAAAGAACTTTAATAGCAAGACACTGCAGTTCTTTTTTTATAAATAGCACATATTAAATGTAAATAGTCTCCATGTTAACGCCTTCAGCATATTTTAGCAATTCTTTTTTGTTTAAAATGTATTTAAGAAATGTCAGTGTACAGAAGAAAAAATAATGGCTTGAATAGTCTATTAATTGAAATGACTGACCTCTCACTAGTTGACCAATTAATTTGTGACAGCCCCTTATGCAGAAATATTTAATCCTTTTACATAGAGACAAAATGTATCAGTAGTATGTATCAGTATCTTGTTTGTGTTGTTTGCTAGGGATATTCATTGCTGTTGTCCTTTTTGTATCCTTAGCTAATTCAATTTCGGCCGGCCAGCTGCTGTGCGGAGGCCTGTTCTCCGCTGACTCTCTGTCTAATTGGTGTGCAGCGGTGGCCCTAGCTCACGCGCTGCAGGAGAACCTCACGCAAAAGGAGCAGCTGCTGAGGGTCCAACTGGCGACGAGTTTGGGCAAGCCCCCCGTGTCTCTGCTTCAACAGTGCACCAACATCTTGTCCCAGGTAAGCAGTGTGAGCGAGGCAACACAGAGGCAAGCTGAGGGGTCGTCCATGCACATTTGTTCAACAGTGATGGGAGCCCTGTTACGTTATTGTGGTTTTGCAGGGTGATAAGATCGCCAGACGGGTGAGTAATGCGTGCAATGAGTGTTTTGTGTTTGGGTGGCGAATCCAGCTTGGCGTTAGTTGTTATGGTGTCCTTCTGACCCAGTTGTTGAAGGGTTTCTTCTGATGTTTAACCCTTATTTGTTTCTAATCCTTCACTATGACCCTACACCCTCTCCCTCCTGGGGTGATTGCAGTTGAGATTCTGCTAGTTTAGTTGTTTATTTATCTTAGTGTGTCCACCTATCCTACCTCTCAGCTGAATCTAATAAATGTTTGCTGTGAATTTCAATTTAACTTGGAGGTTTCCGTCAGCTTTACTTTTTCTGTGTGGTATTGATGCTTTTAATTTCTGAATCAATGTTACAATCCATTTTAGGTTGAAGAAAAATAAAGCTAAAACATTCAGATGGAAGCAAAAATTATCACAAGGCTAACATTTACATCACTAATCTCTATATTGTGTCATCTGAGATTCACTAAGCTTTTTTCAGCAGTGACAGTAATGAAGTAATGTGAGTTCATTACTTGAATTAGCAATCATTTATGCTAACAGTATTCTTCTATTGTGAAAATGCTTTTTAATACAACCTTGAATACTGTACAATGTTAAATCTAATCATAATGTTAAATCTAAAGTCTGGATAATTCATTGTGCCTCTGACTTGTGTGTTTTATTCATTCATTTTCTACCTTTTAATCTTGTTAGGGGTCGCGGGTGACTGGAGCCTATACCAGTAACTTTGGGCCTTAGGCGGGGGAACAACCTGAACATTGGCCAAGTTCTATAGCAGCTAATACTAGTGTTACTCAGCTATTATACACTACTGACTATCTTAAGTAATTGTACACTTGCGGTTTTTTTTTTTTTTTATTTAGTTCCTTTTAATTCACTGCTAGGGCTTCAGGTTCTTCCTGTTCTTGAGAAAGATTCTGTAAGGCTGATTTACTGGTTTGACATGCATACATTATTAGCTTGATAAAAAAAAAAGTTTGTAAGTTTTTACAAGTTCGAGCTTAGTAGCTAAGTCAGTACATTTATGCTAATAACATTGACCAAGCTGTAATTTATTGAGGATATTGTTCTGATTTTAGTATCCGTTACTCTTGATAGTTGGTTTATAAATAGTCCTTATCTTCCTCTTGTTTTTGTCACTGTTGCATTCTGTCACATTTGGAGACAAAGTCTCAAAAGGTGATTGATTCACAGTTTTTGGAATGCAGACACAAGACAAATTGAGTAGTTAATGTTAGCACCAAAAGGATTGTAAGGCATGTTGTGCATTAGATTTGCGTAAACCTGCTTCACTGCTGCAAGTACTGCTTTCCAAGCTGCTTTTTTCAAGCTCCATGAAACTGTTAAAAAAAGTATGGCAACTCATGATGAATCTATTTGAATCTTAAAAACACTTCCTTTTCATGGACTTGCATGGAGAAATATAGTATAGTTACTGTTTAAAAGTTAAAGCTTTGCATGAGCTGTAATTTGCACTGTATAAATATTGTAAACCATTGATACAAATGAGTCAGAAAGAATACTGTCAAGAAGTGCTATTTAAGTTTTTTCTCTTGCTTTGATGAAATGTTAGCTTACATAAAAGCATGCATTTGCTGCTTATCATTTGTTTTAACTGTGACTAACAATTTATATTGAATTGTTTTTTGTACTAACAATTTCAAAAAGTACTTTTTTTTTTTTTTTTAAACAATGAATTATAGAAATGCTATTATCTTCTAATATTTTTGTCACATGCACCATAGTGCAATGGCCTAGTAAAGCCACACAACAAACTATTAGTAGATATATTTTGACCAAATGTTAAGATTTTATTTGTATTTTTCTTTGGACCACATTAGTTTTTGGGTGTTAAGTGTATGCTTTTGTTGACGTTTCATGTGTTGTGTTCTTCAGGGCAGTAAAGTGCAGACCAGGGTGGGCCTCCTCATGCTGCTCTGTACGTGGATCAGCAACTGTCCCATTGCCGTCACACACTTTTTACACAACCAGGAAAACGTTCCATTTGTATCCTTTTCAGGCAGTGTTGCTTAAGTTTTCATCACAAAATTCTGTTCTACAATTGATCCTTTACTTGTAAATGAAACAGCTGACAGCACAGATCTCAGAGAACCTGGGAGAGGATGAGCGGCTTGTGCAGGGGTTGTGTGCACTGCTTCTTGGTATCTGCATCTATTACAATGACAACTCACTAGAAAACTACACAAAGTAAGTATAGTATACACCAGTTCACTGATTAGAAAGGGTTCTTCTGAATTGCCAAAATATTTTCTTTATTTGTGGATAGGGATACATGCCTTGTACAATATGTTTGAGCATGCAAATCTAATGATCAGACAATAAACTATTAATGAGTTAAGCAGTTAAGCCAAGTGCTTTCTGTCTAGTTGGCTTGGGAAACGTTTTAATAAAGGCAACAAGACTTGAGGCTAACTGTTTCAATAAGGTATGAACCACTGACCTACGTTCTGTTTTTTGAAGATAGGGACAGTGTTTTTCTGCGCTTTTTTCTGAATGTAGCACATATGGGTCATAGAGTCAAATTTATTTCACAAATTGTGAGTTGGCAGCATTGCTGTTGTTTCCGTGCGATAATAGGAACTTGTTGTTGCTACGGCTTGTGTCAGGCAGCCGTGACTCTGTCCCCGTGTGGACAAGCAAAAAATCCCTCTATATATGATTTAAAAAGGACACTGTATTTGATCTATTTTGCAATATAAAGACAGATTTCACATTTTTTTATGAGTGGATCAGTTGCACAGTTTTTTGAGGTTCTTGGAAAACCATGTGGTAATGTTAATGTATACAATTGTGATTTGTTTTCCAGAGAGAAGCTCAAGCAACTGATAGAAAAGCGAATTGGAAAAGAGAACTTTGTGGAGAAGCTAGGTTTTATCACAAAACATGAACTGTATTCCCGGGCGGCGCAGAAACCACAACCAGTGTTCCCGTCTCCAGAACAAATGCTTTTTGACCATGAGTTCACCAAACTAGTTAAAGATCTGGAAGGTCAGTCACACACACATACTGTATATATTTATATTCACATTAAATCTTAAAAGGGATGTGTTTGAGCTTTTAGCAAAAGCTCAAACACAATTTAGTAAAATTACTATCAACTTGTGTGATAGTTAAATATGTTGTGTTCACATTCAGTTTCATGCCATAAGACCAGATTGTGGGCATGAGAGTTTTTTTCTACCTTTTCATTTCCAGTCTAGTGTCTAGACCCAGCTATAATGCGTTATATATAAAATATTAATTTTAGCTACCCATTTGTAAGAAATATTATTGGCCTACAGAATGAACCCGTACTAAAAACCTGTTAAAAACATTGTAAATTTGATCAGAATGTTTATTCTCTTGATTCCATTCAGGCATGATAACAAAGGCAGTTCACAAATCCAGTGAAGAAGAGAAAAAGGAAGAGGAAGTAAAGAAAACACTAGAACAACATGACAACATTGTAACTCAGTACAAAGAGCTGATCAGAGAACAGGTAAACCTCAGACATTGGTCAAGAACAGTGGTTGCAGAAATAGAAAGTATTTTTGTTGGATTTTGATGATATATATTCTTATTTATTATGTTCTACAGGATGCTGAGATCCAAAAGCTGAAAGAACAAGTCGCCTCTGTGTCGACGCAGAATGAGCAGCTGCAGACTACGATAACACAACAAGTCTCTCAGATTCAACAACATAAGGACCAGTACAACATCCTCAAGCTCAAATTAGGTTTGTACCCCCTGCCACAACTAAAAATGTGACTACAACTGCTAATACTACAAGCATCTCTATTTTGTTTGTTTTATATATTTACTTTTTTTTTTTTTTAATTGGCATACTGTTTTGAGAATAGTATATAACATAACTATAACATAAAAGAACATATAGTACATTTTTTATTATTCATTCATTGACCTGATAGTTGCCTTTCTATCAACTTTTATTTCTTTGTGAGTGAGAACTTTGACATGGTACTGTAACATACAGTGACTGTACTCAACACAATTCTTTCCAAACATGAGATTTTAAAGTTCAGCCTCATTTCATAAGTCACTGAATGAAAATCAAAGTTAATGTATTTATCCCAAATTTGCAGGTAAAGACAGCCAAAGTCAGTCGAACAGCCAGGGTGACATTTCTCAGGTGAACGGGGTGCAGACAGAGGAGTTAACGCAGTTACGAGACGAGGTGGAAGAGCTCCGCAAACAGAACACACTCCTACAGACACAACTCGGCGACAAGGATTCGCTCATCAACACTTTGGTTAGTAATGTAAACAAATATGTGGAAAATGATAGAAGTGTTGTTTTGTTATTTTGAAATGCAGGCAACTCCCATGGGCCTGGCTATTAAAATACGATGTGTCTGGTTTGTTTGAAATCGCATGAACAATAACCAAATTTAGAGAAATAAAACGACAAATAAATGGAAAAAATAACGCACATTGTTTTAAGTCACACCTTTTGGGTTTCCTTATGTAATTAAAATGTTACTTAAGTGATTCATTGCTATGACAAATACGGCGAGACAGGACAAGACAAAATAAACACACACTGATTCAGGAAAGGTCCTATTATTAGATATCAAGTACTCATTTCATTGCAGACATAACAAAAGGTGTTGATTTTTATTCAGTTATACTGTACATTTTCTAATAAGGGTTTTCACTGTGTTTTGCCTATAGAGATCAGAGTCCGGAGAAACGGATAACACAGAACTTCTCAAGGTTTGTGTTAAACTTGTTAATGGTTTTGGTGGAAAAAACGTGATGTCTTATATATGTTTGTATATATTTTAGGAACTGGAGGTTTTGAGGAGTCAAGTTCAAGCACAGTCAACAGAAATTAGCCAACTACAGACAGAAAGACAAGAGTTGCAAAGAAGAGCTGAAGCTGCAACGGTAATGAACACACTCATTGAACACATTCATTTTCAACAGTGCAATGCATGTCTGTCTTTGTCTAGGCGTCAGAAACTGCTGCAAGCTGTGATGGCACAATAGACCATGCTAAACTGACAGAGTTGGAGAACAGACTTGCTGCACAGACAACAGAGACAGAGAGACTAAAGGTATAATCTGTTAACAAGTATACATTATTTCAAAAACAATGGAATTTAATTAGTCTTTTTGTTCTGGCACAGGGGGAGCTCAAAAGCTTGTCAGAAACACGGGCTGATCTAGAGCAGCAGCTAGCCTCAGCAACCAGCTCTGTGGCCATCCTGCAGACGGAGAAATCCAAATTGCAGACGGAGGTGCAGGAGTCCAAAAAGGAGCAAGACGACCTTCTCATGCTGCTGGCTGACCAAGACCAGAAAATCCACAGCCTCAAACAGAAACTCAAAGACCTTGGAGAGACGGTACATTAACATTGCATTTTCTGAAATTCATGAATGTTGTATTTTTGTGTTCTGACTTTTACTGTTGGCCTAGAGATTGATTTATTCATGGTTTTATTTTTACCGCTGATATTGAGCTGTCTTTCTGCAGTATCTATTTATACAAGTGATTTATTATAAATGAGCTCAAAAGGCAACAGCTCTTAAGGGCAAGTTGCTTTCTCTGGCTTTAGTGTAAAGTATTCCAAATCAAGTAGTATTAACAAAATTAGATATTATTTTAAACAAGTGTACTAAACGAAATTACATTAACAAGACTAAATTTAGACCTTTCCTGAATTAGTTTAGAATTACTACGTAATCAGTGATTACCAATATATTAAAATATGTCTTAAATTTTTATAGTAATGAAATTAAAGGTTGTATGGAGGATTTTTAAAAATTGTTTGTTGTCAGTCTTGGTCAAAAACAGTTGCATAGATTTGTAACAGCCTTGCACTTATGCTAAACAAAAAAAGAATTATAAAAATATATAAACTGTGGACACGATCAGGCCTGTAAAACGTTGACCAATAGATAATGAGGTACCTCGTTATCTATTGGCTTATGAACCTGTCAAGCAAACCCTCAGTGTTCCTAAGTAACTTATTGGCCCAGTTAGCAGTGAAGGGCGTGGCCATGGGAGGAGAAACACATGTGCATCATTTGAAAAACAGCAAACAGCTGTTGGATTTGAAAAAATCCTCCATACAACCTTTAACATTTTAATTTTGCTCTTTCAATTAATTTAACACTTCAGAAGATTGTAGTGCGATCGTAGTGTGATAAAGTGTCAAAAACATTACTGACAATGTTGGTTTATTCATAAAGATTTAGCAAAGACTATATGCTGATAACAATAAATTAATTTTAAAAACTATAGCTCACAAATTTACTTTTGACTATAGGTCTGAAGAAGATCTCACGGTTTGTATGGTTCATGGTGTGCGGGATCCTTTAGTACTGGGCTGCTCCCACTATATCCTATGCACCCGCATCACATTGATGTGTGAAGTCTCCTGTTCTTTGTTTAGTTCTTTTGACTATGGTAAAAAATAAAAACAAAATGTATTTTTAGGGATATATCATTATCTATTGTTTGATCATATAAAAATACAACAATCAATTTTAGCCTAAATCTTTTTACATTTTCTCTTTAGTTTATTAAAAAGTATGTGATGGTCTGAGGATCAACTAGGAATGTAGCACACAGAGTCTGAGAGCCTTGTGACACTCTGATCTAGCATCAAATTTCATCCAAGACCAAATGTTGTTAAAAATAGTCAATATCAGTCAAAGCAATACTGACAGATACCAACATGCTCTGAAGAACATTTACTTTGGCATTTTATTTATTAGAATTAAAAAACAAAGTGTATTAAAAATAACAGTTTCCCACACCAGGAACTGAGTTAGGGCTTCATCTACTGACAGCAAAAAAAAAAAAAAACACAGGAAGAACAATCAAACCAATCTCACCTGATATATTAATGCTTCAGAAACGCTCAAAACAGGTCTGGATTATTAGTGGACTTAAAAACAGCGACAAAGATCTAAGAGATTTACCTATTACATCACAGATCTGGAACATTCAAATCAGTGTGTGTTTTCTGTGGCTCAGAAGGGAAAGAATGGAAATTCACAGACAGAACAGATGTGGAAGATGAGGAAGCAACGTTACATGAGTCATTTTTGCATAATATGTGTCCTTTTACATTTAGCGTTTTCAAATCTATGGGTTTAGTGTTAGACTAATTGTAAATCCTTCATAAATTACCTTTTGTGTACATCTTAAGCAGTGTGTTTTGTTTGTGTGGTTTACTGTAGTTAGACTGTGATGATGTGCTTACAGGTTGAAGATGAAGATGATCTGGATGCTCGCGACCAAACGGATGACGATGAGGAAGATGATGATGACGAAGATGAAGACTAGTAGAACACTGAAGAGAAAACACTACAGTTCAAGCCTAGAGTTCGACATTGACTGAAAAGACACATCTATGAAAAGAATAACAAACTGGAAAACCGGACTCTTCTACCGCCAAGCTTTTATTTTTGTTCACGTTCACCTCATCCGCTCAGTTCATTCTGCTTTCAAAAAGTTGTAGTACTATAGTGTTCATAATTTTGTTTATTTACAAAAACAAATCTTGCAGCAAAGTATGAAATTACTTGGATAAAGTTAAGCAGCAACAATTAATTAAAAAATATATTAAACTGTAGTCGATAACTTCAGAAATCTATTTTACAGTGCCATGCTGCTTCATCACAGTAGGTTCTTATCATTGCATCTTGTACATTGTGTACTTCCATTAGCATATCCTTCAAGTCTTTGCCTGCACACTTCCATCTCATTTACGTTGGCATGTCATTAGTCCACATTTCTATTTCTGAACAGCTCTAAAATGCTGCAAAAGAGTCAAAAGATGTAAAGATATTTTTGCAACTTTTGTCCAGTTTTAGCATCCTGCTTATGTATATTGTGTAACTTATCAATTTATGAGCCACTCAAAAAGGAAAATTAATCTGTACACGTTTATGGAAATATAATTGTAGATACATTAAATTTTACTAAATCTGTTTAGTTTGTGTGAATTTTCATCATTATTTTTTAAATGTTGATCAGCTTTTCTGAAGGAGCTACACAGCAAAATAAACAGATATTGTGTAATTTAATTCGAGACGATAGCCATACGGGGGCGACAAATAGCGCAGAACATGAGTTGTTTGTAATGAGGCCATACTGAAGGCAAAGCTGACCTCAATAATACTTGCAGAGACAGATGTTGAGCAATATTTACATATGGCAATAACTGTTTATTGACGTTGTTTGTGGTTTGTGCTGAGGCAAATTAATGTAGTTTACAATTTAATGAAGTTATTATTATTATTATTATTGATTCAGCTGATTCATTGTGGTTTCAGGAAGATTATTGGAACTGAATATAAAATGATCAGAGCTCATCAAGTAGTAAAATCTGTTTATGTAGATGTATTAAACTAAGAGGCCATAGATTCTATATAGGTAGGCTATAATATTTAATAAAACAACTGCATAAAAAAATATAAATAAAAAAATAAAATAAAAATTCGAGTTAATGGGAGACAGTTTGTTAAGCAAATTTAAAGTTTGAGTAAACCTGTTTTTGTCTTCATGAAGCTACAGTGATGCTTGCTTTCAATACCCCTTTTATAATATTCCAAATCAACAAGTAGCCTGCTTGCTTTGAAGATGGTAGCCTACCAATCTTAGACCAAGTTAGACCTTTTAAGTTGCTCCTGGTCTATAGTCACAAGGCACATAATGTAAAACTGCATTCATTTTATTTATTATCTGCTATGGCGTACACCTGGACATGGGACAAACTAGCCCCGCCCTCCCTCGCCTTTTCACAGCTCCATCCTGCTCCATCTCTGCTCCTCACCGCCCCGCCCGCCCGCAGCCCTGCCTCTTCTCCGGCTGTGGTGTTTTCCTCCGCGTGGGTCCTCCTCCTCCGCCCGTCCCCGTGCTGCTGCTGGTCCTGGTGATTTCACAAGTCCACTCTTTTCCACCTTTCTTTTTCGGACTCCTGCTGAGGTCAATCCGGACATCACCATCCTCACTTTGTAACATGCCTTTCGCTGCGGTTGTTCTAACTTGATCCGCGCGCGAGTCCCATCAGCTCCACCACACTTCGTCCTCTCTCCGGGGGAAACTCTGCACCTGCCGCCGTACAAACTCCTCTCCCCATATGACCGTCTTAAAGGTGGGATAACTCGCACTCACACGCACTCTTGTCATGTTTGTGTCCATGTTTGTTGTTGGTTGGTGTTAAACGGATTTAAAGGCTTTGAAGAAAGACTCTGTGGTTGTGGTGGTGGTGTTGTGGCGTTAGCGGCGTGGCTGGAACCATGTGGCCGCCGCCCCTACAGTTGTGCGCGGGGACAGGACAGGACACTGCTGCTGTGACTGTGGACTGGAGGATCTCTAGTCTGAGTGTACGTTTAACTTCTTTCTATAGGCTACAGGAGTGCAGTAGGATTGCCTGCAACAAGTGTCTGTGGACGTGTGTAAAAGTGATGTATTACTTTTACCTATGTATTATTAAGGTTTCAAACTTGATCATGCTCAGATATCTACTTATTATTCTTGAAAGGCTGTGAATGCTTCTTGAAATAAGGGCTAGAGTTAATTTTGATTTTTGAAATGTACATAAAGACATATTAATTTATAATTGCAATAGGCTGACTGAACTTTACAGGCACACAATGAATGAATTAATGACAAATGGATGGATTTATTTAAAGTAATGCACCTAGATCACAAATATACAATATTTAAATTCATAATAGAAAAGATGGCCATCTCAGACCAATATTTCAATTGCAGTAACAATTACAACCAAGCCAGACTCAGACTCTCTGAATACAGAGAGTCCAAGTTTTCTTCAAAAAGTTGCCACACAAAATATTTCTTTTTCAAAACCAAAACATTTTTTTTCCCTTCATTCATCCAAAACATTGCTGTAATATGCTGTAAGTCTGCTATCTCAACTCGGGATGGTTCTGACCAACACACCGGTTCGCTCCTGTTCACCCTGTACCCTACTTCCTGCTTTTTGGGAACCATCTGCAGTTCATCTGCAGTGATACCTGACCAGTAGCTGGAGTCAAATGAAATTGAACGGAGGCACTCGGTTGCCTCAGCCTGGCCATAGAAAATAATTGGTCAACTTAAATGCCATCAACTAAAAGGCTGACCTAAGAAATTCATAATTGACTAAAAACATATGCTACCTAGGTCAACAGACATTATGATTATGTTGCCATTTTAAAGCATTTTTAGAGCATGTGTTAAACCATGCAGCGTGCTGCGTGACACATGTATTTTCTCTACAAAATACTATTCCAGTTGCTTAAGCATTTTTTGAGGATGTGACAGTTAAAATAATAACTGAACTAACACAATGGACATAATAAAACATTCATTATGTAATCTTGGTGCAGTGTGCATCCGGTATTATACAGATCATACAAAACCACACTTTTACAGCAATCATTCGTGCCACTGCCAAAAATAGTCGACTAAGATATTTGTTAGTGGCAGACATAAATGTTTTTAAAGCTTATTTAATTTACATTGTTTTGATGATCTATCTCAATTGCTAGTTGTTTTGTCCAACTACATGTTTTAATGTGTTATTAAATACACACTGGATAATATGATGGTCGTAATTTCTATCTTTGGCCTAAGGTAGCCTACTTCTGCTTTGGTGATTATCTCAGTCCATATGATGTCTTTATCTTCAGTGTCTCTTATTGCCTCAGGCCTGAAGTGACATAAGCTAAAAGGAGGTCAGTGCACGACCCTGTCTCTGGGTGCAGACTTACACTGCATCCAAGCTATAAATAACTCAATTGTATTTGTTTCATTATTAGAGTAACTGTCAGACTCTTTTGTACCTGTGCTGTGTCTTGTCTGTGTATGGACACCAGCTCACCAGATGGTTTGCATCTATTGTTTGTCCCCTACTTTTGTCTCGACATAAACACACTTAGGACAATAGAAAAAGCAGTTCATGTTTAATGACCCGAGGCTAACGCTCACCACATGTGAAGCTGTGAGAGAAAATAGAGAGAGTGTGCCCATTGAATTCATTTCTTTAATACAGTGATGGCTTCACATGGAGAATAAACTGTGCAGTTAATCAAAATCGAATAGAAATTACACATTTGTTGAACTGTTTTTTTTTTTCATATTTATAACCAATGGACCTGTAAGTGATCAGTCAGATAAAAATATAGGACATTAAGACACTTGTTGTTATTTATATAGTTGACCCAAAAGTGATTATTTCTTTGGTAAATTGAGACAACAAATTAATATACCTTTAACCAAATAGAAGCTGTGAAATGATGACTGAAGGCTTTTAGGGAAAGAGCCAAATATAGTGTATTAGCAATGAAATGATCAAGTTATTATGTCTGTACGATCATCTTTTTTATTCAGCTAGTCAACATTGTAAAATATTTTTTTACTTATTGTAAATAGTAATTGTACTCTTCAATATCTGTAGACAAAATGCTAATTTCTCCAGCACAATAACTGTCATTTATTGGTCAGCACATGTACCAACTAATTTAAAATTACAATGCTTAGTCGCAATGTAAGTGAACTTGAGGATGTTTTCATCCTCAAGTTCAAGTCCACAACCTTCTCTGAAGATTTTTTCACCAAAGTGTGACAAAGAAAGTGACTTTTGGAGAATGGGTGTGTCCAGCCAGCACCAGAATTGAATCTGACGGCTACCTAATGGTCAGCTCTTGCCAAATAGAGCATTAGACTAATGAGTAAGCAGCCCAAATTCAAATGGAGATCTGCAGATGAAAATAGACATGTAGCCAGCGGTTGGAGAAATGGAAGAAAGTCTGTTATTGTTGGGATGAAGAAGCAGCACTGCACTTTGATGCTGCACAATAAAATATTAAGCTTCCTCCCCAATTTGGCATTAGTGCCTGTCAAGAACTGAAATACTGTAAAAATCTGCATAGCTGACTTTGCCACAAATTATGTGTTTTGGATTTCCTTCCTGTAAGTGTAAGAATACAAATTACTGGTAGTGTTGCTACTTAAAATTTGAAAAAGAGTTTGATCTGATGTTAATAAATATATTTCTCTAGCTCAAGGACAGATACTGTAAAAGCTATTCTTGCAGTCAAAATCACCGTCTTAATGTCTGAGAACCAGAAAGTAACACTGGTGAGTGAAGAAAAAAACAAACACTTGGTGAATAATTAGTATAAAAATTATTTATTCGAAAATATGCACAATTGATTTGAACTTTGCATTGTTTTTTACGTTTTAGCACAGTGCAAGGCTGGTAAAGTGCTTAATACAGCAGATTTATTATGTTTCCCTCAAGACAAAATCCTCTAGTACACTGTATTTAAACCAAATTGCACATTGTTGGTTGAAGATATTTCGATGATGTTACTTTTACTTATTTTTTGATAGTTGTGTTCTAGTTTTGTGCATCTTATCCGCCCAGATGCTGAAAAAGACTGTACAAGTATTAATCTTAGTTGATTGAAATCTGCTTTGATTATACAACCAGTTGTGACTGTGAATGTGTACATGTTGACGAGATCGATATATTGATTTACTCAGCAGCACGCATCAGACTTTGATTTACATATACATCAATACTCATCAATAAACCCCAAATGTGGCATTGTTTGCATCTTCCTCCGCTTCACCGTGACAAGATTTAGTTTCCCAGTGGTGAGTAGGCTGATGTTGCAGTTAAATAAAGAATCCTCATGCATGTATATAGGCCCAGAGAACAAACCCTGGGGAGCGATAATCCGGCTTCACTGGCATCACCATCTCCCCTGTGGTTCACTCAGAGCTGCAGCCCACAAAGCTCTGCCTTGTGCCCAATAGAGCCAGTAAATAAGTATACAAATGCAAGTATTTAATTGTAAACTCACAGTTGGAGTTTGTGGTGTAACTGAGTTTGGAATGGATTAGGTGAAGTTTTTATAAAGGTTTGAATGAAATCGGCACTAAAGTAATGAGAGAAGCGCATATGAAATGTGTCTGTCGTAAAGTTACTCCAGATTTTAAAGGTCCTGTACCCGATTTTTGCTTCCTCAAAAAGGTAACATAACAAACCGAAATAATGAATTTTAATCTTCCTAGATCAGTCTACATGGTTCATTCACTTACCTAATGCATTCTAAGCCTCTGAATTTGTTTTTTTTTTACAGCTGTTAGGAGCGAGACTCAACAATAACAACATACAAACTTAGCTGTGATGAGTGAACAAACGGGACATTTTAGAGATAGTCAAGACATTGTACTAATTGCCACCAAAATGGATATAAAATAACAAGACATCTGTGCTGGAAGAAATTGATTTTAAGTTATTTTGTCATAAAAATAGGGTCTAGTCCCTTTAAAGTGTTGTACACCTTTTAATCTTAGCCTTAATAAGCAAAAATCAAAAATCAGTGCTTTAGTGGGCTGGGCGATGTTGACAAAAGTGAATCACATGCTGTTTGGCATATCATAAATAATAAGTCAACCCAACGGAAATGTGTTAAACAACTTTTTTTTTTTTTTTGTTTAGGTTTAGTAGGTAAGTCCAGATGATGAGGAAAAGCCAACGTAGTAAATGCATGCGGTGAGAGTTGCCACCCACTACAGTGTATATTTTGAAGATAAAAATTGTCATTGTTAATGAAATGCCTGGGACAACGCTCACACTAAACCCGAGTCGAGCCCCATGTGTGAGATGAGTGCCCATGTTTTATTTTTTCTTTGACTTTTTATTTATCAACTTTTTATTACTGTCTTAAATAAAAAAAAATAGATTCATATATATATATATATATATATATATTTTGTTTAGAATTTGCATAGTATTATTTAAATTTAAGATAGTAAAAATATCAAATCAAAGATTGTCCTCCTGCTGACTCGAGGGACTCACCCACCTACCTTCTGGCTTGCTTGTTAATGTTGACTGGTGTCGACCAGAACTCCCTGAATGCACAGGCTCTGCTTCTTACAAAATCTGAGTCTGTAAAACTTTTGTTCTGCTAACAGCCTATACTGTATATCACTGCATAAGTGCTTTGTTCAAACTATTCCATATTTTTAAAATCTTCTGGAACAACTGGTTGTCCTACATGAGGGGCAGGCTGAGAAGGAGCTGATGGTCTTGATGAGAGAGCTTCAGCTTTCTTCACAT
Source organism: Mugilogobius chulae (assembly GCA_038363315.1). Classification (NCBI taxonomy): domain Eukaryota; kingdom Metazoa; phylum Chordata; class Actinopteri; order Gobiiformes; family Gobiidae; genus Mugilogobius; species Mugilogobius chulae. The sequence continues at coordinate 41,180,178 of CM076398.1, read as the reverse complement.
CTTCACAACCTTTTTGAGGTTTTCTGTCTGCAGATGGACATATTCCGCCCTCAACAATCGATGGGCCTCCTGGTTGTTGGCTTCATGTAAATTCTCCATGGTGATAAAAAGGTGGAGGAGGGCCTCAGCGGGTGTTATCCTCTTGAGCAGGTCATGAAAAGCTTCTCTCTCAATAAACTTTAAACAGCTGTCATAGAGAAACGTGTCTTGGATGAGCTTCTTCAGGGTTGTGTCATCAAGCTTATTCTCAGCCATTTGTGGATTTTCTCCACTTGACTCTTTGTATTCATGCAGAGTCTTCAGCCTCCAAAGTATTGATTAGTGTACATGGCCTGGTTCAAAAGTTTGTCTGGTGGTGTTCCCAAGAAGCTGACAATCTTGGTCAGCAGGTCAAACTTTGAACCGCATTGAAAAACGAATCATTTTCCAAACCAGGTGACGAAACAGGCCGGACTCCACATTTGTGGCCATACCTGCTTGTCAAAGCTAAGCAAGAAAGGGCCTGGTTAGTACTTGGATGGGAGACTGTTAGAACACCAGGTGCCACAGTGGGACGACAGTAGTAGATTGTCGTTGTGTCCTTGGGCAAGACACTTAACCCACACTGCCTCAGTGTCTGCGTACACTGGGTGAGTGGATGCTAGATTGCGCTTTGAGTGCCTGGAAAGGTAGAAAAGCGCTATATAAATATACCATTTACATGTCCACAGACTCATGGGTAAGCCCAGGATGACCTCCAGGGAGCAATAGCCAAGAAGCTGTATGGTAGAGCTGGTCTAACACTGTCACAGTGCTTGGCCAGGCTATAAGCTAGTTTGAATGACTGTTTCATCTGATCCACCAGCATAATATTGTCAGGTTTGATGTCTGCGTGCATCAGACCAACACTTTTTAGACCAAACTACATGGAGCTGCTTGGCCATTGGTCGCATTTGGTTCAGAGAAACGTCACACTTGTTAAGGTGTTCCAACGCGCCCTGATCCAGCAACTCGAACGCCAGAAACCGATGGCTGTCAAATTCAAAATGTTCATTGAAACAAAATCAAATTGAAGGTGTCTGGGTCAAGTGATCTTATAAGATCCACAATTTCCAGCTCTTTCTTGTAGAAGTAGTCTTCTTGCCTTTTCTTAGGACTTTCAAAACCACAAGTTCAATTTGTGGCGGGATTGCAGCCCTCTGCAACTTTGGCACAAATGCCATCTTCAAGAAAATGGAGCACCTTGTATTTTGCACTGAACACCACAACCACAACCATATGTAGAGATGGTTACAGCATGAGCTATCTCGTTAAACCTGGGTTCTTGTTCAGAGTGAGGTCAGACGGTCAGACCGGAACGTCAATGAAGCCAATGGCATGCTGCATATTTTTTCGCATAGTTATAGACATAGTTATATCTTACCTCTGGCTGCAACTAGTTCTCTTTATTATTAAAAGAATGTGTCGATGATGTGCTAAGAATGGACTTCAAGAACTACGTTTTTTTTATTTTCAAAGAATGGGTGTTTTTGTGCTACAATTAGAATAACATCATGACATGAGGAAACACTCTGGTGTGGATTTTATTTTAAAATTATGATTGATTTAAATTGTTTTGTGATATAAATTGACCTCACTGTATTTCATCATGCAAGACTTGGAGAAGCAAATCTGTAGAAGGATATAACAGATTATGACTGTACTTGTCCTGACAATGGATACTCTAAATGCTCTTATGTAACCGGAGAGACCGCACGTGACCACATAAAGCTCACCTATTGTCAAGCACAGACGTTTAAACACAAGCGAGTTTAACGAGGAAGATCTTGTGGTCATTTCCCGCCACACTAGACCATTAACCATCAACAAAGGAGTGGAAACCAATCTGGAATCAATACAACTAGTAGGAGATTGTGTTTGCCTCCTGCTGTTACATCACTGAGAGTAGGACGTCCCGCACGTTTGTGACATGACATCTGCACGACTGTTTGCAGATTATCTGGGCCGCTCCCACGTGGCACGCACCCAGGGGATTACCTCCAGAAAAACAAACTGTGCACATCCACTCAGCATCTACATGGTACTGTGGTAGAGCTCATAGAGATCACCCCAAACACAGCTGAGTGTACTACAAGATGGGTCTTTTTTAACAGAGCTACATGCTTTTTAGAAGTGAACTTCTTCCTACTCCTTTTGAGCACTTTTCTTTATTGTTACATGTACATTGGTGTACATGTATTTTATGTTGCTTAAATAAACTAAAACAACTACTACTGTAATTTCTGCCCTATTGAGCGCACCTGAATATAAGCCGCACCCACTAGATTTAAGTAAGAAAAAAGATAAAGTACATATATAGGCCGCACTTGTTAATAGTAAGTCTATGAGAATCTATAATTTTGCTGCTTTGCCGTATAAACAGCAGTGTTCAAAGCTTGAGAAAAAAGTAGCGGCTTATAGCCCAGAAATTACGGTACTTCTACAAGATAATTTGGTTAATTGTCATCATAGCCACAATATAATCGTAAAAGAAAATAAAGAATTTATTATTTTTTTTTTTTGTACAAAGTTAGAAGAAGTAAAATTAAGTGTTTTTTTTTTCAGAAACTAGAAGATAGCATTATAGATCAAGTTTATAGAAAGTAGACGGTATTTGGTATGGATGTACATCTACATTTTTCATTTTCCTGCTGTTGTAAGAAAATGTATAATTTTTAGCTATAAACTTTCAAATATCAGGAGGTCAAATAACAAACATAAATATGACAAAAAAAGAAAATGAAAGCTTTCAGTGTTGTTTTGTAACTTGTGACAACGGTAATTTGTTTGTTAAATTGTGATATTTCTTCTTGCATTTATGGCAGTACTACAATTTGATATCATGACTTTCCTGGTGTTGGCAGCCTATGCATTTTTTGCCAACTTAACTCAAAAATGTTTGCCAACTCAAACAATTAAATAGAATAAAGGTGATATTTCTGCAATAAATAAAAAACCTTACAGAAGTTTCAGATTAGTTGGATAAATATTTAACTAAAATGCTGTTATAGAGATACAAACAAATACATAAATAAAAAAATAATTAGTCAATATCTCCAATCCTATTAAGAAATCAGGCTGTGTTGAAATATCAACTTACAGTTTTTATAATTTTTTTAATTATAATTTCTCTTTAATAAAACTTGACCATAAAAAAACAACAACACACATTTGGTGTATTTTTTGAACATCAAATGGATCTAGGTACAAAACCTTTTACTTTTGAGATGGAGCCAGATGTACTAAGTCTTACCACAAGGAGGAAACATTACAGCAATAATGACAAAGGTTGAGTTAAGTCTCAAGCACAACAAATTATCCTCCCAATCCAAGCCAAGTTTTATAGGCGAGAAAAAGTAAATTGTCTTTTAGAAGTGTCTCGTCTTTTGTAATTATATTGATCCCACTGTATTGGCTGGGATGCTTAACCCAATGAAAAACCAGTGCTAGAGTAAATGCATTGATCAATCTAAGCAGCACATCAATGGCTAGACTGAATGTTTGTGTTGAACCTCTGCCCAGTGTGGATTTATTGGTTGGCAAAGCACACACGCATTGTATGTTAAGGATAATGCGATTTGTACAGCATCAATATACAGGAAAAGATTACACGACTAATTATGGTTGATGTAGTAAACTATTATTTCAACTTTGCCAGATAACAGATGCCAAAGGGGGATGCGCATTGGTTAGAAAGCAAACAAACAAACAAACAAACAAACAAACACGCAAAGAAATATTTTATTGAGAGGTGGGTGAAGTTAGAATTTGTGTTCCAAAAGAGACAACCAATAACCTCTTTTGTTTCATGTGCATCATGCAAATAAACTAATTTGATAGCACAGTTCTTTGCAAAGTTTTACTGAAACTTTGGCTCTGGATCCCAAACGAATACCATTGTACATTGACATGAGGCCTGCAACTAATTATTTTGCTTATTATTCTTTCAGTTTATCGGTTAGTTGTTTAGAACGTAAGAGTCACTTGAAAACTAAATTTTTGTCAAATTTGAGCTGAGGTACACTGAAAAAAAATTCTTGAAATTTTTATGTTGTTTTGACTGTTTTAAGATATGATTTGCAGATGGAACAAGATAAAACATGAAAAAAATGATAAGCACTTGAAAACAGACAATAAATAAATAAATAAATAAATAAATCAAATTCACGTCAACTATCAAACTTGCTTGTTCTATAAGCAAATCTTAGCATAAGAAAGTCAAATTATGCCTAAAGCAAAATACATTTTACCTAATTCAGGCATTTAAAAAAAAATCTGCTTAGCCGTTTGAAACATTTTGGAGATCTAGAAACTTGTGTTTACATAACAAAAACAATATAAGCAGAATTTTCATTGCTCAATCTCGTAATCATCAGTTGAGGTTTACTCTGTACATGACACGTTTTGAAACCTAAATAAAACCAGTTCACGATCATTCGATAACTAAAATAGTTATTCTCTATTAGTTGTGATCAATCGATTAACTTGTTATAGCCTTAGTTGACATTAAATATCGGAAATCCAATTTTATTAATTTTTTATCTGGTCTACTTTGTATCTTTCTACTTTTTGTTTTACAATCAAAAGATACTGCATTTAAATGATATTCAATTTAGCTGCCTGCCTTCATATTTAAATACTATTGGCCTGTTGTGATCTCACATGATCTCTGATAGGATTTATGACATGGCTGTGGTGGTTGACTTCCCCATCACTGTACATTGTGTCACAGTGATGAGAGTTGGAGGTATGCTTACTGGATGTCTTTGATTTATTAACTTTGTGGTACACGCCTTCCTATTTACAACTGTGTGCTTCTTCATGTTGAGCGCTAAAGGCCACTATAGATCCTGCGTTCAGGTGACATTTACTTGTTTCTCCCTCGAGTAGAACCGATTTGGGGAAGTGTATTGTGTTATGCTGCTTCGACAGTTTGAAAAACCTTTCAATCTAAACTGAAACTTTGTGGATTGCCGTCTTTCAGTTTGTTATTTTTGTTCTTTTGAATCTTATCATGATGGCCTCTGACCAAAAATCCACTTTTACAAATTTCCATTGCAGTTTGAACAGGTGGCTGATAAGATAAGAAATCTTTTATTTGTTCCACAAGGGGTAAATTCCAGTGTTGCAACGCACAGTTCAGGAAAGCATGCAATCACACAAGATAATAATTTTAAAATTAATAAAACTAAAAATAAACTTACTATAATACTTTAGTATATACTCTAAATTTCCCACAGTGCACCTACAGTTGCATGATCTTCTACATGTTTTTTCTATTTGTGCGAAGGCCTTAATTATGATACCCCTAGTTTATCAGCTTTAAATGTTTTGCTTTAGCTGGACAAAATTCCTTAGTTATAGTCATATTTCATAAACACTTGCAAATATATCACTAGAAATAAAATCAAAGTGGCACTACCTATGTATCTGGCACCCTTAACTGTTTGCATATTGTTAATGAAGAGGAGCTGCAGGAGCCTATTTAGAGAACAGATAATCCTCTTGTGGCTGTGAAAGTGAAACTCACCTTGACGACTACTGCCATTAGTGAATAAATGGATTCACAACAGGCCACTGACACCACGACTTAAGACAATCCTGCTGACTTGCTTCATTCACTCAAAATGATCATGTAGCCACTTAATAATACAAACAAGTAGTTTAAAAACAGCCGCTTGTTACAGAAAAATTAACCAAGTAAGGCAGTTCTGAACCTGAAGTCAATTGTTCATCTGGTTCATTACTAAATCTCGAAGAAAAAACAAGATGTCTTTTTCCCATTTAGACATAGTTTGTTGCTATTTTTTGCAACCAGCAGTAACACTAATTTTTCTTGTTTTAGATCATATACTGCTTTTTGTTGTCTCTTGACAGTCATTATTTTTGTCTCACTTTGAAGCTTGTACTACCTAAATTTGCTTTTTTTCTCCTTAATTAATACGACAGCTCTCCGGAGGCTTTGACCTGTCGCAGAGCTGTAGTGCCGGCACTGTTGTCCTATTTATAGAGCTTTCAAAAGCGTGTTACTGCTTTATTTTTTGTAAACGTCTGGATCGTCTTGTTTTGTAAAATGTCGACGGCTTGCTTACAGTTGTTGGCACCGCTGCATTTGCTTTTTATGGAAACTGTTTAAAATTCTGACTGTAGAAAAGAGGTTGGAAAATCTAGGGCATCGTGAGGAGCCAGTAAGAAGCTTTGTGATGAGTAGAAATGACTGAATTTCTCATACTGTTCCTAAAGGTGCTAAGTATGCTGTTGTATGCAGTGCTACGGTGAACCCAGTGAAATGTGAGCTGGGAGTCAGTTCTCAGCCATTTCCTGTTGCTGCTAACATATTATTTTATTATGTCAATTGAATTATGAGGAAATGTTAAATGATGTTAAAAATGTGGTGAATAGTGAGAAAAGTTTCTATGTTGGGTTAGGCACTAGAGTTGTCGGTTTCATTCAGGAAAAAAAGATTTTAAAAAATTCTCTTTGGAACTTCAAATAAATATTTTATGCATTGATTTGTTGTAAATAAATACATTTTCAGTTGACTGTACACATTTTAGAAACAAGAGCATTAACATCTGAGGTAAGTGAGAATATTGCTGCTGCTATGAGAATATTGCTTAGTTCCCTTTTTCATAAACTAAAAACAAACTACTAATCAACTATGATCTATTTTTCATTGACCTTGGTAATTGTACATTTGTAACCATTCAATTTCCCCGTTTAAATTTGATTGTAGACCTATAGCAAACATCTTTATTTTGAAGAATTTTCAGTATTTAAAAGGCAGTAATCCTATAAAGCCTTGATCCAAACCTTTTACTTCTATTGTTGATTATAACCATGTGCATGAGTCTCTGTCCGGTTTGAGTTGTACATAAAAGTGGAATTTAATTTACATATTGTTCAAAGTGTTGTTTCTTGGACTTGTTTGAGGTGATTCCAGACACTATTGGCTGCCCAGACTGGCTCTACAGCCTGATGTCAGCAGGTACAGCGATGAATTTACTGAGAGGCACTTGTTTCAAACAGATGTGGTGAGCCGTATAAAGAAGTGAATCACACATGAGAGCATGGGAAATATGAGGGGCACTGAACAGGTTCCCACCTGACTGAAACATTAGGTGAGCAGTGTTGTACACCATGTACTGTTCTTCTGATCATTCTTATTCATTCATTTCATTTGTTCATTAAAGGTATGATAGCACTCACTCATGTCAAAAATGTTTTTGTGGTTTGCTTTTGCAATTAGCATTACGTAAAAAATTATGAATTGTGATTTGGTAATTTTCTTTTGATGTAATTTTTGCTTTCCAACATGACGGCATTAGATGTTTTCTTTTCATTGCTAATAATTGAGTTCAAAGAAACCTATGGTTGATTTAACTTCCTCCAGTATACTTATACTGTGTTTCTGGCTATTTATCGGGTTGTTTTAGCAAAGTTTTTAAATTTCATCTTCACACTAATGTGTTAAATTAAAATTTTCGAAAATATTGACTGATAGCGTTCAGAAGGTCAAATACTGGCTCGGTTTAACTCTAAACAGTATAGAGGGATTATTTGTTTATCAACACGGGTGATGTGCGCGCTCCCGATATGCAGAAAGAGCTGCTGCTCATTGGCCAAGCAGGAGAAACAACTCGAGTTAGAGTTGTTGTCAGCTAACTACAAGAGTTTATCACTGTGCGAAAACAAAAGTTATCCTGATCTCGTCCCGTTTTGTTGTTTTATACATAGAAGTTTCCCCATCTAACCAAATCTTTATGCATGGAGCATGCGCAGTAGGGCGGAAAGTGACGTCGACCGAAAATCCCTCTATAGTGTTTGTCTTTCTTGTGAATGCACAGGTAAGGCCGGCAAAGTGGTTTCATTTAGTAACAAGTTCCTTTTTCTTGCTGAAAATCTAGTATCAATGATTGTACTGGTAATAATTTAAAATCTTAATATAATGTAATTTTGTCTTTTGTTTCTTTAAGCCCTCACCCACTGCTGTCATCACCTGTGACCTGACTGTGCAGCATCTTAGCTTCTGTTTCAGTCTTGGCCACATTCCTGTAGTGTGAGTGCACCATACGCATAAGCAGATGTCGGGGCCGATAGCTGTGTGTGAATGTGTGGCTCAGCTCCAGCAGTGCACCCGGGTGTAGCCCAAACATATTGTGTCAGTGCACTTAGTCACCGCCTCAACTTGTTAAGACATCCATTGTGACTTCATCTAGTGGCTTCTGATGTCCTGTTGTCAATACATAGTGTACTTATTGAATCATATTGATAATAGTTTCATAATGTTAGAAATTATTAAAAGTCAATTCATTTTGTCCCCTCGTCATGTTAACTTGTTAAAAAAAAGTTTGACTACATATTTGCAAGTGAGATTATTCAGCCAAATCCAGGAAAAGCATGCAAATTTGTGTTAGCATGTGAGTTAGATAGGATGCAATGTACTAGTCCTGAATGTACACTGTAAATATTGAATGAGTTAGAAAAGAACTTTGGTGATATGGCTGTGATGTCTACTTAAAACAGTTGTATGCTCACTTTTGTGTCTAGAACTTCTGTTAGTCAACGTCTGAGTGACAGGTGGATTTAGCCAGCTGTGATGAAGGGTGAACATTTAGAAGAGGCAGATGACTTTAGTTAACCTGATGAATCAGCTGGCTTCATTCCATTTAGTGGAAACTGTCTTACATCGCACCATTGACCGTTCTGTTTGCTCCACAGTAGGCGGGTACTTTTTAGTTTTTAATGTCTGTTTTTTGGTTGTTTTGTAGTCTAGAAAGTAGAGCGTAAACATGTGTGTTAGCAATATGTTCTGTGAGATAACGTTACAATTGAAAAGTATAATACCATATTCTAAGTCAATATTTGAAACAGGGTCAGGTGTTATCTCAACTTCTGGCTTTGCTCCTGTTCGCTGATTGGCTGACTGTACTTCCTGCTTTTGGGGAACCGTCTACATTCCTGCAACATGAAATTGGGTGGAGGCGCCATGAACCGTCAGCCTGGCCAGACTCGAAATACTTCTTCCAAGGAAAGGATAGCAAGTGTTCATCATAAACTGTGAATATATTGACAGCAATACAAACTTTTGGGCAAATGTTGGCGAGTTACCAACCTATATTTATTAATAATGATTAAATTTCAATAGTATTACAATCTTACAGTCTTATAAAAGCTGCTGTTCAAATGAGTATGAGTATCTAGACTAGTTTTTTTTTTAATACTAATCCCTAAGCCTACCCATTTTATTCTTTTGACAACCTTTGTGTCCAGTATTTCAAGTATTAGCTAAAAACTAAAGTTAATCTTGGCTGTTAAAATGATCACAATTTTTATTTATTTATTTTTTCAGAATGAAATTTTAACCATTGTACACACATCTGTCTAACTGCTTTTAATGCTTGGATTAAGTCTCCTTGACAGGTGGACTTCTTCAAAAGGCAGACGCCGATGCACTTGGCACTGCACCAGATGTTTTCTTCTATAAAGTCAGTCAGACGGCTAATAAGTGGAGACGCAGCGAAGAGGTCAGTGTGACTGGAGTCAAAGACTTGGGCCTGTTTTCTCTCCACACAGTCAGTTATTAGGCTACCACTGTATGAGGGGTGATTACAGAGCAGCACCTTTGAACAAGCTCTTTGCACCTGAGCCTTGTTCTTATGCATAATTACTACACAGAGCAGTGCAGTCAGTCACTAACTTAGCTTTCAGTGGTAACAGGGAAAAAAAAGTTAGTAGTGAGTATTAACTTAATATTAAATATATTAAATGTGTGCCATTGGTGGTACACAAGCGCCTTCTGTTGGTATGGAAGATGCTCTGAAATTCTAATATTTGGTCAGTTTAGATTTTCTACTTTTCTCCTTTTGATAGTATCTTGATCCATACTCATAATAATAATATACACCAGGAAAGCTTAAACTTTAAATGTGGTTATTGGTGTGAAAGATTCGAGAACCACTGAACTATAACACATATTTTTTAAGGCCTGCATCTTTGTCATTTACATGTTTTATATTTGATAAATGTTTTTGTGAGACTTTAAAATCCAACATGTATTACTTCCAGTATTAATATTTTAAAATAATCACAAAATATGGGCCTGGATAAGGAGTAGATGAAAACAGGAGGGCTTTGATCATGCAAGCCTCATCTGCAAGACAATACAGATTTAGTCAAACTGATTCAATCAAAATACTGTTGAGTAAAGGACATTGTAGCGACGTCAAACGCACCATTTGCATAATACAGTGCAACAAAGGTTCTAGAATTTCATTCTTTATCATTTCTATTGTGATTGTTTACACAGTCACTTAAATGTATCACTGTTATCATGAACAAATGACTTATCCTTCTAAATAATTGTCCATATTGAATAGTCTTGACTGTAGTCATAGAAATGACTCTAGTCTGATGACTCTTATCTTAGACCCTTGGACTGGGTTGCAGGGTTGAGTGTGTCAGTCTTTATCAGTAGTGTACACACAGCATTGGTGTGTCTCTAGAAATATCCCTGTTGGAGCGATCTGTGCTGTTATAGGCTGGATTACGCAAACACACCAGGTGTAGCCGACTCCTCTGCAAGAATTAGTCTTCCCCAACTTGCCTGCACTTGTGTCATGTTGCAAGGCACTGGAATTAATGCGAATGAAACAAATTAGATGATATGCATCTTAGCGCTGCAAAAACAACTTGCTTTTACACTGTTGCAACAATGAGGGGCTTATCAATTCAGTAGTTTTGAAAAGGAAGTCAGTGGCAACAGTGGACCTGTTTCTTTTACTCAGTAATTTTAGATCAAATGAGACCCTAATTTCAGACCAGTTATAGGGAGGCTCGCTTTTACTACTTTTTCCAATATTAGCACTTAAATGGCACTCTTTACTCACTGGTTCAGTGCGTGTTCGAACGCACATGTGTTTATAGATCGATGGCAGAGCCCCAGGCCGCAGTGCCTCTTGGCCCCTGTCCTCACACTGACCTATCAGCCTCTGCCTCCACTGGCCAAATGGACCATTACGTAATGTTTTATTTACCACATCTCTTCAGCACAAGTGTTTGAACTGGACCTGACTAAAAGTATGTTCAGTCCGCACCTTTTAACTTAGAAGAATGTGCTGATAAGAGCTTCTTTAGTATACAAAGTCTGTCTCCTACTGAAATATTTATAAGAACATATTTTAATTTCAAAATTAGTTTAAATTGGATTGCTCAAGCAAGTTTTAGTTTTTATTAGTGACTCTATCAGATTGCTTTCAATAAAATTATAAATCTAAAATATTAGGAAAGTTAACGTATAAAAAGATTTCTCCAGCAATTTCCTGTAAGTCAGTTTGTACATTATTAAGCAATATCCCTTAAAGTAACCTATCTATGAGTTGTCTTTATGGACCAGGAACCAGTTTATAAATGCCTTAGGTTAATAGAGCATTTACCTCTAAACTACAAGACCCTAACGATTTTCCCTTCTAAAATATGTTTGACAATTGCAAAACTGGACCAATGTCTAAATCTAATACGTGTTACAAAGACACTTTCCTTCTCTGATAACATTCCAGCTGTCACGCCACAAACTCATTACCACTAAAAGGAGCTGCTTTGTGTGTGATAAATGTAACATGCCAATTAGCCCCGCAGAAAAGGTCTATCTGACTGGAGTTGTGCAACGCGGGGGCTGAGAAGGCTCACCCTGTCCTGTCTCCTCTCCCCGGGATGGAGGGAGAATGTCCTGATTGAGCAAACATGTCGGTCAGAGCACAGAGAGGAGCGTTCCCTATACCTGCCTGCTTGTAGTCACTCCCTCTGAGGGGAGTGTACACTGCTCTGCTCTCCCCACTCTGCTCTGCCTGTTCACACACGCACACTCGCCTCTGTCAGCTGCACACTGTGTAAAAGAACTGCCTCAGGACTACACCATTTGACTATCGCTGATCTGCATATGTTTTGGAGCTGACGGGAGAAGCTTGAGAAGGAAAAGGATTCATTTAGGAGTTTTCATTCATAGACTTTTTATTTCGGCTGTTAACTGTCTTTCTGGGACCTTTGACTCTTGACTCTTGTGGCAGGGTAAGTTCTTTTCAGCTTCTCAACTTTTTATGCATAAAAACTTCTTTACTTTCTTCTATATTTAATGTTTTGTCAGTTGACTCGATCATGACACTTAAATTGTTATTGTGGAGACCTGATGATTATAAAGTAAAAGGTGATGCTGGATTTGGTCTGTTGGCGTTCTATATTGTTCAGACTTTAAAAGTTAGTTTGAATGTAGGAAAAATCCGAAAGTTTAAATCAATCAAATCAACTTTATTTCTCATTGAATTTGTCTTAACTACAGAACACGTGTGGCCATTCATTTTCAATTCTCTATTTTAAAACATCTGACCAAGTTTATTCTTAAAAAGTGTGTCCGTGTGGAAAAAGATAGGGTCCAGTGAGACAAAATAAATCTTCAAACCAGCTACTGCTCACTCTCTATATACTTGTACTGTATTTTTTTTCTCTTTGAACAAGTAGCCGCTCATTTCTTTGCCACAACCGTGAAAGTATTTTCTATTCTCGCTGACAGTCCAAATGTCTAGCAGTTCCACTACATTACAAATGACATCATCTGTAGCCCGGTCAAGTCTTCCCTTTCCCCCTTACATATGGCTATTTACAGTGGCATACACCCTACCAAATACTACCGCAAACCTCTTGTGGTTAAGATCTCGGCCTGGTTGTGGTCTTTCCATTAAGCCAGCAGCCTGTGTCTTATGTTTGGCTTCATGGAAGATTGAGGCTGTGTGCCAAAAAGTGAGCCAAAGTTGGTAGTGGTGACAAATCATGATTACTACAACATGCAATGGACCATTTGCATGCTTAGACTTGGTCTGCTTCAGTCCTATCATATTTTTGTTATAAGTAGTAGTTTTATTGCTATCTTGGTTTGTAATCGTCCAATGACTCTGACCACACATACATTTTGTGATGTTACTAAGAACTATGTTGCATTAGCATGTTTTCATTTTAAATTGTTGAAAGATGGAATTTAAAAACAGAAAACACTGATTCAATTAGCTGAAAACGCTGTTTAAATAATCTCCACCAGATTTGAGCTGAAGTTAAAGGTGTACAATGTAACTTTTCTGGTGGAGTCTGCCCTCTACCTGCCTCCATGGCGAAGGTAATACTTTAAATAGAGTGTTCCCCAGTAGGGCAATAATGTAGAATTTATTCTACTATAGGTGTTTTTATTGTTCAAAAATCCATTGAAAAAGATGCTTTATTCCAGTGAGCTGGCACGTTTCTCTGCAGATCTGGCTTTTAAGTTGGCTTTGTAGCTTCATCTCTATGGCAAAACAATATCTCTCCATAGATAAAAGTTGATTTAATCAAACTAAATTCATGTTAGGATATTGTTTTTATTTCATTATAGTTTGGCATAAAGAAGATATTATGCTTATGCTTTGTTCAGGTTCTTTTTGTCGAACTCTAACATAACTAGATTATATCTCTTTTGTACAGTGCTGAACACAATGTTGTTCTCATTATGAATTAGTAATGGGAAAGAGTTTATTGATTTTCTGTTAAGAATTGCAGAACTGAGAACCTCCTCCTATTCATAGTGTTATTTCACTGTAGCAAGCAGCAGCTTTAGTGAAATAGGCGTGAACCAATCAAAAGCTACTTTTAGCACAAATAGTCAGCTTGTTTCTCTAAAGTCTGAATGCAGCTTCAGAACACATTTTTTAGAGAGAAAATTTGCTGCAGACCTCCTGATCATTGACTAAAAATGGCTAAATACAGATTATTATCTGTATATGTATACAAATTAAATCAATGGCACAGCACCATAATAATGTAAAGGTTTTGTGTGTTTAGTAGCTTATGTAGTTGTTAGCCACTATAATCTATTATTGCTCATGTTCTCTACCCCAGCACTCTTCAGACTGCTATTTTTTTCCAAGCCAGCAATTTACAATTTTATGGCTACTACTAGAACCACACTGACAACATAATGAGTGAACTTGGGCATCACAATGGTCTCAGTCTTTGTTGTTTACAAATACTACAAGCCTTGTGTCAAACCCCACTCCCTCTTTAATCCACACACTAAGACTGAATGTGTCTTTGTTTCGACCTGTGGACAGTTTGCATGTTTGCACTGATGGAAGCGTCCAGTGTCAGTTTACAGTAAAGCCCTCTGTCTGTGTGTAGAGTCCAGTTTATCTTCTGCTCTTGTTCATGGTATTGTCTGGCCAGCTAATGGACATCTGCTTTTTTCAATAGAGCCCTAATGGACATATCCTTTCACTAATGGGATACCTGCTCATTATGAAGCTTTTACCATAAACTTGACCACTGCTTTTGTGGATATTGAGCCAAAGGTTGGAAACAATTGGAAAAACAGACAAGACACTGCCCATATCTTGAAAGTGTTTTAAATCGTAGTGGCAAAAAGCGATGTCAAATTTGTCAGTGTGTGTTTTTTTAAAGAGATTGTACACTTTTTTGCTAGTAAATCTGTTTTACCTCGGAACAGATACGAGAAAATCTATTCAGGTTAAAATTAGATCACTACAATCTGATTCAAAATGTAGAAAGTTTTATTCTCTCTAAAGCAAGAAGTGAGCTGCTAGCATGCTAGTTGTTATTAGTTTTTCTTTAAAAGTCGCTTGGACTTTTTTTGTTTGCTAGATGTGTGTATGTAACAACAAAAATCCTCCCTGGAACTGAGTCAAAGTCTACCATATGTGGTTTTGAGCATTATTAATCGGATGACTTAAATGTACTGTACTCAGTTTTTTACCATCTGAAATACATAAACAAACTAAAGTTGTTGTTTTTTTTAAGTTTTGCTTTTTCACGTATCTAATACATTCTGAGCCTCAGAATTCTTCCATACAACATAAGAGTTTAGATCACATGTGTCAAACTCAAGGCCCGGGGCCCAGATGCGGCACTCAAGGTCTTTTAAGTTTTACTTTAATTTTATATTAGTGCCAGAAGTAATCTGAGTGTCTCAACCTGATGAAATGATTTGTCTGAAACTTTAAAAGTAAGTCATTTTTCAGACTAATGCAGAGGTATATTCAGTAATAATACAATAATCAAATGCTGAAACTATAATAGTTTGTCAAAGATTAGCAAGGCTTAACTTAGTTATTACCGGCCCTTCGAGGACAACCACGATGCCATTGTGGCCCTTTGTCAAAATGAGTTCGACACCCTTGGTTTAGATGTGAACTGAGAAGTTGCTAAGCTAGTGGTAGTTAGCTAAAAATGATTGTGGATTGTCAAAAAACAACAAATTTTCACTTTAATAGATACAATGACAATATATTTGTACTGTACAGTAACCATCTGATTATTGGCACCACTTTCTGAGATTACCATGAAACAGATGACTTTATTTATTTATATTGTCAGAGAACTTTGTACCAGCTTTCGTTTCATGTGGATAAGCCCAGTAAAAAATATCAACAAACCTGCAATCTGACCGTTAAACAGCAAATTTTGCTTTAGAATTCGTACCCGTGTGTTTTAATTAATTAATGTCGTGTGAACAATCTTTTTCTAAGTTTACAACTATAAAAGACTTACTATCTTGCATTTGAACACACGTCTTTTGCGTTGAATCCTGTGTTGTTATGTTCTCAATATGTGTCATTGTGGTTTGACTGCTAAGCCTTAAAGCCACTAGACAAAACACTATCTTGTAAGTGATCTTGGACTGTCATTCTAGGCACAGACAGTAACAATAGTACAAATCTTCGCACCTTCAGGCTTTTTTTTAAATATTCAATTGTCTCTCACATTTATACATGACTAAAATGTATTCATATTTTATCAGACCGGAAGTAACATATCTCTGAAAACCACAAGCGATTTATGACTGCAATTACCCAATATGACACACTGACCATTGTACGGCGACATACTTAATGAAATCAGAAACTAGCATTAGACTTCCTTTAAGCACCACTTGTTTGCAGGATTAATTTGAATTGAGAAGATTTATTTCAGATGTCTGATTGCAGATGGGACTCCTGTATGTTAATGATTAATTCTCTTTGTCTGCTTGTGAATTCAAACAGCTGTAAAATGGACTTTACAGATAAAGAGCTATTGTGAGTGAAACTGAACTTCTGAACAGGTTTCAGACCTAGAATTATGACACCATATTAGTTATTGTGTACTAAGCCTATATTTGTAAAGGATTCAGTGGAAGTATGTGCAAACACACCTTGTCCTATCTTTTGAAGCTACTGCTTGTAAACTTGTCACAGCTGTTCAGGGTACCTAATATATTTTTGGAAATGTTTGACGGCTGCAATTTAGATCAACACATAATACTGTATACACTTACAATTATATTCTATTGTAATTGTGAAGCCATGTTTGCCTGCATTGTCTGAGGTTGTAGTTTGTTTTCTAAATTTGGAACAGTGTTTTCTGAGGCTCAGAGGGGAAAGAACTGTATTGCACAGACAGAACTCCATCTGTGTTTTTGATGAGGAAGCAATGTTAGAATGTGATGCTATATTACTATTCCTAAAGCAGACAAAAATAGCAGGTTGAGATTTAAAAAAAAATAAATGATTGAAACTTGTCTATCTTGTGTCTCATTATATAATTATAGTAACAAGAAACTAAAAAGGAAATGAGTCCTTAGCCTAATCTATTTGTTCAATAGCTCTTAATTGCACTGTTGTTCTCACATATTTCAAACTCAGTCTTTTCACATATCCTTTTTCCCCTGCGTAATTTGTAGGTGCGGCTTTGTTCCTGTAGACAGGTCAAAGGTCACTCACACAATTGAAAGAGTGATCAGTGGGGATGAGGATTAACACTTGTTTTAGGCGGCTAGTTTACTCGCTTGTCGCTTCAGGGCTATTGTAACTAATATGTGGCCGCAGTATAAGTAAACTTTCATGTCCCCCTCCTCCAGCGCAGAAACTTGGTGAGGAGCTGTGAGGAGTGGCCCATCATGTACATGATTATTATAAAGCTCTCACAGCACCAGCCTGACAACTGTCACTGTGATCTAGAGATGCATAAAGATTTAGGCATGGACTTAGTCTGTGAGATAATACTCTATACAAGTTAGATCTTATTTGATCTTAAGGTTTATCATTTCTGAGGATCAAGAATTTTCCCTGGAAATTTTATATGGAGACAACACAATGAAAGGCAAGCATGATCTGATTGGTTGATTGGTTTTGTTAGTTGTAATTTGAATTTTGGCAGCTAGTATGACATCAAACTTTATATAAGAAGCTCATTGGCTTGAGACAAGCATTTACAAGTTGGTATTGTATGAGAATTCTTTTGAAATGGTAATATGCAATTTCACTGTTAGATATAAATATTTATATAGGTGCAAACGTCACAAGTACCAACACCACATTTGAATCTTGATTTGACAGCTAGTGAGTTATTCAACTAAACTACTGTCAAGAGTGGAAAGTACAACATTTGAAGTAGTTAACTTAAGTAAAAATTCTCTTTTATTTTTAATACTTTTTAGTTTTACTTCACTACATTTTGGAGTAGGTATTTGTGCTTTCTTTAGGTTGGTTCATGACCATGGTACCTGAGGAGCTATTGTAAAGAGTAATTTTTTTTACAATTTTCAACTTGTCTTTCAATTTAAAAATTTAAGTGTCCACCACATGGTATTTTATACAATATATTTTTAGCCAATGCCACCAATTTTTCTTCTTGTTCTATTTTGAGTGCTTTGGTGTTGTTGTTATTGTCTTATCACAAAGTGCAGTGTATAAATAGCCCTCTTCTATTGTGTGATGCTGGGAGACAGGCTGTCCATCCATCACGCTGTGATCTGTGCCTGTACCTGCTGCTGGTCTCATCACAGCCTGCTTAAGAAGTGACAGCGCGGCTCTGCTTTTTGCCCTGGAAGCATCCGCCTCTGCACTTGTAAGCCTAAGCAAAACATGTGCACACAAAACATGATTACACCAACAAATCTGTTGGCTTTAGATAGATTTGGAATCAGAAATGGAAGCCTACTTAATAGTGTATGAAGTGAGTGTTCCTCTGCTTAGACTTTTTAGTATGAAGTGGTAAATGTTCTAAGAGTTATTGCTATGATGTATAGAAATGGTAAAAAACTGTTTTGTAATTCAGTTTGTTGCAATGCACATCCTTGAAGAATATTTCTACCAGTCTTCATAAATCTCCAGTGAAAGTGTCACTTGCAGCACAACAAAGTGGAAAGAAAAGCAGTTTATAAACCATTAGTGTCTCCTTTGACGCAGTACAATCATATAGCACTGCCCTGATTCCTTACATACTTGTGTGGGTGTCTCTCTTTGTTCTTATGAGGACATAGACACAGTAGACCTGAAAATGTTCTCTGCAAATATGAAAACAATCTCCTATAGTGGAAGATTACAACACAAGCCCCATCAAAGTTACTATAGGTTTAATAATATTTTGTAAAATAAAAGTACTTTGTGATTGATTGATTGATTGATTGATTGATTGATTGATTGATTGATTGATTGATTGATAAGATTGGGACAACAGTCAACAATCAAAAAATAGTTTGGTTAAAAGTATATAATATAAATATAGTGTAGGTATAGTGTGAAGCCCTGAGTATACATTTCAAACTCAGTTCTTGATAGTGATTTTGATACCTCAATTATTAATTAAGGCGCTATTTATGGGTTCATAACAACAGACATTTATAACACTAACTGAGTTTCTTGTGTCGCAAAAGTAGGATACACTTCAAAGTCAAAGTTGTTTGCCAAATGTCAGATTTCAAACTGTTTGTGATAGTTATAATTACTCATCCAAAGGAGTGACTACCAGTATTTTTAATATTAGTTGTAATATCGATTAGTTTGATTTTCAATACTTTGACAACTTTGGTAAATTGCATTATTGAAATTGAATGCTAATTGGCATACATTCATTTTGAATAACTGTACTGGTTGTTTAAGCAACAATATATCACTTCTGTCGTTGCGTTCGTAAATCTGCGTTCAATGCTTTAATACTTGTTTTTTTTTAAACTAAGTTTAGTCTTGGTTAAAAAAATTTTATTAGACAGCTTGTAAGAGTCAAATGCAAGACTTAAATACCTTATGTGGACTGATTCTTTACTGTCTTAATTTGTCCTTATCGTCTCTTCACTCAACAAAAAAAATTGAGTATATCATCTTCACTCAACTATATCGTTTTCACTCAACTAGAAATTTCCTAACCTTATATTGTTTTGCCTTAAGATCGTGGTGGCAGTAGGGATTTATTATTTATTGACACTACTTTGCAATTTTTCACAAACTGCCCTAAATAAAATTTGAACTCTGTCTGCGAGGTCATCCGACCGAGACAGACCATTCCTTGGACTATAGTTGAGGTGATCTGCATGTGACTAATCGTACCCTGAAGCATTGGCGGGTGGCTCTTAAACACCTGTGCAGGTAAGAAAAGCCCTGGTCAGGTCAGCACACATTCCAGGCTGTCAGCGCAGAACTGCCTCTGACCTGGGGGCAGAAAAAGAGAAGGAGAGCGAAGTGAAAGTCTGTCACAAGAAGAGCCACCTGTCTGCTACTGTAAGACCGTAGAAAAAACACGCTGTTAGCCATGTGTCAATGAAAAACATAGGATAATTATTTTTGAATCAAAATTGTAATGCAGACATGTATAACTGTCAGTACTGAGAGTGGGCCATTTTAATGGAGAGGACTAAACGCATTGGTTTTGAAGTTCAGACATTGCTCTGAGAAATGTGATTGCATTTAATGATCGCAATGATAAATTGTTTATGTTTAGCCAATTCATAAATTGTTTTTATTGGAGCAACAATAAAATGAAGCTCACTAGCACTAATCAATACAAAAGAAATTATTAAATTGTCTGGCAGCAACTATAGTTATTGGTAGTTTGTGGCTGCCATTAAAAAAAAAAAACAATCAAAAACGCATGATTTTTTTGCTTTGTCAAAAAGCAACAAAAATATAGAAATTACTGCTATTTTGCAATAACACGATAATTGTTTAAACTTTGTTGAAAGAAAGAATTAACAATTTTATCTTATGAATGGTAAAAAGTTCATCCATAATAAGAAAAAAAATTGATGTAACTTAATGAAGCACACAACAAAACACTGTGCACCCTTTTGAATTTCAGCCCTTGTACGTCTGAGCTCAGCAAGCTTTACTTTAGCTTAATTAATCTTATACAATTCAAAACCAAATCAATAAATCACTACCAATCGAATACCATAGACCCAGCCCACTCTTAAAACACACAAGAGCGGAGAATAGGATATTGTTTGTTATCGTTAACAACCTCTGCTCTAATTAATCTGGTTTCTCTGTGCTCAATAAAATCTTTCAATCATTTACCGGTTTGATTCTAGGTCTGTAGTTCTGCTTGGCTGCTACACCTGCCTCTGCAAGCTGCCACTGTTTACTCTGCACTCTCTATGAAAGGCCTCTCTGAATAAACAGTAAAGTCAGCGTCATGTTAAAGCAGGATGATTTCTACAAACCGCTTGTGCTTAGTGTTTTGCTCATGTTCATTTGTCCATTAGTGTCCAGCACATGCGCATCATCCGTCCTTGATTCATTAGTAATGAGCAGCAGCAGCAGGGCCTAGCAGAAAGCAGACTCTCAGGCTGTCCAGGCCATGTCCCAGAGGACCACAGACACTTTAGCTCTTACTATAACAACACTGGCATCCATAGGCAAGATATGGCTAAAAACAGAGATGGTGTAACCAGGCTCAAATTTAGTTTCAAGGAGACACGCTATGCAAAATTAACGTTCATGAGTTTTATCTTGCTACTAATGCTTGAACAGTTAGACACGTTATTTTTTCACCTACTATCTACTGCTTGGTGTTTGCTGCAGTGAAACATCTATGAAGAGTTCTGCAAATATTTTAATTATTAGGAAACATTAGATTGACGTTGTTGTTTACAAGCAAAATGTAAAATGATCTGCTTATAGTATAGTTCAAAATCCATGTACTTAAATAGAAAAAAGGCATCATAACATGTCTTTTGTTAAATACAAGCTTTCATTTGTGTTTCATTATAAGCTATCTGAAGAATGGCAACAACATATTTTGACACAACAATGAACATGTGTGGCTTTATTTACTATATAAATATGAAAACAAATGACATCAGATTATTTTTGCTGGTTTAGGGAAGGTAATGATGTCATATCTCAAGTGACAACAAGTTAACCACATGATGTCTTTTGCCATCTATATGACAATAAGGCTTCTACTGCAATATTATAGTATATTGTATAGAGCTTACAAACACACACTGCCTTCTTGTACACAAAAGCTATTTGTAGAAAAAGAAAGTCAGTATAATCTCAGACGAATAAAAACATTTAAAAAAATCAAAGCCAGAACAAATAAAAAAAGTTTTTGCATTAGTACTCGCGGTGTAGTTCTCTGGAACACTCTGGATGAAGAAATAAAAGAATCAAATACAATTGTATCCTTTAAAAGAAAGTACAAATCTATGATATATGATAATTATGCAGCTTTAGAATGAGGCACTGAACATTTGCTCCTTTAGTGACCCTCTTGTTTGTTTTTGTTTTGTCTTTTGTTTTTTGTTTTATTTCTTTTCTTCTTTTGTAAAAAGTTTACTTCTATTTTGACAAGTTGAAGTTGTTGACATATCGCTGTCTTGGAAATGACAAACTTCTGTGTTGTAGATAGGTGGGCATTATAAGTATGCTTTTACTTCTGCCTAAACCTTTTCGGTTTGAATGACATGTGAAATTTATGTTTTGTATAAATTGTCAAACTGCATATGACCGAATAAATCAATCAATCAATCAATCAATCAATACTATGTATTTTCAAACAAGTCCAGCTATGTAACTACATTCTGTCTACTACTATAATGTTTGTGCCTTTCTTTTTTAAATTTCTATAATTGAACTGCTTTAGTATGGTCAGTTTTATGAAATTATGTGAAAAGTTGCTTTAAATTGTCCCCCCTCAAGACTGACGAGCAGGGTGGTTGCAGTTTCCGAACCCAAATTATGGAAAAGCTTCAATCTACGTCTTCTGTTGATAGTTTTAATTTTCTAATAAAGGCATCTTTGCACTGTTTTTTAAGACAAGCTGTGTATGTTACTTGCTGTTCTACTTTCACACATCTGTAATATACAACGCATATAAATCTGCTGTGATAGCTGCCCTTCGCTGACCTCTGCCTGTCTGTTTCTCTCTCAGATGACATGGCGTCCCCAGTATCGCAGCTCCAAGTTCCGTCACGTGTTCGGTAAAGCCGCTCCCAAAGAAGGCTGCTTCGATGGCGTGCCCATCACTCGCAGCGTTCAGGACAACAACTTCTGCGCAGTCAACCCGCGCTTCCTGGCCATCATCACAGAGTGTGCGGGGGCGGGGTATTCCTGGTCCTCTCTGTCCACCATGTGAGTATCCATTGTGAATCTGTTTACCGTTCGATCTGATTTGCAATGAAGAAACATGACACAGAGAGAGAGAAAAATAAAAGACTAGATAAAGCAAGACTTCCATATACTCCAAATCTCCATTTATCAAGTCCATGGCAGGAGTGTTATGGCCCAGAGTTTTCAGTGTAATATTTCAGACAGTCCCAAAACACACTCGAATGGGGGCTACTTGGCAACTACAGTTTCTCTAGCAACAAGTATTTCCCTTTGAATAATGAACACTTTGACATGGTGTTATAAAATACTGTGATTCAATATGATGTGTTTATATTCATAATACTGATATGCAAAATGTGTGCATTCAAATTACCAGTTTGCTTTAACTGGGAGTGAACTAACAAATCAGTGAAGATTAAATTCTCAGTAGCAAAAGATAACTTGAATTTGTTCTTACAGTCAGTATGAACATACACAGTTTAGGTTAATCATGCTAAAAGTTAAACTGTGAAAACTATTGTTCTCTTTTTGCATATCAAGACCAACTTCTAATATTAGTAGACGAACTTTATAGGCCAAAAGTTATTTAACCTTTTAAGATGAATCCAAGTTTTTACTATTATGTATTTGACGTGTTTTTACAATATATTATTGTTAGGGGCTTGAGCTTTTTCTCACTCACACCACAATTTACATAAAAAATATTTAAAAATTTGTAGTTTTCCCCAATAAACAGAACATTATGCATCTGCAAATATCATTAGGTTAAAGAAAGCATTTATAATCACATCAAGTCACGCTAAATTCATTGTTTCCTGTTGAAGGGTTGCCAAAAGGAAGAACTTTGATGTAATTAGGCTAAACAACTTTTGGCCGTCGAAGTTGGCCTACTTGGGCTTGGTGATTTGCCAAAAATACAATAATAATTTTACGGTTTATTATTAGCACATTTAAACTAAACTGGCAATTTAAATGACGGCTGTTGGCGCATCACTAATATTGGAGTTTTTAATAGCCATACTTTCCTTTATAAACATCTAAATATCCTGTTTTGTTTTATTGTAAAAACTGTGGAGGTTAGTGCTGAATAATCTATGCATTGTTCTTTTTTGCCAGTCTTTTGTCAATGTACGTATGTGTTTAAAATGTGAACTTAGTATCTGTGGTATCTATTTAGTAAAACCTAAATTGTAACTTTATTACAAAAACTGAAAATCCATAATTAAAAGTTTTTCCCCCAAATCCTGCAGCTTTAAATCCACCATTCACTCACTCTTAGCAAGCTGTCCTCTGGGAGAAGAAAGTGGGAGAAAAGTGTGTCTTAGCTTCTTTAAATGGAGAATTACTATATCATAATTAATTTCAACATATGATCCAGTTCTAACACTAGGCCTCTGAATGAAATATTTTAGTTGTATAAAAATATCTACAACTTTCTTGTAAAGTGTGTCACCACACATAAAGAGAAAGCATGTGTTTTGTTGGCATGTACTTTGCTCCTTGCATACTGCACACCTGAAAGTGACATCTATTATCTCTGTCTATAAATAATTGTGTTGTCTAGGAGCCTGAAGAATGTTAGTCCTTATCTGACTATCATTAATTATGTGTTCTTTCTCATAACATTTAATTTCTATGCAGATTACTATGACATTTAAACGCAGTATCCTGGTTTCTCACTGCTGGTGCTGTTTTGTGCATGTACAAGCTAAACTAAGCTAAGTGATATTTTATCATCAGAAAACATTAAAGCCGTCCACTCTACACATAACCGCCAGCTTTTGAACAGCAAAACCATTTCAATGACTGCTTCGATCCTTGACTGAATGTGTGCGACTTATTATAGTCAGATTTTGACTGCATCACCGCATTGTGCAGTCTCACGTTTTTCTTTCTTGTTGACAAAGTTGAGTGGACATGTCAAAGAAACCCGTAGCTGATAAGCTCTGCTGATATTTTTGTAATGATTTGTCATACAGTTAATTTAAATTGACTATAAAGTCTCTCACAGACCAATTTTACCACAAACAAGGATAGAAGTGTGCTTTGTGTAGTACAATTTTCCTTTCACACACAAATGGTAATTTAATGAAGCTAATATTGAAACAAAAAATTATCTCAGCCTTTCCTGCAGAATTCAGACTGATATGTTAAAAGAGACAAAAAATGGCCCAATATTGTTTTATCTCTAATAATAAACAGTTTCTTTGCCAAAACTGCCCTTCCTTTCCAAATTTCCAGAATATTCTAATTCTGTAAATAAGTGCATGTCTTGTTTTTCGCTGTGCGCATGAAAACAGTAGCCTTTATGTAGACATATGTCACTTTTTTTCTTCACTTGTTTATGCAACTGAGAGAGATTTGTGTTTTTCTTTATAAAAGTGATGTAAAATAAACACTGTGTGGCCTGTAGATTTTGGAAGTAATACATCAAGCATTGCACATCCTTCTCCATCTGACTGTCCACATCTTTTGTGTTGTCTTAGTGAGTTATCGCCTGATTCTTGGCATGCGGCACATATTACCTATGACTTCAGGAATGACATAACTTACATGTTCCCTCCTTGTGTCAAAGTTGAGTAAAATTCCTTTGTTCTGGTTAGCACACATGATCTATAGTTGGGTTGGGAAAGTCATTAAAAGGCTTGAAAATACACACATTTGTATTTTTCTCCTGGACTTGTCATTTTAAAGGCAGTTACATCATGGTTTTCCGAGTGTGCCATAACCTAGCCTGCAGCTGTATGTCTGTTAGTTCAGTGACTGTTTTGTTGGATGTGTAATTGGGAGTCTTGTTGAGGCAGAAAGTCTTTACTGACTTTTCCCTCGTAAGTGGGTGAAGGAATACCAGACATCTCACCTAAGCTTTTAGAAAGTTTCATCCCAGTGTTGAGAACATGATTTATGTGAAGGACAGTAGGTTGCCTGTTTAAACCTGCTGCTTCTTAGGTCAGGTCAAAGGACTTTCATGTTCAAAACAAACATTCAGTGCCTTAATAGCCTGGGATATGTCAGTCATTTTGCTGAATTTCAGATTACATCACAGCAATCAACAAAATCATAACATTTTATAGAATTTATAGGCTGGTTTTATGAATATTGTGAAAATGCAGATTTGCGTTGTAATGCAGAGTTCTAAGGTCTTATCTCTTCAAAACATTTTTAAAATAACCCTTTAATTATTTTATCCTAAAGTGCAATGTAATCATCAGAAAAAAATGTCTTTTGCCCACTGGAATGTGACTATATGAAACATCGCAATTTAACAATTATTTTACGATTATTGACACAATTTTTTGCCATTCAAGCAATTTTCATTTGACTTATATTGAACATGATTAGTCTGCAGAATGTTGTGACGTCACATCAACACAACCTATGGCTTGTTTTTACAATATTTTGACTTGTAGAATTATGTATTGAACTAATCTTGTACAACTTATTCCTACCTTAATTTTTTTTTCAAATGCGGTAACTGAATTATTTGACATCTGAGAATACGATATCAAATTCTAGAATCTGAAAACAGCCTATAGCTTCTCATGGACAGATAGACACCTTTTCACATTTGACTTTGGCTAACAACTTGATGATTTATTGAAGTGGTAAACTCCCTTTTCCCCAAATGGAATCTTTTATGTAAGCAACTACTTTGTTAAATTGTAAAACGTGGTATTAAAATCGATGCCAGGAGCATAGTGTCTGTTTGTAGGAGCATGTAGAGGAAATATCTTAACAGGGAGCATCTAGATTAGCTAAAAGTAAGTAGTAAACTATACAACAATACAGAACAATACTGCGGCACGGTGGCTGAGCGGTTAGCGCTCTTGCCTCACAGCAAGAAGGTCGCGGGTTCGATTCCCGCACGGGCCGGGCCTTTCTGTGTGGAGTTTGCATGTTTCTCCCCGTGTCTGGGTGGGTTTTTCCGGGCACTCCGGTTTCCCCCACCAACCAATAACATGCACGTTAGGGTAATATCCTCCAGCTACGGTAGTCCTGACCAAGCCTAGCAACATGGAGATGGGTCCCCGAGCGCTGCACTGCGGCGATCACTGCTCCTGAGGAGATGCCCCTGAGGAGATGCCCCAGAGGCATTGAAGGATGGGTCAAATGCAGAGGACAAATTTCCCTACGGGGACAATAAAGTCTACCTTACCATACCTACCTTGCCTTACATGTGCTGGAGTTTCATGACAAGTTTGAGTGACTTTATAACTGAGGTGGCTTGTAGAATCTTATGAGAATTATTATCAGGTCTTTGTTTTACAAAGATTGTAAAGTAATGAAACACGTACATAGTTTGCATATATAGTTTCTTTTTTACATATTATTTGAAAATGTCTTGACTTGTGTATTGCTTGTGTGTTGTTGTTTTCTCCAGACGGGGAAAGTGGACCCTCACCACCCGAGAGTGTCAGGCCACAAAGGAAATGTATTGGACGTCAAGTGGAATCCCTTTAATGACTGCTGCATCGCTTCCTGCTCAGAAGACACCACGGTTTGTGCTCTACATCCTCAGAAACACACACTCTGTTTTGGGCGTGGTTGTGGTATCATTTTAGTGGAATATGGACAAGTAGCTACAGATTTTATCACCATGAATTTGTGGCTTCAAATCATGCAATTCCGTACATTCCTTCAGCCCTGACCTGGGTCTTGGCTAATCAGTGTTTACACTTCTTCTCCCTCACTCTTTACTTTTTATGTGTGATTTCTTTTGCTGTAGGTAAAGGTATGGGAGATCCCTCCTCACGGTGTGTTCAAGAACATTACCACGCCATGGAAAGAGCTGCAGGGCCACAGTCGGAGAGTGGGCCTCATCGAGTGGCATCCTACCGCTAACAACATCCTTTTTAGTACAGCGTATGACTACCAGGTAAACCAGGACATTGCTAGGCTGTTTTTGAGTCCTACTGATATTCAAAGTTTATTCTACAATCACATCATGTACATTGAATACACAATCAATTCATGTACAATAGAAAAATGGCCAATGTTTTGATTTTGAAGATGAACAATTTACATTTTGTTAATTATTAAGCACAAAATGCACTAAAACGGCTTAAAAATAGAAATACGCCCATTGATTTCCTAATCGCTGCAGAACGGAAATGCACGCTTTTTGATTGTACTGTTTTTTTATTATTGCGGTGTTTTGTATTGATAAATTCCAGTTACACATATTGTTTTATTATAGTATGGAATTTGTTCCTCTCTGTGCCTAGATAATGATCTGGAACCTGGACTGTCCGGAGCAGGTGATCAAAAACCCTGTGCGGACCATCTCGCACCATCCTGACGTAGTCCTGTCCATGTCATTCAACACAGACGGCACGCTCCTCGCCACGTCGTGCAAAGACCGGAAGGTCAGGCTGCTGGAGGCTCGCTCAGGGAATCTGCTGCAGGTACGAGTCTGAACTGTAACCAAATTAAATACTCAAGTGAGAAGAACCTGGCCCAGGACAGGGGTACATAGTGATCCTCATCTCTAAACCCCAGAGGAATGCTTTAGAGATCCACTGCTTTTACGAGCAAGCTCACTTTTGTTCCTGGTAACTGCATGGTTTTAAATGTATTCTTGAAAAATCAAAGTGAATGATAATATACCCTTAAATTGAGTAGTTTGAGTATTATACAATGTTAACCAGATTTGTTCATCAAAGAAAAGATCAAAAGCATAATTTACTATATTTGTACTCTATCTAACACATTTAAAAATAAATACATATTTTGTGTGATCTTTTAAGAATAGATTTTTTTGTGTGCTATTGTTGGGTGAATAAAATCCACAATTTAGCAATTTCCTTGGGTTCAAGGTGCAACATAAATGTATATAAATATCAGTGTCTACAAACACTGATATTTATAAAGACGTGCATAAAAAAAGAATGTTATCTAGAATAAAAAGGATAGACTTTTGTTCACTAAGTATGGACACAAAATGTACAGTTTATTCAGAGTAACAAACTAACAATGCAAATGGACACAAGCTGTTGACATGAGTTAGGGAAGAGTGTTTCTGTTAGGTCTGATGAATATCCTGTATGGATAGTAAACGAACTAATAAAAACCAGACACAAAGGAACATTCATGTTCAACCAGCAAAAGTACAGTTTCATCTAATCTGAGTGTATCAAGTGGTTAGTGTGCTTTTTCTTTTAGCTAAAGTTTGACATTTTATTAGAATTCTTGAGCATGTCAGCACATAATGTATAAGTGGGAGCTGCTGCTGCTGTCTCGCTTCCAGGCTGAGGCAGTGATCCAGCACCACACAGCCAAAACTGACACCTCTGCTCTGCTTTGGCCCTGAGCATAGCTCCTCAGACCTACAGGTCATCCGCCCAGTGACTAACCTCTTAATACTTTTGACGGCTGCCAAACAAGCTGGAACTGAACAGTGTTATGTAACAGGGCAACAATAAAAGAATTTTTTTTTTTTTTATATTATGAATTTGCTTAATGTTTCTTTGTGTGTTAAAGGAGGGAAACTGTAAAGCGCACAAAGCCCACAAAGCCCTGATTCTGGGGAACATGAAGATGCTGGTGACTAGTGGGACCTCAAGGTGGAACGACCGGCAGATTGCACTGTGGGACCTGGTGAGTGTGACTCATACAACAGCACATGCACCACACAATCCCTGGATAATTAAAGAATTAGGCTGCAGGTTACATAGTTACATATAATCTGTGGAATATACAGCCATGGATTAGTCCCAGGAGTTATCACTTCCACTTTTTTAATTAGAGAGGAGGAACACTTTGAAGTCTGCATGCTCTAGTCACTAACACACATAAAATGCAGATGAAGATTGACCTAGTTTTGTAGAGCAATGTACTTACACCAGCAATCTATGCATCGCGTCTAACAGTCATTTGCACTAATTGTTTATGTCATATTTGTCTGTGGGATTTAGGTTGGTCAGTTTAAAATGGAAATGTTGTAAACTGACCAAGAGCATTGAATATTGATAAATATTTTTGGCAGAAACTAATAAACAGGCTCTTGCTTAGGGCAAAAGCTCTTTTGCTAAACAGAATAATTTACATGCATAACAACAAAATTGTGAGGAATATGTTTTGTCAAAGACAGGGTGCATAGCAATATGTACACCCATAGACTCTGAGCTTACAGCGAAATAAAAATGTCAAATAAAAGAGCTGCTGGAAAATGGCCTGTGCCTTGTAAACGAATGTCATGGAGGTGACCTTGGAATTTGAATATGCAAACCAGCAAACAAATTAATTGTGTCTGACTTTTACAAGAATGTTTTATTTTGCTCTCACTTCATCCACACCAAATCAATGTATTCAAATATGTTGATAACATGCATATAATTACAGTTGTTATTTTAAGTGTAAGATTTGAACAACTAACAATGTTCTTTTTAGCTTTTTTAAATTACTGAAATCTAAACTAATTTGGCACATTTATCTAAGCTCACAGTAAAAAAGAGGGTGCAGCTGCTCCATCTAGTGGACAAACAGTGCACAACATTGTTTTTCGTTTTCTTTGTTTACATTGGCAGAGGGTTTTTTACATGAAGGAGTTGAACAGTTGAGTTCACAATGGCAAAGCTGTGGAGCAACATAAATACTGTATGCTTGGTGATTGGTCTGAAACCGTTTTTTTCCTCCGTAAAGATAATACCATTTCACCTTCAAAGTTTCACATAATGGCTGGAAAACCCGTAGTATAAAAAAATGTGCCAATAAAACAAGCAGGTGATGGACCTTTAAACAGAAAACTTAACACAGTGGCCCGTTAATTTGCAGGATTGGCTGGTTCTGATTGTAGCTGTATTTTTCTCTCATTTTAAAAGAATGAGCATATCTAACTTCAATAATATAATGTCAGTGAAGAACAGATGGCTGTGTAGCTGAGAATACTGAGTAAATCGCGTGCAGAGGATTAGAACCATGCATTAGATTAGAGATTGTATTTAATTTTGCACAAACGAGCATGGCTTTACGTTTGATGTTTGCAGGATGATTTGTCTGTGCCTTTACTACAAGAAAACCTGGACAGCTCGTCAGGGGTCCTGTTTCCGTTTTATGACCCGGACACTCACATGCTTTACCTGGCTGGGAAGGTGGGTCTTAATTCACTATCATCTGAAAAGAAAAAAATAAATTAGATGAATAATGTGCATTTACACTGTTCAAATATTTCCCAGGGTGATGGCAATATCCGGTACTATGAGATCAGCTCAGAAAAGCCATATCTTCATTACCTCACAGAGTCTCGCTCTTCTGTGCCTCAGAAAGGAATGGGTAAGAAGACACAGCGCAGGACAAACTAGAGTTTTAATAAATGTACTATACAAGCTGTTCAGAGAATATTGTCATGAATTATGCATTTTCCTTTACTGACTGAACCATAAACCAAGGCCAATCTTCTCAAATGGGCCTCTAGTATTTGAATAGGAAAATCACTGCATTGCGTTGTAGATCGTGTAAAGGGAACAGACATAACACCATACAAAAGCCATGGAAACACTCTCCATCACGGTGATTGTGGTGACCTCTACGCAAACAATTTTGACAATTTGAGCACAGTGGAAATTACTTGAGTGGAATGAGGCCATTGGAAATCAACAACTAAACAATACAAATGTTATATTGTGTTCCATAGCATGAAAGTGTCCTGTTTTTGTGTCTCCAGGTGTGATGCCAAAAAGGGGGTTGGACGTGAGCTCCTGTGAGGTCTTCAGGTTCTACAGATTAGTGACAATCAAAAGTCTCATTGAGCCACTGTCCATGATTGTACCTCGGAGGGTAAGAACCGAAGCCATGCACTCGTATTAGCTTGAGAAATTTGCTTGTCTCATTAATTTGTATGTACTTCCAGTCGGAGTCCTACCAAGAAGATATTTATCCTATGACTGCCAGTAATAAGCCCGCTGTTACAGCTGAGGAGTGGCTCAGTGGAATAGATAAAGGTCAGAACATATATTTTCTGTTAAATTTGAATTTGTTTTGTAAAATTAACCTTTTTTTTAGGTTTACCTTTTTATTTTGTATTTTTTATTATTTTAGGGGTTCAGTCCCTTTACTCACAGATTAACATGTACGTAATGGACATGAAATTAAAGTAGTAAATTAACTATGTAAAATTGATTTCAGGCTCAATTTTCTTTCGTACTTGTTGTATGGACACCACTTTAGGAATCACCGCTTTACGTTAATACATGTATTTGCATTAATGAAATAGCAGCATTACTTGCAGAGAGTAAAAAAAAAAAAGAATTGGATCATCACAGTGTTGTTACTTTGTAAACTTAAAGAACAGATGGAGACAACAAAAATTTGTATTCTGGGTCTAGTTACTTATATAAGATATTAAAATTAACATTTGTTAATTTACTTTATAGATGTTTTAGGAAATCACAATTTACATTACACTTTACTTTTTCATTTACATGACCGTTTATAGTATTAGTAACAAAGAATTGTGTTGCTAGTAGATTACTAGTAGAATACCAATCTGGTCTAAAACGTAACATTGACTTACAGCAGCGCTTAACACTTGCAACAAAACATTGTGTATACATTACACCTGCTTTTACGTCCTTCTCATACATGACTTTAGTGCATGAATAAAATATTGTGAAGACGGCTCACATTTCTCCTTGTTTGTGTGACTGTCAGGCCCGTTGCTCATGTCCCTGAAGCCTGGGAGTCATGTGGAGGAGTCCTTCACAGATCTGAGTAAAGCTTTGGGAAATTCACTGGATTCTTCTCGGACTCAGAGCCGGCCGGGAATGCTCCAGCTCTCCTATAATATTCAGGACCAGCTGACAACCAAAGAACGCAATGAGGACAGTGCAAACTCAGAGGGGTACAGCAGTTGGTTGCCACTTAGTAACGGGGAAGACCTGGCATTTTGCTCGCCTCCAAAGACAGAGAATGAGGTAATTGTTGGGGAAGGGGATCTTATTCTTTCTTCATTTTTGTAACACAGAATTTAGTTTATTTCTTACAATCAACCTGTCTGGTGATGTAGACTTGTCAAAACAAACTATTATTGGAACTAGACGATAGATTAAGCATTAGTGGTAGTTGTAGCCCCATTTACTTGAGTAATATTTTGACATCGTCTCATTTTAATAAACAATGATCTTACTTGGGCAAAGATTTTGGTCCCATTTTAGGTCTATGGAGCAGACTGCCAACTATAGTCTGTATTTGCATCTAAAATTTAATTTGGAGCCACCAGCTAGTTAGAATCAGACTAACACTTTACAAACATATGCTTGCAAATTTTATATCTAAAAAAATTACACTCTGAAATGCTGATGTGCACATTTTGTGTGTCCTGCAGCTGCGGTTGAAGTTTCACAAACAGCAAGAGGAGATTCGGCGACTCAGGGAACTTCTAAACCAGAGAGATGTACGCATCAAGCAGCTGGAACTGGAAATCAAGAACACCAAAAACTCACAGCCCTCCAGTTCACTATAAGACTGTTATCATACAACCATTCTAACTGGACACTGCAGTACAAAGCTATACTCAGCTCCCAAATACATTCCCAATACATAGGGAAAATTTCAAGCCAGTAGAAACGTGTACTTTTATTTGTCTCTGACCCCGGATGCACATTTATGTTGTACATACACTCAAGTCTTATCCAAAAACTTTTATCTGTCTGCACCTCTTTATTGTGTACTGCTTCACAGCTATGCAAGTTTAATTTTTTTAATCTTTCATGCTCTTTGTAGCAAGAACAAAAGATGTCTGTGCCACTTTGACTGACTGTTGTTACTCTCGTTTGAAAAGTGTTGCTTGGTTAAAAACAGACGTCCCATGTGAATGTAAACCAATGCTGATGTTTTTTTTTAAACTACTGTTAATGGATGTGGGAGAAATATGCAGTTTGGATCATGTGTGTGCGCTTAGTTGAATGACAGAAGAGAGCATGAATGTTAAGATTTTGTTTTAAGTTCCACTGAGCAAATTTGAATGTGTAAATTTTAAAATTGTGAAAAGTCAATCTTTTTTGTTTCTAGTGGGCTACTGTGCACACCTTGTTTATATCAGTGCTGAGCAGAATTTTATATCATTTAATTTTTTGTCTTTTAATTCTTTAATTTATTTTTTACACCAACTATAAGAATTATTTGAACGAAACAAAAGTACTTGAAATCAAAGTGAGATTCTAAATGTGGTGAGTATACAAGACAACTTGTATGAAAAGTCTTCATGCTTCCTGTTGTGTGGAGATTAAAGCCATAAAACAAACTGCATCTTTCTGGATGATTTATCGTATTGGTATGGTTAGAAACCAGACAGCAGAGCATAGAATATTTTGTTGAATCCAAAGCAATAGGAAAAAAATGTGTTCCGGTTTAAAACGATCTATTCCATTTACTGGTTACAAATTAATGAAGCGGTTACATAAACTAAAGACAGTTTGTCAGTTATTGCCATTCTTTTGACAGTCTTCTCAATTTTAGCTTCAAATTTAACTCTCATGTGTATAGTTTGTAACTTGTGAAAAGTCCTTTGTTTCATAAACTAATAAGTACCAAAAATGGATTTATACAACAGTACAGCCTAGAGCAACCAAAGATATAGTCATATTGATTTAGAAGACCTCCTGATCCACCAGCCTCCACGCTTTAGTGACAAATGACCCCTTTCACCCATGACTGTGCAAAACCATCATAGGAAAGTCCTGGAGTGACTTTTGTCCCTGGCCAGTGGACACTAGTCACTGTTGCAGCAATAATAAGCTGATACACTGTCCACAGTACTAACATATTTAACTACCTGTATGTGCAAGAACTAAGCATGGGTGATAATACTTGAATTAGTTTTCAGACTGACCTATGTCAACTTTCAATTGCTGGATTTTTTTTTTTTTAATAAAACAAAATTCAATTAAGGTTAGTGGTATGTCAAACTTAATTTCATGATAACCTACTACACAATCTATTTGATTTGTAAATTTACAACAAATGCTTGACTAGTCATGCCTTTTGCAATTTATAAGCAGGACCTAATGGTAATTCAATATTACAACAAACTATAGAAAAATAATTTTAGAGTTTTCATTGCTTCTTTTCCCCACACTATAATAGTATAGCAGAACTTAACACCACGCACCATTCACTTTCAGGTTGACCATAATTGTTGGAAATAAATACTGGGAGAATACAACGGTCAAAGCTTTAGAATAGAAGAGAAAAAACAAAATGTTAACATTTTATTTACAAATTTGTTTTTTTCCTCATACAGAAAGTAAAAATGTAGCTACAACCTCAATTTGTGCAACAGGTGGCCACGCTAAAAATGATGGCTCACTGGTTGCACAGCTGCTATAGCAATAATTTTATTGTGGGAAGGGAAAAAAGGGAACAGAAAAAAGACAAAAATGAGAAATGATAAACCCAACAACAACAAAAAATAATAATTCATTCAACAAAATATTAAAAGCACAGACCCAAAAACTTGATACCAGTCCCAAAGTTCTCACACGGGAGTACATAAAGAGGATGGACAGTGAACGTGGAATGCAGAGTGGTGGCTGCCTGAGTCGGGTGAAGCGGAGTCCAGTTTGAGAGAGGGAGGGGGGCAGCTCCACTCGGCCCACCCTTCCGATTACGGTCTTGCCCCATGACACTCTGGGGTTACATGTGGGTTACAAAGGTGACCAGTTGTTGAAGGGGATGGGGCATGTTTGGAATAGGAAAGGGAACTCGGTAAGCTCTCGTTTTTCAGCTTTTAGCTTCTAATCGTCGTCTTCATCATCATCGTCCTCATCTTCATCCTCTGCGTCTCGCTTCCTCTTCTCTCCTCTGCCAGATTCTACAAGAAAAGAAAACAAACTCAAGTTAATTCTTCAAATTCAACTTAAAGACCACCACTTTAAGTGTATTAATTAAGCAGTGCTCGCCACCTGCTGTTTCCATGGAGTTTGTTGCATTGCCTAGAATGTTCCACTATGAGATTATAATCAAGCACAAGCAACAACAAATGCAAATATTTTTCTATGTTAACACTTTTTGTATCTATTATGAACCAAATTTAGTATTGTGACTTAAGGCTTTGATATTGAAAATGTTTAATACAAATGGCTAAATGTTTATTCTATTTTGACAGTGACTGATTACAGATTGTCTTTAAGTACATATTTAAAAGTTAGTATGGTTCAGTTAGCAATTACAAATACTAACTACCACAACTAAGATTTTTTCTTTATTGCCAACTAGTTATGATTAGTCGATTCACTGTTGTTGGTTTCCACAAGTATTTGTTTAGGAAGAATGAACAAACATTCAGGGCAAAGCAAATGGCCACCAGAATGTTACAAAATGCATCTTTACAGTTACAAAAATAATAGCAGCACAAGATATTATTCACCAGCCAGATGTTTTTAAATTTCAATCTAATTAACAACTTTCACTTAAGTTTAAAAGTACAAATTAGTTAGTACAATATTTCTTCACAAATTATTACTAGATGAATACATACCATCCTCATCATCGTCCTCATCTTCATCCTCCTCGTCTCCCTCACCATCTTGACCAAAGTCTTCCTCCTTGAGAAAAAACGTTTTGAGTACAAGGTCAGACAAAACACAATGTTTTTATTATGTACCTCATCTTCTCCGCTGACCTCATCATCATCCTCTTCTCCTTCTACCTCCTCTTCATCTTCCTCATCATCATCTTCCTCATCAAAATCCTCTCCATCCTCGTCTTCCTCATCCTCACCATCTGCAAAAAGTACAGTTGAAGTCTCAAATGAAATGATGATTACTCAAACATATTACTTGTACAAGAACAAAGACTTACCTTCATCATCTTCATCGTCTACACCATCTCCATCTCCTTCAACCTCTCCATCTGAGGAAGCTTCTCGGTCTTCCTCATCAAAACCGTCCAGGTAGGTGAGCTGAGTCAACAGTTTGAAGACGCTGTCTTTGTAGTCGTTCAGATTTGTGACTTCGCAGTTAAAAAGATCCAAACTTTTAAGGTTGCTCAACTTTTTCTGTTGGTTAAAAAGAAAGCGGTCAAATTACAAGATAGTCACTACGTTTGTTGGTATGGCTTCCAAGCATTCAAGGCCACATACCAATGGTTCCAATGTGCTGATATCTTTCAATTTGTTGCCACTCAGGTTTAGATGTGTGAGATTGGGAAGTTTCTCTGCTAAAACATCAAGTCCGCCACTGATTCTGTTATCACTCAATTCCAGCTGAAACACACATCAAACTTTGGGTTAATTCAGACACAGTTCATTTTTAGTGTGGCTATATTTAAAGAACAGTCTTACCTTTTTAAGCTTTGTTAATTTTGGTAAGTTGGCAATTGAAATTAAGCCAACATTTATCAAACTGAGGAATTCCAGATTTACAAACTCAGATGTTAGGCCTTCAATTTTCCCATCTGGCGATCGGCAATTATCAAGAACAAGTTCTCTAACCTGCAAAACAAATATAAATAATAATAGTAATAATACAATAACAACAACAATAACCCTATAATTATTATCATTATCATTATTCATCTTTTATCTACAATGAAAAATGTCTTGCACATATCTAAAGCAAGTCTACTGGATAAAACTTTTGGATCTAAAAATGGCAGAAGATTCATATATATATAGCTTGTATAGTAATTGTTTTTTTTTGTGTGTGTGTGTGTAAATTCCGTATAATTTAGTAAAAACAACTCTGAAGGCGGAGTTATTTGGTTGGTGTCGCTTAAGCTTTCGCAATTCCGTGTACCACTAAACAGCACAAAAGTTGTTGTCAGATGTCTAAGATGGTGATTTCTTGAGTAAAAGACCAAATTGTTACAAGGATCTGATAAAATACTTCAGCCAATCGAAATCTGTGTTGTCCACCGACAAGTCTAAGCATTGATTTGAGTGAACTCGGGCTTCTTCCCATGGCTCATGCACTAATGACAAACGCACTGGTCTCAGAGCTAGCTTGTTTGCTAGCATTGCCCTTTTAAACGAAGCCGTGCGGCTGAGCAGCAGCTCGTGCTCCGTCTGTCCGCCATTAGTGACACAACAGCAGCGGAAAGGACTGCGAATACACCCAAGTGCAGATCACACCTTTAAAACCTGCTTTACTTTGGGAAATAGAGGATTTCTCGACGACGAAAGAACCCGCCTGTTTGGTACAAGGCACAACATCGTTTTTGAGGTCGAAATGGCGAAGAAAACATGTGAGAACGGAAATTTAGTGAAAACAAAGATGGAGACAGTTCCTTTCTCCAGAGCTTCAAAGACGACAGAGTGACAACATGGCGATTCCTCAGACACAGTATGCAGCTCTCTGAACACTTCATTAGCCAAACTGTTGTTTACTAAGAGAAAGTATATGTTTAAACATGATAGATATATTTCTATTGGCTATATGTAGTTTTAGCCCATGCATGACTCGATGAGAAACACCGAGTGTAGTTTTTTTTCTGCCCGCCGCAAAGAGCGCGGCGCTCGGCTGAGCTCAACAGCTGCTCCGGGCCGCAGCCTTTGGCACCGTGCAAAGCATTTGTATGCCTGTTATACATCTGGGCACAGGGCTGATTAATTTAAACAAGTGCCCTTAATAGTTTGTCGGTTTATATTTATAATAGTTTTACTTCCATTGAGCTATGAGGCCGTAGGGGCAATATGGCGGGAACAAAATGCAACTTACGTGGCTCATCTAAAATCTGTAACTGAAGCCAGTAACCTAAGACCCTCATAGTTTGCGAAGTACATATAAACAAGGAAAACATTTCTGCATTGAAATCTTATTATCATCGTCATAATCATCAAGCGCCACAGACAGAACAGTTATATTTCTACTGTGAAGTCATTCGTATTCTTTGTTTTTAAAACCCGACATGTTTTAGTATTACGGAGGTTTATGGCTCACTGTGTGGGCATGAATGACTCGTGAATCAAGTGACTGTTTTTTCGTTGTTTCTACTATTTTGATAAGAATATTAGTGTAGTGCATTTGGCCATCACTTATCGTATGTGTGGTTATTGGGTTATAAAGACACAATGTACATGTGAGGACGCCTGCAGTTTGGGAATAAGTGCGATTAAAGGCGCTATGCATAGGAGCAGTGTTGCTAGCAGCAAACATGGCTCCCAGGGTCGGTTTAAAATTTACCCCGACTGTCCAAACGCCTCACATTAAGCCTATTGCCCTAATATGTGCATAAAAACAAGTTTTAGCTTGTGCTGCAGCAGCAAAATACAAGTGAACCGTGTCCACCAGTGTGCAAGGCTCTGAAATGGTTAAAGCACTGCAATAATGCCAGCAAGCCGCTTCAAAGTAACCATTCAATATCGCTTTTCTCGCCTCCGATGGCCACATACGCCCATTGCTGAGGTGAATAAAGCAGCAAGTTTGAGAAAGCGCTTGTCGCCCGAATATATAAAAAGAAACACAACCTAAAGCCCATGTGGTGGTCACCATTATCCTCACAGGTCACTCGCAAAAAGTAGCGAGGCTAGCTAGCAGGGCTAGCCAGAAAACTATGGGTTGGTATTAAAAAGCACGACTCACATCAGACGGCGACTTGTTTCGTAGCTCCAAGTGGATCCTCTTTTTCATGTCCATCGTGCCCCGTGAAAGTACTTTTCTTTGCTGTGTTTGGTGGGATCTTCAGTCCAAAGGTAGAGATGCCCTAATGGAGGGAGAATATAGGACTGTATAATGAACAGAGCCAAACGCTAAGTTAGTCGGAGAGAGGAGAAACCATGGAGGGAAACGGGACTCAAACAAAATATATGCACAACAGCGCCATCTCCGGACAGCGACGCCCATCTGCTGTAAAAAGGCAATGCAGTGAGAACATGACGCTACTCGAGAGAGCCCCCACTCCATTTACTGTGGACTGTACGCGATAAAACAAATGCTTAAACACGCAAATGAAAGTAAGACATATGTTAAACCGATCAGAGACAACTTGCTGGAGAGTGTTTAGTTGTGTCAGAAATTCTGAAACCAGTCAAACTACAGAAATTGGTCCGCTTATTGAACTTTGTTTATCTTCTGAACTCAACTTAGTTTCGTAAGTCGAAACATGGCTACGACAGAGAAATGTGTCCCTGTTTTACGTCATG
Source organism: Mugilogobius chulae (assembly GCA_038363315.1). Classification (NCBI taxonomy): domain Eukaryota; kingdom Metazoa; phylum Chordata; class Actinopteri; order Gobiiformes; family Gobiidae; genus Mugilogobius; species Mugilogobius chulae. Next base: position 41,140,680 of record CM076398.1, on the reverse strand, counting down.
TATGTCGACTCTTCTGTGAGCCGAGTGTACACGTTGCCTATTCAAATGATAGGTCTCGGCTCTATGAAAGCAAAGCACACGAGTTTAGGTGCAAAGCACGATGTTCTGTGGGATACTGTTTTGTTTACTCTGCACTTAACCTGATCTAATAAAGTTTCATGTCTTGTATTTATATCTGTCTGTCATTTTTTCTTTATATCCATTCAAACCACCCAATCCTATTCGAACACATTCCCCAAAAGGAGGGGTATATTTGGTTTTAAGTAAAGGGAGCATTGTAGGCTACATGTGAGGGGTAACCCCCACCCTTTTTAGTACTTCCTGAAATATCTTAGCTTTTCCTGCTTACTATTTCGTTTACAAAGACAACATACTCAACTAGTCGAAAATTTATGTTAGAATATCACTCTTTGTTCGTTTTGTGAAGCCTTATGCGTCAAAATTCAAAGTAGTCAATACATAGAACACTTTGTTCCATTTTCCAAATTAGGCCTATATCATACATCTGTCCAGTTATTTTAGATGAAACTATTATTGGAGTACAAGCCAAAATGACTTAAAATCCATTATTAAAAAGTGTCCATTCGAGAAGAACATAAACAGCAAACAAGTTTGCAGTTTGGCATGTTTGCCAGGCGATGGCAGTGTACGCATTAGTGTTTTGGACAGTAAATTGTGAATTGCAATTAAATCGCATTTTTAAGAGGCTACATAAATTGTAAATAAAAAGAATTGTATTTCAAATCACAACAATCTTACATTTATAAAACACTTTTCATACAGACATTGTAACGCAAAAGTGCTTTACAGTAGTGCAGTAGGCCTCTATCGCCTACAGAATAAAAGATTAGAAACTGGATTTTGTTTTTTTGTAAATTTTGATGGATATTGTCTGATGTTGAATTATAACAGTTTTAACAGATCTGTCCATAAAAAGAAAGACTTCTCTGTAGTTTACATTAACTAGTTTGTTTCTTAAATTCTATGTTTTTTTTCCACCTGTATTTTCTAACTGAAAGCAATGCAGGGAGAAAACATAATGTGGATTGACAGAAGGTAGTCTGTTTGGATAAAAGTGCTTTGAGCTGCTGTAAAAAAAAATACAAATTTCCTGTAGGTGTAAAGTGTTGATTAATTATTTTACTTATTAATTCAATTTGTGATGTTTAACAACAGAAAACTGAATAATTTGTCTGGATGTTTAGAGACTACTACATGTTTTAGTAGATTTTAGCAAACAGTCATTTGTATTTTACAATATTTATATTTTGATTGTATTTTCAGATGATTTATTCTTCAAAGACTTTAACCTTGTTGTAACGGCCTCCCATCAACATTTGTTTACTTAAAGTTTTATTTGAATTTATTCATGCCTGTTCGAGTAATCTTATATTGTTCTTAGGCTTGAGCTCAACTGGTAAGAAAATCCATGTTCTCACCTACCACCTATCCCCTCCCACTTGTCTATTTACTTGTTATAATTCAAAATTATAATACTCAAAATGACGTATATAAGGTTCAAAACTGTCCCATAGCCACTTTCTAACAATAATTATTAGTTATTTAAAAGCCGTTGCTTCTTGCAGTTAAATTAAAAATGAAGAGGTGGGGCTTATCAGTTCTGCTGTTTTGAATAGGAAGTCAATAGAGCTGTTTCTATTTTCAAGCTGTTTAAGATAAATTTTGTGTTTTACATTGAACAAAAGGTAAATTACTGATCTGCATATGTTCTAGTTTCTTACTAAATAGTTGGAAAAAACACAATAGGTCTCCTTTAAATTTACACAAAACGCAACAAAAAAGGTAAATTAACAGGGTGGAATTGTAACAAAAATATGGACAGTTTGCTATTTTTTTTTTGCCAGTGTTTTTTTTACAGAAATATTATAATAAGTAATAATTATTATTATGATAATATATTTCTTAAATTAAGAAGGACAATCACATCAATTATTCAGTTTACTATAATACTGTACATCAGACATTTTCACACAATTTCAAATAACAGTTTATTATAACCTGGTATATGTTATAAGTATATGCCTATTATTATTTTAATATTTTTTTAACATCTATAAATTTAACATTTTATTGATTAAATGGAAGAAAGTAGGTAGATTAATCAGCAAATAAAGATACTCCAACCTTCCAAATAGTAATTAGATCTAAATATAAGCTAAACTGCACTTTGGACAGTAAAACCCCTGATCAGAGTCCCACCTAAAATCACTCATTCTTGCAGTTTGTTGCCACAATTAAAATATTTTATTCATGTCACTTTATTTTATGCTTTACTTTTCTCTTTAAGCTTGTATGCACAACAACTCAATGTGGTTTGAGAAGATTGAGAATACACACCCCAACTGAGCCACAGTAAGACTCAAAGATAAGATGGGTATGTCAAAACTGGAGGTCGACTTTGTTGGCAATAGCCCTTCAACTTTGGTGTGTACAGAAAGAAAATATATTTTTGTTTAGCAGATGTAGTAAAGTAGTTACTGATAAGCTACTTTTTGATTTTTAGAAGACTGTGACATCAAAATTAACAACTTTACCTTATTCTTAAATACACAATCATTTGGTATTTATGAATACCAAGTCAAAGCAAACTGTGGAATCAATTACTTAAAAAATATATCATTCCAAACAACCATTTCATGCATTGCCATTCAATTCTAAGCTGCAGTCTACAAGTCCTGTGCCAACTCTTGCAGCTTTACAAACATGATAAGAGCAAAAGTGGCAAGAACTCTCCAGTACTATGGTAATGGTTAACCAGATAATTCATTTAGGGGTGGGAATAGCATCAGAGTAGCAGCAAGTTATTCTGTTCAGTTTGGTGCTAGCCCGCCTTCCATGATTTGAATTCATTCATCGCGGGACTCACGATGGAAGAGTCGGTGCAACAAGAACCGCAGCAAGAACCATTTCAAGAGGATCAGCAAGAGCAGCCAGAATTGGAATATAAAAATGACCAAGGTATGGACAACATATGGGCCACATGTGTTATATAGTGCAACTGTGTATCTTAGGTCTAAAATAAATCTAATTAAAAGGTGATTTCCGGCGCCGGCTGCGGGACAGAGACCTTCTCAAGAAGAGAAAAGCTGAAGCTGAAGAGAAGGAGACAGATGAATGGGATTTTGGGTGAATAAAACTGATAATTTGAATTAGTTTTTTTATTTATTGATTAAAAAATAAACAAATAAATGTTCATAGTCAGTTTTATATCTGTTTCACAATATGTAGTCCACTTAATTTACATAGAGTAATAATCTGCTAAGACATGTCACTTGTTTATGTGTTACATTGTCTGGTGAGGACATTATCAGCGCTCTGTGCTTATCATCTCTCTGGTTTATATTGAACATGAGGCAAGAGCAAACCAAAGGTCACTGTAGTGTCTGTGTTGATGCCTCAGTACTAGGTCAAAGACTTTGCACTTATGCCAGGCTTTAGATCAAAGCTAAATCAATGTAATGTCTTGTCTGTGTGTAGAACGGAGAGTCCACGTAAAAAAGGCAGGAGTGGGGGCAAAAGAGGCAGAAGAAGAGGAAGGCCACGGAAAACAGAAACAGCCGTGATCTCTGATTTACAGAGGGAAAGTGGCCTTGATCAGGATACCCCAGCATCACTGACAGAGGCTGTCCTGGGTGAAACACCAATCCCTTTGGAAGCACAAGTTTCTGATGCTACAGCCGATGCACCTGCCTTTGTGGAACTTAATCCAACACCTCAAGATCCTACCACTGCTTTGGAACCTGCTGTGGACATACCTCCTAGTTTGGTACAGGATGTGACCCCTTCTGCAGCGTTTGCTCTTCCTTCTATTGCTCCAGCTATCCCAGAGCCCATGTACACAGAGCCTCAAATCAAGCCTCCACAAGACCAGATCCTGATTGAAGACTTAGGTCCTGATGAGGAGGAAGACCTATGCCCTTCACAAGACCAGCAAGCTGTTGAAGGTACTGCAAAAAATATAATTAAACATTTGGGTATTTATGATTAACCTTTTCAAGGATTTTGCACATTCTTGTATCTTTCAGATAGCAACGAAAAGCCAACAGTCAGCACGGCAGAAGTTACATTTCTCTCAAGCCCAACATTGTCATCTCCATCTCAACAGGAATATGTGCCAGGAAATTCATTTTAATATATGTATTTTTTAAGTAACTTTTGTAAACCTTGTCTTATTAGTGACATTTAGATTTCATAGTACCACAACAGCTTTGCTTATTTAAATATGAATTTTCTACAAACCTTTAGATTTATTTATTTTAGGTTTGTGCAATTATGTCTTTTTTATACATTGCAAATAGGCTATTTTATTTTGGTTGCTTTTGTTTAATTATGAATAATAATGTAAATTGTTGTTTGGAAAAGTTGTTTTAGATTAACAAAATAAAGTACAAAATAATTTTTAAAAAGTCTTGCATTTCTAACATATTTTATTCACAGTGCACACAGACAGAAAAGTCACACTTGAGTTTAACGTCTCTAGTATACTAGCTTTTAGCGCCATCTGCTGTTATAATCTTGTTAGCAGCCGGTAGCTGAAGTAGTATACTAATGCATGCGTATTTACTTACCTACATACCGGGTAATGTATTTTATATATTTCTGTTGACGTGTTGGTTCATTTTTACAGATGCTAAAGGTGTCGAGGCACCGCTCATTCGGCCTGCTGTTACGGTCACACGTGGCGCTTCTGATTGGCTTACAGAAATACGACAAACTTCCGCTTTCAACTAGCATACTTTTGTCTCGTGTTTAGCTTTAGAGCTGAAGAAAGTCTTTCTTTTTATTCTCCCATCGTCTGAGTCATGAGTCACCAGTGCAACATATGTGAGAAAAAACTCCAGGAACTCAACCAGCAAGTTTCTGTGATGAGAAAAGAAATTAAGAACTTAAGGTATGGTAGCATCTAGCTTGAGATGCTAAGTGCTACTGAACACATAAATGTACCCTCTTCTTCTGAACCAGTATACCTTGCAAAATGTTTTTTTATGCGTAGTATGATGGAAAGTTAGTACGTCATACATTCTTGTGTTGTTATGCAATGCAACCACACAGTTCACCTTTGATTTGGTATTTCAAATGTGTTAATTATTTTTCCAAGGCAAATGCTGGACAGTGCATCAAGAGCCCATCACAAACATATTATATCACTTAAATCTGTTATGGCCAAAAGTGACCAGAAGGTCCCCCGTGATGCTCAAACTCCAAGTTACCCCTTGGCATCTCAAGCAAGTGCATTGGAACAAGGTACTTGAATCACATGTTAAAACTCTAGTTAATGTTTTTATGGCTCATTCTGTAGTTTTTCTTAATAATGTTACAGGTGTCATCCAGACTGTTCCCATTGGCTACCTCAGCTCATGCTTTTCTGCAAAGAATGGGACGCCCAGACAGCCTACTATTTGTGGTTCATCCAGAGCTGAGCTACGCATTCAGCAGAGTGTCTTCAATAACCCTGAACACGCTTTGGAGGGACTGGAGCAGTACTCCCATGTTTGGTACTTTTATGACTATGGCTATGGCTTCTTTAAGTTTTGACCTTTTAGCGTAGGTTTTGTGCATGTTTAAATGTTTAACTCTTTTCTCTAGGATAATATTTGTCTTCCACAAAAACGGTCACCTTTCTACCAAAGCTAAAGTAAAGCCACCAAGACTCGATGGTGAAAAAGTGGGCGTGTACTCAACACGCAGTCCTCACCGACCCAATGCTTTAGGCTTAACATTAGCTAAGCTGGATAAAGTTGCAGGTTAGTATAAACTATTTTTCATTTGTTTTCTATTTTTTTTTTTGCCAATAAGAAACTTTGAGATAAACTACATGTGTGGTGTGTTTCTGTTCTGCAGGTGACACTATTTATCTGTCAGACATTGACATGATTAATGGGACCCCTGTATTGGACATTAAACCTTACATTCCAGATTATGATTCTATTGACTCAAGAGTAAACGCAGAAAAAACTGAGATGCAGACCAAGAGTGTCCTCTTACAGAATTTACAGATGGAGATGATCAAAAAAAGCTACAAAATGAAGACACTAAACGACAGAAATTAGAACAAGTTAATTTAGTTAGTGGATCTATTAACAGTGATCAATTATCCAATTTACAAAGTGTACTGGAAGATGTTAAGGCTTTTGTGAGTCAAAGTGATTTTAGTTTGGAAGAGAAGAATATAGTATCAAAGTCTTCAAAAAAGTCTATCTTAGAGAGACCTTGTTATGGGGAAGAAGCTTACAATACATAGCTACTTGGATCAGGGAGCCCCCAATTTCAAGTTTGGAGGTGCGCTTCACTGCTCATGCTGAAAAAGAGCTGGCAGAGTTTCTTCCTGCAGGTAAAAATAATGCAAAACAATTTTTATTCAATCTAAAATAATTTATTGCTGATACATTCATAACTCCTTTTTCAGCATCTGATTGTATACTGCCTATAACAATACATTTGAAGTTGTGGTACAACTTACATTAAGCATCCTCTAATTTATTTTTTATACAGGATGTAATGAAAGAGATGGGCCAAAATTTAAGTTTCTGCGCAGTACAGAGGAAGCCGTAGCTGCCATCAGGAGTGTGCTGTCTGCCGACCCGCGCTCTGTGTACAGGCGGGGGCGCTGCACAGACAAACTCTTCTACTTCACACTGGACACAGCTGATGTCACATGTTGGTTTGGGCAGGGTTTTGCTGAAGTTTTGCAAATTCGCCCATTTCAGCAGCTCAGTGGAGTGGCAAAGACTGAGAAAAATGAACTTACCTAAAGAACTCAAAGTGAAAATTAAACAAAATAAAACGTCCTCAATGGACATCTTGTGTTTATAGTCTGTATTGATACTCAAACAACAACAACAAAGGAAAGGATTGATGTTTATTTTAATGTGGAGCCTTAATTTTCTGGCCAGTAAGGAATACCCACTTTTTTTTTAAAACAGGCAGAATGAATCCAAGGCAAGAGCTATAGAACTGCATTACTACTACCAGAAGTCTACCCACTAAAAAAAATAGATGTACTGTATATATGTTTTTACCCACTGAACACTTGTAACAACTATTATGTCAACAACAATTCATCTATTACTACTGGGTTAGAACTGTTGGTCTTATATTCTTGTATAATTCTTGCACATATTCTTACATTTATATTTTTTATTATCACTATTAAGTTTTGTGAACTTATTTTGGTGGACCAGATTCAGAAGAACCAGGCCACGGTATATTGCATCAGTCTCCAAAGGGGGGCGGTAATGCGCCTGCTGGACCGTATACTGTGGTGACATTATCAAAAGAAGTGAAACGGACCAATGAAAACGCGACAGTTGTGTTTTGAACCAACTCAAACGCGCTCTGCATTTATCCATGTTTTTTACTAGCTCTAAAAACAAATTATATGGTTTCTAACTGCTTCCTGATTGAGAGAAAGGTAAACGGACTATATGTTAACTTCGCTGAATAATGTTAAAGCTAGTATTAGCCAAAGTCGTTGTGTTAGATTTGACAGATTCGTGGTATTGTTAATGCTGCTATAAAACGCTGCTGATAAACAAAGTTTCTTTTAGCTAATTATCTTGAACACTGAATTGATACTACTACGCTTAAAGTGCATGTACGTTTTCGTGTTTTTTTCCCCTAATTATTAGCTACCTAACGTTACTCAATTTGAAAGGGCAGTCAATGTTTTTATTTATTTTTTTAACAACAGGCAAGTTCCAGTTTGGGAAGCTGAGTTAATATAGAATAATAACTCGTCCTATGTCATCACATTGGTGACATTTAATAAAAAATTGACTTTATATAAATGTCTGCACATGGGCAACTAGGATGTGGAATTATAAACGTCACCAAAAATGTCAAAATAAAGTGATAATAATTTATTTATTTCGAGCAATTACTCAGAGATCATTTCAGACACTATCATTTTGAACATATTTTAATGTACTGTACATGTGATCGCAACAATGGCAATATTTTTCTAAAAAATATAATCTTTTGACGTATTAGAAAAATGTGTAACGAAATATCTCATATTTCAGCTGTGGGTAGTACTACATTTTGCTGCCTGAGTAATTTTTATAAAATTGTGCATTTAAGTCCTTGTCTGACACCTTACTTTTACTTGAGTAACAGTCTCTTGGTTTTTAAGTCAGGACAGTCAGTTAGACTACACTTAAAGATGTTTGAATACTCCCCTCAGTTTTAAAGTCTCATGTTTACTTTTATTTTATTACATACTTTTATTTGAGGAATGTTATTTAGAAATAAGAATTAATCTTACATAAACAGGCTTTTGAGGCACTTACCTATATTCATGTATTTTTTGTTTTTTTGCAAATCATTTTTAATACAGTATTAAAGTTTAATACCAACTTTAATACTGATTCTTGTATTAAAGTTGTTTTTTTATTGTGCACGTGAAACACTTTTGGCATCTTTTGTTATAAATGTGCTGTGCAAAAAAATGTACATTGGCTGTGACACTGACATACGGTAAACATCTTAGCTAAACTACACCTTTGTATACACTTAGGTCACAAGCTTTTTCAACTGGAATAACAAATTTGCCAGTAAAAAATGTCAGACATATGCATACTATTGTGTGGCCCAGATGTGGATTAATTTTTTTAATTCATTTTTTTAGAGTGGTGAATAAAATATAATGTCGTTCCGACAGTCGACGTCTGGTGCTGATGCCTTGGTAAGTTCTTTATTCTGTGTGTTAAAAAGCAGAGATTTTAATGTGGAGGGCTGATCTTTGACAACAATTTATTTGTTGTATGTGTCATTGCAGTCTTTCAGTAGAAACGGCCTGCGTACGCCTCTGAGAAGTCTACAAAATGAAATTGTTCATCCCTCAACAGAATCCACAAATTTCAAAGCAAAGTCCTTTGTCAGTTCAGAACCTTTGAAACATTCCAATGTAAGTTCATTACTTATTTTTTTATTAAATAACTAGAGGTGAAAGTTTTAATCTACTACCATAATTGTGGCTAGTCAGTTGTTGAAATAATTGCCGGTAATAATTGTAATCATTATCTAGACTAGGACACTAAAGCACATGTGAAAAGACGTTTTATAACAAAAAATGCAGCACTCACTGATAAATGAAAATGTCAAAAAACTAAAACTCATTCTAGATTTTTAATCAATGAAAACAGCAATTAGTTTATTAAACATAAAAAAAATATTAATTACTAAAAATAATTGATAGTGAATCTTTAAAAATTTGTATTAATTGGTAATGTTTTTGTTTTTAACAGGTAAATGCAGCACTTGAAGTACTGAAGAATGCCCCTGCAACCACTGATATGTTTGCTCAGTCCAGCGTTGCGCATTTCGCATATCGCTCTTATAGCACTGACGAGCAAGAAATTAATCAAACTTGTAATTCTTCTGATATAACGGTAAAATCCTTTGAGTGTGAAGGCGGGGAAGTGGAAATTTCAGACAGTCTTGCTGAAGAAGTAGACGACACAATTCCTTTGCCTCAACCAGGGCTTAGCGAATACCAACACTTGCAGCAGACTCTTGATTCTAGTAATCTTTTGGATGGCACTGATGACTGTAACAATGCAGATGAAAAAACTGACCACCTTTACTGCATGAAGGAAAGCAGTATGGCATGTGAAAATCTACAGGACACAGCGGAGGCACTTGGCAACATAACTTTGAAACTCATGGACTGTACAGGAGGAGAGATTGAAATTGAAAACTCAATCCATCTTCACGACCAAACTATTCCTTTACCAGCTGACCAGAGTTGGAATGTTCCTGAATCTTACGTTTGTGGGGCGGAGTCAATCCTTTTTACTGAGGAAGTTGATCACATAGACCACCCCTACTGTAATACAAAGGCAGTGGACGGTTTTCATGTCACAAATGATGCAAGTGTACATGTTGTAGAGGAGAAAGACTTGACGAACAAAGAGACGGATTGCAAAAATGTTTCAGTGATTAGCTCTGAGCTCAGTGAACATTATAATAAAAGCATTAAGTCCGATTCTTTTGTAACTGAGGGGCAGTCTTGTCTAAACCAACGGACAACCAACAGCATATTAGCACCAAGTAATAACCCCATAGAGAAAAACAAGACATTAAAAGGAAGCCCGGTAAAAAATTATTTTGTCTCATTGCCAGAAGACTCGTCTCCATTAACAGACATTGGTCAATCTGAAAGTAGTGAACAAAATACAAAAGAGAAATCCCACCTTGATCTCAGTTCTATAGCTCTATCACAACACTCCTCTCACAACAAGACATTGGCTCCATCTAATTCTGATATTGAAGAGCAAAATAGTTCAAGAAGTGATTCCCAAGTCCATTCCAAAATCTCTCTCTTCGGGGCAGAGATACAACGGACAGTGCTCTTGGCTTGTCTGCCAATGCTCCTCCTGCTCTTCCTGCATCTACTGAACCATCTCAAGCCGAAACCCTTCCCGACGTGTTTAAGGTCATCTCTGAATGCACGCCCCACCACTTGAAATTCCTCACTCCAATTGTCCGTAGAGCCTCTCTTGCTTATAGGCAGGCTCTAAAGGAAACAGCTGAAGATCAAACTGTGGTTGATGATTGTGCACAGTTTGAGGAAAAATCTCTTAAGCATCCACTTGACCACGCTGAGTTCTGGAAAGAGAACCTTGACAGTCCAATACCACGACCTCTGTTTAATTCAACAGAGTTGATTCACAGGTCTCAGGGATGCGTTGTCACAGAGGCAAAGGAAGATGTTTCTCCTGCTCTGGTTGCAGTTGATAAGCCAGTTCCTGATGTCCCTGTAATGGCAGATGTTCCACTGCAGCAACAACTTCGTCAAATGGCAGAGTTGCTCATGTTAGCTTCAGGAAAGATGGGTTCTGATCATTTTTCTGCACCTGCCACCTCACCTCCCAAAGCTGAATGCCACAATGCCTGTGTGGGCACGAGTCCAATGAGAATGGTCAACCACAGCATCAACACGTCTGGACAATTTGAGAAGCAGAGGAGTGTCTGTGTTGTAGACCAGAGTACTTTGACAGACCCGCTTCTCTGGAAGTAAGTAGCAGACAGTTAAGAATAGTATTTTTTTTTTTATAAAAGCAATGTCCAAATACACAACTAATTGGAGTGAGATGACATGTTAGGTCCAGAAACAACCATGCTAATAGTGACAGGTAGGGAGTAGTGCAATAGACTACAATAGACATAATCATGTGTTTCCCCCATATCAGGAATTGAGTTTAAGCACCATCTATTGGCTGCAAAGGGAATTGCATAAAAGGAATAATCAGACGGACTAATCTTGCCTTGTGCAAGATGTTGCAGAAAATATACTTAAATTATTCATGTATTTAAAACAATGCAGAAGATCTTGAGAACTATTCAAGACATCACAGATGTGAAACTTGGAAACCCTGTTTTTTAAGACTCAGAGGGAAAAGAAAAGTATCTCATGGACAGAATACCAGCAGTGTTTTTGATGAGGAAGCAATGATGAGGAAAAGATTAAAAACTTGCATAAGATGTGTTCTTTAACTTCGCTTTATGCCTAAGTTAGTTTAAGTTCTGAATGGTCTCAACACATTCAGTAGTGGAAAATACTGTAAAAACAGTACTGAACCTTTAACTGATGTAGATTCTTTTAAACTTCATGTCACTTACATTTGTAAGCTTTCTATTCTTTTCTTCTGCATTTTTTAACTGAACCGACTTAACATTCTTTAAGGGGATATTTCTTTTCGCATATTCATTGGGACGTTTTGCATACAGTAGTAGGTTTTAGTTCAAGTCCAGGGTTTGAGCAAACAAAAAGTCTACAGATTGTTTGAATTAGTGTTGACCAAAGACCATTCTTTATCAAAATCACAACATATAGCTGTAATTTTACATTTCTTAATTTAAATAAGTTAACAAAAATTAAGTATATTATCCTGCAAAAAAACAACAACCCAAAACTACTGGGTTTCAGTTGACATCACATCATTTTAATGTATATTAAAATGGGGACTGTATAACAAAATATGATTGCACTACGGCGAGTCCTATTGATTATTCTTTATGACCTGGTTCAACACTAAAGCCTTGATATTTTACTTTTCTAGTGTTCCTGGCAGTCTGCAGAATGTCCACGACCTGAGCTGGAACAGCGGTTACTGTCCAGCATGATCATTGTGGAAGCTTTGGTGCAGCAGTTGGCAGCAGCACAGGCGCATACACTGCCCCCTTCTGGAGGTGTCCCGTCCGAGCTTCGAGAAAAAGCGGTGCAGACAGCGCACACTGAACTCAGCCAGGTAACTTTTGCTTACAACCCTCATCTGTAATAGTCAGTTTGAGACTGTTTATTGTTTCATTAATAACAATTATGTCTGACTTGTGTGTAGAACTCGATGCACAGAGACTTGTACTTGGAAGCTCTGAACAGAATAAAGGAGTTGGAGATTGATGCCAGTTCACTACAAAATCTTGTTCAGATATGCAAACCGTGAAGTTAAATATGGTAAAAAGCGAAAAGATATAAGTACATTTAATAAAAGCAAAGACTTATGTGGTTTCCTTTTTCCATACAGACTTTGCTGACCAGTGACAGTGATGCAGCTCTCGGTCAAATGAAGCAAATTGGACAAGTTGTTAGAGAGGATCATAAAAACCTGGTTTCAAATGTACGTATACTTAGTCTTGGATGAAAATGGTCCACACTTTATATAGTTCTTTTTAAATATCTTATTATTGGTGTGCAGTACGCTCAGATGAAGTCACTCTTGGAGAAGTCAAGAGAGTCTCAAGTGAGAATGATACAGAAGGTCAAAGATGCTCTCCAGCAGAAAGAAGACATGCACACACAGATGGAGCAAGCGATCTCAGCCAGGGATGCTGTGAGTTATTAGCATGGCTGTAGATATACTTAAAAATGTGCAAAATGTAAATAATAGGAATATTCTGCCCCCATTTTTTCTGAAGGCCTACAGTGTAATGGACCAGTTGAGGAAACACTATTCCATGGAAATCTCTGAGCTGGAAAAATGCGTTGGATCACAGGAAGAACTGTTATCTGCTCTGCGAAAAGCCCATCCAGAACAGGTACCAGCAGACTTCAGATTTTATGGTGCAAATTTCAGCGCTTAACTTTTATTTAAAAAGTGAAAAATAAAAAAAACACTTCTAATTTCCTCAGGCAGAAGTTGTTGTGTTTTGATTTATTTTATCCATACATTGTTTCACTTTCAGAAATGACAAAAAGGCATGTTCTTAGCGTCCTGATTTGCTGTTTTTTGTTGACTTGTTTTCCAGGTTGCACTGAATAAGGCTTATTCTGAAACACTGAACTCAGCTTCAGCGCTTCTGTCTAAGACCACAGGGGAACAGTCGAGCTTGGCAAAGGAGGCAAGTAGTTTTAAAATAACTTACTAGACTTGATTTGAATTGATCAAAAACTTATGATAAGGCTGTAATTGTGTCATAATCTCGTGACAGCTTAGCACAGTTCGAGGCCTCCTGCAGAGTGTACTCCCATACTTTGCGTCTAAATGAGACGGCAGAAGTTGCTTTGAGAGAGCGGGATGAGCATATCGCTGAGAGAGATCAAGTGTGCAAGACAAAGAGCAGGTGTGGGAAAAACGTCTTTTAAACCTCCTTTGTGCAACATGAAATTATGTTTTTAATGTCCTCTGAGTAATGCAGTTATTACACTAGAACAAGTACTTGTTAACAGAAACATAACTGTATATTATAATAATGATAAACTGCTTAAATATTTCTTAAGACTGAGGAGGAGCTAAATGAGGCACTGCAAAATCTCCAAGCTGCAAAGGAACAAATTAGTGATTTAAATCTACAAGTGACAATACTGACATCAGGTAAAGCATAAGTATTTTTTACTAATAAAAATTGGCTTCCGATATATTGTAGAACCCTATCTTCTCATTGTAATGTTTTTTTAGAGATGGGAGTGCTGCGCCAAAAGCTAGTGAGAGTGACGAGGATCGGGCTCAACTGGACCGGAAGGCCACAGAGCTGTCGGCTACCGTGTCCTCCACTTTGGCCTCATACGCCTTTTTAGAGCAAGCCCTCGCTTCTGAAACAACAAAGTATGAATCATGCATTGTATTGTGGGTAAAATATGTTTTTTCCTTTACTTTAATGATGATAAATGTTCTTTTTTCAGGTTGCAACAGTCATGGGCAGACATAAAGCAAGCAAAGGAGAGAGCTGAGAGTAAGAATTCAACTTTTTTTTTTAAATAAAACAAAACATAAAAAAAAAATACGTATTTTTGCAAACTGGAATTAAAAATCTTCATTTTAAAGTATATTGTAACTGAATTTTAAGATGGTCTTTTTTTTGCATGTTTAGATTATTGTATATTAGTCAGTCTTAATCAGTTTATGATTAGTTGAAAAGCATGTGTGAATATGTTAATCTCGGTAACTGTTTTAGAGAAGTCATTAAAAAAAACAAAACCATTGCTCTTAGCTGCCAAAATAAATAAGAATGACTATTAAATGTAGATGCAGATAAGCCAACCTATTAAAGTATATATTTTTTAAAGTTTGCATCAAGTTGTATAAAGTTTACCTTTTAAATACTCATTATTCATTGCTTGTCATCATACTTTTTTGTTATTTTTTTCCTCAGACTGGAGTCATCGCTGGTCCAGTCATCGCAGCGTGTGAGTGAGCTGTCTGAGGCACTGGGCCATAGAGAGGAGCAGGTTTCTCAGCTGCAGTCTCTCTCTGAGGACCAGGCACTTCAGCTCCAGCAACTCCAAGAGCTGTGCACCCAGCTCAGTGGAGTGCGCGACGAGAACGAGGTGAGCCATTGTGCCATTGACCCTCAGCACAAACAACAAAATTGAATTAAAGTAAAAAGAGCCATTATCCTTCAGTTGATGAACAAATTTAAGCTTACAAAAAAGCATCTGTTTCTGCAGCTTTATAAACCAAACTTTGTGGAAATGTTGGATTATGACAGAATTTTATTGCAAAGATATCAAATTACAAGTGCAGCAATTAGTTAAGCAGCTACTATTTGGCTTTCAAATGTTAATTAATTTTTATTAACCTACAGCTTATCGAATCAAAATTTACTATGTTACATAATCTCAAACTTTCTGGTTAAAATTATACAGTGGGCAACCTGCAAGTAGGGCTGCACCTAACGATTATTTTGGTAATCTATTTAGATGTTAAAATTTTTATTAATCGATTAGTTGTTTAGAATGCAAAGACACTTGAGTAAAAGATTGTTCACATTATGAGAAACTACAAACTAGTTTTTATATCAATCAAAAACACTTAAATTACAAAATTTCAATTTTTTAAAAATCATCATAGTCTGTTCGCTCTGAGGGTTTTCTCAGCTCAACATGTTTTGAAACATATACTGTAATTTCTGGATTATAAGCCGCTACTTTTTTCACAAGCTTTGAACTATGCGGCTTATAAGGCAATGCAGCAAAATTATAGATTCTCATAGACTTACTATTAACAAGTGCGGCCTATATATGTACTTCATCATTTTTCTTACTTAAATCTAGTGGGTGCGGCTTATATTCATATATATCATACATATATATTAATAATATGATACTATTTGATACTGAAGCTAGTGAAACTCTATATTCTCATTTAAACAACAACACAATTTTAGAATGATCTACTACAAATACTATAACAAGAACAACACACACATTTAAAACAACCAAAAAACTATTATTTGTGTTGAAATATCAAATGTTGAAATATCAGAAATGTTTTAATCAAATGTACAGTAGTATTGCCCTTGGTATTGAAATCAAGTTTGAAATAATACAACAGTAGTTTAAAATTGTGACAACACTAGAATAAAAACATTAATGACTATATTCAATAATCGATTAGTTGCAGTTTATCGATTTAACTTGTTGCAGCCCTATTTGCAACATGAACTTAATGTAAAAAAGTTAAATATTTTATTGATTATGTTTAAAATTGTTGTAAATACTTGTAAAACAATATGTTCCTTCTTAAAATACCTGTGTTGCTGTTCAGTTTTTACAAATGGAAAATGAGCTGAGCAGGGAACAAATGGCTGAAAGTGAGCGTCTGCTGAGGGCCAACCTGCAGAGTCTGAGGGAGAGGAACATTCAGTGTGAAGACCTCAACTCTGAACTCTGTCAGCTCCAGTAAGTCTAGTCCAGACCACCACCCCTTACTGTCTATAAGGATGATCAATAATACATGAGTGTTTATGCA
Source organism: Mugilogobius chulae (assembly GCA_038363315.1). NCBI lineage: Eukaryota > Metazoa > Chordata > Actinopteri > Gobiiformes > Gobiidae > Mugilogobius > Mugilogobius chulae. The sequence goes on along the minus strand of CM076398.1, from coordinate 41,124,469 downwards.
GACATGCAAACAAGAATCTGCAAGAAGAGCTGGAATGTGTCCGAACCAAACTCCCACGTGTCAGACGGAGCACAAGGAAAAACTGGAACAGATTGTCACTGAAATTGCCATTTTGCACCACACTGTGAGAAGTCTGACCAATGAGTTGCAGGCGTCAGTAAAGGAAGAGGTGAACCAATATACACAAGCATACTAAAATGTAAGATTTGATTTAATATTACCCTTTTTTTTAATTTTGTAGAATCACAATAAACCGCCTCCTCAAAACATCTCCAACTCTTTTGTGGACAGTGTCATAGTGGCACTTACAACTGAGAATGACGAATGCCCCAGACCAGGTGAATAACTATATACAAAGGTGAACTGTGGGAATACTTGATAAAGGATTGGCTCAACCTTTTATTGTTGCTAAATTGGGTGATGGCAACAGGCAGTGCCACACATTAACTCATTCTAGTATAACCTGTTTATTCACTTTGTAATAAAACTACATTCAAATTGTGGTAGAGGTAAAAAATTTTAGTCAGTAAAATAATTTATGACATTGCTTTTACACATCCTACTTTTAAATTATGACAATGACCTAATTGCCCTCACTGTTTCTAGTTTTTCCAAGAGTAGTCCACAGTTAGGACTACAGGATTAGTCTAGTTCAGGAAATATGTACATTCTAGCTCCTTCAGATTGAAAATAACTTCTCAATGGCAGTTGTACATCTTAACAAATTCACAAAGTTTACATTTTAGATCATTTGATTTAAACCTTTGGCATATTTAGATTAGATTAATGCCAAAAATGTATTTGAATGAAGAAATACCATAAAAGCAGTTTATGCTTAAGAATATGCATACTTCTTTAACTGATCGATTTATATCAAACTGTTATTTCACTGCTTGTAAGAAATGAATGCATTAAAATATATATATAATTATGGCTAAGACTATCTACTCTAATGTTGTAAAAAGCTTTTTAATGCCTCTGAAACCCTGTACAAAATGAAGAGCTGTGTAGATTTCTCCACAAAATAATCTAGCCACTAAAATGAATCTTCTTGTCCTCCTCAGATGCTGCTGAAGCCCAGTCTGACCTGGTGTTCAGTGAAAGCAGTGCCTTCACAAGGATCACTGCGGTCACTCCAAAACGCTGCAGCCCTGAGCGCGACGCGAAGGAGCAGCGGAGCAGTGTGTCTGAGCTGCTGGTGGGTCTGGACACCACAGTCACAGAGCTGAGAAACACTCTGACATCAGTGCAGCAGCGCAAAGACACGCGGCTTAAGGAGCAACAAGATGCCATGTGAGTGCTCTTTGTGGGGATAGGCACATTTTATTATCACTACTATTAACTTCAATACAAGCAGGTCTGTTCGGTCTATTTTACAACCAAAAATAAGAATACTTTACCATGTTGATTGGGACAGGTTGCAGATTGCGCAAACATGCTTAGATTACAATTGTCGGCAAGTTATTTTTAATTTTTATTTTTTTCTAAGGAATATCTCTATACCATGGTAGAAACGTCCAAGAATTTGATTTATATCCCCTTTAAACTGATAATCAATAGGGCCTACAAAATTGTTTTAATGTAAATGCAATCCTTTACTTATAAAAAGTGATATTCCAGAAGTATTGTAAAATAATAACATAATAATGATAGTGTTTGAGTCCCAGCCCAAAAAATATTTTCAAACCACAATTTTAATGCTTTTGTTTGTAAATCGACATCTCCTAAACATTTCCAAGTGAAGTTACTGCCAAAATCTTGTATTCAAGTGACTTTTGCACCTCAAATAATCGATTGACAAAATATTAAATGCAGCCTTTGAATAAACTTTAAAGTCAAACAAAACCGCACATTTGGTGTTTAATAGCATTGCTTACTGTTCTGATTTTTTTTTGGCAATTTTGTGTTTTACCTGATTTAGATGTTGCCTTACTTCTCTAAATGTCTTAAAGTAAAAATGTTTGTGATTAACTTGTAATTCTAACATCTTCTACGGTGATGTGCGTGTTAAAATGTGCTAAATGTCCTCCACATTGCTTTGTTCCAGATTCCGCCTGCAGAGGGAGCTGGAGGATGCAAACAGCACTCGTCAGACTGAAGTGTGGGAGCTTCAGTACGAGTTAAATCGGCTTAAAACTCGGATGGAAAAGGCCAATGAAAGCCTACAACAGAAGGCCCAGGTCAATATGCAGTTACTATAAATTAAATACAGCTAGATCTATAGACAACTTACAATATAGACATTCAGCATGCAGAAAACTCTTAAATCCATTAACAAATTATGCTGAAGTGCAGTTTTTTTTATCTTTTTTTTCCCATGACAGGTTGATAAAACTGTGTCAAAATTGGTGTCGGAGATCAGCGAGATTCAAGAGATGCTTAACAAACACAAGGCGGACAATAATGTAAGAATTTTATGACATCAACATCCATTAATGCCAGAATAATTTACCCACTGTTTTGCATCTTTTTTTGTCTTTTGTAAAAATCAGTATTATTAAGGTCTTTGTATACCTTCTTGTTTTCTTATTTTTTTTTTTTAGGAACTGCGTAAAGAAGTGTCGGAGCTGCGTCGTTCTCTGCAACAATCCAGTCCGAAGCTCACTTTCTGCGGGACGAGCTGACAAAACACGGAGGCCAGGCAACACCAAAAGACTTCATGGATGAGAAAATTGCTTTATTGAAGGAGGTGAGCTGTTTACACTGTTTAAACTATTGTGCATGTGTATTTACTTTGATCTGTGTTATAGATGGAAAAGCTAAAGATGAGTCTTCAGACTGAGGAGCAGTCTCGAAACCGACTTCTGGAAAGGGCAAAAAGACATGTAAGTTTGCACTAAACAGTTGTATTAAAAGCTCTTGTGTTTATAAAAAAAATATCTCGTGATTCTGCAGAAGAGCATTTATGAGATCAATCAGCAGAAGAGTGAGAAGGAGCTTCAGATGTTAAGCAATATTATCAATAAAGTCAGAGAGGTGAGCTTTTTCAAATGTTTTCTGAAAGTACAATAATCTAAAACGATAAAATCAATACTTTTGTCATTTCAATCGGATGTTTACTATATTATAAAACATTATTTTTCTCTTGTAGACTCTGCTGTCTTTGCCTGCAAGTCTGACAAAGTGTGAACAACTTCAGCAGCTTATTGAATATGTTGGCTAATTTTTATTGTTCTATTTATTCTATTCTGTCGTTTTTTTTTGTACATCTTACGCATTACTTTCAATAAGTGTGTAAAAAATTTATTGTTTTGTAAAATATTTTAGATTTATTGACAAATAAACATTTTGCCTACAGACAGTAATACAGATTATTATTAATGTTACAAAAGTCTTTACCATCTGCAAGAAAATGTTATTTTGCTACACTAAAATGGCTTAATCATGAATAATCTATATCAATCATAACATCACAGTAAAAACACGATAAGACTTTTGTACTGACAGTCCCTCATTATAGGCGTAATTTAAGCGTAACTGCTGTTTGAAACTCAATAATTAGCAGCTATTCAACTCTAATTTGCTCAAGTCGTATCTGTCAACAATGGCTTTTTTGTTCAGATGGCAAAAATCAAGTGTCTTCTCTGTAATGAGGCATTTTTCTTCCAGTCTCATCTTGCCAGTTGTGCAAACAGCTTTAGCTGTGGTCCTTTTGTCAAAACGAAGGTCTTGGTACTTAACTTACTATATCAAGTTACAGGTGAATAAGTTTTCCTGATTAGTGGATGTACATGGTAGATTAAGCGTGTGTTTAAGTGCGCTGCTGATGTCTGCACATGATAAAGACGACTAATGCCTCGGCTCCAGACAGCACTTCAGAACTGCTGAGCTGAGACTGACACCAACACTTCACCAACGTAGTTAAACAGGAGCTATGTTGGATCTTGTTGGAACAGAAAATCTAACACAATAATTAGGTTGAATAATTTATTTTTTTGTTTGCAAAAAAATAAGTGCTTAATAGCTCAGCTTATATCCTAAAAGCATCCTAACAAGCTTTTTCATTTGGCAACAAAATATATACAAATGAAAACCTACATTCTTCATACACTTAAGCCTTGCAAAACCTTTAACCACAAAGCACAATAATTTATACAAATTACTGTCATTAAAAAGCGCACCATAATGGCAATAATATTAACACACATTCATTTCAATTCTATAACAATTTCACAAAAGACTATGATAATGCATAGTCAGCAAACCCTGATACTGTAGAAGTAAATGTCCATCTGGACATGGCTGGTAAAGATCGTGGCATATCACAGTTGAGTCATTTCACAGAGACTGGAGAAATAAAAACGATGTTTTGTGCGTGCTAAAGCTGGTGTCATGAGACCACAGAGTTCTTAGAGTCTGGTTTAGGTGCTATATCGCCGACACAAACCTGTCCATGTTCCCTGCATACGTGGGGTGTCGTAGATAGCCGCTGCTATTAGAGATGGGAGCTGAACTGTTGTACTGAGAGAATGAACCCAGCTGTACGGGTGAGATCCGACCATAATGCTCCATACTGTCAGTTGAGTGAAGACGTCCCGTAGAGCTGTACCCCTGACTGGGGTGGCCCTGTGTGTAGCCCTGGGGGCATGATGAGGTGTAGGACTAGAGTAGAAGCCTGGATGGACAGAGGAGCGGCTGGACATTGTCCCTGCACATGACTGGCTCTGAAAGGCTGCTGCTCCTAGGCTGCAGGGGCTGGGTCCGTTTGGCAGCCCTTCAGGACTGAAGCTTCGACCGGGCTGCTGCATGATCTCTGACCCCTGTCCCGGGAGCATACCGGCTGGACCTGGGTGTGCAATGATGTTATTAATGCTGAACATGCGGCTCTGAGCAGCTCCAAAGCCTGGAGGTGATGAGGAGGGGTAGTAGGCAGATGGCAGCTGCTGGCTGTAGGTCGGGCTGACTGTCATGTTGGAGTAGAGAGAGTTGGTGTAGGCTGCTGTTCGAGCCACATGAACAGGGGAGAAGACTGCACTCTCATGCACATAGGAGTTATATGTGCTCATATCACAACGCTTGAAACGCTTCCTACGCCTCAGAAAGCTTCCGCTCTCAAACATGTCCTCGGCGTTTGGGTCAAGGGCCCAATAGTTGCCTTTTCCCGGTCGTCCAGGTTCCCTGGGAATCTTTACAAAGCAATCATTTAGGGTCAAGTTATGGCGAATGGAGTTCTGCCATTTCTTTGAATTGTCTCTGTAAAAGGGAAAGCGCTCTGTGATGAACTTGTAAATGCCTCCTAAGGTGAGCTTACGGTCAGGGGAGTTGGCAATGGCCATAGATATGAGAGCGATGTAGCTGTACGGAGGCTTTCCTCTCTGCAGGGGCCTCTTTCTCCTGCGTCCTCTGGGCTGCTCCTCATTATTTGTGGAAGTGTTAGATGCTGTCAAACTACTGTCCACGGGAGAACCCTTCTCCACTTTCACCACTGGCATTGTCATTTCTGCTTCAAAGTATTTCAAACAAAAATGCCCTTACAGTGAAATCTGCTGGAGAAGTCCAGTGGTTCAAATTTAGCCTTAAGGAAGACAAATGTAGATCCAAAGTGAAGAGGTTTCCGTCCAGTTGGAGCAGAATGCAGCTGTATGAGGCGCAGTTCAGATGTGTGTCCGTCTGCTGTCTCTCTCCTCACAGAGCCATGTGCTGAGCTGCAGGTATGTGACACAATGAGTCACTGAGGCTTGACTCCAGTGTAATACCTGCAGACACCTGAGGGCCACACCCCCTGGGCTGTCACATGCTCCTGACATGCCTCACTTTTAAGGGCCTATTGTGCCCAACTCCACACTTACTCACCCTATTCAAAATTTAAACTAAAAAAAGAATACAAGAAAAAAGACAAAAAAGTATGCATAGCTCTGCTTAAAACATACTGTTTTTCAAGAACTCTGCTCAATGCAAAGTTAGCTGTCCATGTAATATAAACGTGTTTATTAAAAAAATATATTAAAGTTATAGAATACTTGTAAATTAAGCAAAAAAGGAAATGTGCCTTTGCTGCCTATCTTTTTTGCCCAATGCGAGTATCTTTACAAGGGTTCTCCAATTCTGTACTTTATACAGTCATCAACCATCAAAAAGACTACTACAGTAAAGCCAGAAATGCTTGTTTTTTACCAGATCTTATCAACAGCAATTTCTTCCATTTACAATTCTTAATTAGCATTTTATCAGATAAAAACTCTCCCAGAAAAGAAGCCACTAGATGTAAACACCACTTTGTTTAATTTAGTTCCACAAAGTCAACTTCTCACAAAACTAACCCTTCTAGTCTTTTATTGAATGAAACTGTCCACTATCATTAACTCCCCATATTCAAATCTCTCCCTAAAGTCGACCTCAGTTTATTTAAAAAAGTCGAAAATGGAGCATGCTGTTTGGACGTTCAGCACTAAAAGCCCTCTTTAGTGGTAACTTAACCTGGGAGTTGTTTTTCTACCCTGCTTCCTTGTTTGTTTTGTGCCAGTGGTTGGGCCGGCCAGCTGTGTTAAGAGATGTAAATGTTGTCCAGACAAAGCTCGCCCTGTGATTTCAGCATGCAAAATATCGGCCATCATCTTAATCCTCAAATGCAACCCGAGCGACAGGAATAACCAATAACCAGGCAGGGAAATGGCTCACTCAAATGGAGTTGTGTTTGTCCATGATTTTAAAGGATTGTCCGTGAGAAGACTTACTCGATGTGCTTTGAAAGTCAATAAGACGAAATGACGGGATTTGTTCTGATTTGAATTCTGACTTTGCTGAGCCTGTGAGCAGATGGGATTTATCACTACATAATATTGTCTTCATCTGGATAACCGATTATTAATATTTATGTATTTATTTTTTAAAATAAATATTATAATTTGTAATTTTTTTTTTTTTTTTTAAGCAGTGTGGATGGTCATATCATTAATTTGACAAAAAGTTTCTGTTCTTATGAGAATAGTTTATGTTTAGGAGTAAAATTAGATATTATATTTAATTTTACGCTCAGTTTTAGAAGTAGTGATTTCAATGATTTGTTTCATACACGTTTTTTGGGAATGAGCAGCTATGCAGAATGTATAAAAGACCAACACTTCTATCTAAAATCTGTTATTTTTAGCTCAATTTTAAGTTTTACATGTACTTTTTGGAATGCAATAAATTGGCACAGAATTGGGCAATTATTCTTCAACAAGGACCAGATTCAAAACAAGACAAGGAGCGGAGGGTCTGATCGTGATCACTGATGTAAGAAATTTTGATGACAGCAAGTAGAAAATAGGTAATTTATTCAATGTATTTGTTCATTTATTGTGATATATTGCACAGCTCTAGAACTATCAATCAAAAACAAAATAGAAAGAGGCAACACTTTCTTCAAAAATGTGTCGATGACCTGATTAAAAAGCAAATACAATAACTGGTTAGCCTCCAACATACCGTTAAGCTTTTAATATTGTTTCTTTTTTTTTTTTAATAACTAAGGCAAAAAGTTACAGCCAACCATACTTCCACAGCAAACCTGAGCTCTATAGGCATAACACAGAATAAGCTGAGCTATAAGAGTTAAAATACATTTGGATGTATCTTTTTTCATTTGCAGCAAAGTTGATTTACAGATTAAAACTTTCTTCTCCACACCACAATCAAGTGTAGTTGACTAAACATGAAACTGAACATCTATATCTTTTTCGTATATGCTTGGGAGTAAATTGAGCGAGTCAGATATGTGCACTATATAAGCACAGACCATCAACTGTGGATTATAAACAAAACCAGTCTCACACAGGCGTATTAAGCTGATTGCTGAGTGATACTGAGCGTGATCTTTAAGTATATAGAGTAATAAAATCTGATTTATATGTCATAAAACATCTCATTAAACATCTGACATAAAAACAGCTGTTCTTATAAAAACAAAAACGTTTCTCATTAAAGCAGAATTATTCAAATAGAATTGTGCCTTATTCTAATAAAAGCAGTACATGGTTAAGACTGTCGCCACGATACAAGAAGGTTCCAGGTTTAGATCCTAGCTCAGACCAAGCCTTTCTGTGTAGAATTTGCATCTTCTCCAGTGTCCAACGTCAACCTCTATCTGATTGTCGAAGCAGTTTGTATTAAACCACAAATGCGCAACAATAAGCCTATAAATTCCTTACATTTAAAGATAATTATTTGCACCATCTTGTCTAATAAATCGGAAAAGTATTGCAGTGACTGTTGGAGTGAATATTTGTGGGATGCTTGGGGTTCACTGCAGTCTTAATCTGTAAAGCAAACAGACACATACGGCACACTCCCAGAGCCCATCGCTGACGACATGTGTCAGAGCAGAGCGCTGAGAGATACAGGCCGATGAAAGGTGGACCGCAACACCACCCTCTGCAAAAATGTCCACATTCAGTCCTGGAAAAAGGATGTTCACAGGACATGTATTACCTTTTTTGACAGGTTTTATAGCTTGGACAAGAGAAAAATGTATAATGAGGATAAAACATGGTCATCTGGTCATGTTTTTTATAGTTACAGAGTAAATACATTTTGCATTATGAGTCTGCACTCATAATATTGATGTGTAATGATGCTAAACACCTTTTCATCTCTTTTCTATTAAGTTTGTTAGTTAAAAAGTCTCATACAGCTCAAATATGGGAAAACATATAGATACAACTATTCAAACATGGTTTGATCTCTATGGTGCATGAGCAAGTATAGAAGAACACTACACTTTTTGTCAATTTGCCCAGCTCCTAAATGTTCATTTAATTCAGTTTATTGTAACTTTAAAAGCAATTTTGTCAAAAATCTCATGTAAAAAAAAAAAAATATTTTTACAGAAGGGTTTGTGATGTCATGCCATGGCTGTAATAGTAATAGGCAATACCATTATTGAGTGTTGAATGAATTAATTATATAAACATGTGAAGCATCTTTGGGTGTCATGAAAACACTACTACTACTACTACTAATAATAATAATAATTATTATTATTTTTACATTTTTATTATTACAACTACTACAGCTAATTCAGACCTGGGCCAGATGCGGCCCTCAGACTGTTTTGATCTGGCCCCGGAACGCTTTTTAAAATAAGTGTTACTCATTATATTTCTTTTATTTTATTGATTTAGCTGTGGAGCACATGTCTGTATTTATCATAATAAATGATCAAAATAATAGATTAAAAAGCTTTTTTACAAAAAATCTACCTTCAATAGTGATAATTTGTCGCAACAATGACAGAATTTCGGCCCTCAACCATTGTCCGGGTTCGAATCTGGCCCTTGGGGAAAAATAATTGCCCACCCCTGAGCTATTTATTATAGTTTTAGGTCAAAAAATTGCTTTGAAGTGAATTTAAATGCAAATGTTCGGTCAAATCTAGTTTACAAAAAACTAAAAATATATTTCACTCACCTCTGGTGTCAAATGTCAACTAAATTAATCAAAAAACTTAAATCTGGTTCAGTCCAGTGTTCAGTTTTCCTCTGTTCCTGTTTCTGACTTAATGCATACTCATATAAAGTTTTCACTCCAAAAGCTCTTCCGACATTTGATTAATTTTCACGGCTCTGGTCCAAAGTAAAAAAAGTGTTGTTTTTTTTTTTTATTTTGCTCTATAGATCTACATTTTTAAATAGACTTAAAGTGTCTTAACCAGGGACACAAGACTTGGTATAACTTTATGATAACCTTAGTATAGAATAAATAAAGCATAAAAACCCTAATTATTCATGAACAAATAGGAAATGAATAATTGCAAAAGTTTATTAAGGCCTACTTAATTAAGGAGCCAAAGGTTGGGGATAGGGTTTGGAATAATTAAGTAGTTTCTAAGCCTTAAACTTTTTCATTATTAATTAGTCATTTGCTCATATTGAAATAGGTCCTTATTAAAGTTTTAGTAAGGCTTTAATAATGTTAATTAAGGCGTAATTCCAAAGTGTTACCCAAGAGTTCATGCCCAAATGTTTTGTAAAATGGTCCTTTAAATCAGTGTTGACTGAGGCTTCTATGGTTTCTGTAGTTCATTTGGTGTGAGACATTCACGGTCCTGTCCTGAGATCGGGTTAACTCAGGTTATTTGAGAATGTGTGTGTTTAAGACATGCAAAACTATTTCACGTGTGATAAGATACTCAAAAGAGCCAAACGTACCGACACTTTCTCCGACTCAGAATCTTTGTCATCACAAATTCCATCAGTCAAAAATAAACTAGTAATAAGTAATAGTGAATGTTAAAAGTAAACAGTTCAAAGTTATTAGAAAAAAAGACATTGCAGAACAATTTTTTTCCGTATTTTTGAGTATGAATGACCAAACAAATCTTAAGTTATGTGTGAATTAAGATAATGAATACAATGCTACACCCTTACTGCTACTTCACATTGTAAAACACATCTTTAAATTGCATAAAAAAATCACTAATATTTAAGAATGATTTGTATCTAATTTGTGCGTTCCACCCACACCCAGCCTGCACATTTCTCCGTGTGTGTGAGGTGTCTTGTCAAACCCAGAGACGAGGAGAGAGACGCTCTGCAGTGAGAGTTTGGCTGATGCTCTGACACTTTTGATGGACATGTCGTGTTTAGTGCAGTGGACCTCACCCTCCGATAAGACGACTTCTTATGCTCTGTGGCAGTGAACAATCAGAGCTGACTCACCGCTGTGCGGCCTGTTGTTACTGGAGTTCAGTTTCATAGCTGCCATACTTGCTTCATGTATCACCTTCTGGCACAGCGCATCACTTGGACTGCTATGTTAAAGGTCTGTTTACCTCTGCTGGTGGCAACAAAGACGTGGGAATAACACAGGGAACTTGTGGCCCATTGTAAATTGTAAATGGATTGTAAATTCTTACATAACCATAGGGCTACATATTTAGGGTATTTTAAGTGAATTTTTGCAGTCTCCATTGTTTTGAAACAGCAGTCAGAGTTCAGCGCAGGTGTAGATGTTGAATCAAGACTGAAAAGTTTGCATTAATTTGTCTGTTCACCTGCTCAAATCAAAGTGAATATTTGTGTAACTATTCTGTCTTAAATATGAGTAAACTGTGAGAGAGACACCAGCAGCAGCAACAGCAGCAGCACTACATCTCACGGTGGAGAGCTCTCCAGTGTGCAGAGGCCAGGCCTGTGGAGGGCCCTGAGACACACATGGGCGGCTGTGAGGGGCCCACCTGCTCGTCACTGTGGAAACACAAAAGAGCTGAGCTGCAGAGGCAAATGAAGGGCACTTGAGTGATGTCCTACATGGAGCTGTGTCACAGCCATGAGAAACGGCTCTGTCCAAACAAAGACAAACAAATGAGACATTTGAATCCCAACACTTGTCTTAAGCCATGTGACGCTGGGCTCCACAGGCTCACACTACAGCGGCGGGCAGGGGCTGATATTTGTCTATGTCACATCTGAGATTTAACTTCTGTTTACAGTAGTAATGAGGGTAAAAGAGCATGCAAAGCATGTAGTAAACACATATGTGTAAGCATGTTTATTTATTTTATTCAATCTAAGATTTGTATCATTGGTTTCAATTTTGTCTATTATAGAAGTTGAACATTTTAAAAAGTAATGAAATTAATTCTTTGAAACCAAACAGAACACAGATAGCTGAAACCCATAAAAAACTCTATTTGACTCATTAAATAAATGCACTTATTCTGACTAGACTCCTTTTTAGTACACATGTAGTAAACTATAGAAGTCACAGCTGCCCTAAAACTGCCAATCTGTGCCACCAACTATATACATCACCAACATGATCACATTCATACAGATCAGGTTTTCTAAGAAATGAACAATCGTTGGGTGGAGCTGGGAACTTCCAAATCTACATTTCTCTGCCCTTGAACCACCGATACATTTTAAAATGTTATTATTATTAAAAAAATGTATTCATTATTATTACCACTGTAATTTACCACTGTTTGGCATTGCAACAATACAAGGCTCTTTTGTGGACCCTAGAGCACCCACCAACATGTGTGTTGTGTGAGTGTATGTGTGTGTGCTCTGCCCGTGTGTGTGTCGTCCACTGAGCCTACAGCACAGCCAGCGCAGCCTCTTTGCATCTGCAGCTGCAGGGGCTTGGCGACCATGCAAAATCCTGACGGTTGACTTGTTCCTAACTCGCGCCAGTTTACATAACTGAAGCACTGCATTGCCCAGGAGGCTGCCGTTAAATCTGTGCCTGAGGACATGGGGAACCCCATCACAATGCCATAAGGAGCTAATACAACATCTCACCTCTTCCACTGCTGCATCTCCGCTCTACAGGAATGATGAGAGTGACTTTTGAGAAGAGAAAACAACTAGGTGCTTGTGTACACCACACCACAAATGCATGGCACAACGTAAAGTAGCAGAGACCAATGGTGTTGTTGATCTTTTTGTGGTTGTAGAATATACAACACAGACTTCCACGGTAAACTGTCAGAAGTGCAAAAGATGTGAAAAGTATTATTTTGTTTATAGAAATATTTTAAATAAAAATAAACGTTCTTATCTGCTCGAACAACACAAATTTAGCAGATCAGAGACAGGAAGTGCAAAACCCTGGATAAATTTCAGTGGTTTGTTTAGACGTACAGTATTTCCCCTGGTCACTAACCAGCACAAAAGAGCCAACACACCACAGTAATAAGATATTCCTTAGTTACTTCGTCGTGCTTCGATAGCAAACATCTTTATCATACTCAAAGAAAAAAATTACAATACTACAAAGAGTTAAACATAAATGGATGTAACAAAAACACTTGGAGCTCTTGCTTATCTTCTCTATCTTACACTGGGTGTATACACAGACTCAGAGGGAGGTGAGTTTTCACAAAACTTAGAAAGTAGTCAAAACCAATGCACCCATGTACACTGACCTTGGAGCAAACCGACACTGACCATGGGTTTTACACCTGGTGTTAGGTGAATCGTAGTGGCCCCGGGTCTGGCTGGCATTGTATCTCCTGAAGTGCTTTTCAGTAAAGCCTTTACGCAGTGTACACACAAGAGGGTTTTTAGGCCTAAATTTAGGCATAACTCGAGTTACATGTAATCTCTGTGGAGTCAGTTCAACTATTTGTAAGATCTTAAGGTTTCAATATGTTATGAAAAATGTTAACACAGTCAATCAGACACGTCAGTCTCTGCTGCTTAGTCACGACTCCTAAAGTTTTGAAAAAAGTTGACAAAAACACAGTTTATAAACACATCTTATAATCTAAAGTCCCTCTGTGACTGTGAGAAAAAGATGTCCTAGATGTCTTTTATCTGTGATCTGTACATTGACATGTATTAAAATCCCTTTTTTATCTCTAATGTGGAGCAGACTTAAGGTGATTGTAAAAGAGAGCATGTATTCTCACAAAAAGTGGAAATAACTAATCTGTCATCAAACATTATTGGAATATTGGAATTGTATTTCTAATGAAGTAATTTTGTATGTTAGACTGACCAACTCAGCAAGGATGCACACATGAGCATTCTGGTACATATTTCAAATCAGTTGCACTACAAAACACCTTAAAATGCAGAGTAGACTTGCAGGTAAATGAAACACACGCAGAAGCTTTAGCCATGTCTCACGGCACCACAAACTTGGATTTAATGAAGATCTTTAGGTAAATTTGCATAGATCTGCCTCACAACTTACATGCCAAGCCCTGAACTTGAAAACCCATACTGTAGTGGGCTAAACTGAGCCAGTCTGGAGGTAGTTTAATGGTCACCACAGTGCAGACACAAATAAGAAGTCAATGCAGGTAGGGCAACCTATTGAAATACGACCACTCTTGATAGCGTGCTGCTATGTGGACGTTAGAGTGATCCAGGGTCAGGTGTTGTTTGTTTTCAGTTGTGGATCAGGATCTTGTATCTGACTCATTTGCCAAGTGACTCACTCCAGCGCGATACACACAAACACACTCACACACTATCCTTCTCTTTCACTGTAACTGAGCACACAATTATAGTCATGCGTGGCTGCAAATGTCAGAGCATCCTTGTCAGTTAGTTATCCGTATGTCAACACCTCACACTGCCCCGGCCTGCCACAGCTGGGCCAGCCACACAGTTTCTATCCCTGCCTGCACCTGAATGGAACTCCGTGTTGCACAATGGAGCTGCATTATAGCTTGGGTGCACCACTTGAACGCCATCGCTCGTATTTGGTTCTACTTCACTGATGTGGATAGATTTTACAGTCAGTGTGTCTGTAACTGTCTTCAAAAGCACGGCGTGAGTGCGTGGGTAGCTCAGGCAACACTACGTCACTTCTCAGGATTTACAACAAAACACAAAAGTCATGCAACTATTTTTAACTATTTAAGAGAAATATTACCTGGTTATTAATCTAAATGGCACTGAATATATTTGCATATTAGTGTCAGTTGGCTTCAAAAGGAAGATAGGACTTGGGTGAGCTACTGGAAATGCTAACGCAAGTGTGTGTGTTTGTGGTCTACATCGCTGCATCTTTGACTAGAAACCGGTTATGGGAAATGACTAAGTAATTTATTGCTCAGGTGTCTAAAATAAATATCAGGATAGTAACCGAGGATCACACATTAAAAAGAAGCAAAGTAATTTACAAACCACAAACCTACCTGTAATTACTACATACAGCTTCATTATCAGCATGGTGCTGTGCCAGTATTCTTGTGATAAACACTCACTTCTAAAGATGTTATCACGGTTTTGCTAAGACTGCAGATTTTCAGCGTAAACAGGAGAGCATGTGTGTGATCAGTGACAGGTTTCAGCGCTCCATCCCTAATCCTCGACTCCTCAGCAGGAGGATACAGGCCTTTAGACGAGCTGCAGGATGGGCTGCTGTTTTCTTAGCGGACACATCCTGACATATCCCATAAAGACCTTGTGGAAAGGACCTTGGCTTAACAAATGAAAATTTGTCATTACATGATGGAAGGCTTTTATTTACACTATCTAAGAGCTGATAGATTCTCAGCTAAATGTAAATGTAGAATCGCTTAAATGAAAAGTAATAGTTGTATTACTTGGCTGACAGCCATTTTCTACATGGCGTATCGTAAAGGTAAAATGTATTATCAATGTAATAATGGATTTATCTTGTGTAATAACATGTACAAAATGTGGTAGTTCTATTCAGTTCTACATGTTATACTTAAGTACGAATAGATAGATAATCGCATGCATGCATCTGTGGTGTACACAGCATGTTAACAACTACATTTTTCTACAGTACAACATAGCAATAATAAACTACATCCCTGACCACCACCAAATCCTCATGAACACCAGTGAGGTCATACATATGCATGCAGGGTGGGTAAAGTTCCTGACAGTGGTGCAACACTAGTAAACACTGGTACAACCAGTTGGTAGACAAATGCTTCATCCACTGAGTCGCTGATGCCACAAAATGTACTATTAAGTGTTGCCCAGGGAAACACACACAAGACGCTTTTTTGCCAGAGCTGAGTACATTCTAAACAATTATTTCAATGCGGTTTTATTAATAAAGCACTTTGTATACAAACAGGCATAATCCAAAGTGCTTTACTAATAAAACAATGCTACTCAACCACCCACAACTACAGCGCCAACATGTTCTATAAATGACTACAATTAAGTATTTTTGCTTAGATTATATTTTTCTTTACAGATGAATAGAATGAAATATATAACTTAATAAAATAGAGAAGACTGTATTTTTCACTGTCAATTCACTGACAGATAAAGAATGAAATACAGTTTATCTGGAAAGGCAGTACAATTATTTACATTATACATTATACAGTATACTGACAGTAACTATGTTACTGAACACAGCCTTCGGGATTTTATGATTTCTCTTTCAACCATTCAACCATTTCAACCTGTCAAACTATGATAATCATTCTTGCTGTGGCACAAATGTTATGGTGATGGCTTGAAAATATGTTGTCTTCTTTCAAAGGTCATCCTTTTAATCACAGCAATTATTATTTTATGCAACTATAAAGTTTTGACATGAGTCATAGTGCACAAATAATTTATAGTTGTCTTTTTTGTTTTGATAACAAATTGCTTGTGCTTAACTAAGACAACAAACAATCTCACCCTCTACTTTAATAAAAATTTGTAAAATTGTTAGAAATAAATCACGCAACTTATTTGGTTTTCCAAATTCTTATTAGTCAGAACAAGTGTCTGGCAAAACTAAGCATAACTGTTGGGCAAGCCGTATTGGGACACTTGTTTTGTCGCCTTAGCACATGTCCCATTTGTTATTGTCCTGAACGACTGACCCAATTGCGGCCTGGAAGCATTACCACACAGACCGGACGAGTTAGCCACTCAGAACTAGCCGCGAACGCTCAGTATGTCAGAGGGAGGTTTCTCTTTAGAATAGAAGTGGCTCTGTCATTGGTCTAAGACACCGAGAGCGAGACTGTAGGCCGGTATGTGCCACCTGTGTGTCTGTTACTGTGGGATTTGCAGCTCCTCCATCACTGACACATGTGGATTAAGTGTACTTAAGGCAAAAAGCCAGTGCAAGCCACATCTTGTATCCGAGCAATCATGCACTCCAACGCAACATATCTCTCCCATTGAGGCTAGGACTACACAAAAGAGGTGCTACCTGTCTAATTGCAGTAATTGCCATCAGCAAAGTTTGTTTTCTCAGCGCGGGCTTCTTGTGATTGAACATTTATTATAATTTAAAAGATAAAGATACTCCATGTTGTGTCTAAGAAAACAATTGATTCAATGTTGTTTCTGTCGCTAATACTTGGCAGCACTTTAAGGATGCTCTATTTGGGCTTGTGCCTGGCAAAGAGAATCATAACCCAAGTTCAAGAGTAGGCTAAAGGTGTGTCAACATTGCAAACAAGTGAGACGGTAGATAGGAAATGTTACTGTACAATACTTTAATCTCCCGACTGAAAAAAGCTGACATGTCGATTTGTGCTTTTGTCTTTCGCACAGGTGCAAGGCAAAGAATTGTGGGTGTAGTCGCATTCTGTGAACTAAACGCTATCGGTATAATTTTGTAAAGTGTTCATCCCAGCCTATTCAATACAGAAGAAAGATTTGATGCCTGATCCCACAATCAACAATCTACTTATTGAAAGCTCTTTTTACACAGTGCAAGTCTTAAGAGCCTAAGAGATGTGGGAAAAGCTTTGTCCCTCCAACAGGAATTTATCAATGAATTACATGAGGTAGGCCGCACATAAAGTCTGAATGAGAAGTGTTGTGGTGCAAATTATTATCCGGCTGGTTCTACACAATGTTTGCCCGGGTGCTTTTGTCATAGGCCACGCTCTGTTTGAGGCTCCTTTGTGTGCGTGACTGTTTTTAACCTTCCACTGTCTCAAACCAGCGAGTTTCAAGTTCATTGAAGAGGTGTTGAGAGTTTATTTTTGTAAAGATGTTCTGGAAATATTGTATTGCTGTATGTTTGGCGTTGAGTATACTTCATTGATTTGTTGGTTTTGGTGACATCTGAGATCTTTTTACTAACAGAATAAAAGAATACAAAGCAGTCTGATATAGTCATACCATTTGGTTTAAAGTTTATCATATTATTCTAAAATAATATGTTTTTCTTTAATATAGCAATATGGTCTTTTATAGGTTCAACACATTTCTAGTCAGTTAGGTCAAATTTCTTCAGGTATTGATATCTTACTAAAGGGACTTTAGTTTTATTTATTTATTTTTGTCCAATAAAATTACTTAAAACCAATTTCTTCCTTACACAAATATGTTAATGATGTATCTGTTCAGGTAGAAATTTGTCTGTAGTGCCCTGTCTCCGTCTAATAATGTCTTGTTTGTTCACCAAACCTACTAAGTTTGTCTGTAGTTATTGTTGTTAGCATAGTGGCTAACTGCCGTTAGCATACCAACACGTCTCACATATCGGTATGCTAACAGATGTGAAAAACCACATTGTGATGAACAGTTCAGTCGCTCAGAATGCATTAGGTAGCAAGCAAAACATGCAGACAGAAGTAGGATGCTTAAAATTAATTCACTCTGTTTGCTGACTGTGCCGATATTAGAGTTGTGCAAAAATGTAATTAAAATTTCAATTATGATAGTTGCATTAATAGGCCTAATCAATGACAAAATGGTGTAGCACAACTGTGATTATTCACCATAACTGTTCATCTGCATCTGTTCATCATATATATCTTTACATTGGAAGATTAGGTACCATTGTTTCTTTACAATAGTAACATTTACAACCGACTGCTTATATGAGATATGTCATCTTTTTAATTTTATCTCTTTACTTTGTGGATCATAATAAAGCAGCTCTCACCAATACCAGAAACTTCAAAAAACAAAAAAAACAAAACAAAAAAACATTCATTTGAGCTGAATCTGCATTACAGTTATTATTTTATTGGCTTGTAGAATGTTGATGTCACATGAATTTGAAAAACACAAACATATAGTTCTGTTTACGTCAGTAGCTCCTGAAATGCAGTTACTGTGTGTACAAATACTATTAACATACAATTATAATAAAAAACTTTTGGGAACATCTGATAACTTGTCATCAACTGTTATTGGATATTGGTTGTGTTTATGTTTTCTGGAATGTGATGCTGCCATTAGGCCAGACGGTGGGCGGGATAGAGTTTTTACTATTCCTAATATTGTACTTTGTCATAAAATATCCAAAGAAAACATGCTGAATCTAGTGATTTCTTGTACTGCAACAAAAAAATAATTAAAACATTATTCATTGCAACTGCCTAACATCTGTATTAAATATTATTGACCTATAAAATTTTGTGATGCCACATGAACACAACCTATTGGCAGATATTCAAAGCCCAAATATCAAAACCGAAAAGCTGGATTGGCGCGTCATTACTTGAAATATTACTCTTCTTCTAGTATTACCTTTGTTTCCCAGTAGTCACCTAGTACTTACTCAATCATCACTTAACCTTAAAAACATTGGAGTATCTGCAGCGTGGGCACACCTTTTGCTACAGAACAGCGCAGTGATCCTTTAAGATGAGGGTGACAAACCACTGTTATGACATATATCGAATCAAGGCTTTTGTAAATCCAGACATGAGCTCTGTGCACGACTGCTGGACAAGTAGAACTCGTTGAGCAGTCTTGTTTAGGATTTCCCTTTGTTTAATTAATAGCTTTTTCTTGTGTCTGGGCACTTGTTACATGGCACACAAACTAAAGAGTAGTACGATAATTATTATTTATTTCTAAGATTCAAATCATGCAAAAGTAATGTGTAGTTTTCTATGGAATCCCGTGTGTGAAGTTTTCGATGAGGCAGAGCTCACCTGACAGCAGTCACACTCTGTCATGCATAAAAAGCACAGTGTTGTACAATAGAAGTGCGATGGGTGTGACTCTCTCTGGGATTAAATTATACAAGATGACAGGTTCCACCACCTATGTCACACTCACACTCAGTCAGCAAAAAGTCTATTGCTTTATCTTTTTATTTTTGTCATTAAAAAAAAATCTAATTTGCTTGGGTAAAATAGGGTGGTTTGAAGTGGTGTACAAAGTGGGCCAGGGACCAAACTCAACACTCCAGGGAGCTTAATTTAGCCCAAAGCAAATGAAACTAAGTTTAGCCTTTGGCACTCTGCAAAATTATTTTTATTCTTATTTTGGCCTGGTTTAAATTATCATAAAATCAAACATACAACTTATTAGGGTGGGACGATGCACTTTTGTCAAGATATGATCACGATACAAGAGGCTACAATCCAAAAGGTAATGCGATACACATGCAATAGTGATACATAGGACATTGTGATGCAATTTTAAATATGTAATGCAATATTTTTATAATAATATAATAAAAAAAGATATAATAAAGTTGAGGTGTAATGCAAAACAATATGTTTATGGTTCAGTGTTATTAAAAACTACCCATGTTGCAAAACTAAAAAATTAAAATTTACAAAATACCATAAAAGCATTTAGTGATGAAAATTGCAGCCTACTATCACACAAATCTTTCATTGTAGTAGGTTAATAACTTAAATTGAAACTGTAGTATTCTGACACACGCCAAAAATTGAGTTTTTGTACAAATAAGATGTTCTGTTGCCATTATCACGTGTAGGTTTGTGTTATGTCAAAGAAAAAGAAACGGAAACAAATGACATGAATACATAAATTATATAATTAATAGGAATGTATTTTGGCTCATACAATAATATCACTGATGGTGCTTTGTTTGTTTTGCTTACGTTTTTGGCCAGTTTGTACAAAGAGCATGTTAATGTTTCAGATGAAAAAGATATTTCTTTTGTGCGACAGTACAGTCTTTCTGGTCTAATTTATAAAATTGGATAAACCTGATTTTTTCTTTAACAGTTTCCTTAATAAGAGATGCCAATAGGGACACTACTTAAATATAAGAAAGAACTCAGAATCTAACAATCTTTTTTTGTTTAGAAAATGTTTTATTCACAAATGTAAAATAAAAATAAAAAATCCCATATTTTGGTGTCTTTTAAATCCCTCTTTACGTGATATTCCCTTGGACTCTGATGACAGACTGAATATGACTACCTTATGTACTGCACTGCATCATAATTACACTTTTGATTGTTCCATCATTCCAAAATGTTACAATTGTAAACAACTGCCAAGTTTAAATTATATTCAATGCCACTGGTCTGTTAATCTCTTTGTCCTGTCGGGGTAAATTTAATAAATTGTTGTAACTAACTTCTCTGCTATTTATTTATTTATTTTTGTTATTTTTTGAAAACCAAAGATACTGAGTAATATGTTCATGTTAAATTAAGATTAAAATTGTTTTTTTTTTTTGCCTAAAATCATTATGTAATTGAACTTCATTTATTTATTATTTTACTTTTATCTCTTTTAGATTCATTGATTTGTTTGTGTATCAACTTTTAGTTTAGAATCCCATTTGAATGGACTGACAGATTTGCACACCAAATGTTGTGCCATTGTGCTGTTTTGCATGCTGTGCAGCTGGCCCTCAAACTAGCACTGTATATGTGCACTGTGACGAACCACTGGGGCTTTTCGAATCACCCTCAGAACTATCATAGTGGCAAATAAAGAGGGACATAACATTTACACAGGGATAACTCATGATAGACACGTACAACAATTAGAGCAATTATCCACATAAATAAGTCAGTTGTCATAACATTCCCTTTGGCTGTGTTCACAATGTTTTGCCAAGACAAACATTAGGATCTTAAAACAATAATTTAATTTATAATAGCTTATGTAACACTGCATAAGGCTATAAAAAACAAGCACAAATTTTAAATAGGGCTGGTCGATTATGGACAAATTAATCATTATGTAAATCATGAATCCAACTACAATCGTTCAAATGATTATTTTTTTAGAGAGAATGCAGCTCATTAGTGCAAGGGTCACTATCTGGAAGCAATTAGCTTCCCTGATGAGCTTACAAACACTATTGAACTATAACATCATTATTTTGCATTTTGTTTATTGTAAATCACAATATTTATCTAAAATCTTTTTATCTAAAACCCTAACCCAGATCCACGGTCATTAGGTTTTCTTATTTCTGAAAATGTGACATTTTACAACTGGGAGTAAGTATAAGGATGAGGGGGTATATGTCAGGGCAATTCAAATATATTTTACAGCGGGCCAGATTTTTCAAAGGACTATGGTCTGTGGGCTGAACTAAAGAACTGTCTTAAGAACTTATGTTTAGTAAATTGAAAACAAGCCTGTTATAGAACTTTGCTCTGTCCTATAACAGGCTTACACTAGCTGAGATAAATGAAAACTACATTTTGGCTACTTCAAGGGTGAACCACAACTTGGAACAGGACTAGAGAACAATTTGGGAACCAGAACAAAACTGAACAAAACAAATATCAGTGGCATTTTAGCTAATTAAGTTGATTTAAAATGACTGCAGGATACTGAATACTAGATCTAACCAAGAAATGTGGCCCAGTCCATGGCCCACTATACTATGATGGGCTTGTCTTTATTTCTTATGCTGCTGTATATCCACCACTGTTCACTGTACATCAGATACGGAGTGTTTCCTAGGCTTCTTTACAATGTAGTCCAGTTCATGGCCCATTTTACCATGCTGGGCCCCATCATATTGCTTAGTGGGCCACATTTGGCTCATGGGCCGCTATTTGAATAGCCCTGGGATAGGTGGTAGGTAAAAACAAAACTTTTCTTAGCACTTGGGCCTCAGTTGTTATTGCATTCTTGTATTCTAGTATTATTGTAATCGAAGTAAGCAGACAACTAATCAAACTACAACTTTGAATAAACTAATGATGAACCAACACTGTTGTAACACAAGAAAAAACTCATGGCAGTTGAATTTGCATTATATGTCCTTATAAAACAGATAACTATTTTTTTTTTTTTTTCCAGGCTACACTTTATGAATGAGCAAACCATATTTTTTTTAGTACAAATGAAACAGGGCGATGCCTCAGATAACAAGCTGAATAAACAATCTTATCTTTATCTGTTATTATAGTGTTTAATGAAGACCTTTCCCAAATATAATGGTGATGAGAGACACTTTCTATTCACACACATCTACACATATCAAGGGCATCTACAGGGTAAAATCTATATGTGCTTTACTTTAACTCCACTGTCATCTTCAAGATTAATGTCCCTTTTGTGCATGTCTTTGGTAATAACACAAAAAAATACAGTATAACGGAGGTTATCATTACAATGCAAGCAAGTGTACATTTGACCCTGTTTGTTTATAGTAAAATATGCAGTAGTTTATTTAGGTCAAATGATTATCTCAAGTCTTTGTGGTTTCACTCTCTTAGTCTGTTGTTTCGTTGTGTGTTTTGTGTGTTTTAACAAGGCTTCTATCAGCTCTCTAAGAAATCTTGCAAAAATAAACACTGCAACAGAAGACTCAGCTAATATAACTCTATGCAGCCCATTATTGTTTAGGTGACCTATTTACTTGAGAGTAAACTTTTCAGAATAGAGCTCTGGATCTACTGCTTTTTGGGCATCTGTGTTGTTAGAGATACAATAGTCAAAATGTCAAAAAAGTAAATAAAAAAGCCATAGCACAGCCAAACAAACAGCTATATCACTACTAGCAAATACATTTTCATTCGTGCACTTGTTCCTGTTAGGGCTCGCAGATGACTGGAGTCTATCCCAGTGACTTTGGGCCTTAAGCAGTGAAACACCCTGGACAGTGATTAACTTGTCACAGTTAAACACAGACAATCATATGGATCATGGATAAGATTAGTGGCTTTTCAGGTGGGCTTGATTATTACATTGACCCTTGACCTTTCCCAACAAAATTATAGTTCACAACACATGCAGTTATTTAAGCTAAATCCGGGATTATATGATCTTATAGTGAATCAGTGGTTCCCAACCTTTTTTCCTCGAAGCCCCCTCTGACTGAACGGGAGACTTGTCGAGCCCCCCCTGTTTAAATTGATGGCCTCTAAATTGTCATTGTATGATGAAAATTTGAATTTAAAACATTTATTTCAGCCACATGCATGTTTAGGTTAATTGGGCATCACTGTAAAATTTCCCTTAGAGAATAAATGAGAGTGAATGGTTGTCTGTCTAACCCTGCGACGAGTTGGCCACTGTCCAGGGGGTTTTCCCGCCTAAGGCCTAAAGTCACTGGGATAGGCTCCAGTCACCCTGCTACCCCACGTTGGTGGGACACAGCCTTGGTACATACTGTATATAGATAGATAGATTTCAGCCAAATAAAAAACTATTGTGGTGTTTTTGTGCTTAGATTTGTGTTTTTTACTAATAAAGTTTTACTTATAACTACTTTTAGAACTTGACCCTCTGACCAGACAAAGCTCTGGGGACCCCCTGGAATCCCAGGCGCCGCCCCCGAACCACTGTAGTAGATAATAGTGGGATTCCAATGGACAAACACACAGAATACAGATACAAGTGATCTATATCAGAGCCTGGGTTATGCTATTTAATATGAGAGTAACAGGCATTTTACATGTTGGTAAAGAAAAAAATAAATGTTTTATTATTAAGATTTACTGGTCTGAAACTCCAAAGGAGTTATTACATTTTATCTATAGGCATATTAAATATAGTATTTTGCTACATTTGCACAAGATAGCAAAAGTTTCAAAAGAAAATATATTTATTACTCAGGCTGAATGCATTTCGAAATGTGAACCCACAGTTGATGGTGTTTATTTTACTTTTTGCTTCTATATTCTAAAGATTTTCAGTAGTTTAAACTTTTGCCCTCATGGATCATTGCTACATGAACAAGGTATTAGATCTGTTGTATTTCTTGTGATTCAGTATATTTAGTAATCCTTTAAGTAAGTCTGACTGACAGTAAACCTTATGTTGACCTTAGGTAGAGTTCAAATCCGGAAAAGGACCTTTACCGACTCATGAGAGGCTCTGACAGACGAGTGTGGACACCTTCATGGTGGCTAAAGCTGCTGCACTTTGTAACTTTTCTACTAATGTTGCTGACAAAATGAAATCTTGTTTTTTTTCTCTGTGAAACTGATATAAACGTGCAAAAGCTCTACAACACTTTTCAGTAAGCGTATACACGCTGCACTCACAAAATCCGCACAGAAATGTAGCCAAAAATAACAGAGAAGTAGTACAAAACATTGTGTATATTAACGCATGATACACCTCCAAATCATTAACTGGCTTTTACATGTCTTTTTCTTTCTGGTGTTGTCTTAGCAAATCTTTATACTTACATGAAAGCAATTAGCCAACTATTGCAAATAGGATGTAGGATAAGACAGCAATACCTTTGAACATGGACTCAAATTTCCCTTTATATGACCAAGAGAGTTTTTATGCTGTCCATTTAGAGCGATAACGTCCTTGAGGTCAGCACAAGCAACAGTACTGTATATCCTTTCTTGAAAAGTTACATAGTACATCTTTAAAGAACAAGGTTGAAGAACAGGCTGCAAGGGCCTTCATGAAGGTAGATAGACAGACTTAGATACAGCATAAAGAACGGAAAAAAACGTGATTACAGTGTGAATCTGGCTATTGTTAATGGATTTTAAACAAAAGTTCTCAGGGCTTGAACCATAAACTCACAAAATTGGGAGATAGTTTGTTACATTTAGTGAGCAGAGAACTTTGTAAACAGGATTATTCACACAAGCAATATTGAAGAGGAATACAACTCTAGGTATGTATTTGATTAGAGAGCACAATGCTAAATGTTCAAAAAAGTCAGTTTTGCTTGTCTTCTACGATAATGTGTCTATATCATAGTAGAGCTTCAACAGGTAGATGTACTGATGTTCACAATGGAGTTTATTGAATCAATACAGTAAAATAAATGTATTCTTGTTATTACTGTATGACTGTAATGTTTTATGGTCAAATGAATTGTCTTTGGTTTTCAGTGAATATGTATTGTAAATGCATATTGTAAGAATGAATTCAGAGGAAATTGCAAAAGGGAGACAAACAAACCTAGCATGTCCCAAACTTGCTAATGCAGGCAAGGATCTGTAATCAACTTTACATCAGAAATGCTCAGAACGAGTCTGGCACGAATTTATGACTTAAAAACAGATCAGAAAATGTCATGGCTCAACCTATGATGAATTTACTTGGATTTAGCTACTCACAGTGAAGTATACATTTTCTGAAAAGCAGACAATTCTGTTCACAATAAGAAAATATACAGTCTATAAAAATTGAGATGTATTCATTCATTCATTCAATTGTGATTCAGCTCCAAGAACATTGTGATATTCTTCGCCTAGCCCTAACCTCAAGTATTAGTGTAGTACTCAGAAGCACACCCATCAAGACCAAGATCTTTCCAAAGCCACACAGTCCCAAGATCGAGACAAGATCAAGACCCTGAGTGTCAAGACCGAGATCAAAACAAGACCAAGACCGTGGTCCACCAGAACTAAATCAAGACCATCTTTGTAATTTTCTACATTTCTTATCAGAACCTTATGGTGACACAAACTCTATATATCACTGTTTTTTTTACCTTGCTGCCCAGAATAATCTTGAAATTAAGCCAAACAAACTGCACTTTTTTTTGTCAATCCCTACCCACAGTTAAGGCCCCGCTTCAAGACATCTTTCAGCAGAAAATTTCAAAACAAAAACTTGTTGAGTTGATTCAAATGACACAACACATAGTTTTATATGTATGACTTGAGCTACATTCTCTTATTGTGCATGCACTTATTGCAAACTGTGTCTGGAACTGATCATTGCACTGGGGCATGTTTGAACTCAGGGTTCACATCGTCATCTGACTGTCCTGGTGCAAGATTAGTAGAGCATGGTGCTATTGAAATATTGTCTACATGTCAGACAAGACCCAGTCCAAGCATCAAGTACATTTTTGATGATAAAGCAATGTTACAACGTGGTTCAAAGCTTCAAGCAAATGCATATATCAGTCCAACTCACCTGAAATAGTTGGTTCAGTTTGGCATGGACGGCGTTCCCAGACTCCGCCCCCGCCGCAGTGCACTCGAAGCGGAGCTGCCTGACCTGTCTTACTGCCTCGTTTGTCATCTCCAATCACTGGTTCTTTGAGCGCCTCTGACAGACGGGGGTATTAGCCGCCTCTGTCTGGTGTTGAGAGCCGGGCTTTCCTGCTCAATAGAGAAACTATGTGTGAATGCCACAGGAAAACATGTAATGACACACACACTGGCACACTCCCACCTCCAGCTGCGGCCGCGCTAAGGAGAAGAAAAGTATAACATTTTATTTTTTATTGAGAAATAAGTTATAACATGAACTAGTGGTTTGAGATGGTGAGTTTATTTTTTATTTCTCAATTCTTTAACTTATTACGAAGGATAGATCTAAGCGAAAAGCGAAAAGAATCGCATGGAACGCGAACATTTTTTCAAGTCTATGCGCGAGTTGTGTTGTCCTCCATGTCTTTCATCAGTTTACATTTTACTTTTTTTATTTTGTAATTTTATCAGATTGCCATATTTTATCGCTGTAAATTTTAGTTTATTTATTTATTTACTTATTTATAGTGCCTCTTGTTTCTATTTTAGTGGTTCTTTAGTATTATGCAGCTTTGAAAACAAGCATAAAATGCTTGCATAGAATGTACTATTAACTAAAGGGGGAATCATCAAATTATCCAAGACAGCACAGAAAAAAATGCCTACAAAATTGAAATGAAATTGTTACTGAAAATAAAAATAGTTACAATAAAAAAAAAATAAATACTGGTTGAAAGTGTTTAAATTAAAATTAAGTTTGAGATTTCGGGTGTAAAAAGTACACAGAATTTACAAACACTTATTATAGGCTACATTTTTCACCTGGTGTTGTTGTGGTTTCAGTTGTGGACTGAAAAGATAACAATGCTCTGTGTAGGAAATAAAAGTCTCCAAAATAAACTGTTACAGTCGGCTCAAGTTTCAAAACACTGAAGTAAAAACAAAACAGACAAATAGTCATTCTACTTTTGAGGTGATTTGAACTAATAAATAAACAGGCTGTCTACCAGATAACATTACATTCCTGGGTCAATTTTCATCAAACAAAAAGTGACAGAATGACAAAACATCGCCCATTAAGAATATAATAACAATAAGCTACATTTTTGTACAAGATAATACATTTGGACATTTTGAGCATGATCCACGTGAAAATTTAAATATTCATACATTTTTCTCTTTCCCTTGTATGCATGTATATATTTTTGTATGTATGTATTTATGTATGTATGTATGTATGTATGTATGTATGTATGTATGTATGTATTAACGATATATGTGTGGCCATGATTCAAATAAAAAGGGGGTTTGCTTCTGTTGCTTTGCATTCGCTGCGGCTCATGCCTGATCAATAAATAAATGAAATGTATTTTGAGCTCTATTACTACCACATGGAACTGTCAGACTGAAGACTAATAAACTAATAATCCAAAACTGATAGAACATAAACTGTTGCTTACAATGTTTGTATGAAACTATAATATAAAAAAACAACAGTGTAACAACATTCTATTACTAATCTATACTTTTTTTATTATTAAATATCTAATTTGTAAAAGTGCATGATTTAATTCATATCATATTCTGTTCTATGGTTTGGTACTGAAGATGTTCATCACCATAGAAACAAGCCAATAGGAACACCAACAAGTTCACCCTCACTCACTGTAAAAATACATACAATAAACACCGTATTTGTTACTGACTTGATGCAAAAAAATGTCAATTAATTTTCATAGAGAACATTCTACATTAATGTATCATCTCCATGGAAACACACCACACATTAGAAAAGCTACAGCGTGCACAGAATTGAGACAAAAAAAAAGTAAAAAAAATAGATAGTCAAGTATACCTTTCTTATTTTATTTTGTTGATATATTCTTTCATTATTTAAAAGTGGGGTAGCTGATTTTCATCCTTCAAACATGTTTTAAATCTGATGACTTCCGCTCCAACACATGGTTAATATCAACATATATTCATTTTGGTTGCAATTACGGTTTATAAACGTCTTTTTACAAACAACAAAGTGAAAGTGGACCACCCAAGCTCAGCCAATCAGAAAGCTGCATTTGATCCCTGATAATACTCATTATTATTCTATTTAGACATTACACCGTTGTTGTTTTTTTTTTTTTTAACAAATTGCTGCATTTAAAATATACTTCTTAATTGAACACACAAAGTTTACTAAATTACAACTTAAACAGTTAGTTATCCCAAATTAATATCTTATTTAGCATTTGAATAAACTGGTTTGAAGTTTGTAGTTAAACTTGAATAAGCCAGAGTCACAAAAAAGTAGGCTTGTGTCTTGTCTAAAGTGAAAATAAATAAAAAAAACTATCTAAATGAATGAATAAAATCAATCAATTGAAATGAATACATAAAACAAAATTATATTCATGTATTCTGAGAGAACCCAACCGTAAATTAGTCTAAATAACATAGAATAATAATAATAGAAATAATTAAAAAATCATCATTATTTATAACGACATAAATCTTGGTTTCCATAACATGAGCTTTACAAAGCTGTATTATCCCTGTAATCACGCCTTCACAGGACACAGACGCAGGCCCATACTTCAGTGTGCTAACAGACAGTGGGAGGTAGATTACCATTGTTGTGTGTAACGCTGTAACTGCTGCTGTGGTTTGGGGTTGTCCAGGAACACGCACACTGCCATTCATGCATCTCGAGCTGCGGCTGATTCAAATGTCAAACATGATGGAGTGGTTCCGTATGCGCTGCCAGTTTAAGCCTGCCGTGACTAGCTACACACAACTGCAGCATCTTTGCTCTTCATTCACACGCTAACAACACGGTACAATCCTGCAAAGAATCCAGAATATTACCTCTAATAAACTGTGTATGAGGAGTTAGAGACATCCAGTGTTAGGGGGAAACATGGTACAACAGTGAAAGTACTGTACATAAAGTGACGGTATCTGATTTTCATGTTGCAAAACTGAATGTAAGTATTTTAATCCATCCAACTAGTTCCAAGTTCTTAAATCTTTCGCCACATGGTTAATATCCTGTAGGTATGACTTTATTATTATTTTTTTTCACAGACAACAAATTGAAACTAGTGCTGCCTTTTGGCTCTTGGTGAGAACTAGGATACAAAATTATTTGAATACAGTACACAGTACACTACTTTAGTAATTTACAACAACATTAATAAAAAAGTCAGTTACTGTCGATTTTTTTAATTTCACTATTTTTACATAGGAATCTCTTTATCAGCGTTTGGTAAGTTTGGTACGTAAGGGAAAGCATATCAAGCATCAATATGGGGGTTCAACTCCTGAGCTTTTTTCTGTGCAGACTTTGCATGTTTTTCTCCGTGTCTTGATGGGTTTACTTCACGAACCAAAACATGCACATTATGGGAATATCATCCAGCTATTTTATTCTTCAGCAAGCCCAGTAAGACGATCTAGAGATGCAACAATGACCAGGTTTCTCCTGCGAGATAGGATCAAATGCATTGGACAAATTTCCCTACAGGACAACAAAGGCTAATCTATTTCCAGGCTCTCCGTCTCCAGACACTACACTATGTTTTCTGTTTCAGTAGTGTGGGAAATTCTAGACTCAACTCTGTACCAGTGGTAGTATAATGCAGACATATGTATATACGTTTATTATACAGTGTAAAGTTTCCAGTCTCTATATTTACCAAGATTGAATTTCAAAAGAGATTGTATTTCAAGTGTAAGTGTTTTATAAAATGATCTGTATTGACATGCAGCACAAAGTCAGCGTGTTTTGCTTCTACACATAACCTCATATGGTATTGTGTTTTGTTTTAATCTATTGATCAAGTAATAATTTGAATAGCATAAGCCAGCTCTGTGTATGTAATGTTTTACTTTACATTTTTTGTTTAGGTTTTGAAGCGCTTGAAATGATTATGACATTCTGTCTAAAGACTGTGATAGATTCTTTGAACAAATGACTTTTAATAGTTCTCAAAATCAGCTTTGTTTTTTTATTATTTAGATTTTTTTTTACTCAAATCTTAACTCAAAACTTGTATTCAAACTCTTAAAAACAAAAGTCAAATTTCATAGAACTTTTGTATTATTAATACTCCAAGTTTACCAGAAAATGTGTTCTTTACTTGTAAATTGTACTAGAATTTTGGATTTGCTGATTAATAACTTTGAGAGATTTTATTTCCAGTTAATTTCATATATTTCATAAAATATTTGCAAACTAACTTACAGACTCTGATAAACCTTAACAACAAGCACAATCCCACCAAACAAAGTAGTAATGATAAAAAAACAAAACAAAAAAAAACACACACTTCAAGTATCAAACTTCTTCCACCGTTGGACTCAACACAAAAGTTAAAAGGAGAAGGTCTTTGTGGTCTGGCATCTAAGCGGGCCACCCACCTGGAGCCATTGTCTTTGGAATGCTTTTTAGTGGATTGCTTGACTTGTAGCCCCCCTGATGTGTGAGTGAGAGCATGTGTCACAGGTGCCATTACGTACATTATCTGGAGACGGGCTTGTGGCGCTGAATTGTTCTCCTTTACACACCCAGAATGAAGCTCTTTGCCTGGACATGGATTTACTTTGGCTGAAGTGACTGGAAAAGAAGCAATAATTCTTTCTTTTAGATTTGTTTCAATGTTTCTTTCTTTTATTTATTTATTTATTTTTAAGAATGAAGGTGCTAATTCTATTACTGGTGCAACTGAAAAAAAAATATTACAACGAAAAATACTTATTAATATTAATATCAATAATAATAATAATCACCACCACCATCATCATCATTATCATCATCATCATCATCATGATACAGCAGGATATAGCATGCAATACTGTTAAGTATTAAGTTAAACAAACATACCTAAATAGATATTTAATCATATCACAGTGTTTAGGCTCTTTTACAGTACAATATAATTGTAATTTATTTAGCCATATTTTGCCAGCTGACAATGCTATTGAGTTTTTTTCATCAGGACAATTAGCTTGTGTAGCAATTAGCATTTCCGCTATTGTTATTAACACCCCCACCACCACAAAGCCTTTTTACCAAATTTTTTAGGCATTTCAGTGTAAGTTATGGATGAATAACACTGTTTAGCTGCATAGCTCATATAGGCACACAATTATGGAGCTAGTGAGTTCATGGCTAATTTCTTCCAAATACTAGAAATCTACAGCCCAAAAAAATAACTCTTTTGAACTTAGATGTGGAATCAAAAGGTCTTACATGTCACATTAGGCAGTCTATAACATTCTTACAATATTTTCTACAAATCTATAGGCCTAATAATGCAGATTCGCAGGGGTCCACCTGGCTACTCACCTGGTGAAGCGGCACGTGTCGTGGTCGCAGTGGACAACTGTGATAATGGAAAACTATCATAATGATTATTTCGTTACTTCTGAAAACTAATAATATTCATTAGGCTAACGCTGATTTAGCTAATCGACCCGAGAAAACTACTGTAGAATATTCTTTTAACGCACTATTCACCTGTGACCAGCAGGGGGAGCTCTGTACCGCCTCACCAGGACGTGACACTTCAGGCAAACAAATAACACCTTGTAATAAAGAGTTTGTCAGGAGCCGCCCTTGATCCACAAGATCCACCTGTATACATAGAACATAAAGTATTTACCTGTTCCAACAGCACCAACGAAGCGAAACCTGAGTCTATATTTGCACTGATCAGCCAAGCGACAGGGCGTATTTTATTTATTTATGTTTATTTATGTTAGGAGGACTACATGCTCTGCTGTCAGGTGCTTAATGGTTTGCATATTTATTCTTAAACGTTCCATGAAGCCTATAACATTTTCTCACACTTTAGTAGCCTATATTAGCCCTATATCTGGATGAATTATGACTAGGTTATATATTTATATATATATTTATATATGTAGTTTTTGTTTCAACGTAAAAGTACTAATATAGAAATCAGGTCTAGTTCATAAGCATTTATTCACTCATAACACAGTTGTAACATGTTATAACAGTGTTCTGTCGTAATTAGTTTACTCAAATTTATATTTGGATTGAATTGTGTTTGGATGTTTTTCTTTTAAGAAAATATCTGGTATTGTCCAGCTGCTGATGCTTGACTGCTTTTTCACCTACCTAGTATCCCTGCCTCTTTTTATTTACCCGCAATTCCAATTCCAAAAATTCAGATTACATTCAAAATTGTCATAAAAACTCTTTCCAGCAAAGTAAATAATAATGATAATAAATTAATTTCATACATTTCAATCACAAATAATAACAGAAAAAAGTAACAATGTTCATCAATAATCTTCAGTAGGGTATAAAGACGTTAAATTTGCTTTAGTGAGCATTTAACCTGTATGGACTTTATCTAAATATATATGCACTATTTTTTTTTATTTTTATATATTTTTTATTACTGTGTCTACAACTACATGATAGCCAGTGCATTTGCTTCAGCAGTATTAATGGATTCAAATGACACTGATAGTTCAGTAATATTTAGTATGCGGCAACTAAGGATTTGTTGCGAGTTTAAAGCTTTTGATACTTATGAAATATCAATAACGCCATACAAATGTTCACCTTAATAATTGTTATGCCAAATTACAGTGTAAACAATAAAAAAACATTATTTTTTGTCTCTATATAAGTATGGCCTCACATTATCAAAGCCATTTCCTATTTTGTTAATTTTGCTCACATATAATTAATCTTATTTACAGTCTAGAATCTTTTATAGCAAGAGATAGATGGAAAGCTCATAATCAATAATCTGGTCAAAAGAAAACACTAAAGGATTTCTATATTTAGAACCATTTCCTGATATTTATTTGAATAAATTACATTGACTTATCACATTTGATTCTTTACATCAAGCATACAGTCTGAGAAAACCAGTGCAAGAATTCAACATAACCCAAAACAGAAACAAAACAACCAAAAGACAGTCATGTGCAGCACAGAGACCCCTCCTTTCACATTGCTTCTGGATAATACTGTCTATATATACATCTAATATATGTGAATACTCATATGTAACACTTAGAAAAATAAGATACGTTACTGCAGATGTGCGACTATAAACACAAGGTGAAAACAAACACAGAAAAGCTGTACAGTCCTCATTGAGGGCAAAGATACACACAATTGTTAAAAAAAGTAAATGAGAAAAAAAAAGGAAGGGATTGTACCGCTTCATAAAAAAACAAAACCTTTTACCATACTGTTATTATTACCTCTGCTTCGAGTTGTGCTTCCATTGAAACCTATTATTGATGTTGGTATTAGACTGAGCTTATTGACCTCATCGATAGAGGTTTTCTGCATATATATACTGTAGGAAGTAACACTATGCAACCCCATAGAAACAGCCAGACCCCAAAACACTCAACATTGTCACATGACACTGAAGCATAGACTGCAATGTCTTTTTTTAGCAGTAAATAATGCACAGAGAATCAAACAGAGGCTGCCATTGCTGCTGTCATGCGGTCCTTGGAAAGCCATAGAAATGCAAAATGAGAAAAACATACATTATCAACCTGTAGCTTTAACTTATATGCTATATTATTATCTGGTATCACTAAATAATAACTTTACATTAGTTAGCTCTAATAAATCATGAACAAAGACTTAATTTTTTCATTTTCTTAAGTAGTTAGAAGTAGTTGCTAAGCTTGAATCTTTGTTAATAAGCTTTTACTTAATCATGAATCAAGCCTTTGTTCATGCTTATTATTATAAAGTGTTACCTGTTATGTTTTAAAAGATAAGTATGCATTATTATTATGCTCTTGAATACCTCTGCTTTGGCATTTCATGTTTTAGAACTTGTTAAAATGCACGTCCCATGTCACAAATTGAGTCTACTGACAGCAGAGGAAGGAATCTCAAAGGGTAGATAACAGCTAGCTTGCCCCCGACATGCTAATACAGGCACGCAGTTTGACGGCAGTAATGCTCAGAACGAGCTAGGTGATGAACTTTAAACAGCACGAAACTCAATCAATGATGTCACAAAACTGAATAATTTGAAACAAAGTGTACTCGTGAGGCTCAGAGGGAAGAGATTTGCTGATTCATTAAGCAGATGTGAAGCTAAATACAACTCGAGGATTTTAATGAGAGGACAATAAAATGGCTGGCTAGATTTACTAGTGAGTTATGATATTCAACATTCTTCTTATTTTAGAAATATTTGCATCTTTGAACCATATGGCTGCAACAATAGACCTCGATACATTATCTTTGAACAACCCCACACGATTTGGACACATAACACTTTCTTTGACGTGGTAAGGGAGATGAACAGCAGCGTCTTACAAAAAATAAATAGTTTAAGAGTAAATTGCATCATTAATTTGTAAAACATTTCCACTCTTGTTCCCGTCTTTGACCATTAGAGTGCTCATTGCGGGCTACATCTAATTCCTTAATCACAGCTACGCTACAAAATGCTAACCAGGCTAGAGGGGATTGTGGCAGGTAGTGCCCAAAATTCATTATCACATACAGATATTTAAAAATTTCAGATAAACAGATTCAAACTTGCACTTGCACTTGGATAAGAGTTTAATTTGTTGCAAATCACTTCACTAATCACTGGCTCAGATATGTAATACATTATTATTTTTAGATTATAACACCCCTGTCAATACACAGTAGGACTGCAAGTGTGTTGAAAAAGCAAGGCTCGCTGACATCGCAGATTTTTGCAAGTAACTTTGGTATTTACAAGTATTTCTCTGGTCGAAAGGAAAGAAAAATGGTGACTTTCGCCATTAAGTGACAATATGAAAAACATTTCATGCTTACGCAGTCAGAGAAACATATGGAGTGACGTGTTAGCATGTGATAGAAGTCGTCTATCTAAAAGATTTTCCACAAAGTACAGTGTGTTTGATAAAACCAAGACAGAAGCGTATGAAGACGACAGAAGCCTGTCCTGTAGAGACCGTGGGGTTAAGCAACAACAACACATTTTTCGTCATCAAAATGTTTTACAGCTCAATTGCTTTTTGTTTTTAGTCTCCTTTTTCTCATCTGGCTTTGCTGCAAGTTGAAACTCCTTCTAAAGAGGAGTTACGGAAGTTTAAAAGGAATGTTACGGTCAAAAGGTGAGCAGGGTTTACAGGAAAGAGGAGAAGCATGGAGAGCAGCCATCTTTAGTTGGGCAGAGGCACCAGGACGTCCACGTATTGTTGGGGAAGAAGCCAGAGTTGCCGTGGAGCATGCCCTCTAGCCAGTTCTCATCGATCTTGTTGGTCAGGGTGATGATGTCGCCCTCTTTAAAGCCTAGTTCACCCTCGTTCTCCGGGTCAAAATCGTACAGGGCACGACAGCACGGCTGGTCCATTGGTGCTGCACACAAAGTTGTGATTTAGAGGGCAAACAAAGGAGTGTGATTGCTCTATTGTAGAGTACATGCAGAATGAATACATCGCAGCTAAGCTTAGGATAAGCTCACCTGGTGACCGTGCTACACAGGAAAAGGGGACAGACGCAAAACATACAAAAAGAGACAAAAGATATCATTGAGCCAAAACAGAGATATACAATTAAATCGTATTACAAAACAGAAAAAGGAAGACAAAACTGTTAGAGAGAACATTTTCAACCCAGTCTGCAATGTACTGTAGGTGCGTTTTTGTAAGTCCATATATACAAACAGGGATAGAGTATATGTTATTGGTGATATCAGAAGGTTTCCCCAGATATCGGTCCAATATACAGTATATTTGCCATCTGCGTTTTTCTATCAATTACTTTAATGAACTTTACTACACCTTAATATAAATTTTTGATCATAAAATCAATATAGGCAAAATCAGTTCTAGGCCACAGCAACAAGACAAATATGGGCTCATTTATATTGAACCATCCCTATCTATAACAGTTGTACAACGCACATCCTCATCCTGGTGGGCTGGTGGTTATTATTATGTGGCAGGTAGGATTCACTTTTGTGCCTCCCACATTACCCAATTCAATCCAGGTCACATATGACTGACTTACGTAAGTGACACACACAGCAGAGTCAGATTTGTCTCTTCTTACGAGGCCAACCGACCAAGTCAAAGATGATATTGTGTATACTGTTTGTGTTGTTGAACTGACACAGACTGGGTTGAAAAACATTGCAAACAGCACTGCAAAATAAAAGACATCCACCACAGTTGATTAAGAGAAGTAAATAAGAGTGATCGAGATGTGCTATCTCGTCCTGTGTCACTCTTGCTCACCTGGGGATCTTGCTGCAAGAGGAGAAGGAGAAACAACACATTAGTCATACAGGCATATTCTCAGCACTTCTGTTAGGGGACAGATGGAAAACCAAACCACATGATGATGAAAATAGATGTAGAAATCAAATGGGAATTGAGTGAAGAAAAATCAATGTTAAACAAAGAAGAATATGACAAAAACAGGAACAGCAAATGCCTCTGCTGCCGTATGTTTGTGTAATCATTTCTTCTACAGACAGCAGCCGCACTTTGCTCTTTCTGTTAAGGAGAAATGACCAGTCCAAACATACTGTATGAGATGAGATGCAATGGAAAAACAGACAGAAGATATTAAATGTTTCCGGATTCACTTAGGCTCACCTGGGGACCTTGCTGCAAAGACCAAAATACATGGGAATGGGGGAGAGAGTGTGAGAGGTCAGTTAAGGTCATGATTATGGAACAGATGTTGTATGGAGAAACAGCACAGACGGACATGAATGACCCATCTCACCTGGAGACCTGGCACCTGCAAAACCCACAGAATAAAAGGACAGGAGAGAGTGAAGAGGGAGGATTATTAGTTTGTGGCTTTTTTTAGGTACATTCTTAACAATGCAACACAAATAATAGGAGAAAGCTGACCTAAAGCAGAGGACGTACATCATTTGTAATTTTTTATAAATTCTCAAATAGGTTTTTTGTGGTTTCTGTTCAATATTCTAAATACAAAATGCTGAAATAAAAAGCTAGATTAATAATAATAAGAAAAACTCCAAGTAAATAAATATATTAAAGGTTAAGGTTAAGGTTAGTCCCCATAGATTTGTCCTCTGCATTTGTCTTTTGCAAAAGTATTGTCCAAAGCTTTTTATTGTAAACAAATCTATATTTACAGAAGCTTTTAAACAATATAGTACAATATTGGAATAGGCCTTATTTGAGAATTCATAAAAAAAAATAATAATAATTGTACGCAAAAAAATAAATTAAATAATAAAAATAAAATAAATAATAAAATAATAAGAAGAATGACAAAAAACTAAGTTATAAGATAAATAAAAAAAATAATAATATAAACAATATATACATTGAGACAAGCAAACAAACAAACAAACAAACTAAAAAATGCAAAAAAAAAACCTAAAAGTTAATAATAAAATATAGTGAAAAGAAATAAAAGGAAATAGCTCACCTGGAGAGCGAGCACCACCAATTCCTCCGTTGTGGTTCTCACTAATGACTAGGTCCAAAGAGGTGCGAGGCTTGGGGACAAATTCTTTCCTGGGTTTATTAGAGGTATCTCTTATCCTGCACAAACATATACATTGAAAAGGCTTGGTAATTGTTATATATTATCAGAATAAGATTTTAGAACTTTTAGATCAACGAAAAAAAGTGTACCGTTCATCGATCTTGCTCTGCAGCTGTTGGAGGATCTCAGCTGCACGACTGTGGTACTGCACCTGAGCGTGGACCAGAGCAGCCAGCTGGCTCACCTGCTCGATCTGCGCACAAGAAACATGGAGGTTGTGACTTCAATTCCAGAAATATATGGTAAAATCAGTACTAATGGACCTGACTAACTTGGAATCTTACAACATTTAAGATTAGGAATTAAAGTTTTATTGATTAGGGAAAGAAGAATTTAGAATAAGCTTTTTTTAAATATTATTATTTGCAGTTCTCTTTTTCTGAGTCTGGCATAGCGACTCTTCTAAAAGAAAATAGAGTATATTTTACGTCAAATGTATTACTAGACTGAAATACAGATTAGGTAGAGTAATACTTTCAACACATAGCTCAGTGGCTCCCAAAGTGGCGGTAAGGATGCCTACGGCGGTCTACCAAGCAAAATCTGGGGGAAGATATAATATTATGGCTATTTACTATGTTTTTTTTAACTGGAAAAATTATTCTTAACTTAATTTGGGTCATATTTTTATTATGACCTAATTATTCTGAAATCTCATGAGATCATGAGTTTGGAAACCCCTGACATAGCTAATATATTGTATTAGCATATGTATTTTCTACATTGAAATAACAGCTTAATGCATTACTGTTATTGTTTTCCAAACATTGTGTTAAAAATCTGTTTCATTGTCTGATGTTTTAGAAGTACACAACCTTTTATTAAGATGACTTCATATTAGTCAAGTGCTTTCCAGTATCAGTGAGTAGTTTGTGCTCTTCTGTATGTAATAATGTATGTATGTAAAGTAATACAATGCACAAATTCTGTCTTTTGAGGCTTCATCAAACTACCGTAAATAATACAACCCCAGCATTTTTCAGCAAAGCGTGTGAAGCACTTTGTTAAATTTTTTCTGTGAAAAGCGCTATACAAATAAACCTAACTTACTTAAAATAGCATTTATTTTAATAGCTTTCAATAGATTAGGTAGGTAATAGATAGGATTCCAAGAAAATGAACACTAACAAATCTCTGTGCAGGAAGCAATCCATTCATTTTAATGTACAAAATCTGCTTGTTATAATGTGCCAAATACAGACTAATAAGCTAATAAATTGTGTTGCAGACTGTATTTGGAATAAACAAATCCTCACATTCAGCATTGGCTCTACTACTTACATCACTTTCCAAAAGGTTGAACATGCTCTGCTCAGCGATCTCCTTGGAGTCATCGAACTTCTCTAAAGCAGCTTTGATCTCGTCCTCTGTCACTTTGCCCTGGCGCTTCTTCTTGTAGTCGAAATCCAAGCGACGACCTTCCATCTTCTTCAGGTGGTGCTATATGAGAGGATATGTACATCTGACATTTGAATCTAAATGTCAGACAATATTAACTGAGCTCTGCAATAATCTATACCTGAATTTCTTTAAGATCCTTTTCATGGAGGTTCTGCATTGGATCGATAAAATTCTGCTTGACCTCCATGTCCAGAGCGTCCTTCACCTCAGCCAGTTCACGCATGGACTCCCCGACTTCAATCAGTGCCTGGCCTGTTTCCAACCAACAACAGCACAGTCAGATAGCAGCCTGGTCTCAAATGTGAATTGACTGAGTCCTATTGATTACTT
Source organism: Mugilogobius chulae (assembly GCA_038363315.1). Classification (NCBI taxonomy): domain Eukaryota; kingdom Metazoa; phylum Chordata; class Actinopteri; order Gobiiformes; family Gobiidae; genus Mugilogobius; species Mugilogobius chulae. The sequence continues at coordinate 41,084,720 of CM076398.1, read as the reverse complement.
ATTTCACCAAAATACATCCTCATTGAATGTTGTGATATTCAATTTCCTTACAATTTGCACAGATTTAGTTGAACAAACACTAGTATACCTGACAAAATACAGTAGGATTTGTCATCTTAGTGATAAAAATGTAAGACGAAACTTAAGTTTTGTGCCCAACAATAACCTTTGTAAGACTGAGTCAACATCAGGGCCTACTGAAAACTTCTAAATGTACAGAAAGTGTATTTTTTTATTCAGCCAATACATTATAAAATATATAATAAGCTGAAGCTGTGGTCACCCAAAAAATTCTTGATTGACTAAAATCAAGGCCTGTCAGCTAAAAAGGGGTGTTATTAAAGCTTGTGAAACTATTTAAAGGGGACCTATTGTGTTTTTTTTTATATATTTAGTAAGAAACTAGAACATATGCAGATCGGTATTTTACCTTTTGTTCATTGTGAAATACAAAGTTGATCTAAAACAACTTTAAAAAAAAGGAACAGCTCTATTGACTTCCTGTTCAAAACTGCAGAACTGATAAGCCTCGCCTCTTCATTTTAAAATGTAACTGTACAGAGCAACAGATTTTTAAAAACAATTTTTTATTGTTGGAAAGTGGATATGTACGGAAGTCCAGAGCTGCCAGTGTGGAGTAAACATTTTTTCCAGCTTTTCTCGTTATAACGACTTTATATTTACGTTCAAACGACAATATTCTCGTTATTACGACTTTTTATTTACGTTCAAACGACTTTTTTTTACGTTCAAACGAGAATATATTCTCGTTCGAATGACTTTTTATTTACATTAAAACGACAATATATTCTCGTTAAAACGACTTTTAATGAAAAATAGACAGCCCTTCCCATGATGCTCCGTTTATTAATCATCACACAGATTAAACAGGATTCTTCCAGTGTTACTGCTACATATAAGATCTCATGGCTCCTTTTTATAAATACGTGCGCATCGCTTTGATATAAAATACGCCGACTTTCGTCTTTCCTCATTTCTCCGCTGCCCTTTCTCATCTCTCTCTCTGGCTGTGTCCAAATGTGAGCCCTAACTACTATATAGTGCACTATTCAGGGGTCACGCCATTTTGTAGTGGTGTCCGAATGTCCAGCAGGTAAAAAAGTAGTGCACTCAAAATTTCCCACAATGCATCTGGAAAAGTAGTGAGCATCGATGGTCACTAGAACGGTCAATATGGACCACAATTCATTGCGAGAATCAGAAAAAACAACACGGACAGCGTCAGGTCTTTGACTGTAAACAACACGACTGAAGTAAAGACGTTAAGGAGCCGCTTGAACTCACTGTTGAGCCGGAGAATAAAAAAACCCACGTAACTGAAAGCCGTTAGCCGTGAAGATGCTAACGTTAGCTGCTAACCTTAGTTGGGGCTGTAAAAGAGGAATTATCCAGTCCGTTTGCGGTTAAATGTACTGTCCAAGTTAAACCAGACTTGTATTATGATTAGTAGTCCATAAATATGTGCGTGTCAGACGGACCTAGTCAGTATTTATTACAAAAGTTAATTTTTATCGGACTTTTTTTGCCGACCGTTACATTAACAAGGGGGAGAAGCACGTGACCCGCGGTCAGCTGAAAATAGTGCGCTCCCTGCCCGAAAGACCAGATGAATGAGTGCGCTGACTAGTCCACTAAACAGGGCAGGACTATATAGTAATTGAGTGGATAGGGAACGAGTGTAGACATTCGGACACAGCGTCTCTCTCTCTCTCCCCGGTCTCTTCGCAAATGCCTAAATTCTCGATCGTCTCTGATTGGCCAGCGCCTCGCCTTTTTAACTTATTCAGAACTCTGGTCCGGAGGTCCGGAGCAGGTTATGAGTTTGCCGCATGTTGCCATAGAGATCTGCCCCGATAGGAAGTGATCCAGTTTCCGAGGACCGCCAGACCAGGTTTAACCAGAACTGACCTCGCTAAACCCCAAATCTAGCTTCGTAAATGGCTCTGAGCCATCCAGCTTGTGGCGCATCATGGGAAGAGCAGTCTGTTTATCATAAAAAAAGTCGTTCGAACGAGAATATATTTTCGTTTGAACGTAAATAAAAAGTCGTTCAAACGAGAATATTTTCGTTTTAACGTAAATTTAAAGTCGTTATAACGACATTATATTCTCGTTTGAACGTAAAAAAAGTCGTTTGAACGTAAATAAAAAGTCGTAATAACGAGAATATTGTCGTTTGAACGTAAATATAAAGTCGTTATAACGAGAAAATTTGGAAAAAATGTTCCACACTGGCAGCTCTGGACTTCCGTAGATATGAGACAGTGTTGAATCATATATGCTTCACTTTGAGTAAATCTTTTGAAATATATCAAGTAAATACAGAGAAGTGGGAGGGGATAGGTGGTAGATGAGAACGAGGATTTTCTGAGCACTTGAGCTCCAGCTGAAGAACAAAACAAGATTACTCAAACATGCATGGATCAATTCAAATATAACTTTGAGTAAACTAATGATGAAGGAAGGTCAATATACCAAGGTTAAAAAAGTGAATTTTGACATAATAGGTCCCCTTTAATATTTTTACAATCTGATCTGTTATCTGAAGTACAAAGAAATACAACTAGACCAGAGCTCAACCTTTATGGAAAAAAGTACTAGAAACAGTGCACACAGACAAAAAAAAGCTTCAAAATCTTAAACTAACTACAAACAGTCAACTAGTCAACTAACAAAAAATTGACACCTTCAACCTTCACCTTTAGTCGACTAAACTACTAAAAAATGGCACATCATTTTATTTGTTGTTATATTAAAATGGATAATAGTTTGCTGCGTGGACAGCTAAGCTCACCGAAGCTGGAGTCGTCTCCCAGCTCTCGTCCAAACTTCTGCATTGACTCTCCCAGAATAGCCTCTGTCTGTGTGTATCCCGGGCCCTTCTCCTGACCACGCATACGTGACATAGAGTTCATCATGCTCATCTTGGCTCTGGTGGCTGTCAGAAATCAGATAAAAGTCAGACTTGACCTCTAAACAAAGCTTCTGACACCTTCTAAGAAACAGTCATGTTAATGATAAGAAATAACCGTCTTTTTATGATTATTTGATGTACTCTGTTTCTTTACCTGGATTAGGCTGCAGATACTCCGTAGTCTTAGTCATGATGTCTAACACTGCCCGAGCTGTAGTATCCACTCTCTGTTCAAGACATAACAAAACACAAAGCCTTTAAAAATGGAAAAAACGGGAATGCGTTTGGGCACACAGTGTAATCATACCCTCCAAACACACAAGACCTCACAAAGTGTAACACAAACTGACAGAGTAATACATTTATTTGCTGGTCTTGTATTTGTGCTACTTGAAAAGAGCTCAGATGTGTAACATAATAGCCCACGTGATTCACTCACATCACGCACACATACATAGAAGATAACTACACATACAACTGCACACTGTGTTATTGCTCACGTAGTGAAAGAGCATAATATGTTTTTCTCAGCTGTCATCAACCATGTGACTGGACCAAAACCAGTAAAAGAGATGTCACGATACTGTATAAACTGTTGGTGTTAACAATCATTGTGAGAATGGTTTATAAAATATGACATAAATAGGAAAAAGGGTAATACTCAAGTCTAAGATGAGCTAATAATAGCCACAAAGCATTCCCTAATGATTGACAAATTCATATTAATCATTAACAAATTGACAAAAAGTATTTAGTCACTGACAATCATCAAGAATAACTTAAACATGTGTAAATAACCAACACTGCCTCACTGAAATGTGTATCTACACTACAACATGTTAGCATAAGCATGTTTCTACCCTTTTATATGTGTCTATTAAACAGCGTCTCTATTTCACAGTGTTGCTATTTTCTTAGCGTCAAATAGACAGATGTTTTGGTTGAAGCCACGTGAGGATTTTTTTTTTAGTTTAACGGTTAAGTTTAGGTCTATAGGCTTGGAGTTGGTAAAAATAAAAATTAAGATTTTGTTAATATTCATAAACAATATCACATCTTTACATCCACCATTGAAATTACCTGGAGTAGCAACGCCAAGGAGAAACGGTGTGTTATACATTTACATTTTTTGGTATTAACATGCACTTCCATAAGACTGGGCTCATATAATATAATTTTTTGTCAACAATTAGCTTGTATGTATCTATGCATCGATCCATAGGGCAAACAGAGGAGAAACTTGTTCTTGTGTCCTAAGGCAAGACACTTTACCCAAATTGACTAGTAGGATCTGGTGTGTGTGAATGGTTGGTGGTCATTAGGTGTCTTGAAAAGCGCTATATAAAACCAATGCATTATTTCTGTTAGGATAATCCATCTATGTATCTGTCTATCTTTGTATGTATGTATGTATGTATGTATGTATGTATGTATGTATGTATGTATGTATGTATGTATGTATGTATGTATGTATGTATGCATGCATGTATGTATGTATGTATGTATGTATGTATGTATGTATGTATGTATGTAAATTTAGGCTACATAGAAATGGCTTGAAAATGTGTTCATTTTATCTTTTGAACATTTGAATGTGGCAAATTCTTAGTAGCTCTCACCTTTTCCATTTCAGTGAAGTCCACATCGAGCTTCGTTCCTTCAGCACCACCCACTTTCTCACTCACTTTCTGCAAAGACAAACAGAAAAACAGTCATGAGAACTGAGAACCAAATGCATGCAAAGCTTATCTATATGACATAACTAGCCTACAAAAATAACCCAGTTTAACATCTATAACACATTTGTTCATCAATTTCAAAACACACCAGGCCTTAAATTAGAATAACAAGATGACGACACACGATGCTTAAAATGAAAAAGCTGTTGGCATTGATATACCATGTACCTGCTACATCTCTGGAGAAATCCACAAGCTTACTGCACTCCACAGATGTTATTATAATACAGATATGGACTGGTCCTGGTCACAGCCTTTCTATTCCACTTGATCTGCCTGATTTACTGGACATATTGCTTGTCGTTTAATTATTCATACATGCAGAGAGTGATTCACACTCTAGTGACACACGGCGCTCAGGGACACAACGGTCAGCCACATTTAAGTTAGAGCACTTCTGCTTTACTGCCAAGTGTGAATACAATATATTTCTATATGTATGTATGCTGTGTGGTAAAAACACGTATGTGTTTGTGTGTACAATTTAACAAGAAAATATTATTATTCTACAATGGGCCACTACAGTTGGATATTGTGAAATAAAGGTAATAAGTTGTTAAAATTTCCACTGATTTTGCTGAACTACAATACATATTAATTTGCATATATACTGTGAGCAGACTTTTACTTTTATACTGTGTAGCAAAGAGGAGAGTTTCCACCTGCTTGTTGCCATGGAAATGTTAACTTTTAACTTTTTAAGCTACACATTGTCACTTGAAATAATTTTTTTTTAATCGAGATAATGACAAACTCTGGATGGACATAAGATGTAGGGGAAAACAGGCATTTTCTAGACACAAGTCTGAAATGCATGAATAATCAAACAGACACAAATCAATTGAAATAATATCACAATTTCACATCGTATTTCTCCATAAAATGAAGGATAAAAAGAAAAAGATCAATAAAAGCATAATTTCTTCTTGAATTTCTTTGTATTTGACTAAACCTGAAAAACATATTTAAAAATCAGATACAGTGCTATATCTGTACTTTTATTATTACAAATAAAACATATATAAACATGACAATTAACCTCCTGAAAAATGTTGAAATCATATTGGAGTTCATTAGAACAGAGCTAGACTACAATGTTTAATAAAGCAAGCGGTAATATTTTGTGCTGAAGTACAGACTTGCATAAGGCTTCATTCTCATTGCTATTTAAAATTATCATGCACAACTCTAATCTCTGCCTCCAACCAAACCAAGAGCACTAGCAGATGGAGAGTCCTCGATGCAAAATCAACAGAAGGCCGTTTCCAGGCTTGTGGCCTTTCCAAATGACAAAGTCAAACTCATCGCTCACAAAGGTTCACACAGGCTCACGCAGACTGTCCATCACCATTAGACACAGCTGTGATAGAGACTAGTGCTCCTCCTACACCGAGAAGGAGCGCTCAAGTGGGCCAGCAACCACAACACTACTCAAAGATCACATTTTTTCTTTTTTCAGTTTAACTAAGCAAGAATATAAAAGAAGCAAATGCAAGAAAGACATTTATTGTAGCTAGGTTACAACAAAGATTTGATCTTTAGTACTTGCACTTTGTACACTAACTAGCTGACTGTGAAAAGTAATCATTAGGGATGCATTTATCCAACTTTTCCAGTTCAGATATCAGTTTCGATAATGTTGCAATATCTGATATCACTCAATACTAGTATAGGAAGAAAAAATGCTCTATTTCTTACTGCCAATGACTAATGCATCAAATTGTGCAATTTAACTTTATTTGCCAATATGTTACTTACTGAACACTTTTATTCACTCGCCAATGTTGGCCCCATTTGAAATTTACTTTACGCAACCTGACTGACAAGTAAAGGTTGAACCAGGGTATCGGTTGAAACGATATCATTGGACAGCTCAATCCAACAAAGTTTTATGAATCAGCAGTGATATCTGACCTCATGTAGTATTACAGTACGTGGTCTCGTATAGTATAGTGCATCCCTAGTTGGGCTGCATAATAAATCACAATTAAATTGATACAGCAAACCCAATTAGCAAATTGCAAAAGCTGTCTTTTTAAGTACCTTTAAAGCTTATTTCACAAACTACAAAATAGCATGTGATTCTTTGCAAAAAAGCTGTCGTTCTGAAGCTTAGTCATTTTACTTGAACACAATTAAATTTAAATACTGATCAGAATTTTGTTATTAAAGCATAAAACACAATTACAATACAGGTCAGAAAAATTGCAAGTAAATATTCTTCTTAAACCGTGCACCTCTAATCCGCAGTAATCACGATGTGAGACTTTTAAACATTTTCTGAACTACACATTCGAAAGCAGAAACAGAACACTTTTTAAAAACCCATTTACAATATAAATAATAAAAAACAAGTCAATCACTTGTTGACTGCTCAACTAATAGTCAATCACAGCACTACACTGTCATAAACATATAAATGATTTAGTCATTTTTTTGTGTAATCCTTCTCTGCTGACGGAAGCATGTTACAAAAGTATTCATTTATCATTCCCATAGCAGAACTTTTGAAGGCCAAATACACAGTTATAATGAAGCGATAAAACTGGACAATGCACCTTTCCAACAGACTTTAGAGATTTTGTGGTTTTCAACTCAGAAGCCTAAACACGTTTCTATTCTTCAGTTATTACAGTCTTCTTCTTCTCCCCATTAGTATCTGGATGATGGAATACTTTCATTTCTGTCCTGTAATGACACTGAGGACCTTGAGGGGGCAGCAGTCTGACACAATAGGAGCAGACAGGAGCCCAAGGCAGAGGAAGCATGTATTTTTTAGGCAATGTCACAAAGGCTTAAGAAGTCTCCGGGGCTACACATCTTGGTGGGAGGATTTATGAAATATCGTAGGACATATAAGTGAAGAATAAAGAACATGTGTGACAGGCAGCAGCGGGCTTTATATCAGTGCTTAAGCCTGGGACAGATATTTATGCAGCGTAAGAGTTCCTGAGGATTGCTCTGCTCTCTGAGTCATACACCAGCAGAGTCTTTCCTGATCCCACTTCCAAAGATTAATATTCTGACAGCTACGAACACTGTATATGCACTTAAAGGGACACGGGCACATTTTTAGATTTGGAAAGAAATGGTTTATGCTTTGAGGGTTTTTTATGGAACTAATCAAGTAAGTATTTTTTATTGTTGAGGTTTACTTTCAGAGCATGAGGAAGTGAATAAATAATGCAATAATAGACATGTTCTGAATCAGTCTGAAAAAAAAAAAAAGAAATTTGGAATGGCATGTTTTTTCTGAGAATCAGAGAGAAAAAAAACAAACTATCAAACAAGTAAAGAGTTCAAGTGCTATTTCAAAAAGCTATCCTTGGTAATAATAATAACCTTACTAGTAGCAAGCTGTTTAAAATGAACTATAGATCTTTTTTTAGATGATGTACAATGCATTTATTATTATATGAAGAAAAAAAGTATTTACCATCAGTGGTAACAATATCAAATACTGAAAGTCAGTGAAATGAGGTAAATGTTTAAAAAATACAAATAAATATATAAATACATGTTTTTCGCTTCTTTCACTTGCACTACTACCCTACCACGAGTCTTGTGTCTTCCATGTCATTACCTTCACCTGAACGTCACAACAATAATCTGCACCTCCCCTGAGGCTGGTCGCCATGGAGACGGGAACCTGCTCGAGGCACGTGCAACTTCCTGTCCTCTCAGCACTTTGGTCTCCCTCTCCATCCTTGTCAGGACCCATGATCAAAGACTAACAGGCAACGTGCCGCACCAAGACATCATTAACACTTAGAGGATAACGAGAAATCGAGCGACGCAACTTTGAAATAGCAGAGCCAATGATGGTTGTGGGGAAGACGTGTGAATGCCTGCCAACCACAGAAAGGCAATTAGACTTGAAATAACACTCCAAACAAGGGTCGACACTCTGCAAAAACAAGGGGACTTGACATTGCGGTCTCACAATGATTGCTGTTATGCCACATGATTTGAATACGTTCATGGAAATGTTATTGAGCACTTCTGCGCTTCATTTTGGGAGGGTCAATTGTAGTGTTAAGTTGTATTAAAACAATCTGGTCAAAAGCTTTAAACCATATTTACTAACATCTATGGGAAAGTTATTCAGAAGTTGAACCCAGCAGCCCTTGTTATAAAGTGAAAAAAAAAAAAAAGCAAACTAAACCTGTAGGTTCCATTTACGTTCAATGTTCTCGTTCAAATTGGTAATGTCATAACTCAGGCGTCTCCAACCTTTTTTCCTCAGAAAGCTGCTTTTATAAAAGAAAAACGCAACAAAAATGTGCTTAAATGGGTTACAGTGAAGTGTTTAGATGAAACATTAAACACAATCTATATACAGCACTACGTAAATTTACAAAAGTATTAGTTAAGCCTGCACTCAAATTATTGGTAGACTAAAAACAAGGCAAAGACAAACCATGTTGATTGATTAGTCGATTAGAGGGCGTAGCAAATGACTGAAAAGCTTAAAAAAAGCTTGCTTCTTTCTTGCATCAATAAAAAAAGTCAATAATAATATTTTGGTAGACAATCAAGTGGTTAACTGATAAAAAGACTACAGTTACAGTATTAGGCATATAAAACAACATTTTTAAAAAGCGTATATGCACGATCCAAAATCCTTTGGAAAGCTTCTGGTACCTCCCCCATCTGCGTTCACTTTTTTTTTTTACCTTAAGACACAAAATAAATTATAATAAATTACATAAAAAACAACACTTTTGTTAGTGCTTGTATTTTTCTTTTCAACATTTGAACAGCAATAATTTGTAGTGTCCATTATCAAAGGTCCACCCTCATTTGTTAATGCAACATAATAATACAGATTCAGTCAGGTCTTGTACAAGTTCACACTTTGTTTCTTCAAACATCGTGGCTATTATTGTATTATTATTTGTAATCTACAGAGTGTGTGTATAAGTCAGTGGCTGCATGAACAGAACAAATAGATTCTGGCCTTTCGATACAATCGCTGCATACTTCAAATGATTTTTTAATTTTTGAATGATTTTCACCCTTAGTTGAAGTCATTGGTCTAGATTAGTGGGACTGAATATTTGTGCCGATCCCAGAAAACTTTCGGTATCAGGTATCAATCCATAATAATGGTTCAGAAGATTTCCTGGTTGTGCCCTTAACTGGACATAAGACTTATGTGATGCTCTGGATCAACACCAGCCAGTAAATAATGTTTAAAATTGTATGATTAACTTGTTCTTTGCACAACAAACAGCAGTTACATAACACTATATGTAATCATTTGGAAAAAGTTAACTGAGTTTTCAGAAAAAGGGAAGTGGTATCGGATGATCGAGTCATCTGCAGATTCTTCAAGCTAAATATCGAAATCAGTGTCAGAGCTGAAAAAGCCGGATTGGTGCTTCCCTGGGCTAGAGGCAAATTTTCCTACAGCATCAATAACATTGGATTTTGTTATTGAATAATTTGGTGATTTCAGCTGAATACTAGACTCATTAAAGCTCATTATGACAACAAAAGACTGCATCAAGCAATGTTCATGTTATCTGCCCTCCACCTGATTCACCTGGAAATATTATTGGCCTGTAGAATGCTGTAATGTCACATGAACAGATCCTATTACTTTTGTCATGGAAAGTCCTTTCTTAGCGATATAAACTGATAATTGTTTTAATAAGTTTTTTTTTTTTTCAGGGCTTCAGATATTCATTAATCCTCATCCACCTAAACCCTCACTTTTCAGTTAGTTCAAATTAAGTAATAAGATGACTAACCAGAAGATAGTCAATAATTAATAACACTCGGTAAAAACTTAACTCAAAAGCAAGTAACTGATTAGTCCAGAAAGTGACAAAGCAGGTGCAATGTAGTGCCAAGATCAAGAACATTCAGTACCAGTGCGTTTCACCGCTGCTGACAGATCAGAATCACTATGCAACTTGAATCCAATTTTTTACCACCAAAATTTCCTCTCCATCACTTGTCTGCCTCACATTCTGTCTCCACACTTTCTAATGAGCCTTCTGAGCTGATTTCTTAACTTGAAGACGAGAGTGACGTTTTATTTGTCGCTTTCTTGGGTTATCGGAGACGCATAATGGCTTCTGCTTTGTAATGAGCTGGTGTAATGATTCTCAGTAGCTTCTGTGCTGTTAGATATCGACACACAAACAGCACAAAAGAAGGGCACAGTGTGAAGTGGACTCTGAGGAAGTGTCCAGAGCAGAAGTGGCCCCGGTGAATGAAGACACAGAGCAGGAAGTTCACACTCAAAAAGGAAATGCACCAAGAGGTTTAGCATTCAGTCTAAATGTGGCACATTCAGGAGCACACAGCTGCACATTTGTGAATCAGGCTAGAAGTAATGAGGAATGAGGTGCTAAGCTGATGGACTTTGTGGACTTCTAAAATACTAGAATCCAGAATTACTGTATTTTATATAAAGTACTGGCTGCAGTATGCTATGTAAAAAAGGAGCATTTTAAGGTCTATTGTAGGATTTACCAGTATCATCTCATCATCCATACATAGCACACTTTCAAATAAAATGTAATAGAAAATGTAGTATACAGTGTGGCATAACAAATAACTTCACATACTTAGCAAAACTATTAGGCTAGTATATTCAGACAGAAACTTTCATTTAAAATAAATAAATAAACAAACAAGTCACTTTTTCCAGAGTTCTCAAATAAGTGAATTCTATAGGTGCACCGTGTAACTTTCTGGAGGTAAAAAGTCTATTCAGTACAAATAGGAATATAAGATTATTATTTAGAACATTCTTATTGAGGAGAAAATAAATTGCATGCCATAATGTGAAAAAAAAAAAAAAAAACATAGCTAAAGGAGCAGCTTTTCTATAAAAACAAACAGGAGGAGGCCCTCCTCTTGATCATATAATAGTTCTTTTTGAGGCTATACAAGCTGGTTCAGAAACAAATTACACATTTGACATCTAAACAAGAAAAATATACCAATACTTAAGTTTATTTTTTGATTAAAAAGTTATATGGTGTACCTTCGACCATCTCATCTTGTTGTTATTATTACAGAGCATATCCGACTGCAAACAGTTTTTAACACATTCACAAACAAAGAATATCTCATTAGAGAAAAACAATGTGACAAAAAATTAACTTTAATCTTAAACTCTCAAGTCAAACAAGCCACAGCGAGCCATATTTTGCCCGTGATATTAATGCAACAATGCCGCAAAAAGATTTTTTGTTTGTTTGCCAACAGTGATAGCTACAGGGTGTAGCTGGGACCAGGTTTGTCCTCCCGGTTATTTCAGGAAATCTTTCCTTTGCCTCCTTTCCAATCTTCTAGCATTTATAAATACAAGTTTTCACATAGATTTTTGGGCCACAGCAGCTTTTTCAGCTTTTGCACAACATGCTTACATCCCAAAGTCACACATTGACTCACAGAGCTGTCTCTTGCAAGTCTGACAAATGTTTACTAGATGAAGAATGAAGAAGCATTTAGTGGTGTTTTCCTCATAAAACTTGGCTGATGCTTTCTGGGTGAAAGGCAAATTTTACTCATTATAAAAAAGTTGTGTGTGCCAACTTTAACTCGTAGCTTTTAGTTTAGTGCAGCAGTCACAGAAAAGTAGAAAAGCCACAAATGGTGCAAAAGAGAACCCCTGGAGTGATGCTGCCGCATCCAGGCTAAAAATAACTGTTTTTGGACCACACAGCATCACGTTTGAGTCATCAGGAGCATTAAAAATTCAGGTGGTATGTAGTCAGAACATGCACAGGAGTACTTAAAGCAGTTATATCCATGACAAACATACAGTAAATAAAAAGTTTATAAAAGGACTGCCAAACAGAGTGAAGTAGAAAGAGCATATACACATACACTTAATGTAATTACACACAAACTACTGCTGACAAAGCCATCTCAAGGAGCTAACTTATGCATATATTTTTTTCTTCAAATAAAAATTACGTTTGAAGCATATTCAGACTGCTTTATCAAACAAATTTAAAAACAAGCTATTTATACAGTAATAAGATATCTGATTGCAATATCCATGTGTGTTCTTCTTAAGATTAGGAAAATACTTGTACATGCACGATACTAGTGCAAACACTAACTGGACTAAGGCAAAAATTCAAATGCATCCAAGATCCAAGGGCCAGCATCAAGCCGGAAGGGCCCGATAAGCATGTCTGGCAGAGGGAATGATCGGGGAGGGGTGTGGGCTGTCACCTCTTCTATGTGCAGCACACATGATGGATGACTGTGTGTCTGGGATTTACTGCAGTGTGAGGCAAACGTGAACCAAGACAGCACTTTCCCCTAAACCCTCTCAATCATCCCCTAAACCAGAGGGACAGTTGAGTTTTTGCATTGTAGTAGACATTATATAAAAAAGTAAGCCCACCACTGATGACATAGTTTCAGCAGTAGATTGAGATTGTTTGAGCTATTCAGAGGCATAGATGAGGCTGTGTGAATGCCCAGGACAGGTCCTCACTTACAGCTGCATCGGGTTATTTAAACTCTAATGAAAAGAGGTTAATATATCACAAAAATCTCCTTGTTCTTTCTACGTTTACATTCCGGACCAGACTGCTGCTGTAACAATGTGATTGTGGAGAGAGATTAGCAAATTTGTCATGAGATTGAATGAGGAAGAATCATGTGTGACTTATTAAGGTTAAGATTAAATACACTTTTATTGTGCGTTAGGGAAAACTGTCCTCTGTATTTGACCCATGAGCACCTCAGTGCAGCGTTTGGGTACCCATCTCTAAATGTTGTTGCTAGGCTTGGTCAGGACTATCATAGACAATTATGGTTGGTGGGGGAAACCAGAGTTGCCGGAGGAAACCCACCCACGCATGGAGAGAAACTCACGACCTTCTTCCTGTGAGAGAAGAGTACGAGCCACTCTGTCACTGTGCCACCCTTATAGAATTGAACACAGAGCATTGGGGGAGACTAGGTTTGAAAAAGAGAAGAAAGATTAATATTCTTATTTATCGGTCAAATGATCTGGGGATCTAATTTGTGTGCAATTCAGTTATTTATAACCCAATGATGTTACAACCCAAACGAAAGTCTAGAAACAGGAGTCACCTGACACTCAGCTCCATCAAGTGTTGTTGATACACTAACATTTAGAAAAAAAAAAAAAGATTTTAATACTGATTACAATGGCATTTACAACTTCCCATTTTTGTCAAGGTTTTTAAACTGCAGACTGACATTTTAGCACAAAGTAAATCTGCTTTTATATGTACTTTATATTAAACCCTTATTAAATGACAAATAGTCTCTATTAATATTTGCATGGCACTCAAAATGCTTTGAATCGAGGATCCACAAACCCAGTGTGGGTTAAATGTCTTGCCCAAGACCACAGCGACAGTAGACGCTAGGCATTCAGTTAGTGACACCTGGTGTTGCAGCAGTTTCCCCATTCATGAACTGACCGAGCCCTCGAAGCTTTGCTTAGCTTTTGAGATCTGGCAACATCAGGCAGGTATGGCCATTGTGTATTTTGATACTTTTTTACTTTGATAATTATAAGGGCTCAAAGCATAAGAAGAATTAGCTCTGCATGCATTTCAAAAATGCATAAATGAAAGACTATAACAACAATCCAATTTTTTTTACTGCAGTGATGTTCAACCTTCTAATTTCTTCTGAGCTTGACATGAGAAATGACTAAAGATGGCTGACACATAGTAAATCAACAATAGCTTGCATAAGAAGAATAAATCTGCCATTGTGTTCCTGAAAGGTGCTCAGCCATCACCATCTCATGTGTTCCCATGTTCTCCCTGTGGCTGGGCTGCCCCATTCTCATCTCCCACACAGAGGAAAGGACACAGGCACAAGGTGAACGGAGTAAGTGATCCTCGAAGTGTGGAGGGGACTAACGTCATGTTGGCTGCTGGGCAAAAAAAAAAAAAATAAAATGCCTGCAGTGACGTTGCTTGTGATGTCAGAGTGTGCAACGTCATTTTGTTGTTCCCATACAAGGACAGACAGTAGAGGAGAGTACAAGGGGGTGTTGCATAACTCAGGGGATTCAAGACTTGGATGTAAACCTGCACATTACAATATTACAAGGCATTCTGAAAGGCATTGGCATTGTCAGATGAGAGAACATACTTGTAGACTCACTGTAGATTCAATATCATTATAATTAGTTATGAATGATCTATATGAATCTGATTGATTGATTTGATAATGAACAGTTATAGTTTTCTATTCCTAATAGAGACTATAAAAAGGCAATAAAATACATTACTAAATGTCTAAATGGACAGATAAATGTATGTTTGTGATCTTAATATTGCAGGAAATTCTACTTGTCTTGACCAAGAAATGTTCTTTTTAAATTCTACAAAAGAAATGTTCACCCTAAAATAGTGCAATAGTTTACAATTTCTGCGGAAACAATGTGTTACTCTGACATCATCTGGACACAGTGATTGACAATTACTTGATATCAATCTAAAAAAGGCTCACAAGTTAAAAAAGTAGAATTGTACTTAAAGAGTCCTCTAGTTTTTATTATAGCCTCCGTCATTGGATGAAGCCTCACATTTTAACTGTTCCTCTAACAAATTGAAAGTTAATGGAATTCAGTTAAATCTGTAAAGGTCACTTATTAAATTCACCTACCTACAAAATATAATGAGTTTGCCCAAAGTAATACATATTTATTTAGGATGTGCCAAAAGCACTTAGTCTTAGCTGCCTGACAGACTTGTAAGTGAACCAGCTGCCCTCTGTCACTCTCTCATGTCAATCACCAACATGACACATTTAGGAGGCAGATCGTTTCCAAATACAACAGCCATGGTTTGATTTAGGCTTTGTTCGGGGGAAAGAAAAAGCTGTAAATCATGCACAAGAATTAGTCATCGACCTTTTGTACAGCTTTTGTTTGCATGCAGTTTAAAGTTCTTCTGCAACAAACCAGCGAAGATGAAAAACTGTATGAAAACAGACAACTCCTACTGCAAAGATGTGCTTCTCTAAATCTCATCACAATGTAAGAAATTAGCATGTGTCTGCAATATCCCACCAAAAATCAACAATCCTATAAAACCATCTTCTGGTTTTGTAATATTAAAGCAGGAATAAGTAACATTTTAACCTTGTCTTTGTAAGTCTCTGTAATAGTTGTATACTCTATATAAGGGGCATCTGATCTTTTTTTGTCTTGATCTGACACCAGCTTCTTTGAGAATTCCCACCTCTTTAATTTTTATATTTGGCAGTGCAGAATATGTTTGGATGTATTTTGCTACCTTAATCCAATGAAAGTTTTTTTGCTAATACTCCCACTTCTAGCTGTAACTGAGTCACACCTAAAGCCCATATGACAAATTCTCACATTTATCTAATTTTGGCTTAGTTTGGCGTGATAGTGTTTGTACTAAATATTTATAATAATTTACAGCAGTTAAGTTGCATATTATGAAGAAAATGACAACTAAAAGAGAATACAGGAAGTAAAGAAGTTCTACAAATGTTCCAGTCAAAAAGTGCCAAAATGCAAAGACAATTTACCACAACTGACACAGCTTCTTGGAGTTTAACTGATCATTCAACAAACTAAAGTGTTACAAGTTATATAATTTGTCACATCGTCACTCCTGTGTTATTTATGTTGATTTTGGCCCAGATTTACAATGTGGTTGCTAGGTAACATTTGTAGATTCCCTCCACATATGTTATGGACAAAAACTGGACATAAAAACTTCACCAAAACAACCAAATTGGGTAAAAACAAGCCAATGTTTAGCGAAATTGTAATCATATTCATATTACTAAAAATGTTGTGGACCTGTCATAAGCACTTACTAAAAGACCTAAAATCCTCTCGTTGCAGAGGGGTTAAGCCAGCTTTCCAGGAACTACCTGTCCAACTGCTATTCTCGCACATATCCCCAAATAAAAGCACAAAACTCTAGTCTGGTCTATATTTACCACCTCCACAGACTAAATGTGTATCCTGTGCAAAACAGCCCTGTCCAGATTAATAAACTGCACCAGAAAAAACCGAAAGCTTTAATGCCTGTAACTAACGTGAGCTAATAGCCTTAAACACCTGAGCGGGAGGCGTCCCGGGACACGCACTGACACACAAAAGGCTGAGCTAACATTGTTCAGCGGAAGTCAAGGATTATACCAGAGAGTAGTGCGAGCAGGGCCAAATCCACTCTCACTTATATCCATGACAAAACGTACTACATAGGATTCTGCTGCAGACATGTTTGTGGTTGACGGATGTGAAAAAAGACAATAGATGATCATATTACTCAGTCAGGGCTGCCACAATGAGCTAGTGGCACACATATCATGTCAGATGTTCTTTCAGTTCAAACCAGTCAAAGGAAACGACAGCAGTGAGGTCTGAACTTGTTATCTTCTGGTTGTTGGGGAAAGCCACTGCGCCACAGTTGCCAGATAAAAAAGTAGAAACGATACATTTTCTACATTTTAAAGCTTTTGTGAAGTGAAAACAATGTCTTCAGTCAAAACTGCAAACGCTGAAGACCAACAATTTAATGTCTATTTTTTATATCTGCTCCTTTACCATAAAATTTGTGATGATATTTAACATAATTTTCAATGTTCCTTCATGAAATGCTAAGTAAAATGTATCTTTAATATCAACAACTTCATGTTAAAAAAAAAAGCAACTTGCTCCTAAGTAGGTTGGCAAATTCAATTGGTCGATCTCAATGAAAAGCATGACAGGATGAGCAATAATTGAAAATCTAGAAATCAAATCAGTCATGTTGACTTGTTAATTATTTGTTGGGGGATTTAATTTGAAAGGCTGACAACCAATTCTTTGTCAGTAAAAATATATGGTTTGGAGCAGAAGTCAAACTTAGAGGCAAAATATTATGTATTCAAAAACATATAATATAGACATAATACAAGTTCTTGTTTATCTTCATAAAGAACATTTTATTTTGTCAAACAATCGAAATTGAGATATGAGGAAATGTGATAAGATATACTGTATATATTTACATGTTTTAGATTTCCCAACCCTTTTTAAAGGAGCACTAAAATATTAACAATAAGTTTGTGGATCAGTTATCTGTCTTGTTTATTTATGTTGCACTCATTTAACATGAACATTTGTGTAATTTGTGTATATAATACACAATTTAATACACAAAGTATTCATTACCTTACCTTATAAGGTCACCTATAAATTGGCCTCACTTGTCATAATGAAGAGAGGTAGGTTTGAATCCATATTGTTTAATATTTCAAGCAAGAAAAAGAAGCATTTCTATGAAGACAAGCAGGTGGCAAGTCCCTCTAGAGTTATAGTTTACTAAAGAATATCCTGGTCGATTAAAAACAGCAAAATACATGTGACAATGACAAAAGTCACCTCTTCTTTGGGCATTAATGCAAAAGCATTTTAAACCAAAAAGTACTAGAATTGTGTCAAAAGGCTGAATAAACAACATATCTTCTAATTTCTGTGGCTCTCCCATATAATCTTAGTCTAATATTGACTAAACATTATAAACTGACTGTCTTAGAAAACTTAGATAGTACCCACTTAATGCAAAGATAGTGGACCACTTAGAATAAACTATAAATAGAAAAAAACATTTTATCGTTAAATTATTCAGACAGGCCTAAAGTCATAAATATTACACTTCAGCATTGCAGTAAAACCTGACCTTATTTGGAAACCATCTACCTGAATTTTCTTTCATCCTGTGCTTTATTACTTTGCAACTTAAGCTCCTCAGTCCAACTTCTTTCATCCTGCTGTCTACATCACACAGTACGGTCTGACGTGTCTTCAG
The DNA here is from genome assembly GCA_038363315.1 of Mugilogobius chulae. Taxonomy (NCBI): domain Eukaryota; kingdom Metazoa; phylum Chordata; class Actinopteri; order Gobiiformes; family Gobiidae; genus Mugilogobius; species Mugilogobius chulae. The sequence goes on along the minus strand of CM076398.1, from coordinate 41,066,241 downwards.
TGCAGCGATGACACATACGGTTAGCTTTAGCATAAGTCACATGGCGCCCAATGTGAGACAGATAGAGAGAAGCCAGAGGGCCGTCCCTCCCCCTCCGGGCGCTCCCTGTTCTAATCCCGGCCGGGCACACCGAGGTCTGGCTTTAAATACGCTGCTGCGCTGGAAGAGGAGGAAGAGGAGGAGGCAGATTAAAAATAACAGGAGTGATTAGTGAAGCTATTAGGAAGAGAGACACAGAGACATCGCCACCAGGAGGGACTAGGTCTGATGGAGGTAAAACAGACAACCTGCTCACTAATATGGCAATCTGGGTTAAAATAATCACAAAAGTATTTACTGTTCATGAATCTATAGCACAATTTTCCAACACAAAGTCTCCAAAGTAACCTGGCTCTACCAGATAGATTCTGTTTTGTGTTTTTCACAAAATCTGGAGAAACCATATGGAGTCTGTCTATCTCTTTTGGTTTCTGATAAGAAGCATACAGTAGATTTGGGCAGTAAACAGAGGCTTGATTATGGCTCATTATATTAGACACGAAGTGTAGGCTACTGATTTTCAAATAAGGCAACCCACTCTGGATGGGACGAGACAAAATTTTCACGAGACGAGACAAGCCACGAGATTGGGATCACGAGATTGAGACGAGACAAGATTTTTAAATAATTTGCATTAATTGTTTCAATTTAGATTTCAAAGAAGCAAATTACAAAATTTAATTTGTATTTTTTATTGTTAGTTTATATTCTTTTAGTTTAGCTTTGCCTTTCATTATGTGTATCCCCTTGGATTTTTATTATTTCAACGATATGAGTTTTGACTGAGATTGATCCACTCCCCCGTGTGTAGCTCAGGCTCCGCCCCCTGTCTCCTGCTTCACAGCGCTGCCGCTGCTGACAGGGACCAGACACAACACATGAGGACCAGACTTTATACTTTTTACAGTTATTGATGACAGAGGCCAAAATATCTCTTTGTGATCTATTTTAAACTATGTTTAGGTGAAAACACTGTCCGGCGTATATTTGAGGATTATATATTTTTCGCGCTAACTTTAACAATGTTTAGGATTAATTATTCTGTCAATTTTGGTCCTATCTTTACAAATAAAAACTGAGACAGAGTTTAGACAATTTTCTGTCAGATTAAGTCTGCTACAGTCTGTGTGGAGGAGAATATTTACTACAGCTGCTCAAAGGTACAAAACTTATTTCATGACCATGGAAAAATCTCACGAGACAGTTCAGTACATGTGTGCACAGTATATCATGACTGTTTGATCTCGCGAGATCTCACGGCACGAGATCTCGTCCCATCCCTACAACCCACCTTTAATTTAAATTATTGAAAAAAAAAATTATTCATTAAATTAGCGCAGTATATTGTCCAAAAATATTAGCCGAACTTATCTGCCATCAATTTTTCTGAACTATTGGCAACCGCCATGAAAAAGTTGTATTTATTTAAATCTACTGTTACAACTCCAGTGAATGGTGGTGATGCCCCGGTCCAGCGTTTTCAGTTCCTATACTAATTCTGATACACTGTAATTAAGTATCTGCCGATACCCAATATCAACCAATACCAGTGTAAGGACTAAAACTGCTTTTCTTTCTAATCAAAACATAAGACTTTTTGTCATACAGTGTTATGTAACTGTTATTCATAATGTAAGCCACAACTTAACAACTTAATCTGAATAAAATGTCCAATAATATGAGACATTCTGGATCAACACCAGTCAATAAATTAGTTTCATTATGTCCGATTAAAGACACAACTACGGTATCGGCTGAACCGATATCACAGAGCCGATACTCGTTCCAGCAAAATTACCTGGATCGGCACCGATATCCGATCCCAGTATAGTTGTCTGGCCTCCTTAAAAATAATAAAAAACTTTGTAAACTTGATGGTCTAGTCTTCAAGGGCAGCTGGACCATCACCAAATATCAAGTGAATGCTAAGCTTTTGTTGTAGAAAAGAACTACTTGCTGTAAACTATTTTGCCAGATTTGTCCACAACCTCTACCCAAACTTATGTTTACCACCCTTGACACTATTTCTATCTCCTCTGATCAGTTAGGAGAATCTCTGCTGCAAAATGTCTATGTAAAGAAGTAGTCTAAATGATTGCAGTAGATTCATAATGCATCATGATTTGATTGCTCCAAACCAAAGATAAGCAAAGGTCAAACATGTCAGAAAGTGTCCACAGTGTTAAAAGTGTTATGTAACAATGGCCTAAAGATCTTGTACAGACTTCTCAACCCTCACCTTCACACAGCCCCGGGCTCGGGTTAGTTTCACTGTCACTTTGTTCATGCATCACTGTGTGCACTAGACTGGCTGTAATACTCAAACTCAAAAGGGCAGTCGTGACCTTTGACCCTAGCTCACATGTAGACTTGGCCATTGCCAGACAGGCTGACCTGACCTGGCAAAAGACCATGTTCAGCTGCTTAGTGCACTCAAGGAAACAAGCAACATGCATATTTCTAAATGCATCCAATCGGAGCTAAAGAGATGACTTCCTCCTCTCGTGTCTGGACTTCAGTTTAAGCAATGCAGACTTCAGTTTTGGGCAGAACATTGTTACAATTCTTGTTGTCAGCTGAGAAATTGAATCACCACATTATTCAGTAAAAGTCATTCAAATATCACAAGAGTTAATCAAATATTAAATAAATGATAAAATTGACTTCACTAGGATTGTCAAAAGTATTAAAATTCAGATATTAATTGATATTTAAACTAGTTTTGAAGCAAGATACTCATTTGTGAAACTAAGACTAAAGTAAATCCCATTAAAATGATACAATGTGACCTTTCCTGAACAGTCTTCGGATGATCTTGACCTTTATCGAAACTACAGAATAGAACTCAGGGTTTAATTAGGAAACTGCAATAACTTTGTGCTAAAACTGACAAGCCTGGCTAAAACACTGACTCAAAAAGATAATTTTCCAATTGTGACATGTTGTGGTGAAGACTAAACCCAATTTCGCTATGCATTTAGGAATGTTATTTCCAATTTTACTTAGCCATCTAGGCTGCTTGAAATGCTTTTAATGCATTTTCTAAAACCACCTTTATTTTATTTTTCAAGACTAAAAGGTGCACTGTCAGACTAAGGTGCACTGTGGAACTTTTTGACCCACAAACAGACTTGCCTAAAAGCATTTTTTTTTTACATTTAGATGTTTTGATGAGATAAAAAAATAAAATCTGGACATTAAAATGAAAAATTATATGCCCTGGAGAAGAGCCTCTTCCTGTAAGTTTCCACGGCAAAGATGCTCCTTTCAGTTTTACAGCATTACAAGTTACAGTATGCTTACACCAACAATTTAAGTATCATATGGTGAAGAAAAAAAATGGAAGAATGTAGAAAAATGGTCAACTGGACTGACCCGGCAGAGTCTTAGCTGTAACTGCAACAGTGAATGCATGTTGATATTAACCATGAGCCAAATGAGTTGTTGAGAGCTGCATAATTATACAAATTTAAATCCCTACTTGCTGTTTGCACCAAGATTTTTTTTTATTTTCCCCATTCATAACTTTGGCTCCACTTCACTTGGCCACCAGTATCACATCCTCCAGACTGGACCTCTCCTAGATCCAGCTGCTCTCCCACTGTTCTTCCACGCAGCTTCACTGACCTCTATCTCGCGCAATTCCAATCTGATCTGTAAGCCTGGCACGCCTCTTATGTAACAGCGAGATGAGTGTTTCTGTATGTATGGACCGCTGGCTACGCACAGGGACGGGATGGAGGGATGGAGGGATGGAGGGAGGAGGGGGTGAACCAGCTGGCACCTAAGTGTGTGAGCGTGACGTGCCAGGCAGCTTCGTGATGAGGAAACAAAGATGGAGGAAGCACACGTGACGCTGATAGTGAAGGGATTTCTTGAAGCTAAGTTGGATGATAAAAGCAATGTTAGTGGTGTATAAGTGACATTAATGTGACTAAAAATGGCTAAGATAAGACTTCATTGTTGCAGGAAAATTATGCTTAGACTATTAATAACATGACATGACAAAAGAGTTGCTAAAAAATAGTGCAAAGTGACTGATGATGTTGGAGTGTGAGTACATGTTCTCATTAGGGCGGAACAATTTAATCACAATCGCAATTATTGAGTCACAAAGGCTGAGAATAATGTAGGTAGTACAATGTTCTCCTCTGCAAAGAACCAAACATGTCTTTTTGCAGTAAAAAAAAAAGCTTTATCTAGGGCTGCTTGAATATGGAAAAATCTAACAATCACATACACATACTTGACAACATACTGTAACAAATACTTAAACAGTTATTTACGTAAAGAAAAGGCAAAGCAAAACATACTGTATATGCACAGTGAAAGCACTTTTGAGTTGATGTTAATAATCACAATGACTCAGTTATGATTGACTGGAGCAGTAATTGCAATGGGAGATGTCAGTGTGTTGAAAAGACATTTCAACTGCAAAACTGAATGTGAGTTATCGGATTTCTGCCAGATTGTTCAAACTCACATTTGTTCTAAGAAGGACATTAAAGCATACTAATGAAGATTATTGTTAATATTAAAACAGTAAGAGATTAATTTACTTCTTGGGCAAAACACATGCTTTGCTATGAATTTGAATACTTTGAATCATCACAGTTAAATACAGACAAGTGGGTGGGGATAGGTGATAGGTGAGGACAAGGCTCAATCATCAACTGCAGAACAATACAAGATTACTCATACAATATACAAGAATCTTGAAAGGTGCACTGTATAACTTTCTGGAGGTGAAAAGTCATCTAGACAATTCAGTAGAATTAGAAAGTTAAAAGTTTCTGAATGGAGAGGAATACATTTTTTGACATATTATGAGAAAAATCAGCTAAAGTAAATGTTAAAGCCCTCCTCCAAGGCAAATAACAGATTATTTTGTGGCCATGCAAGTCCGTGCAAAGTAAAAACACATTTTTGCATTAATTAATTAGGCATCTAAATGACAAAAATATGCATTTATTCAAGTTTATTTTTGGCCAAAAAGTTGCGCAGGGCACCTTTGATAAAACTTTTGAGTAAATTAATGATGAGAAAAGGCAGTTATAACAAGATTAAAAACTTAAAAAAAGATTTTTACACAATAAGTCTCCTTCAGTAATTGTTAATATAAGTAAATGTAACCCTAATGTCAGATGTACATGCTTAGTATTGCAATTTTAAGCAGAAACAGCACAGTTCACATTGATTCATTGATTTGCCAATGTAAAAAAATAAATATTTTTTGCCAGGTAAGATTTACATCAAAAACAAAAATTTACAAATTCATTGAGGGTTAAATATAGCCAATAGTGTTATGCATGAAAAAGAGAGCGATGTAATTGGTTGAAGCAAAAGAAAAAACAGGAAGGACTAGATTTTCAGCTCAATTTCATGTCTACTCAACAGCACATGCATTGCTCGACCTCACTTTTGCTTTATGTAACACCAACTTTCATTCTTGCCCAAGGACACGACACCAATTTGCATGTGAGAATCCAGCTGACAACCTACTATTACAGCACAACTCCCTCTCAACTATTTTCGGGTGAATCGCTCTAACTCTCTCAGACCACTCACTAGGGCTAATTTCTACTAAGACCACTTTCCTTTTGGATTGTTTTATTCCTCAATTGACACGTAGGTAGGTGTTCTCTTTTGTTCAGTGGCTTTCATTGTTGGCACAGCCGCTATCCTTATTCATATTCTGTTTACAAGCTTCAATAACACAGGATTAAGGCTCTGTTTTGACTTTTAAATGGCTTTCTCCAGTGCAAAAAATAATCAATTTCATACAGGGCTTAGAAGAGCAATGATTCAGATGCTAAGCAAAACAACACGTCATTTTGGCTAGGATGAGGAAAGGTGTATTTAACAAAGACTAAAACACAATTAAAACTGCGAAAGTGTCACGTTTAAACACTATGTTTGAATGTTAAATGGTCAATGCACTGAAGAAAACGGTGAAATGATATTGTGTTCAGTTGGTCGACAACTATATTTTAGTTTACAAAATATGGTTTACAAAAAAAATATATATATATATATTTGTAGATTTAGTTAAGTAAAAGAGCAAAGTTTGCCCGGTACTGCCACCTGCTTGTCTCCACATAGATGAGCTTAATGCAATATTCCAGGCAAAGTCATAACATCACCTTTACAAAGTAATACAGTACTGATATTTTTGGCTGATATCACCATTTGTCAAAAGCAATTTAGAATTTAACATCCAGCGCAAGGCTCACAATTCTATTTATTATGGTTGAAAACTAAAGATTACTGTTCTCTGAGAAAATACATAGGCCTACCTACTTACCTACCTACCAACATACCAACATACATACGTACATACTGTTAAATTGGAGTAGGTTTGTCGTTTTTTTTTTTTTTTTTTTTTTGTGAAAAAAAAAAAATGCAATAATTTGTTGCATAATTATTCTTAGTCTAATTTTTCTATCATATTTATCTTCACTAATGAGTTGTAAGTTTGTCCCAAATGTGAATCTATCATCTAAAACTACATTTTTGAACATAACATCCCGCAGTGATGGAAATATTGACATTAAAGCGTCGAATTCCAATACTTGCTTCTAAAATTGCAGGCTTGATACTAATTTGCACATTCTAATTTTAAGGAAAGGTATTGATTTTAGTATTGCTGGAGCCATTTCATCATTGGTTAGTGTCAGACTCACTTCATCAGCAGCTTTTACGTTAAATATACCTGTTTTTGCAGACCTTTTTGTCCTTTTAGAGATAAACAGAAATGAGTTTTATACATATATATTTTTAGATGGCTTCATCTGTAAGGTTTTACTGTTATCGATCATCCGTTTTGTTATATATAAAAATGACTCTCCCAAAATTCACTTCTATAACCAAAGTTGCCCACAAATTCATGCACATCATTATGCCTAAAACAGGTGGTGTCTTTTACTACACTATACTACATGCAGTGTGACTGATCTTCGACTAAAGACATTTTGTAAGATGAAAACCATACTTAATGTATAATCTAACAAGGTGACTATAACATGTGAATGTACAATTAAATTCACACATGTACTGATACATTTCGTCTAGCAACTATGCAATATTTATGAGCACACTTTATCACTAGGCAGTGCTATTGTCTTAATTCAACACAGCGGGAATTCACTCCTTGAAGAATAAACAACTCCTCTTGTACAAATATAGAACTTCATCTCAGAAACAACATGGCCTCCGCGTCTCACTTTCCCTTCGCTCGTCTCACATCGAGATAATGACAGCGCTCGGAGCCTTAAGGCGACGGTGGTTTGATCCGACACATTATCATTCCAGAGGAGAGTCTCATTGTACGGTTTACAGAGTGTGGGTTTAACCGAATGTGGGCGTAATGACAGTTTTCACACATAATAAGGACCGAACAGCACCAATGATATGAAAAGGAAAAGTGGAGTGTAAGAGAGCTGTGTTAGGTAGTGTTTGGGAAATCACTGACAAGATACAAGAGGTTTATTTACTAAACCAAAAACCAACAAAAATAATACAAATTACCAATACTGTTACATTTTACTACACTTTAAAATATTAATAGCCTAAAGGCTATTCTTGTTTTTTTTTTCATATCTAGTTGTTAAAATAGCTTTAATGACATGTAACAACCTTGTACTTATGGTAACACAACAAACACATACATAAAAAAAGAATCATAAAAGTACAATTGTGAATGTGGTGTGTGCCACTAACACTTTCACAAATGGATAACAAAGCTGTTTCATTTAGCTATAAACAAATTATGTAAAATGGAAATGCAAGGATACAAATAAAATCACCTGTCAGTACTTATTGTTGGCTGTAATCTATATCTATATCTGTAATCTGTAATTTGTAATGTATTTATTTTCTGCTTGTTCCTGTTGCGGGTGACTGGAGTCTTTCCCAGTGTCTTCGGGCCTTAGGCGGGAGAACACACTGGACAGTGGCCAACTCGTCGCAGACGACCATTCACTCTCACTCATTCACAGGGGAAATTTACAGTGATGCTCATTTAACCTAAACATGCATGTTTTTGAAGATGGGAGGAAACTGGAGTACCGAGAAAACCCACAGTAACACGGAGAGATTGTTGATATGGTCTGACCCAGGAGTCGAACCCATAATCTCCTTATTCAAATTATTCACATATACAGGCTTTTACAGGCACTTGTTATATTCATGGCCAGGCTTATATCGGGCCACGAATATAATAACAAGAATATTCAAAACTGTGCATCTGAAGTTTTTTAGCATTCCAAGGTTATGAAAGATGTCTTTTGTGTTCCAGTATTTTTCATTTGAATTACAACAAGGCATGCACTAAAGCCACTTCAGCTCAACAGCCTAATAAAAACAGAGATATCTTCAAAAGTAAAAAACACAGCAGAGGGCTTTTCAAAAAATGTCATGATATGAGTTCACAGTGATCTGTTTAAAAATCTGACAAGCAACAGCAGACCAATCTAGGTGCAAGGTAAAGTCGGTCCACGTTTAGTCTTGACTTTGACACCAGCAGAAATGTTTAGTCCTGAGTCTGGCACCAGCAGGAGGCCGGTCCGGATTTAGTCCTGACTCTGACACTAGCAGGAAGCCGGTCCAGGTTTAGTTCTGACTCTGGCACAGGAGGCCGATCCACGCTTAGTCCTGACTCTGACACCAGTAGGAGGTCGATCTAGGTTTGTCCTGGCTCTGGCACCAGTAGGAGGTCAGTCTAGATTCATTCCTGGCTCTGGAAGGCCGATTCCTGAGGGAGATCTTCAGAGTTTGGAATGACTCATATGCTTGGTGCTAGGTCACACGTTTTTAAAGATACACTGTGTTACTTTTCTGATGAGTCCAACAGCATACAAATTGCCCTGAAAGCAAACACTTTTGTTACACAAGATGACAATGTTGAGATTGTTCAATTTCAGGTGTTTTTGCTCAAAAATAGCTTGTACAACATGTTACATTGCTTTCAGTCCAAATGCAGCAGCAACAGTCCCCTACCATTACTATCTCTAATTTTATCCCTGGTTCATTAACCTAATTTGGATTCACAATACACCACTGCATGTGACACCATTTCACCATAATGATGCACATCATTTCATCATTTTCCTCCACTGTTAGACCATTTACTATCCCCCACCTTTTAGCGGAGTCTAAACACTGCACGCTTCACAGAACATTTATTATGTCATGACAGATCCGTGCACATACTTGTCTTGTTTACATTATACCAGCAGCATGCCCGCAGACCAACTATACGCCCCATTACGCGAAACAAGATCCGGTCACAGTGAACAGTAAAAGGGACATTGAGGGAGCAACAGTGAAAATACACACTCTCGAAGTCACACCAACTGCTATTCATTACAGCGCAGATGAAGATTAATGCCTTAGATGTACGACTGTAGCTAACGGCGCTACCCCGACTCTACGATAATCAACCCTGGAAGACAAAAGCACAACGAAGCATTTACACCCAAATCGATCGGACAACCAAAACACATACTTCAAAATCAAATCCTGAGGTATTGCTTTCAATCACAGTAGTACAAAGACGCCCCAATACCATATGTGAGCGAGATAGTATTAGACAAACGGATATGAGCTGCGTATTGAAGTGTATTGACTGTGCGCTAGTCAAGACACGTCTGCTGGATGTGTCTGAAACCAGGTCACGACAGCAGAGATGACAAGCAGAATGCAAATATCCTCAGGTTCCTGCAAACTGAATTCATATAGAGTAGGAAAATATGATGGAATGGTTCAACTTATTGTTGCTAGGTTCTATACATCATTCATTCATTAGAGTTTTGTTTATATGATTAGCGTTATTAAAAAGGAAAAGAAAAAAAAAATTAGGAGATTTTTTTGGACAGGCAAAAAGTATGTTGAAGCATACAAGGGAAACCTAATTTTGTTTATTAAGAAGAGATTATGTTTAAATTGTCACTTATAAGACTTAGAAGATGGCATCTAATTTGGTGTACTTTGACATTTTTTTCCAACACAAAACGAGTCAAATACATAGTCCTAACCTAAGTACCCTTCATAAGCCTCTCTGGACCCCAAGTTTGTCACATGTTGGGCACCACTGAGACTACCCAACTGAATCAAAAGTTAACATCATTTATTCAATCTCTCTTTTTTTTTAAATTAAAATAAGGCAGCAAAATGCATGTTAATAACTTTATCATGAAGTAAATACAAGGTATATTCGTTAGATTTAAATTTTGTGGTTTTAATTAGTGACTGAACCCATTAACTGTTTGCACTATAACAATAACTGCACTGCTGCATTTCATTTGTATTCCATTGTTGTAGTATATTCTAAGAAAACCATTCATTAACTTAAAATGTCAAATTATAGTATTTACATTCCAGAAATATATTAATCTTCTGGATAATTTCAGGTGCATTCCCATTCCACAACAAAAAAGGGAACCTAAACAAAAAACAAGTCAACACTGGGGCTTACAACTGATTAGAGAAATTATTACAAGAATAGAGCATGTCTGGTTCAAATCAAGGACTGAAACTACATCTTAATCACTGCAAGAAAGTAGCAATAAAATATTTCACCTGTGGGCAAAAATAGAAAGTGTGTGAGAAATATTATCTTTGTGTTATTTGTGTTAAATCACATTACGATATGCTTTAAAGCTCTATACATTTTACAGACTGGAGGTAATGTTTCATGTACGATCAGATTTCTGTATTAACCATTCAGAGGTCTGCAAGCAGTGCTGTTACTATGAGCAAATCAATGGAGCGTCTACGCCAGGAAACTCAACACTGGACTAGACAGGACATTGTTCTACATGTACACACTGACTCCTCTTAGACATGGTCCAAACACACCCAGACATTTTCATGTTCTTTTTATAGACTGTGTCAGTTATTGTATTATATGCTACGGCGCCTCAATGCCAATGCCAGGTACAAAAAACACACACAAAAACCTTGACATTAGGTAATGTGGAGTCTTGTTACTAGGGATGGAAAAATCGATCGAAGTTCGCAGAAATCGAATCGTAAGGCCAGAATCAATCAGTTTTTTTCATGCAGGCACTGACTTACACACACACTCTGTATTTGTATATTACACACATTAATACAAAAATAGTAACAATGTTTGAAGAAACAAAGCCTGAACTTGTGCCAGATCTGACTGAATGTGCATTATTATGTTGCGTTAACAACTTATGGCTTAACAACCCTAAATATGGACACTAAATATGACTGTTTACTGTTTGGATGTTGACAAAAAAACACTAGTTCTAAGTTCTAACAACAGTGGCTTTGTTTTAAATGTCAAGTAATATGGTTTATTTTGTGTCTTAAGATAAAAAAAGTTAATATAGATAAACTAACAAAATCGAACAAAATCGAAAATCGTGGCTACAAAATCGAAAACTGAATCGAATCGTGACTTAAGTAATCGTCCCATCCCTACTTGTTACTAAAATAAACATTCTTTAAACTGCAGCTTGTTGGTTGTACACCTTAAGCAAACTAGAATAAACAAAAACCTGTTCAGCTGGCTTTTGGTTGGAAGCACAGAAAAACAAAAAATGGCTGCATAAGATCTTAATTCACAAAAATGCTGAAACCTAAGGATTATACTACGTATATCTCCCATATAGTTGTATAAATGCCTACATTTATTCTGAAAAGAATTTGTTTCTCGCTGCAGAATTTGATGATGTCAAATGAGAAATTCAATTTGAACAAAATATCCAAAATGTCAAACCTTTACCTTAATAGTTTGGAATTGACTTCTTAAGATCATAATCCAATAATCTTACAGATTAGACCCAATAACCGTTCTGTATTGTATATTCAATAAAAAATTATTTAAACACCATTGTTCTGTATTCAACACAGTATTGTTGACTGTGACAAGATTATTCCTATACGATGGCCAGTTTTTTCTTTTATCTGGACAAACACTGAAGAACCGTAACAGAAAAAAGAACAATAAACAAATCAACAAGTGTTGTGATGTATGTGATAGCAACCTATTGCCAACCATCATCTAAAAGCATCTGTAATCTTTCTGCAGTGCATACTTATTTCAATTTATCCCACCAAACTGTCCCAAGAAAATCTAATTTCAAGCAAAACCAGTCACACAAATCTGATTTATTTTGTAGATGTTTTGATGATCTCATTTCACACCGCCTTTAGCTACAGCTGTCTGCACTCAAAAAAGGAGGAAAGCATGTCTTTTACAAGAATCTGTCTTTAGCCACAATAAACTAACAATCAAACCAGGCCACGCCACCTTGTAATTATAACTTCCCACTTATTTGCATGTCTTTCAGATCCAGGCACAATTCTGAAACAGGCATGTCACGTGATCCACAAACAGCAGGAAAAACGTTGTTGTTTATTGTTGTTTATCTGAGCGCCTGTGGCTCTTTGTGTGGCTGTGGAGGATGGTGATGAGCTGTTTACTCAAACCAACATTAAATTAGTCATTACTCCAGCGCACAGTAAACAAGATCATTAGGGATTTTGCGTATATAAATAGCCTCATAAGCGAGATAAAGCGACTGGTTTGTGGGTGAAATGCTGAAAATGATGGCCTGGGTTGTCACGTTTTGAAATCGTGCAGCACGTTGCGCAGATTATGCCGTCTGTCTGATTCAGGCCCAATATGATGATGCAAAGTCACTGCTTAATCTGACCATAATCCCTGAAAACATTCAGGCAATGCTCCTGCGGCCGGCACTGTTTGTCCGGTCCCAAAGCAAATAAAAGGGCTTCTGCTCCCAATACAATAGGCTGTACTCTCTATAGACGTTCAAGGGGATGTGTTTACAGAGATGAGCCTGCTTGTGTTTGGTGATAACGTCCTTGCAGTGGTAAAAGGGTGAAATACATCTAGCATCTCAGAAAACATATTTATTGAGCAACTAGTCAAGGAATATCTTAATAATAATAATGAGCATTAGCTTCCAGTATTACCATTTTGCAGACTTTTCACAATATTAATAATTAAAAAAAGATTAATTTTAAGTAGTTATTTCACAAGAATAATATTTTTTAAAACTTTTGAAAAATGTAAATAGAACAAAATTTTCTTTTGTGACACATTTTTTGCTTCAAGGACAATTGCTTGGACTGTATGTGAGATGCAGTAGTGCACGTGTGACAGTGGTGAAAAGTTTTGAGAATTCTTGCTAAAATGTCTGCTTTAGATTTGTACTTCAATTTACACTGTGTACATTTTAGGAGGGGTCTCCAATGGCCTCTTCTCCGTGGAGAGAACAGTATTTTGTCCATGCTAAACTTAGATACAGTATATCCACAGAGATGTGTTCGTGGCACCGTGATTTTCAAGGTAATGTTTGAGCAATGAAAACATCGACAGTGAAATGATTTCTTTATGATTAATGCTGCACTATAAAACATTCTGGGCAACAACAACATGGTTATTTCTATACATTTTTAAAGCATTTATCAGAGTCACTGTTATGTCTTTGGCCTCAAGTCCAAGTCTAGTCCCAAATCAAACAGAGGCAAGTCCAAGTCAAAGTTCCAGTCACTGACCTTCAAGTCCAAGTCGGAGCCCCACAAGTCCAAACTGAGTCCAAGTCCTCTGGTGATATGACCAAATACTAGCCTGATGGATCAGTCAGTTTCATTTCACTTTGTAGAAACAAAGAAAAAAAAAAATAAATTAACTAATCGCTACTTTCTGGTCGTTTTGCAGTCCAGGAAGTAGAGCATAATCATGTCTGCCAGTGATTGTTGCTGTTTCTGTGAGATCAACAGACAAAATAAAAGCAACAAAATCATTTTCTAAGTTAATGTTTGACACAAGATCAAAAGGAGGAAAATGCATACTGTCTGCTTGCTATCTCAACTTGGGTTGGTTCTAGCCTAGATCTTTGGTTCTTGCCAACACACTGCTTCACTCGTGTTCACTGATTAGACGACTACAGTTGGAGTGAAATGAAATTCAATTGGCGCCAGCCTGGCTAAACAAATACACTGTGTATTTAAAAAAAAAATTCTGATCACAAAGAAGTGAAGAGAGGCATGTTCCAGTTTGTTAATGTAAAATTACACTTTTTTTTTTTGAGGAGAAGCACTGAGTTCTCTCAATCACAGAGCTTCAAGTCAAATTCAAGTCTCAAATCCAAGTCACCCCTGTGGCATTTACAGTCTTCTTTATTTATTTGTCTTTGCAAACTGTTGTCAATGTGTCGTACAAATTTTGACCAATCAGAGGAGGCGGTGGTCTTCTGTTATTTGTGTTTGTTGGGCAAAGGACATTAGCAGAAACAGAAAAACACTTTTACCAAAAACATTGCAATTGCAGTTAGTTTAAGTGTTCAAAATAAAAACCTAAACAAAATACTGAGTCAAAGAAATCCTTAAAGACAAATGGCATTTCCACAAAGAATACAGTATGCATTTGAGTGTGACTTTGAGGCTTCCATCTCCCTGGAGGCAGCACATGCAGCACACACTGTACTCTGTATGGGCCAAATTAGGCACAGACTGAGTGATGCAGCATTCTCCTCTATCTGTCCTTTAAAACATCTCATTACAAACTTGGCTCTATTTTTCCAACTTAAAGTCTAACTGCACGCTTGCCAAGACATCACTTTAAGTAGTTTACAGATGGTGGAATGACTCAGCGGATTTTTTTGAGCCCCATACAACTTATTGTCAGTTCAATTTCATTTTGAATGTCTTTTAAACAAAGAAAGAAGTTTTTAATGTAATATACGTTGGATGATGAGGCATTTGTCAGAGCAGATCAGGTCACCAAACACATCCCGGTGAACATGGAGGTGATAAGACACCAGCTCCTCCATTTATAGATGAGTGTAAAGTTGCGTCTTTGATACAGGCTGTTGAAGTAGCAGTAAATAATGAAACGTACCAAGCTCCAGAGAGTCGTAAAGAATATAATGTCTTAAAACAATGTGAAATTAAAGCTTCTCTTGAGAGACAATATTTGATAGAACAGCTTATAGTGTTTGTGCTCTGCTAAGTGAGCCACAAAAGCATTCTTCTGTGTTTTTGTGAGCAACACTGACATAAATAATGATCTTTGATGTTCTTTTGTCAAGAGTGCAGAGAAATCAATTAGAGATAGAGCGATATTGGCTAATGTTAGTAAAAAATAAATAATAGGACTGAAGGGGAAACATGATGCTTATTAACATACAGTAAAAAATAAGATGATAGCACTACAAAAAACTATGACTACAGGTTCTTATAGGTTTGCAGGATGGTCTAATTATGTTAAGGGAGTATACTTTTTTACAAATAGTTTTCCAAACACAAATATTAAAACAATAACCTATAGAGTTAATCATAAAATGAAAATTGCCATAACAACATCATTGAAGACATAACATTAATGTGGCTTTTATATTTTGATACTCGAGCTATGCAAGTTCTGTTTTCACTATGCACATCTTAGTTCTTTCATTAAGTAGTGTTTTAGCCTCTGCAGAGCCTCCACAGTAAATGTTAAAGTCCCTCGGATCTACGATTTAGAACGACCAGACAGATTAATCATAGGCTGTACCAATTTTGTACAATCTGTGTCACACAACTGTGTGGAAAATTATATCACAATATTCTAAACTGCAAACTATCCGCACCTTTTTGACAATATGAAATAGAGTATGATACTACCCAACATTCAAATTTAATGCTATTGAAACAAGCATAACATCACCCTGGACATGAACTATTTGAGCCACTCCCTTCGGGCAGGAGGCTACAATCCACAATCCGGACCAGAACCTCAGGCCACAAGAACACTGAAACATGTCATCATCACCTGTCACTTTATTAGTCATATATCAACTTATCTACTTGTACTGACAGATCGCACTATTGTTCAGATTACTGGGTATATTTATTGCCTAATTTTACTTCATTTTTTGTATGCCCTTATACTTTTTATTATACATTTGAAAATATTTATATCATAGTTGATGTTTTATTCTTATTATTATCAACAGTGTTATATTTTGCACACTGGCATCAAGGTAAGTTGATAATGCAAATAAAACCTTTACTGACTCTAAACGGTTTTCAACATCTAAAAATAATACAGATATATTCTGCAATAAGTGCAAACTGAAATTCTACATCTGTTCAGGTGTCAGCCTCTGACCTGCGCCTCAGCTGTGGCTCCCCATTATCCACCACAGACACTCAACATGTCTGACCTCTCACTGACCTTTACCATTCAGCCTGCCCGCTCATAAACAACCTATATCAGCCTGCTTTGTCCTGTCCTAAGATGTAATTACCAATATATGAGATGGTTCCCATGCATTGCTCTGGATGAGATTGTTTGACCTGTATGCCCGAGAGAAAGAGAATTTCATTAAGCGTTTTGATTGTGTAATATTGCTTTGATAATGAAAACAGAATCAGCAGATCAGAGGTGGCCGGATACTTTACTGAGGTTAGGAAAAGCTTTAAAATTAGTTCCTTAGTTAACACTTTATAAAGACATGATAAGCACTATTATTGTATCTATAAGCACTTATGTTGTATTTCTCTATGCACTATTGAATAATTCTTAGGCAAACATAATAAGCAGCGCATGATGCTCTGATAAACACAAATTTGTCACACACATTTGTTTAATTATTGCCTTATTTACATTTAAAATATTAGAGGCATCTGCAAACATTACAATTGCATAAAAGCATGTAATGTAAATAATATATAATAAATAATTTACAAAAGGAATATAAAGGAACAAAGGTGTACAGTATTACAAAACTCTACCAAATAATGGGCCAAATTAACATCCACTTCTACACATACGCAACAAAACACTTTATTTCTAGTTAAGATTGTCATGGTGAATCTTCTAAACGTTCCAAAAAATATATATTTTCATTTTAGGCTAGGGTCCACTTGTTCCAATGAGTGCAATGCCCAGAATATACAATCCACCAGCCTTGAATAAAACATCAAGAGTGGCCTGAATATTGATGTGGAGAAACAGCAGGAGTGATGGGAATGCAGAGGAAGAAGAGGAACCAAAGAGAGAAAAGAATGAATGAAACGACATGTGTGTATTTGTCCAAGCCAGTGTCTGCTGTCTCTGTCTAAAGGCTGATAATGGTTTTAGCTCAGCAGTGCTCTGGATGACCACAGCAGCAGGGCTAAGAATAGGCCCACACACCGACTGGCCGCATGTCATTAACCTGAAGAGACAGGCTGATGTCAAGAGTCTGAGAGAAAGTGACCCCCATTAAAAGAATTAAACAGTATTTGATCATACAGGATATTGAGCTAAAATAAAAAAAATAATATAGACATGGCTGCATGAATAATCTTATGTTGGAATCGAACAGTGGTGATAACAAAATAAAGGAATCAGTTCTCTAATAGAGTACAATTAGGGATTAATCAAGCACGCATGAGTCAGTCAATTAAAATAACATTTGAGCTAATCAAGAGGGAATACTGTTATAACATGCCAAAAACTCATTTAAAAAAGTGCATGATATCTTTCTCTTCAAATGTATTTGTTTTGCAATGATTTATAGGTTTAACAAAACCGATCGCAGCATTAAACAGTAGTCACTGGCTCCATACTGTCCTGGGGCAGATTTGTTCCATGTCAAAGCAGATGTGGTCATTTACACCTGTGGTTCTTGGAATAGATGCTTGACAACTAGAATTATGGTCTGCTTAGAAATGTAAGTAGAAGCACATACAACTAGTCTTCTGCTAAATAAAAAAAGTAAAAAAAAAAAATGCTGCAAGTGTTACTGTTGTCTTAGAGACACACCTTGATCTGGTGAGTATGCATGAACTTCAAAAATATGAAGTAGCACTTCACAAAATGGAGGTAATCACAGTGTTGTGTCTCAGAATTGTTGTGCTCTCATTTCAATTATAACTCACATGGAAAACAAAACATCTCTTTGCCATAAACACTCAAGAACACTGAAGGCTGATGTGAACATCTGATGAAAGCTAACATTTATTTAGAGAAATTTAGCCCTGTTTGCTTCCAGAGTCGAAAGTGTACGTTTGTGTGTGTCCTGCGTCAGCAGGGAGCACCAGAGCATCACAGTCTTATGCTTCATACGCGCCACACAGGACGGGTCAGTGACCACACAGAACATGGACATCTCCATGACAATCCTACATTATCACTTGTGCTAAAGAGATCAGCCAATAGCTCAGCTTCACGCTGACTTATGGTTACCCTTAGCAACCTTAAATGTCATTTGACATTTTTACAATTTAACTATTTCTCTGTAGGCTGGAAACACACAGTATGAACCTATTCTCCCTATTCTACTCCAGCAAACACAACTTTTCTTACAACAAATTATAAAATAAATATACCATGGCACTTTAATAATGCACTGATTCACTTTTGGGTAGGGAGTCTTTTTTCTGATTCCATAATAATATGGTATAATAATGCTGTGATGTTAAGAATACATTAAGTATACATTCAAAATTTCACTTTGAGTGGATTTATTGCCTTAACTGGCCTTGATGAATATGCCTACTGAATACAGACCCTCCACCAAACTTTCACACTTACACAGAGAGTAGCAGAGAATCATCTGGAATCTGCCACTTCTGTGATATGATAAAAAGATAATTCAGAAAATTTTAATTTGAAGTTTTTACAAGGTTTTACAGTTGCGGTGCAGCAGCAACTATTTTTTTATCCACTCACTTTTGGGAAGAGCACAAATCTTTCACATTACAGGAATTGCAGTTTTATATAATATAGAGCATTTTATAGAGCATTTTTCATGACACTCCATACTCGGTACTGGTGTAGTCACAGGGTGGACTGACAGAAGTGAGGCTGCCATTTTGTGCCAATGGCCCCTCAGACCACATTTTAGACTTTGCCTAAACATTTTGGGCCATTGGCACAACATTTTAGACTTTGTCTAAAATGTTATATAATATAGCACTAAACTTATCTATAAATATAATAAGCATGTTACACAATATTGAAAAAATCCAGGCCAGATCTGTGGAGAAGCGAGCTTCTTACAATTAGAATGGTGGTTTTTAAAGGTGTTTTTAGGCAAGAAAACACTTAAAAATGCATAAATCAAACATAGATAATGCCATGTACCTTAATGATGCTGTTTTATTACTGTATTTATTATTAAGAATAATAAGTATTATTGATATTCTACACAGAAATCTGAACAAGATTTTCTGGAAACAATCGCTGAGCTCTGAAAGTAAGCACTGATAGAGCACCAAATAAAAACTAGTGCCGCAGTGATTACATTAAAGTCTTGTCCATATGCCATTAGAAGATGAGTGGACACTCACTCATTAAACAAAGGCAGACACCACTGGCTCATCTCCAGTCTCATCTCCTGAGCTGCAATGCTGCTGAACTACTGTTCAGGGTGTCCATAAAGTCTCTTTGCAATAAAGCAACATAAAAAACAAAGCCGTACAAAGACAACTGGTAGATATTATAGATTAGTTTTATTGCACTCAGTGACTTTCAGTTTTTTTTTTCTTCATTTAATACACCTGTATGTGCACCATTAGTCACATGAAGCACATCAGGACAGTACTTGATTTTGTGTCGTGTTTGCTGTAGCTTAGCCTTGCCATCAACGATGACAATTATGTCCGTTATCTTTTGCTTTAATTCAATTAGGAATGGAACAGTGTGACATTTTCACAGTATGATAACCATGGCAAAAACAATGAAGATGCCATGGAGTTGCTCATTTCATGATGTTTACGAAAACTACAGATTTCAAAGGTAAAATAGTTATATAAGTATTTAAGATCACAATTACAATATACAAGCGAAATACGTGAATTGAACCAGACATTTTATGATGGTCTCATATCTGTGACATGTATAACGACTTAACTACAGGACCTAACCTTTCAAACATGCATGTGGAGCATTTGTACAGAATTACCATGGCATTTTATTAATGTGGTATGACAGCCTATTGTATACTGCATCTATCATACTGTCCTGTTTACCAGATACTGTATATATGGGGCTATGTTACAAAGACACAGAACATAACTGAACTAACGCAAAAAATAACAGCTGTAATAAGTCAAGTGCCATCTACTTCATTTTAATAATGATATTCAATTAGAAATGAGAAAAGAATCTGATTGAAATGTTAAATACTTTATCTATAAACTACAAAAATGCCTCACACATCTCTCCATAGAAACGGTCACTAGAGTCTGGCCTTAGCATGAATCATTTGACTGCAAGGACCAAGATGTGACGCAAAAAGCAATCATATGCAGAACAGATATTTATAGCATGATTGAGAAATGAAAGTAGTGAGCGATCCAGCTATGCAAACAATGTGGGCTTTTATTTAATTATTACAAGGCAGCAATGACTATAATTATTTAATCAACAAACAAAGAACAATAATGGGGCTGCCACATAAAACAGACTAATAACAAACAAGGGAAAAGGACCAGTGAAAATAGATTATTAAGTTTAACCTCAAGTTGATACTGAGCATTCGTTAAGTATAAGGTTAGTCCGGTTAATGCTTTTTTAATCTACTTTTTCTGTTTGGATAGCGAAGGATTAAAATTTATTCTACAGCTTCTAAAAAAAACACAAAAGCAACTCTAGATTTGTCATGTTATCTTTTGAGATTTCATGATGAGAGATCTTTCTCCATTTATCGTATGCTCTATTTGTATCAAAGAAAAATGTTTTTTTTTTTAGAACAGGTAGATTTAAACACATGCATGGCAAAGAAAAGTCTGAAACTAGTAATTGAAATAAAAAAATAAAATAAAATAGGAGGGCCGAAGAAATTCTGACTAGAATAAAAACATGTCCCAAGCACCAATTTGCAGACTAAAAATGGGGCGTGGCAAACCCCCCTAAGCTAAAAAACAAACAAACAAACTTGTCTCAAAAAGACAAAAGATTCAAAGAAGAAAAAACAACAATTTGTCCTAGAAAATAAAGAAGAAATACTGTATTTATAACTAAAAAGGTGAGTTACACCAGTGATTAAATTCTGAATCTTCATCTAATTCAATTTTCTTGTTCAACATATAATGTGTCAACAAATAATTGCGACTAAAGAATTACAGCACAAAAATTGAAATCATGCACTGATAATGAAAAAATATATAGTTACTCATTTCTATAGGAGTCAATAAATACAATAAACTAATTTATTAACAATGCAAGAATAAGAATGATAACAAAAACGTATACGATAACGTGTCTTTTCAGGAGGAAACTGATCGTTTTTGCTGTCGGAAAGTTACTACATGACAATTTTAAATGTTACATAGGTTACTCAAAATTTGAATTTTTGAGTAATTGCAAGTAAATACAGACAAGTGGGTGGGAATAGGTGGTAGGTGATTTTCTGAGCGCTCAGGCATCAGCTGTAGTACAAAACAAGAGAAGTCGAACATGCATGAATCAAAGCAAATACAACCGTTTTAACATGGAAAGTGGATATTATTTCATCCACTTTAAAAGCGTAGAATGGAACTATAATAGATTTATCCCAAAACCAAAAAATACATGTATTATTGTTTTTTAATTGAAAAATATTAAAAACATATAGTTCTGATACCAACAACGGTTATTTTCAAGTATTTTCAGTGTTGCATCTCTTTTTACATCATAACAATGCTAACACAAGGCTGCACAGTTTAACAGTGAGTCTTTGCACAGCACCTCCTCCTTCACTTCACATTGCCTCTGCACCTTTTCCATCTACCTAACCCTTATCTCTTCTTCTCTTCTGCCTTTCCCCATCTCTGTCCCTCCTCCCCATCTGCTCGCTCCCAGCTGGATCTCTTCTTTACGGTGCACTGCAGAATGACTCACACACACACACACGACATACACACACACACACAATCTGGTGCCCTGAGCCCTGCAGGTGTCCAAGCACAGCCACCAAAGACCCCACTGCTGTCTGCCCATTCACAACACTTCATATTTATTAACAAAAAAAAACAACAGTGTCAATGAGAACAAACTGTCCTCTTGTGCCAAAAAGGATATGTGTTTGTAGAGAGTGTTTTTGTAGCATCAGGAAAAAGCTGTTAAATTACCTGGCAATGTTTGAGGTAAAAATATGTCTGGGTAACAAGATGTCTGCTTTGCTAATGATTTGTTTTTTGTTTTTTTTAAAGAAACACGCGCTCGCACAGAGAGAGCTCTGTACAAAGCAGCCTGTGTTTCCATTAAGAAGCACTTGCATTGGCTGCACTACACCAAAATCAATAAATAAAAGCAAGTAATGGACTATGCACAGAAGAAAAACTGACATTGAACAAAGAATTAGGGGAAAATACATTTGATGTGGAAATATCTATTGCCATATCAAATTCTAATCTGTGCATTATAGTCAGAGTGTTTGTAATAGTGCAACATAGAATGGCATAACATGATTTTTTTTCTCAACAAAGCTATGCCGTCCAACCAGGTGTTGTAGTCGTTCAAAGAACTTCTTGGTCGACAACAGACATGTCTCATTGACCGATGAATCGACTAAAAGTGGCCATGGAAAAATCTGTCAAACTGAAAGTGTCTTTTTGATCTGTTGGTTTATTTGATTCTCACAGTGCTGGAAAATGACTAAAATGCATTGGAGTTTATGCAAAAACAATGCTGCATGCAAAAAGCAATAAGTAACTGTCTATGTACATGTAAAAAGTCATAATTGACTCGTTCAATGTTCCACGTTTCTATATAAATCATTATAATCTTAATTAAAGAATTTGTTGGCAAAAAAAAAAATTCGACTAAGATTTCATCGCCCGATTAATCGACTAAACAACTAAATACCTACAACCCTACCTCCAACCTCACTTTACACTGGTGCTATGATAACAAATATTTTTTATATATTATATTATTTAATAATATTTTTTTCAGAATACTGGATACAGTTAGGGGTAAGTCTAGGAATCAGTTATTTGGGGAAGAGATACAGCATAGTGCATACATACTACTAGAGGAGTGATGGCCACACATAATAATTACTGATATACTAAGATGAACATTACTGTGAAGTTAAATTCTTATTTGCTTGCTTCCTTTTAAATAATAGTATAGACTAGTTACAGTTACTGAATATATAAAAGTCTTGTGCTAGTGGGATCCTTGAGATGTTTTGAGCCCTTCTGATGACATGACTGTTGTACACAGTATGTCTTGTAAGGAGGAGAATCTTAAATATTGCTATCATTTCCAATCTCAAAATAGTGCTGTGAGGAAAACAGTATAATAAATTATGAAATCCTTTGTTCAAATATTTGTTGAAAAAACAGCTAAACAAATACAGAAGAAACAACAGACCATGATCCTTTGCTCTATTTCAGTGTTGACAACATGAAGACACGGGATTAAGTGTCACATTATGAGTCCAAAGAATTGTACAGACACAAAAACAGAAATAGAACTTAAGACAAAGTGAGGAAAGAAACTAACTTACACCAATTATTATCAGTTATTGTACCTCCGCTGTTTAACTCCACTAAAAACCTTTTTGTAAATATTTTTGTTAGTCTACCTAGCTTGCAACATGATTCTGCAGTGTTCAAATGGTTATTTTCAATACTTGCATTGAAGATGGGACAGTGTGACTCTCCAGCGCATCCCAAAGATTCTCAAAAGAGTCGAGATCTAGACTCTGAGATGTCAGGTCCATGTGTGAAAATATATCTCCTACTCCTGAACAACTCTTTCACTATTGTCATATACAGTAAGAATCTGTTCTTGCCATCGCAGAAGCAGAAATCTATTCACGGAATAACCTTTACATTCAGGATGTTCAGGTAGCTAGGTAATGTCATTCTTTGACCACACAGTAATATTGCAGAATCTAGACCTATTTCAGCCTCTACTTTTATTAAGACGGCAGTGTTAAAAGGGAAAAAAGAAAATAATGATTTCAATATTAGACTTCACTCAATACTTTTGTGCTATTTTAAACCATCATGAGGTTGAACCCAGAGGACAAAACCATTTCCAATCCTATTACTGTTTTTAACACTTTTAAAGTGAGTCTTTGGAATATGACAGGAATGTTCCAAGTCAAATGGTCACGAATTAATAGTTAAGAGTAGTGTCTCCTGTGTCTGATATCATGCAGAAAGATAAGATTGTATCAACAGAGTTAAACTATCCCTAAAAGTGAGCATATCTAATTCTCATTTTTATTTATAAATACTTTAAAGGAGATATATCTAAACACAACTGTGCCTCCTCGTTGTTAGATTACTAGAACTTGTATTTAGTTTGATAAATGCATGTTTGTGTAATAATGCTTTGGCCTGCAAAATAGGCTCTAGTCTAGATTAAGCACAAAATATTCAAGAATGTTGGGTAGCTATTTTTCAACAATAAATCCAAACACTGTTTATTAAGGTAGATTCCAACTGTGAAGAGTCAGGACTTATTAGAGGTGGAATTTATAAAAGATGGGACTTACAACAGGAAGTCTATTGTCTAATTTCAATTACTATAATATACGATTTACGTCAAACAAAATGTAATTGGATGAAGTGAAGTGCTTACAAAAAGGGGTCACATAAAAGCTGAAAAGATACCAAACTGAAAAAGTACTTTTACAGATAAAATCTACCCGAAACGTCCTGATGTAGATAAGCCTGAGTCTAAATCAATATTTGTCAGGCGTGGCTCAGAGGAAAGCAGTGCTCTGGTACAGTATAGAGACATTAGCATTCAGCGCACAGCCAGGGAACCTCCAGTCAGACCAGCGCAGACTGTCAAATGAAGGATTACACTCAGGACAAGAATGATGGCTTGTCCGCATCAATATGGCTGCTCTTAATTATACAGCAGAAAAAAGTGAGAGTGAAATTACATAGTGTGGCTCCTGTAGTGAGATCTGTATTGCAATGGATAGCTGGGTGTTCATTTACATAACTTAATAAGAGTTGATTTATGCAACTACAAGCTGGTACGGTTTTATGTATGGGCAATTGAACTGGCACAGTAAATGTATATTACATCATTTTATATGGCTTTGCTAACAAGATGCAGGTGTTGTGATGTTGTTGCAGGACAATGGACTTTCACACACCCATAGGTATACTATATACAGTATATGCCAGATGCAGCTGACTAGACCAATAATCAATTGTTCTACTACCAATCATGAGGATTTGAAGAGGATTTAATACAACAATGGTGTAACTTGTCAAACCTCACCTCAACTATTTTCTTGATATCATACGCATGTACATACACACATACTTTGTCTATTTCTGTGAGTTATGATAAAATGTGTTTAATCTCCATGATCTCTACAGTTTAAGCATTCTGATGCCCTACTTTCTCTCTACAAACACACTGAACAAAAATGTAAACGCAACACTTTTTCACAATATGAGATAAATTCAAAGATCTGAAACTGCTTCTATGTACACAAACAATTTCTCTCAAGTATTGTTCAAAAATCTGTCTAAATTAGTGATAGGGGGCACTTCTCCTTTGCTGAAATAATCCATCCCACCTCACAGGTGCATCACATCAAGATGCTGTTTAGACAGCATGATTATTGCAGAGGTATTCTTCAGACTGGCCACAATAAAAGGACACCCTGAAACGTGCAATCTTGAATGGATTGTGGGATGAGGGCTCAGAAAACAAGTGAGTATTTGGTGTGACCATTTGCCTCATGCAGTGCAGCACCAAATGAGGCAAGTGGTGCTCACACCAGATATTGACTTGTTTTCTGAGCCCTCCTCAGCCCCAAACCCGTAAAAAATTGCACGTTTCAGGATGGCTTGTTATTGTGGCCAGCCTAAGGCACACCTGTGCAATTGGGTTACTCAATTTTTTGTTGTTGTATTTAGTAAACTTTGTGTTGTTCACTAAAAAGAATATGATATATGAGGCACATTGTGAAAAAATGAGACCACTGAGTACTGTCTGAACTGAATAACAATTTTTGCTCTAATCAGGAGCCAAATGTAGAGCTCTGATTGAGTGTTGGGTGGTCTTCTCCAGTTTCACTTTGTTGTTTGTAAAAAGAAGCTTCAAAATCATAATTGCAACAAAAAGGAACACGTCGATATTAACCATGTGTCAAAAGATTTATGAGAGGAAGTAGTCAGATTTAAAACCTAATTGAGTTTGCAGTGAGAAAACCAGCACCCACCTCTAACTGACAGCAAACGACTGTAAATTAAAAGCTCATATATGTAAATGTACAGTGTCCAACCTTTTTCTTGCAAGACGACTCAAAATTTCTTCAGGACTGTGAGGTGTAGCGTCATAAACAACGTAAATGCAAACTCATTACTGTGCATATTTTACTCTTATCTTTAATTTCATATTTGATAAATGACAATTTTTTATGAAAGCACAAGATAGCATAAATTATAAATAAAACAAAAACTCTTGAGAGACTGTGATACAATGATTAGCTAGACAGTTGCCCATGGTTGGGCCTGGTGTGTACTTACTTCCAATTAATGAAAAGTTTATGAAGTCAAATCTTAAAAAAAACTGCTTGGACTGTGATAATGATGCTAAGAACGTGCATGAACAGATTGATTACTGATTTAGCTGAAATGTCGAAATCTATCTATGATCAGGGACATTCAGAACTGTTTTCTAAGACTTAAAGGAAAAAGAATAGTATCTCACAAACAGAACTCCATCTAAGTTTTTGATGAGGACAGTTGCTTTGGGTAGCTCAGTTATTAGAAGAGTGCAGTAAATCTTAAATGCACCAACATTTTAGAGCCAGCTGCATACTACAGGTCTCTCCTCGTCTAATTGGGAGGTGGTGATGATACAATCCCATAATCCTGCACAATGCACGGCAGGATTATTGCTAGATCATGACACGACAAATAAGAACGCACATAAAGAAAGATTAGATGCAGCACACATGAATTTTCAGCTGTTTTCGAGAAGCAGGAAAAATGGTTTGTTCCGGAAAAAGCTCTGAACTAAAATCCCCATAGACTTTTCCACGCTTTTCTTTCAACTGCACTGGCAAATTGTCTCCAGTTCTCTGCCAAGCGCTCGATCCTCACACACACCCGACGCTGCTGCCGATGAACATGCTTGTGTGTTCCTGCTCCAAGCACATGGCAACTCACACAGATAAAAGAGCCTTCGACAGTTCTGCATGCATCGTTCTGGAAAAAGATGGCATCGAACAATACTAATTAGGGCTGAGCGATTACAGGAAAACGTCTAATAGAGGTGTTTCTGATAGGTATTGTGAGTTAGATTTGTGATTTATGTTTTAAGTGTACTAATTCATTCAAAGTGCAAGTTGTAAATGGATTAAATACATGCTAAATAAAGAAGTTTTATACAAAATAAGACAATATTTTTTGACAAAAGACTTAACTAATGCTAGTTCTGATGACTGTCATTTTTGATTCACTTTAATATAGAGGGATTTTCAGTCAATGTCACTTTACTACGCATGCGTTATGCAGAAAGATCTGTTCTCCATCTGCTTAGCTGGAGAAACTTCTTTGAATAAAATCACATAAGGCATGAACTGGCCTGAAGCTTGAGACAGTGTTTTTCTTGATGTTTTTTCACTCACCTGAATGTAACTTTTAAGGGTCGTAGGGTCAAATTTCATTCACAAATGTTGACTTAGCAGCATAGCTAACTTGTGTTTTCGCACAGTGATAAACTCTTGTAGTTAGCTGACAATGGAGCTTTTTCGGCTTGTTTCCTCTTTCTACAGTCGGGGTGCGCGCGCATTGCCCGTGTTGATAAACAAAAAAACCTCTACACATCTTGATGTCATTACTTACAGTTTAGTTTGTTTGACAGGGACAATGTGTAAAAATGTTAAACATGTTTTACACCAGATTTTAGCTTAAGTTAGTTTTTGCAGTCTCTGTGCAGTTTGAAAATACAATTAAAATGTAAGCAATAATTCAAATACAGTCTTCCACATGAAATGATTACGTACACAATAAAATCTCACTAAGACCAATACCACATATAATTCTTAATGCTGAACTGCTGGTTTTCCAATTTCTTAACATTACACGAGAAACTCTTCATACCAGAGGAAAGATTCGGACTCTGTGGGAGTTTGGTTCATTCTTTGATGACTTTGAAAGAAAAAGCTCTCTGTGCGAAGGTCGAGCTATGTCTAAGTAATCTACAGTCATTGTGACTTGTGGACCTGGAGGTCCTGGCTGTCTGCTCAGAGCTGATACATTTTTTCAGTAAGACATTTCACATCCACACAGTGCAACTACAGAGAAGCCTTTATCATCTTAAAAACAGCCTTTTTTTAATAATTGTTATTTATTCTTAGACATCCCTACAACATATTTTAAAAATAAATTAACTTAGGGTTAGCACAGCAACACAGCTCACTCAACTCAACTCAACTCAACTCACACTGGCTTCTGAAAGTTGTGAAAAGCTCTTAACACATTATCACAAGAAAGCGTAAATACACATGAGTTTTGGTTGAAGCCACGTAGGGACATTTTCTTTAGGTTTAACAGGTAAGTTTAGGCTTCAAGTTACTAAAATGGTTACGTTTTAAGTGTTTAATGTGTTAATATTCATAAATAATATTTTCAACCACTACAGAAATGATCTGGATTGCAACGCGTGTGTTATATGTGCAAAAAAGACGTGAATCATACTAATATTACACATCCTGTTATTCGTGGTGTATATAGGCTTTTAAACACATTGTTGTGAAGAATTCTAAGAATCAGAATACATTGGGTAAGTGAGCAAAACATGTGGATTGCTAATGATGTCAATAGTTTTGTTTGTTTGCAACACAAGACGGTGTATAGTGCCGTTAGCAGCCCGAACCACTGAACCGTCATTCAAGAACATAATCAAGTAACTGTGCACATTTAGAGCATCTCTCAGGAGGTTACATGTTCCTACTGCATGATGTCTTCAGGTTGAAATCCAGACAGTGGAAACGATTATTTCAGCACTGAAAGCAGCAATTTGCTTGAGGTTTGCTACTCTAAACAAAACCAAACAACATTTCAAATTGCAAAGTAGATCTCTAGATGCGAATATCTAGCGAATTACTTCAATATTAATGCCTGTATGATTTCTTTTGGAGTTCATATGTTTGAATAAAAGTAGGTTTAAGGTTACAGTTGGGCTGCAAAGCTTGTAATTTTTACTTGCATTATTATGATTCAGTTCTTTATGTTGCACATTATTACCGAAACAAGTTCATAGTTCATAGTTTGTAGATTTGTCATTGATCATGTCAATGAAACCACAGTAAACTGAAATAAAGATGCAATTTTAATCATTCTTTGCACAAACAACTAAATATCCAGTCATATTCTGCATTAAAAGCAGTGCAAATAGTTTTCTCATTTTCAAATCACAGACTAATTTCCCTCTTTTGTCAATTTTCCTGCTCACATACATTTAAAACGTGAACTGAATTCAATCAATTGAAAGATAAATCACAAATATTACATATTCTTCACAAACGGTGCAGCCCTTCTACAGATAACATTCTATTTTGCAGTTTGAAAAGACCAAATAACTGCAGCCTTGGTGGCCAATTGAGACCATTCAGTTCGTGATTCAGCATAGAATAAAAACATCCAAAAAGCTAATAGAATTCCGATATAATATGGCCTTTAATCAAATTTCCCAGCATTGCTTTATCATTGAAATCCAAGCCGTTATAATTCTGCCCAACTCAGATAAACCAATTTCTGTCCAAGTTCCCCTTCACGTCCTGCTCCCCCCTCACTCAAAATGGCCCCTGTTATGAATGCTGCACCACGAGCCACAGCGTCCTTGGCTGAGGGATGGAGAGGGATGTCTTTGTCACCGCCAGTGAGAAATAAATTACCGTCTTCTCTTCTCTATACGTGCAGAGAAGAAAGCTGGGCGTGCATAGAACTCATAAAAACCCAATAACTTCAGAGCATTTGGTCACGTAAGGACCATTCTTGACAAAAGGAAAATACAGTATATACACTTTTGTAAGCTGCAGATGCTAGATATGTATCAGACAAAGCTGCAGTGCTAATAAGCAATTACAGACACTGCACTGTAAAGCTAAAGCAGCATTTTAGGATCAGCAATCTGTCCCTGTTTGCATAAAACTGTCTAAAGAGCTCATTCCGTTAATGCGCTGGATATTGGACAAAGCATCCGTATAGAGCCAGCTTTCCAAGGTCACTGAGTTTGTTATGTCTACATTTGCATTCCGTGGTGAGATAAAAGGATGCATAATGTAAAGTATGTTATGATTGTATTAAAGAAATTCACACTGTACTCTGTCTTGTGTGACTGTGGTGATAAATGAGGACTAATGAAGGGCTCAAAAAATGTGATTCTAATTTGGCTGATAATATCAACAGTTGTGCTACCAGACTGTTAAGCGCCATGGAAACGAATACACATAGAAATAGTCTAAATAGATTTAAGAAGAAGAACAGATGCATTAGTAATAATATATAGGCTAATACCATGATTTCAGATGGGCCAATAAACTCTAAACATAGGGCTGGACAACTAATTGAAAGAACTCCACAGACAATACTCAATACTGTTAACAAAAATGTCATTTGAGACCGACTTTAGAATAAGATTGTTTTTTGGTGTTAAACCTTTAGGTGCTAAAGTAAACAACTCTGCACCAAGTCATCCAAGGCTCTGTGTTCTACAATCTAGATTATCACTTTCTAGTAAGTTTCAGTAAATTGGAAAAATCACACTTCAACTCTATGCTAGCAGTTTTATAAAATTTCAGTGAGAAATCAGTTTGAATTCTCCAGGATAAATCATAGGCTATAGTCTATTTATTTATTGGACAGGATAAAAGAATTAAACGACACAGCTATTAGTTATATTCAAGAAATCATAAAAGCCAAGTAAATTCAAAAAAAATATTTAAATCCCAAAATATTGTACCATATTGTTTGGTTGGAATTGGCTCCAATAACTGGTTATGTTATCCTTTCAACTTAAAAAAAATGTCTTACTGACAATATTCCTGTAAAAAAGTATTATATGCAAATGTTCTGTTAATTAATAAAAAGCAAAGTAATTTAAAATGTATAAATTCTAGAATGTCATAGTACAGTATGAATTGCATGCTGAAATCTTCTCAAAATGTCAATGCACCTCATCTAGAGAAAATAATGTCATTGATGGCAACGACCTTATTCACGAGAGGGTTAGTAGTACTATCATTAAATCACAGGCCACACCACGCACAGAGATCCCACCAAACAGTGAATTATGAGGATGAGATTCATTCTCATACCTGGAATACAGTTATGAAGAAGTTGGAACAGTCAATACAGATGGTGGCTGTTCCATTTCCTAAAATAAGACGGCGTGCAGAATCTATCTGTTCATCTGACCAGACACATGACAGTGACTTGACTGAGAAACATCTGTTAATAAACCGTAGTGTAATATAATTTTTGTTTAGTAAGTTTTAGACTATTCTGCAATGGGTCCTTTGGGTACAATCCAGACAATTGCCATTAAGCTGCAAAAGGTTAACAAAGGATGTACGTTCACTCACTAGGGACGCATTTGTCTGTGAATAAAGCAGTTTATGGCCCGTAAAAGCAAAACTAGGATGACATTTGGATAAAAAATAAAACCCTGATGCTTTTTATTACACCCACGACATTCCCAGTCGCAATCAAAACTTCAAAACGTTCCCAACTTTAATCTCCTGACCGCAGTCCTTCTGTCATAAGGCGAGGGTCCTATGCTCAACCATAATAGCAGCATGTCTTGGTAAGTAGCCAGATTGCCGTGTCTGCTGTGAGAGTCTGGGTTGGGATTACCGAAATGTGGCAGGGGAGACGAGGGTTCAGGGGGAGGCCTTCTGTTGTTTTCCGTAGAGGATGTGAGCAGGAACACACACACACACAGTCACACACATCGTCCAAGAGTGTGTGGTGCTGATGGGGACAAGACAAACGGGTAACACTGAGCCTGGAGCTGACAGATTCACCGAGGGAATGATGCTGGAAATGTGCAAATGTAGATGTATCAATGCCGTGTTAGTGAGAGTCACACCTCCAGACTGCTTATTTACAGGTAGAAATGGAGATGTCAGTACGAAGATGGGAAAAAATACAAGTAAATAGATGGAAAATGGACTTGGCATAGGCATTTAACACAGTCTGTGCAGCCACTATACCCATGTTAACTGTTGTACTTGATATTTTCTCACCTAAATATGGAATAATATTAGCAGTGAGTCACCAGAAATCAACTGCGTGCTTGGCAGGACAGCTAACTGTAAAAGGATGCTAATACTAGAGTTCAGTTGTCAAAAGCCTATACTAAGATTGTGTAGAAACGGTCCTTTTTGAATAACAGTTTTGCTCATTACATGGAGTAAAGAACAATCAGGTATAGATAAGTGTTAAAAAATAGCCAAATTTTAACATTTGTGACGTCACTAAGTACATACAAGATCTGATTAACTGATAATAGTGATCACTAAATAATGACATAGCAAAAACAGTTCATGTGACAATGTTGGAAGTAGTGCTATAGTTTTTAGTGGAATAGTTATTTAACTGGCTGATGGTGTCTTAGTCGATAAAAATGTAGTTAGTTGACTAATTTTATGAAGTTTACACAACTTTACTGTATATACTGTAGAACCACATCAAAACAAAGAGAGCTTGCTGAAAACCTGGCATTAAACTAATTGGGTAATCTGCCTTTTATAGTTTAATTAGTTTAGTTTACTATAATTAATTTTGCATACAATACTTACTGGAATAAAAACTGTATTTTTGGGCAAGCATAGTTTGAGTCAGATACATGAGCAAATCAAAACCACTTATTGATTTTTGCCAAGCCCCTTTTTAGTCAAATAATCAATTGGCAGTCCAAAAATACATCAGAGTACTTTTCATCTGACTGCTTTGGTCACATAATTTGTCATTTAGACGAGTTAATTTTGTAAAACCTGTCACAAACATGAGAAAAAACAGGACAATGAGGAAATGGAAGGAATGACAGGTGGCAGTTATGCCACCTGCAATTTTAGGTTCATAGAAATATACAGAGAACGCTAATTCTCTTCATTCCATTTACTTCTTGTAGGTACAATACCATCCCTCAAAGGTCATAAAAATAACTTCATTCTACCAGCTCCAACATCATTAAAAGACTATTAAACATGTTCATGATTGGCAGAGAAACACACACATTTATCGTTTAGGTGTCTTGTCAGTCATTTATGAAGACCAAAAGCTAATTGAAGAATCCTATGGCCGGTCTCCTATAGCCTTTAATTAGCAGTAAAATACAGCATTTCTCTGAGGTGACTATAGAGCTGTAGTGTGACTCAGGTCTGATGGGCAATTAAGAGGGTACGACATCCACACAAGCTGACCTTCACCATTATTACTGTCACTACAGGGCCATTGTTCACCCGTATCGGCTGATTTAGTTGTCAAACACAGAAGATATGTGGTAAACTAAGAGCGGTTGGAAGTGGAAAGATATTAATTAAAATACAGCAGATAACGCTTAATGATTTGGTTAGAGCCAAGTTACAGTTATTGCAATAGCAGGCATCGTAATCCTTTGTTCATAAGCTAGTGTGAAAAAAATAAATTAATTAAATTGAGAAAAGAAATAATCAGGATTATTAAGAGAAATTAGGGTTGGGTTTATTAGTGTTTACTGTTTATATTTTTTACTTCAGAACCTACCTGGATAACTGAGGGATTAGAAAAAATGTAATTTTAGAAATATCCACATGTCAAAGACTATACAGTCTTTCTTAATTACATAAACAAATTTGGGAAATGTTGAGACTAATCTTCAAAAAACACCCAATAAAATGATGCTAAACCCCTGAAGACTGCCCACAACTACATATCAACCAGAGAATGTAAACTTTGGACAGTGCTGGATGAGTAAAGGAGGGGGCCTAGCAACTTACAAAATATGCCTAGTTTGTACTAAATGTTAAAAAAAAAATTGCAGACTATTTTGTCTTGAATACTCTCTCAGCATCAGAGTTGCCAAGTCAGCTTCTTTATAGCAATTTTGGGCTTCTTTTTTCAAAGTCTTCTATGAATTTTGAAGGCTGTGTTTTTGTGGGCGACAAGAGGCGAATTTTACACATTTTTCAGGTTTGATTTTTTTAAAATATATCCTGAATCAAGACTGAATCATAGATTGTTTTCATGACTATGCTGCTAAAAATTAGCATAACACCCAATGTTCTAACTAATTGATTATTGTGATAACTTTCATTTGAAGGACAGAGATAGCTACTTATTTTGAGATTTTTTTTCAAAGACTTGGTTGCAACACTGGTCAAGCCTTTGTCCTGGGCTATTGTCCACCTCTAGTGCAAATTTCTTTTGTGTAATATGTTATTTGAGCAGCAAGCACATGCATTTATATTTACTATGCTTTTAGCACCTTGATTAATAAAGGAGGTTCCAGCTTAAAGCAAGAAAAAAGTCTTTTCACTTAAAGGTATTGCAACGATTTCCTCACACAACATCAAAGCTCGAGATGCCTCAGACCCACTGCACCCCTTGAGCTCATCCAAAAGCAATCGTCCCACAGCAAACTACAGCATTACCGAACGGAACCAGTAACCTGTCCTTCCTGTCCCAGTCTGGTGCATTGAAACACACAGATGTTAACAAATCGATACGCTTGTGCTGCTTGTGAGGAATTAAGACTTTTGGAGGGCGCCGAGGTCATTGCGTGCTGATGGAAGGAGCGGATTTCCGTCGCACTTTACGATTGCATAACCACCGCGTCGGAGTTCCCACTGTGGTTGGCTGAAAAGCGCACACGGTGATTTTAAGCGTGATCTGACTATAACCTGCGCATCCCAATGGCAAGACGCAGCAGAGAGAGGTATCGTATGTCTCTCCACAATGTACGGAGATGTGCACGGAATGTCATCTGAAGGGTACGCTGAAGAATTGACGCCCCTCGTCCCTTTACTACAAGCACCGTCATAGATTTAGCCATAAAACATAATACGATTTTTACGCACGAGTAGGCAGGATTGACGTTGCGTGAATAATATATTTTGGCGCAGCGCTGCACCACGACAAAAAAGTCAAACCGGGAGGAAGGAGGGGTGCGAGCAAAGATGGGGAAAACAGCAGCAGGACGAGCCACTCTGTGCCATATTTTACAACACGAAGAGGCAAAAGAAGCGTAAAAATCGTCTTCTTACCTGAGTGGCTTTGTGGAATTGTTTCTTCAGCCCCGCTACGGACATGATGGCTACGGTGTGGTGGTCCTAAAGATGGTCTGTCGTGGGCAGAGAGAGCTGGTCTCGGTACAAACGGTGCGAGTTGTTGGGGTTTGTGGGTGTAGTTGCGGTGAGCCGTGGATAACCTCGCGTCTAAACGCTGGTGACTACCCGAGGGATCTCCTGTGAGCAAAAGAGGCTGACTAAAGCTGTGCTCAGCCGATTGGATGTTACGGGCACATGGCTGAAGCCGTGATGACGTGGTTCACGTTAAAGTAACAGCCGCCGCCCCCTCACTGTACGCAGGGTAGTAAAGAGGAATGGCTTTTTACGCATACGTCGTGCTGCACGACGTTTTAGGGACTGCCATATGTATTGGGTTAAAATTAAATTATCTTTATTAGGTGCCATTGTATTCGAAAGATTATTTAGTGGTTAATATAAATATAAATTCGTGTTGGTTCTCACAACGTTTGGCCACGGCTGCTCCAGCACCATGGACAGTGCCAAGTTCCCAGTAAGAAACTATAGAACGCAAACCACTTTTGAGAAAGGAGCAGCGATAGGAGAAGCATACTAAGTAGCTTTAAAAAAACACAATGGAGAGGAAATAAGGTGATAATTTGTTGTTTACAATAGGAAATATTTACCTTCCTTTGCAACTGAATATCTTTCAAGCAGAGGTAAACATGTGATATGATAACATAACGATATCATGAAGTACCATCCAAATTAAACCCAGATGAGACCACCCCTTACACTATTTTACAGCTAAACGTCATCAAAAATTAGACTGAATCATGTCACAAGTCTAAATCAGGGACAGAGTAGTGTAGGCCTAATCGAAAAACAAGACAAAACATAAAATAATTTGTCTCTAAATCAAACAAATGCTCAGTCACTGCCTGCATGCCACCAGTGGAAGCCCTCATACCACTGTTTGAGAAACACTGCCGTAAACCCTTCAAGGTCCAGACACCATTAGTTTGATTGATCTGACAATTTCTGTGTGGGTAGTTTTAGAGAAACCCAACACAGATTTCAATAACTATTTTTGAAGCATTGACTAACATATATAAAACATTAGCCTGCATGTATTTCTCAGTGCACAAAGTTAGACTTCTACAGTTATATTTACAAAGATAATGTGATTGACACTATTTCAAATAAAAGTAAAAATAGAGTAATATGTCTGACTCTAAAATTCTTTGAAAAGCCAGTTGTCAACAATCAAGTGTCTCTTTCTTCTGGCTTCTGAAATACCGACAATAGTAATAATGTAACTAAACAGCTGTAAAGATATATTTTTTTCTGACGTGCAAAGAATATTAGGTCATTACTAATTTAGCATATTAATAATCATGCTTCAAAATCTTAATTTTACGCTAAACCTTCATTGTGAATACCTGAAATGTCATGTTTTTCCCAAGATAATACAGGTCTAATTGATTATGTTGAACCCAGTGTAAACCAGAATATTCTAGGTTATATTTCATTGTGGCATTTTTAGCTCCTTAGGGAACACCTGTCCTTTCACTACAAAACAAACTGAGATTGAACAGAGCATTATAGAAGCTCATAATGCCATCTAGAGGTGAAACACAGAATGTAGACAGATATTTGTACCTAATCTGGGACTTAAACTTGAACCCTTGCTATAGTGATGATTGGTGTCTTGTATCTGAGGTAGAGTATCTGCACTCACAGTTTCCTGGTCGTTGTTGAGAGTCACCTCGGTCAGCTCACCAGTGCTGCGATGACAGATGGCAGTTAGACAATAGAAATCCACCGAGTATTACATAATTTGAACATTAAAGCTAGCTGGATGAACAAGTATAAGCATTACAAACGTTATGGAGGTCAACACATTTTTCATTATCAAGAAAGAAAAAGGAAACATGGCTTACTGTTATGTCTTTTGAGAGTGTCTGACTGATCACAAATACTGGATGGAAAATAAATAAACTGCAGATGATTTTTGGTACTGGCAACCCAGAAAACTTGAGATCTATACATCAGAGCTTCAAAATACCTGCCATGGACAGTATGCATAAATATAAATGAGTAACTCTGGAACACACAATCAAACAAACAAACAAAAACACATAACGCTGGTTTTCCTAAAAACAAACAAACAAAAAAAAACTACGCACTATGCTTGATTTGTATGTTCCCTCTCTGTGCCATGTAGTTTGATTTGTTTACAATATATACATTACATGAAAATAAATTAATCCGAATTTTACATTTAAATAGGTTTTCTTGTTGACAGGGGCTTAGGCAAACATAACATCGCAGGCTAGATGTTTTTTTATTTACAAAAGTGTTTCTTGTCTGCTCACTCTATCTATGAGCATATATTCAACACAAAACAGATGGACATTTCTTCTCTGCGGTCTCAAGGCTTAGTCTCACTGTCTGTTCCAAATGTCTGCACAGAGACTGGTTAGAGAGTGATAAAAACAGATCCTGTTCAAAAATGCTGAACTGATAAGCTCCGCCTCATCTTATTGACATTTCACAGTCACAGTTTTAGTTGAGATCATTCAGTGAACCGCTGCTGAGCATTTTTGAACCTAGTGCGCATGAGTGTCACTGTTACCAAAAGGTCAACTAAATACAGGCATGTAGGTGGGCATGATGCATGAGGTAAGTGAAACCAAGAACAGGACTACTCAAAGATACAACTTGGAGTACACTAATGAGAATTGAACAGTGTTATAACTGTAACTGTCTTACTTACTGTCTATTCCAAATGTCTGCACAGACTGCTAATGTGTCGTTTCAATAATCTTGGAATTTTGTAATCAAGGAAGAATAACTAAGAAAAAAAGTCCTGCAAATCTGTGAGGTGCACACAGTCAGAGTGGTAAGAGTTCAGGCTTCCCAATTTTGAGAAAATTGAATAGTGGGTCAGACCAAACCATAATCTCTTTGTGTGGAGTTTGCATGTTCTCCTTATGTTCCTTGTGGGTTCTCTTTCGGTACTCTGGGTTCCTCTAACCTCCAAAAACTGTAAATGAAGGAAAAAATGAATGAATGAATGATTGTTTGTCTGTCTCTACTGGAAAAGGCTCTGGTCACCAACGTGTGCCGAAAAGTTAAGAAATAAAATAATACATTTAATTAGGTTTTTGATATAAGATATGTTTATGGTTATGCTTATGATATTTAGAATGTCTGTAAATCTGAACAGAATTACATTGAAAAGGAGATTATTTATTATTTATCTGAGTGAGACTTTACTGGTTGAACAAAGGTTAAAATAAAAATAACAATGGCCCAGAAGTAGAGAACAAAGCAAACAAAATTTAAACCTTTTGTTTTATACGTATATGCTTTACCACAAACCATGAGAAGAGTGAATGCACAATAAAAATGCATCAGTATTTGTCTGTGGCTGGTATTGTAGTAGGCGTATTTCTCACCATCACACACTTGCTGTGAAAGATGCAGATGCCCACAGTCTAATCATTGCCAACACAAAAAGGCATTCAAGTAAATACTACATTATGGAAATATAGAGATAATTTGACACAAACACATAGAAAACACCACAATTTCTATAATATTTACTGTTGAGAGAAAACTATAGAATTTATAGCTCTACAAATACTTCACTATAACAGACTACCAACGTAATGATTCTTTGCTTAATTGGATTTTTTTTTTTTTTTTAAGGGTTTCTATTCTGTGACTCTAGCTCCATCTTGTGGATCATGTTTAAAGATACACTACACTACAATGTAATACATTTCTGGAGTTATTTCTAAGTTCTTTTTATGCAAGTATTGCAATGTAAAATGTAATGTAAATTTGAAGTACATAAAAAGAGAGACAAAGAAACAATATTACAAATAGAAATATTACATGGACTTTACAGAAGCTAAGCAAAAGTCTTCCAACAAATGCTGCTTTATATTGATGAATGAAGCTTAGTCTTTGCTGCCATCTACTGGATATTCTTATTTACAGCAGGAGTTTTAGATAAATTGGCCAAGTGAAAAAAAGTCAACAGAACAGAAACGCTCACAGACTCCACAGACACACTACACTCACTCAAAGGAATGGTCGAAAAATATCCCTACTCGCACACTCTCAAGCTTAAGGAAAAAGAAAACAACAACTATTGGACAAAAATAGAATAAAAAACAAACAAACAAACAAACATTAATAATAAATAATTCCAAATTGTATGTTTTGTGTAAAGAAAGAATATTTTATTAAATATTTATGTTTCGTGTGCTTGATAATTAAAACCTGGCTCCTAAGGATGCTGCCCCCTTGTGGAGATTCAGAGGAAGAACTAAGCGAATTGCTGGACCTTTTTTTGCCCTGAGTAAATTTAAAGTACAAGATACAAGCAAAAACAGCAAAGCTTTCTGTGTGCTTTATGCACAACTCTGTGGAAACCTTAGGAGTACATTTGAGGTTGTTGACGTTATATGCCATAGTGTTATTTTTTATTATTTATTGGAAAGTTTTCATTTATGATCTTTAATAAAGTATCCAGAGATGAAAAGAGGCAGACCATGCTAATATGCAATCACATTCACACACTCACACATAATAATAACATAACATAAGGCTATTTTGTGAGTTTTATCATTATTATTGCACCATGTCCAGTTTCATATACAGTAGTTGGCTTACCACAGGCAAATTCTACAAATTCTCCATACATTCTCCATACATAGATATATAGCTGTTTTCATTATTCATACACATTTGAAGCCACAATTGCCTATCACACTCGATTGTTTCATCACCTCTTAGTATGCTTTTCCAGTTTCAAATACATAATAAAAAGATCAGCATTAAACGTTTAGTTATTTGTATAATGTACGTCATACTGAGTTATGACTGCTTAGTAGAAGAAACAGATCATGTTAAAAAATGCAGCACTGATAAGTTCCGCCCCTTTATATATCATTTTCACAGTCAGTTTTATTTTGGAGCATTCAGTGAACAATTGCTGAACATTTTTTTTACCTAGTGTGCATGAGTGTGAGACTGAAACAAAAAAGCTAAACTAAATACAGCATGTAGGCGGGGGAAAAAGTAGGTAGTAGAAACTAAGATTTTTTTTGAGTTTTTAAACATCAGTTACAGAATAATAGAGAATTACTCAAGAAAGAATCAATTAAAATACAACTTGGAGTACATTAATGAGAAGTGAACATTAACCATGTAATAACATAACATGGTTATTGCTCAAAAAATACAGTTTACATATTATGTTTCCTTTAACCCTCTGGTCCTTCTTTTTCTAGTGAAGGCCTGTCAATTGAAAGCTGTTTTGCGTAGATGCACAGGAAGATACTAATAAGTGTGTTCTGACATAATGATGTCTGGAGGAGATAACAGAAAAAACATGTGAGTGGAAAAAGCCTAATTGTCCAAACATGCCAAAGGGTGAAACCGTTTCCCACCACATAGACTGCAGAGCCTTGTATACCATTACTAATGTAAAGTAATGCCCTATGGCAGTACAACGGCGGTCATTTGTCCCACATATGTCCACCCAGCCCCCTTGCACACTCCGGTCCTGTAGCTGGGAGTCGGCCCTGGCCCAGACTCTCCCCGCTCCACTCAAACATGCTAATATACCTGCTTGGCGCTCTAATTGGTCCCAGTGATGCTTTCTCCGCTCCACCTGTGTTCACGGGACGCCTCCGGTCCATCCGCGAGCCAGACCCCCGCCACTGTGCTATGATTATGCAAACAAACACTTCGCTTTGTTGTTTGCACTTCTCGCTCCAACCGCCACTGTGGAAGAGAAACAGAGTGTAGTAAAGGCAAACAGAGCGAAGGGGTGGGGCTCTCGAATCATTATTGTGATACCTGAGGTGCGCTACATACGGGGGTAATCTGACGGGCCCCTCGTACTCTCCAAACTTCAGCCGCTGCACTAATGAGCCTGAGTTAAAGTTAGTCAAGGTGCAGAGGTGCTTTGAGAGCTCCACGCCTCTCACAAAGGTGGATTAAAAATGCTGGAGTGAAAAACAAAAGATTCATAACAGCAAGGACAATCATTATCATTCTCTTTTTGTATTTAGTGTGGCCTCTGTGCATTAGCTTCTAAGAAAACGTTTCTTCCTTTCAAATGCAGATTTCAAACAAGCTCACTTGAAAAATGGTGTGATTGAAGTGTAGTTTGTTTTCTTTTACTTGTTTGATTCCACGATGTACAAGACAGAATTAGGCCCCCTTAAAATCCAGGTTTTCCAGCTCAATTCAAGAACAACAGGCAAATAGAAACAAGTAGTGATGCACAGATCGGATACCGGGATCTAATATCTGTAAAGATCTATTAAATTTTGCTGCATCAGGTATCAGTTCCACTGCTTCAGCCAAGATCATATGGAAGAGTGGATAGTGTTCTCGCCTAACAGCAAGAAGGTTGCAGGTTTGACTCCTCCCCATGTTTGGGTGGTTTCTTCCGGGCACTTTGGTTTATCCACCAACCAAAACACGCATGTTAGGAAGTGCTTGGTGGTGGTCGGAGGTTGAGGCACCAGATGTTTAGGTGAATCACTTCTGCTGAGCTGCCCCAGGGCTGCTTGCCATCATTGAGTGGGGAGGGTGGTTACACTTGGGAAGACATCTGTCTGTGTAAATCTGCTATATAAATAAACAATTCATTCTGACTAACCTTTCTGTGTTGGGTTTGCATGTTTATCACGTCACCAAAAACATGTGCAACATTGAGTGACATCTGTTTTTTATGCAGCACAACTAATGGCCAATGAGGTTTGCAGATATTTTTGTGACAATTGGTAGACAGTTTTGATAATTGTCCCTAGTATATATGATTTGAAATTGTAAAACAAAATCATTTTACTGGTCACAGTTTGTACAGAGTTAAATATATAATGAAAGCAAAACTTTGCCAGACCC
The DNA here is from genome assembly GCA_038363315.1 of Mugilogobius chulae. Lineage (NCBI taxonomy): Eukaryota > Metazoa > Chordata > Actinopteri > Gobiiformes > Gobiidae > Mugilogobius > Mugilogobius chulae. The sequence continues at coordinate 41,024,086 of CM076398.1, read as the reverse complement.
TAAATGATTTTCAGTGTAATTAGACCACAACTACTACAAACTTGAAAGAAAGTTGTATGCGAATGCACTATATTGCACTTTTGAGATAAGAGCTGACTGGCTGTGCAAGGGCTTGAATGCAGAGATAATAGCAACAAAATCATGTATGTGATTATTAGTAATGTGAGAGTGAGATTTAGATGAATTTAACTACTATTTATTTTGGGTAAAAACTAGTCTTAGAATGTTTCCAAGTGTGGTATGAAACATATACAGTATATCGCATTTATTTCACAATGAGATTTTTAAAAAATACCTTATATGCTTTAAACATTATTTTTGATCTGCTTTATCTTTGTTTAAATTGAGGAAAAGATTTTACTTTATTTAGTAAGTACTTACTAAGTACTATTACTTACCAAATAAAGTTGCTCTAGTACAAATATTTTGATAAAGTATATATTCAGGTGTGAATTAGTTTACAGAGTTGAGTCTATATTGTATAAATAGATGTGCCACATTATGAGAGTACCATTTGCCATTTTTTGAGTTTAGCCTGCTAGTTGCAATTTACCAGGATAACTAAACTTGGGCTGGCATTTGAAAGTTGTGAAAGCGCTTCTACATACATTGTTATGTAGAATTAGGAAGCTCTGAATGAGCAAAACATGTAAACTCAAAATAGCTCTGTATATTTATGTTATTAAGATACCTGGACACCTTTAAATGTTTTTCTTTCAATCAGTTAAGCCAAACCAATGGTCTATGTTGAATAAACTAACAACCGCAACAACTAAAAAACATTTTCCAGCTTAAGATTTGGAAATGTCCTAACAGTAGCATCGAAGAATGGGTCATAAGAGAACTTATCCATACAAGATACAAAAGATATTTGGTCAGTATATTCATTGTTTACTTTGTTTCTGTATATTTTACTTGTTTTGCGCAGCACTTTGGATACTGCTTTTGTGTATGAATAAAGAAAATAGACTGAACTGGATTTAACCATTTTGATATTATAAAACGTGACATTAATAGTTTTGTTTCAAACTAAATTGTACCTTATAAAAGCAGCAAAGTGATGTAAAGAATTTGGCACAAGATTTCTCAGCCATTTGAGACCGGACCCTGCTTATGCTTTGGTCCCAGGAGAGCTCAGGTAGGGGCTTCTCTCAGAGGTGATGTTGAGGACTGCCTTTTCCCTTCTCTTTCGTGAGTGCCGCTGGATTAGAACCAGATCACTTCTTCACTCTTCTCTTTTTTCCCTCTCTCCGGGAGCTCAAGCCACGGCTTTAGAGAGACAGCCGCCATGAGCAAGGCTTAGGAGGACAGTCCATAGGGAGAACAGAGCCGGTGTCAGAACAAGGAGAGCACACGATGGCTACAATGGACCATAAAAGTGCGTGGCAAACTGGAAGATACTGTAAAGAAGTATACGGATAAAGCCTGTAACTTTTCTCTTTCCTCTGGCCCTGTGCCTTCTTCTTTATCACACAGCATCAAAACATACCGTTAGTCCCTCGAGTGGTTGGCCTTTTTATCTGCTCCCTGGCTTCCCACGGCGGCCCGCATCTACCCATAATCTGCTGCTGTTTCATGTCGGCTGCGCTGGAGAGGAGGATAAGGGACTTGTTCAAGCCAAGATCAATCAGCTTGTGTACATAGCATATGTGCTCCAAGAGAGATCCAGTGTCCTTTTTACTTTCTTAAGGTGGCATCCGATTGCTTGAAATGGAATAGAGAGTGATATACGGTTATGTCAATTGCATTTTAACTTGAATACAAATAGGTTAACACACAGCGTCTGTTTTGTGATATGGAACAGTCTCCCTATGGACTAAAAGTATAGGAAACAACACAAAGGCAAGTGTAAACATGTTGCATTATACATTTGGCTGTTTGTCACATTACCTTGTTGTCTTGATGAGCGCCAAGTGTCTTCAAAGCAGACAGGAGGATTGGCAGCCATCGCCGAGTGTGAATCTGTGTCAATGCGTCGAGGGAAACACCAGAGGAGGGTTCTCAAATATCCACAGACAGATGCCATATTTGAAATCTGTAAGGATTAGGAGAGGACAGTGTAGTTAGAAAAGTTGAATGCTTCTTTTGATCATAAACTGCTGTTTTCTGAATAACTGTGATGTCATACATTTGGGCAAAGCTTTAATACACTTTTAGAAGTTTGGGAACTCTCTGGTGGTTGGAGGTTCTAAACCCACTTTTCAAATAGGTTCTCTCAAGTTTGTGTGCGTTGTATAAATAGCGCTATTGACAAAAATGGATATCTTGATAATTTTTTGGCATATCTCGAATCCGATATTCAGACAATAAAATGTCAATCAACAATTAAAAAAAAAAATCTCAAGCATGTCTTTATACAAATTAGTTGAAGTTTAATTTTCAAATATGAATGTATTGCCCTTAAGACATGTTCTAGTGATTGATTGGTTGACAATAAGGATACGCCTCTTTCACAAAACTTGCAATGTCTCAATGTTTTGACCAATAATTCATGTTAATTATTCACACAGAAAAAATGTAAGCAAGATGTCTAAAAAGTTGTAATAACTTTATTAAAAGTTTTCAAATCTTTCATATCCCAGTAAAATAACTTTGGAACAAAATGTGAATAAAAATGAATGAAAAATATTGTTTTTCCATGGCTATTTTGAAAGTAACAATACATTTTGTAGCATTTTTAAACAAGCATGATAAACTCGATATTCAATTTTTACATATTATCAAAACTATATTCACGATATAATCTAAAATTCCATATATTGCACAGCTCCATGTATAAAGTTAGTGCTGGTCAGTTGATTATATACATACTGTATATACGTATATACAGTATGTATTATTCTAACTAAACTTTTCCACCTTCAAGATGCAAGTTCAATTCAAGTTTTCTACTTTTTTACCTTTACTCTTATTCTTCCTCTAGGCCTAGAGCATTTATCCAGCATATTTAACAATAATGATTTTGTGATTTATATTTATGTGATATCCTTGCTCTACATTAGTAAATATTTATGCTTTACTTCACGATGCACCTGCGGGCACTCTTATGACCCATGTGCCGCTCACCACAAGGGGAGAAGAAAGCCCTGGGACACAAATTGCAAATCATCGATCGACCCCAAAGTCAACTCCTGACCCTGACCTCCTCTTTATCCCTCAAGGAACAAAAAAACCCAGACACATGCAAACACTCCGATGAGAGGAGGAGAGGAAAGTGACACTGCGTTGATTTTGTTGGAACGAAAAGAAAACTTTGCATTTGGAACTCCGATCAAAGTGGCTCCCGGAGGAAAGCTTGGATAATGAGAACTGTACAACATAAGTACGGAAGAAGACAAGAGAGGAATGCCATTGCTGCTCAAAAAAAAAATCTGAATTGAATTGCCTAGAATGGGGAGGGATATTGTTTGAAGGATGCTCTAACACGAAAGGAGTGTCCTAAGAAAGACCAGGTTAATTAAACTCAGGGGACTTCCAGCTACAAAGGGGCCCCTAAATTTGAATATGTCACCGAATAAGAGTTAAGTGTATGTGTCAAGTCCGGATGTGAGCAAACATGTTGACTATGCATTAGAGAGAGAGACACAGACAGAAAAAGGAGGGGGAACTTACCAAGGCTTTAGCTTAACCACAATGTCGGCAGATTTCTCATCGTTATTAATGCTTGTCATTAGCCGCATTACGCTGGAGGACAGTGACTGCAAAGAGAGAGGAGGGAAAAAAAAAAAAGAAGAAATTTTATATGGGACAAATATTGACAATAGCTGGCTCTTGGGTATTGAGAGGAGAAGAAAAGATGCAAACTATGTTAATGAATGGTAATTAACCACCAGGGTTTGTCTCTCCTGGATCGCAGCTAAATTGGTCCCCGAGTTGCAGCGAGATCGAGAGACAGTCCTGGCCTAATCCTTTATTATAAAAAGATAAAGGAAAACGACGTCATTAGCATATATTTGAGAACGGGAGGGGGATTAGAAAGCGGAATTATTTCTTTTTTAATTCCTGAACGGAGCAGTCCTAGCACCATTGTTAATTATACATAATAACAGAGGAAAACAAAAGCTGGGTGAGGTAAAAAAAAAAAAAAAAAATGTGGGGTCTCTTGTGGAACTCAAGGACAGAGGATCACAGATTAATATTCAAAATGAGTAATGAGACAGGAAGGAAACGAAGAGCAGATAAAAGGAGGTGGGAGAGGTGTCAAGGATGGAGCCATTGCTTTAATATTGGGCCCAGTGCTCGGTGTGAGAGTGTGTGGACGCCTGTTAATGATGTCAACAGCAGGGGTCACTTGTTACCGTCGGAAACCACGGCAACATTCAGCTGCCAATCATCGGAGAGGTTGGGGCGTCCTGCTGGCTATAGGGGAGTCCACGGGTGGCAGGAGAGGGTGACTGACAGGCTTTTGAACTGCAGTGATACGAATGTCAACTGTGGAAAAAAAAAAAAGGAATATATAGATTATGAAAAAGTTGGATGCAAACTTAAAAATGTATTGTAAGCAATGAGACCTAGAGAATCATTCTAAATTTTAATTCAAGTACCTAAGAGTCGTTATAAGCTACAAAAAGGGGAAATATTATATAAAATCCACTACATTTTTAAACAAGTCACAACAGTGTTCTATCATCATTAGTTTACTCAAAGTTGTACTTGATTGACTCATGCGCATGTTAAGTAATCTTGTATCATTTTGCAGCTGATGCTCAAGTGCTGAGGAAATCCTTGATCTTACCCGTCACCTATCCCTGCAGTTTTTGTTGTAGAGTTCAAAGTTGTCATGTAGCAGCATTCCAACAACAAAAAACAGTGAGTTAAAATCAGCTACTTTACAGTTAAACTTTGCATAAAGAGGCGGGTCTAATCAGTTATTCAATTCTGAACAGAAAGTCAGCGGATCTGTTAATAATTCTAAGCATTTTTTTTATCTATTTTGAGTTTTGCATAGAACAAAATGCAAAATATTGATCTACATTTTACAGTACACTATTAAATACATTGAAAACACAAAGTTTCCTTTAGTGTCTATGACAAGTTTGACAACAATACTGTTATGGGCTCATTACATTTTAAGGCCCACTATGCCTCACTGGAGAGTCTGTCATCTCTTTTTTCGCATTTAGGTGCTTTTCATTTGCCAAAAATGTCACAAAAAGATTATTCAACAAATAAAAATACATAAAGATAGTTATTGAATATTTAAAAGATCAGAAAAACTTGTTTCTAACATGTCAATAACATCAGTCCAGTCGGCCTGGTATGCAGTCATACATTTTAACATATGCCCACGATAAGTGAAAGTTATAATGTGCTTTAGATCCTATAAGAAATGCAAGGTAATTGTAAAAAAAAAAAAAAGACTAAATACAATTGTCTAAAGCTTTTAATGTAAATGGCAATACATCTACGCAAATATTCAATGATTTTATCTATAAAAACTATTTCATTTTGATGGTATTATCATTTATATACACAAATGTTCCCTTGCATGCTGAAATGTTTTATTGTTGGAAAAGCAGTTTACAATGAAGAAAAGTCAACTTGCTGTAAAACGAGGCAAAAGGAGACAAATCAGTTTATGGAACACTGAACACATTTGTCCATTTGTGCCTTGTGGGAGGTGAAAAAAAATGACTTTTCAGCTAATGGACCTTTAAACTATATCTATCAACTTGTGAAAACACACATCTTGTCCAATAAAAACAACGTCAGACACATCTTTTATGTTGGAAAGACTTTAAGCAATGCATAATTTGTGTCTTGGCTGGAGCGCTGTCACTACATCTGCTCAAAAGGTTGGACTCGTGGCAATGTTTAAAAGAAAACAAAAAAATAATATTATTCACAAATGTTCTTTATTTTACAAATAAATACCTGCCTTCACATACTTGATAAAAACATGAACTGTGTTTGACTTTCAAAAAGTGTTGATGTGGCGTTGCCGGGTCAAGTGCCTGAAGTCCTCAAGGCGCTGACTAAATTAAAAGTTAGTAATGTGTTTGAGAAAAGCTCGAATATTAGAGTAAGCATTTGCCTTATCACCCCAGGATTGCACACAGAAACGGCGAAGGTGACTGTGCAGTAAATTAAGAGGCCTCTAAAGAGCTTGTCTGATAAACGTAGCACAACACAGATGTCCAGGGCTCATTTGCAAAAGAATGGCTGCTGCGAGGAGACTTCATTCCACCACTTTTCTCACTAATATTGGTGGTGCTGCCCTGGCCCAGCTTGGATCAGCCCGGCCCCCACAGAGCCCGAGCTGGGGTGAGTGAGGGGGAGGAGGAGTGGATGACAGCTTTCCCAGCCTCAGTCCAGGGAGTCAGGCTGTTTCGCTGACTGGTGTGGCGAGCACGGCCAGCTCTTCTGTCAGCACTTTCCTCTCCTTCATCTTCAAGCGCAGAGCCTCCATTAGCTGGACGGCAGAGGGGATCTGCACACAGGGGTGAGGAGAGAGGGGGGACGGGGGAGAAATACAGAAATAAGTTGTTATTGAAGAAGTCAGACTTATGCTAATGTCAGACTTATGCTAATGTTACAGATACGCACGGCACCATTAAGTACAAAATGACAATATTACTGTTTTCTAAAAAATTACAGAAGTAAAAAAAGTAAAGGAGTAGTAAATGGAGTCACTTAATGAAACAATAGACAAAATTGCAATGAGAATATGGAGGAATATGCACCTGTGGATGCAGCATTGATCAAAATTATTTTAAGATGGCATTAACTTGCTTTACAAGCACTTTTTAAAACGTATATCTACATTTAGAAAGCTACACCTATGGCCTGTTTGAATTGCCTTTGTTCTACTGTCAGAGCATTTGAAATTAATTATACAAACTAAAAATGAAATAAAAGCCATTAGGTTCAGAGCCATGTGTTTATTGTAAACCCAATGTAAATGCAAGAAATGCTCAAAACTAGTTTGGTGATGGATCTCTCATTCACTGTGGTTCTCCACAAGGTTTCTTTTCTTTTTTTAGACCTTCCTTGCAGAGAAGGAAAGTCTAGGAACAGAAGCTGCTCTTGTTTGCAGTGTATTATTGACCAATGATTGTTTCATAGTTTGCTTTCTTTTGTGATTTCAAGATCTTCTCAGCATGTATTGATAAGAGCTAAAAGATTTGCATATGTACTCTATGACACCATCCAAAGTGAACATATATTATACAGTTTGACCAACTGCAGCTGGTCCCTTGTGAGAAACAATGGCGGACAGAACAGTAATCCAGTTAAGAAAAATAACAAAATCTGATGTGCTGCATCTTTTATGGTTGAAAGGGAAAAACCAAGCACCTAAAAAAATAATAATAATAAATCCTGCAGCGAAAACATAAAAACTCCTCAAAGAAAAAGCCCATGGACCAGGAATCAATCCAGGGCTTTCATGCTAATGCTGACGACTTTTTATCCATCGTCAAAATCAAACCTGAATTATTGGCTTTTGTAGTCTGATCATAGAGTAAAAAAAAAACTAATAATCAAACACAGCTATGATCAACTGTTTTTCTATACCTCATTTTAAGCTTCAATCCCAATCAGTGCCAAAGGATTAAGAACACAAGCTCATGAAACTGCAGTCGACAATGCCCCCGAGCTTTAGTTGATCACTTTGCTAAGTCAAGCCTCCAGGCATAATTAAAAAAGGTATGGACATCACTGGGGACTATTGGACCCCCAACTTTGGTGGGAACCTAAATGACATCCTTGGGGGAATCACAGACCATTACAAGGGTTGAATGTAAGGCCTTCTATACATGTACATTGCTTTAGGAAGGTCTGAATGTACAAGGAACCAGGTCATTATGGCTAATTTGGGTTTTGCTACAAGTCGACACAAGGTCATTAAGAGGCACGATCAAAAGCAGATATTACTTTAAATATTCACTCTCCTTCAGAAAAAGCAAAAACAAAAAAAAACAACAACAAATTCATAAAAAGAAAGTAAGTGATTAAAAATTTTATTAAATAAAACATTGTGACTTATTTCCAGAAAGTCTGTTAATTTAGTCTTTGTTAATCCAAATTTTGATGGTGTGCGTCCAGTTGAACAAAGCCTTAGAATCAAGGCTTTCACCCAACTAAAGAATGTCAAAGTAAAATGGTCATGATCCACTTGAAATTTCAGCCGTACTTAAACCAGTGGCACTGACTGGACAAATCTGTCAAGTCAGAAGAATCTCTTAAAAGGTGAACAAACCAGAAGGAAGTAACTTGTGAGGTACTGCACATACATTTGTCACTTTGTACTCATTATTTGTATTATTACGGACAAAAAGCAAGTTTTATATCAGGTGTTTCACACATTAGAAATTGAGTTAGAACTCCACTTGCAGCAAACGGAATACTAAAAGAAACACAAACAACTCTAGATATGCAATTGATGGTGCATAGGTCTAGAAATTTGATGGCAGAAATGCTCAAAATAACTTTGGTGTTGATTTGTTTACTTAACATTGATACAGAAGATTTCGCAATCCTATGATGATGGATGATGGAAAATCAGAGGGTGAGTAATTGCTAAATAAGATTCATGAAGTTTCAGATATGTTTTGGTGAACAAATGTTATAAAAACATAAAAGCTCAAATAAATTTCCCCTTGTGTGTTCTTTTAAAGGGGTGTTTCCCATCTATTTCGTAATAAACTATAGGGGCTTATTGGCTGACATCACTTTCTTAAAAGTAAGGAAGGTTCGCACAGCAAGTTTAGCTCCCAGAGTTATTTATTTGCTACATCCAGTGACGTTTCGGGCCTTTAGCTGTTCACCAGACATGAAGGGCTAAAAAACATTACTGGGTGTCACAAAAAAAGATTCTGGGAGCTACACTTGCTGTGCGGACCTTCCTTACTTTTCTTATTTTAAATCTCGTTAAACAGTCAGAAGCTTGGATGTGTATGTTGTAGTGGCGCTTTGTGTTGGTCGAACGCGTGCTGTTTTGATTGTGTGCTGTAGTAAAAAAAATGAAAACCAGGTATGAGTTGAAGAGTTCGGTCGGATATGCCAATCCATTTATTGGATAAAAAAAAAATAAATACCGGACAGGATGAAGATAACAAATATATTGTCAGCACATTCAAAACCGTTTGTTCCCAGCGCCACACCTGAGTCTGATTTGGAGCTCCATTTATCGCCCTCTGGCATAATGGCTCTACCACATGACTTTCATATTTTGAGCTTCAATATAATATTTAATAAAAGCAACACAACTGGACATGAGGTGAGATGTTTCGATCAGGTATGAGTGGAGATTGGCTACTGAAGCTTGAGACAGATTTTTTTTCTCGCCATTTTGTAACAGGCAGCTGCAGCTTTTTTCTGCACAATCAAGTTGAGGCATCCCCCCTGTTGATGAACAAAAAATCCCTCTGCTATACTGTATGTCAATCAGCAACATTTTGCTCATTGTAACACCAAAATTGAACTAGCAGCTTAGAAGTCGAAAAAGATCCATTGACTTCCTTCAACAATGGAAAGCTGCACCTCTTCAGTGTAAAATTTACTTTAACGAGCTTTAACTGTTTGAGTTTATTGTGTTGAAAGTGGCTAGGTGAACCCTCTACGCTTTACTAGAATTTTTTTATGACATGAGTACAAATACAGCCAAGTGGGGGTAGGTGGTGGGTGCAAATAGAGATTTTCTGAGCAATTTCACCTCAGTTGTAGGACAATATAAGGCATGAATACCCCAAATACAATTCTGATTACATAATGGGGAAAGAACACACAAAAGTAATATTTATCAGGTCCCCTTTAAGGCCACAGCACATTTCTCGTCTCATTAAAAGCATCACATCAGAATCCAAACTCTACCAGCACTACAAGCTCCGAATGCTTCAAACACACGGCCTTTCCCTGTGAGGCGCTCAACACTGAAGGAACTGCTGAGACATCTCCCCCTGGTGGCTCCTTTGGGAACACCCTGTCTCTCACGCTCCCACAGGCACGGAGCATTTCCTCATCAGCTAATTACACACAGCCACTAAGTATGCAAACAACGCACCAAAATAGAGACGCATGCAGCCACAACACCGGGCTCTAAGGGACCACACGGAGAGCAGGGAGACGGGATCATTAAAGGAACTGATGAGGGAGTATGGGTAAACAACAGGTAAACATCAAACGTGATCATTTTATACTCAAAGTGATGAAAGTTTTACAAAGGGGACAAGGCTGGTACAAACTTTTGGAAGGAAAATAAAAAAACAAGTCTCTGACTAAATTAGAGTTCAGTGCCAGCCTTTAAAGTTAAGATTTAGATGTTTTTAAATAAAAAAAAGTCCAAATGACCCTCACTTTGACAGGGACAAGCAGGTTTCAGATAAGCATTACTTTTTTTTATTATTTCTTTTAAAGGTCCACATGCAAATTTTCTTATGGAGGGTCTGTTTTGTCCTTTCTTATTGGAGATGTGATTGATTTGCCTAGAAAGGCAATATGACAAAATAATATCACAATTTCCTTGAGTCAGATCATGATTTTGATTTTGTCACAATTGTGTGGACAGTCTATTTTCTTATTGCTTTTAATGTAAATACAATGAACTGCTTGTGTAAATCCAGCTGTCAATTCTGAACGAGGTTGCCAGATTTTCAGAGAGAAAAAGCAACCTTTGAAAAATAATCCCAAAAGAATGACTTTAACCTTCAATAAAAAGTATTAAATAATTAATTTTAATATTGTGTGTCAAGGTAAAATAATTTCTCTAAATGTCAATGCAAGTTTCAGTCACAAATGTATATTTTAGTAAATAAACATGAAATGTCTAAAATTTACCTCTTTAAGACTAAAGTGCAGCCAAAAAATACAGCCTTCAAAATTCATGAGAAGTTAACTTGGCACTCTGAGGCTAAGAGAAGAAGGTGGAAATGTGTGTATTGAACAGACATGCACCAAACAGCAACTCGGGAATGGGATGGGATGATCTGACAATTTCATAAAAAAAAAACAAAAACAGATCACAGAGAAATGAGCTCACGATTAGATTTTATCTCGATATGCAGCCCTAGCAGTATAACATTAAACACATCTAATCAAGCAAATAAGCAGAGAACTCCATCATCTCCAGTAATCTGGAGAGTCAACCTTCCTACAGTAAGAATGCATGTGACAAATACAGTAATGTATACTGATCGAATGCAAACAGATGAAACATTTACATAAACATTCCATGGAGACATATAGTACCACCACTAGAAAAATGTACATAGTGCATCTTTAAATAAATGCAAAAAACAACAGTATAACATCATATTTGGAGTGGCCTACTGTGGGAAAGTCCAGTGTAGAATCTTTACCTCTTTAAAGACTTTTTTTTGGCAATAAGAGCATATTTTTAGCACAACTAATTCAGTCAGTCAGAGTCATGTTGAAATGGAGGTTGTTGTTGTGGCTTAATCTCAGAAAAGTAACAGAAACTTCTGCAGCTGTTAAAATACCCTAGAATCATGTAGCATTTGCTTGAAGCATTGTTGGATATATTAATATTTGGGCTGCTGGATCACTTTATTCTGGTTTTTCAAAAAGCACTATTCCGGGTAGTGGGTGTGGCCTCTGATGCCAACTGTATCTATTCCTATGTTGTGCCCAGATCCATTACTCCAACTGGGCCAGTAAAATCACATCTGTAATTTGTAAGTAAAAGTTACAGTCAAAGTCTGTCCTGATTACTAACCCATTTCGCTAATCATTTTTATATGGTGTAATTTCCCTTTGTCCTAGTGATTTATGCTAAGAAAGAAAAAGCGAATCTAGACACATTTCTGAAGGCCTTTTGCAATCTAAAAAAGTTGATCATAGTACAGTATTAGTATTTCAATTATCATTAGCTTAGTGTGAAAAAGGCCTCTGACTATGACAATTTTGAGGAGATAAGGCTGAAGCAAAGCTCTTTCTGAGTCTAATTGTAAATCAGAAAACAGGTACCCAATATCAAAAAGAAAAATCACAATTAGTTCACTTGCTGCAACCATCCTTACAACGTTGTACTTCTTGACATCTTCTAAAACACTGAATTACAAATAAACCAACCCGACTCCTTTGCTGAAGCTGAGCTAACTTGCTCCTCTCTTACACCTCTCCCAGTGGTGGACTAAGAGCTGCAGATTGTTCCAAGTTTGTAAAATAAAGACAATAGGCGCGCCCACACCCTGACTCAGATTGGCCCTCCACCTCGTACACACACTACTCCCTTTCATCCAGATGCCCTCCCTGTACCGGTGACTGAAGCCTGCGGGATGGTTGAAGTTCTCCCCTGGGCTGCTTCACTCACTGTTAGGAACTGGCACTAATGTTATGCTACGGTTGATTTAGCCGGCCTCCTGTCCCCCTTGGCAGAGCTCGCCAGTGCTCGGCAACGCAAGCGCTGTTTCTTTTTCTTTTTTTTGGAAGAGGCGGCCCCTGTCCCCCTTGGCAACACTAAAATAGCTAGTGTAGCATTAAGCCGCGCTAACTCCCCGCCATTACTATTCAACAGGCCCTCCAGAGCAGACCTTTTGTCCCACTATGATTTCATGAACATGTTTTAGAAGTAAACTGACGTGGAGGAGCACCGACGCTGACAGTGAGGTGTGTGCGATTGTGTGGACGCCTGGAGACGAGGACAGGAGCTGCAAGCAAAAGGTGGTTTTATGAGCCAATTAAGTGACATTGCTATTCTGTAGCCCGGGGCACACCTCCAGGCAGAGAGCAGCTCAAAGTTGGAGCCCTCCAGTGACCATTGTCTGCTAGTGGCATAAAGCGCACCAACTTCTTTTTTGCCTAAAAGATCGATCATTCAGGCTCTTTTGTCGTCTCCCCCGAAACAGGTTAGAGCAATTATTTCTAAGGGCCCAATTTGTTGAGGAGTGGAGGATGTGTCAGGCTGATGGATATCTACATGAGAAAGAATGAGGTGGGAAGTGTAAAGCTGAAGAGGGACACAGGAGGGCATTAAGAAACAGCGGCAGATACAAATTTAGTCTAGCTTACGATTTCAAATACAGTGTACAACATTGTTATCACTTTATGACAGTTTTTACATTGGACTTAAATCATCCATGCAGACCAATATTTTGTTTGGGCTGATTAACTGCTTGAAGGAAAGACAAAAACCTTTCTCTATAGTCTTTAGTTTGAAGAAGTCATCAAACATTGTGCCAGTACAACCAAGCTCTGAAGCAAAAACCAATGTCAGCAAGCCAAGGTAAACCAAACCAAGTCAAAAAGAAATGCTTCATAAATTTGCAAGGACAATTACGCAATGATACAACTAATTTTTGGACAGCTTCAATAATTTATAGCAAAATAAAGATGTTATCAGGTTAATATTTGTTAATTCCTTCATAATCGTTGTGTAATTCAAAATGATTTTGTTTAGTAATTACTTTCAAATACTGGAATACGGGTAATTACTTAAAATAATGGTAAATTGACTTTTTACATAGCGCTTTTCTACCTTTCCAAGCACTCTAAGCGCTTTACAATCTAGTATCCATTACTTGCCCAAGGACACAACGGCAATCCTCTTCTGTCATCTCACTGTGGCGCCTGGTGTTCCAGCGGTTTCCCATCCAAGTACTAACCAGGCCCTAACTTGCTTAGCTTCTGAGATCTGACGCGATCAGGCTTTGACAAACAAGTATGGCCACAGCATGTCATATCTGCTCCTAATTACCCATCAAGAAGTACAATTACAAAGCTGCTGTTGGCATCAGTATTGTTCACACTTGCTTGGCTGCTTCAAAAAGGGAAAAAAATGATTCTATAAACCCACACATTTATTTACATTTGCACTTTTACAAATGACAGAATGATAAATTGTTTAGGTTGACATTTTGTTTGTTTATTAAGAGATTTTCAATGGGAGAAAAAGTGTTAAAAAGCACTTTCTATATGTTCAACTTTTGACCCTATTGAAGACATTCATTGCATGTCAGATTGACCTTCAGGTTTCATCAAATATGGGAATAATATCGCATTAATTAGTAAAATACCATTGCATTATATTGTAATGCAGTAATCATATCTGGCTCTAAGCGTGATCGTATCACATCATACAAAGGTATATCATCCCAGCCCTGCTTTGAGTGAGTCTCAGGTAACCAACCGCAATGAAGAGTGAACTTTATAAAAAAAAAATGGAAAGTGGAATAGAAACAAATGGTATATGAATTGGGTTAAAATCAAAATTGTAAGTGTTTCATGCAAGAAATTGTTATATTCATTTATTTTGCCATATCACCAGGGTTGCCATATTTTCAGAGAGCATTAAGTGACCTAGCTTTTGAAAAAAAGCCCAAAGCAAGCGACTTCATACCCTCACTGAAAACTGTATTAAAATAATCAAATAATTAAACATTATGTGTCACAGCAGAACGAAGGTTAATGGTTTTGACGTATTTTAAAGAGTAGTTATCATTAAGGATTTAAAGCGAGAAAATATGCTAAAAGTCTATATTTCTAGTGACTACTCGAGACCGGGGTTGGTTGTCACATTTTTTACTTTGATTTGAATTGCTCAAAAACAGCAAATCTCACATTAACCATTTTAACAACAGAGAAAAGTTCAAAGTCTTGGGCAACTAATGAATCCACCTGCTGTTCTCGATCTTCTTCTGATCAAAAGTTTTTGATCATTAAATGGAAACTGTTCACCTGACCAACCCAGACTTGGGGTTGGTTGTCACACCCCATGGGGTTGGTTTTCACAATGTTATGTCAATGGGAGACCGATGACAAATGTGTCTTGTCTTTGGTTTGATTTTTGATGTTTGATTTAATTTTGATTCAAGACTGCGTACATTTTTTGAATCAGGAGAATTCAATTACTTAATTAATTAAAATGCATTTTTGTCAAGATTCTAATGATATTGTAAAACTATATTTTAATTAGTGATCAATAACTTTTGAACAGAACAGAATTAGATCTAGTTTTTTGTTGAAACTTGAATTGGAATATTAAAAACACAATATTTTTGAGGACAACCAACCCCGCTCTGGCTTGCAGGCTGTTCTAGATATAATCATATGTACAACCAACCCTGAAAAAAGTGTGACAACCAACCCCGACTGAACTTTTTTACCTCAACAACCAACCAATGGCAACAACTAACCCCATTCTCCCCCACATTTTCTTGAATCAACTTTGGTAAAAAACGGTAAAAAAATGCCCTTGTTTATGATGTCAAAGTGCCTCTCAGGAGCAAGCCCAAAAACCACAAACCGCGACTGTCAAAATTCACAAACGACTTTCCAAAAAAAGAAGCCCATAGTCGCAATAAAGAAGCAGACTTGGCAACTCTGCATATCGCCAGGCGCAACACATATATTCACTACGTTTTAGTTAAATTGTGTAATGGATCCTGCCATACAATATGCACGTAAACAATCGCTTAATATGGCATTGTGAGTAACTTTTCTGATGGAGAGCCCAACAATCTCCATGACGATGTTGGGATAAAGTTATAGATCTTGTACTTAATATTATGTAGTGTCTCAATCGAGGTGGAGAGCACTATAGCAATACAGAGTTAAGTATTTCAAGAAAATTACACAAATCACTTTTAAAAGTACAGTCAAATGTGGGGCAAAGAGTGAAAAAAAACATGCTGGTTTTGCAGTGATGCCAATGACCAAATAAAATAAGCTAGCCTGATCGTAAACACTCTAGATGACAAAAGCATTAAACAAGCAAACTTCCGAGTGAAATTCCCAACATCCTCTGGGTCTGTCCCTGGCTGCTACAAAGTCTCCGATCTAGGCCACTACTCAAGGTAAAACAGAGGTAGTTACAGTAGTTTACAGAGAAGAAAAAAAGGGCTCTTTGATCCTTGATCCACTCACTTTTGTTTGAAAATCAATTTGATCAAACGAGGGAATAACAACAACAACAACATGATAAATAGCTTAAAAAAAGGCCAGAGCACAAAGGCACCCAACTCTTAAGTCTTGCATTTGATTATCTCCAATAATGAATGTGTCACATTAGCAGCGGCTCAGGTAAGGAGAGCACGGACCAGCCTATTCTCTCCCTCCGCTTTATAATTACCTTCCCTACGCAGGAAAAGATCCCTCTCTCTTCTCCCACAGGCCACAGGAGACTGATATGAAAGGGAATTGGACACCTGGGGCCACAAATACTGTAATTAAAAATCTCTCCTTATTCTTGATACGTGTTGTTTGGAAACATCATTTTGCGAGCGCATTTGTTAAGGATGTGACCTAAATAGGGCCTAGATTAAACACCGGTCTTTGTTGCAGGTTGCTACACTCATTAGGTGTGAAAATGAGGTGATTCAGGCCTGATTGGGGGATAAATATAGAGAGGTGATATCCATACAAAAGAGACGCAGTTTTTAGCTAGAACTCTACAATCAGCAGAGAGGTAAGACTGGAACAGAAGTATGAATGTTTGATAGTAGTAGAAATAAAAAAAATAGTCACTTGCACACATATGCTTTGAGTTCAATGTGACACTGAAACATAATAAAAAATAAAAACATTCAAAATTCATTTACACTGGTACTGGATATCAATGTCAGTCTAGAAAAAACTTTCTGGGTTTTCATTGGTTCAAAGATGTTGATGTTGCCAATTTTCTGGTTGTCTCTTTTACTGAATGTGGTGGCCTTCAATAGTGATGATGAATGCATAGAAGTACTTGTGGCGAGTGGGTTTCTTCTAGGCCCTACGCTTTCCCCCAACAACAAAAACATGCACTTTAGGAAATATCCTCCAGGCTACACTAGTCCTGAACAAGCTTAGCAAGAACATCTGAGATGGGCCAATGAGCCCTTCACTGTGGTGCTAACCGCTCATGAGGAAATACCTGAGCGGCATTGAAGAATGGGTCAAATGCAGAGGACAGATTTTAAAATTTAAAATTATGTCTATTTTTTTTAAAAAAAGGCATTGCCTCAAAAGTTGTAGTCAACAAAATGAATCAGTAAGTAGTGCCTGTGTGCCATATAAATGTGGAAATAGTGAAACAGAAGAGCTGGATCGGTGTATCTAAACCAGTGACCTCTAATCTGAGTTACCAGTAGCTCGCAAAATAATTTTTTTCATCAAAAAGTATTTATAATAAGCTTTCTACTACAAAAGTATCTTTAAAAGTGTAATTGCATCAACTTCTAAATGGATAATAGCTGATGTTTCATAACATCTAACCTGTGCTCTATTAAACAATTTCTTCAGATCACTAAAAGTAGTAGCTCACAACCAGATTTGCTTTGCAAAAGTAGCTCTCCTGAAGACTCCTGCCATAGACAAAAGTTTTCAAACTGACCACCAATGCAGCGTAAACTCTTTTCCTGTTTAAAAACTAAAACAAAGTGAAGTGGGCAATAGATGGGGGTAAATGCTTTCCTTGAGGTTAGTGTGGCTAAGACAAACCAGCGACCATTTTAGGAGAAGTGCCTTCTCAAACTGTGATATGTACCGTTAGTGGTATATGAGCTACATCAGGTTGTTCTGCCTATGGTTTATTTATTTCGAGACAAATCTAATCATGAATTTTCTGATCAAGGGGTGATAAACGTATTAAACCTATTTGACCAACAACGACAGAAAAACAGTTTGAATAGGAAGGCCCTGGCATAATGTAAATGTGTGGAAAGTTGCCACTGTACTGACACTAAGTAAACTAAAAAGACAAACAAAACAAACTCAACAACAAACACATTAAAAACCACTATTTATATACAGCTGTGGGGACCCTTGAACATGCCAAGAAGAAGGCCTGTTTAAGTAATCCCCACAATAGCCTGAGGATTATGTATCATTACCAATAAGCTCCAATCTTCAGTTTCTATTTATGTGAAAGTTTACCAGAGGAAGTCACTGTGTGTGCTGGCATAATGAGCCCTCTCGTGGGGATAGCTGCTCAGTCTATGGCATATTTACAGTACAAAGGCTGCGCTCGGGTCCCCTCCACACACATCCAAACACAAAAGGGTGGCTGATTTAATTAGCCCAATCATTAAATGAGGCTTAATTAGAGTCACTTTCCTATAGAGAGAAGTGCACGACTCAGAGCTGTTCTTGTCATCACAAAGGCATAATGAGCCAGCGCCAGGAAAACTTTAGCACTCCGCAGCCTTTGATATGTTTAATTCCGAGGGTTAATGAAGTAATCCCAGTGGAGGGGACTACAGGGCCGGAGCACTTGACAAGGAGCGACATGAATAGTAAAGTATGTTATTTAGAGATAAATGATGCCATTTACCTTCGTAGCAACGAGCCAGGCAAACATCCCTAAAGTTCGATAAAGGCTTCCAATTACAGGAATTATTACAGGCCTGCACACTGCATAAACAGCTTTGATGTGGAGAGTAGAGACACTCCTGATTGGTTGGCCTGTCTCTGCCACTGTCCTAATCTTCACCTGCTTGTTATGGTCGGGAGGCTGATAAGAAGTGATGCCTGGACGTCTCCCTTGGGTGTCATTGGGAGGTAAATAGTAGCAAGCCCCGAGCGCCACCCCATACCAGTAAACCAAAGCACTGTCCTCTCATAAAGAAATCAACAGAGTCAATGACTTTTTAAATGTTATTATGCTGTCATGAGGTTCGGGACGGCGGTGTGTGTGGATAAAATGAGTGTGAAAAATGATCTGGAGGGATGCGGCGTGCCTCTGTGCGCGGGCTCACACACGCATCCACAGGCCGCTGCTGTTCATTATTGGACAGCAGTAGAAGCCAGTCATTTCCCTGTCTTCATAAAGACTCAGCCCATTAAATTCTACCTCCAGTCAATAATTAGGACTCCACAAATAAACCAAAGGCAATTAAATCAATGCTTCCCCGGGCCAGTGCCTGGACCCCCTGGCCCACACGGACACTCCATCTTCAGCTCGGGCCTTATTCATGGAGGCAGCGGTGGAGCCATCCAGCACACCCCCCGGCCCGCGAATCATTATTACACCGGCCTGTCCCAGGGTCCTGGCTGTGGAGTGCCGCCAGTGGTGGCTCTCTACTGAGAGGAGTGCGCTTTGATTTCATTAACTCATCAGTGCAAAGGGGAGACCAGGAAATGAATGCTATGTTTCATTTGCTTTTGAGTGGACAAGTGGGGAGTCTGTGAGGGGGGCGAGGAAAATCTATGCCACTTCTTGGGTATTAAGGGAGCATCCAGGAGTTCAAATGCAAATATTTAATCCACAATTCACCTGCCTGTCTGGGACCAACAACCCAACTATAGTCAAAGTTACTTGAATTTACTTTCTTTCAAACTTCTTTTATTGGTCCATGTATGTGTATGTGGTAGTGCTATGTGATCTGATGGAAACATAAGCATGTGACCCTATAGATGCTTTACTAGGATGAAGACTTTGGACATTTGTCAGTTCAGTCTGTAGCCCTCTTGGTTAATAAGGGAGCACTCTCTTACATCACATCTCTCCTTTATACAAGTGTGTGCCAATGAGCCTCTCGTTATGTTGACATGTGGCAGTGCATGACAGTGATGGCAAACAAACTGTCCAAACACAAAGCTAGGGACACGCACACATTTGCTTCGTTACAGCCACATCTGCGCTACACCGGAGTGACTGATGGCTTCTGTATTGACAGGGCCACTGTGATAATAAAGTGCTGTCCCACTGGCAGCTCCATTAGGCCCTGACAGTGACAAGATGAGGCTGCGCTGAGAGTTCACACGCGCACAAGTACCATCCTCCGGCAGTGACAGCTCCCTCCAGTTAAGGACACGGATCTCTCTCTCATCCTTCCTTCCGCTACGTCTATTTCTGTCCGTGTCTTTTTATCGGCGCAGAAGTGTGTGAAGATCATATAACTATTAGGGGAGTGTGTTATTAGTGTCACAGGCTGGGTGACAGGTCGGGCACTTCACACATGTTCTGCTCGCTGAGCCCTTCATAGACTATCGCAGAGAGCAGAGTGCCAGCTCTATGTTTCAGTGTTACTATTTAAAACTACAAGGACTGGTCCAGAGCAGAGATAGATTGTATTTTATTACAAAGCATCTTTTCAATGCATACTTTGATTAATACTGCTGTACATTGTCCAGGTCAAAGAAACTAAATGAACTAAACTGTGTCTGAAAGCAACACTAATATTATTTAAAGCTATATTGTCTGTTATCTGACTTTTAATCTTGTAAGTAGGTACATTTTGTTTTTCATCCATTCACTGTGACAAATTTAGAACACTGTATGCTGTCTGCCACCAATAACAATAGTTCCACATAACATTAAGAAGTCAGTGTCAAAAGTGACCTGTCTGAAAAAAACATAACATGCCAAAGTCTGAGTGAGAATTAGATACATTTAAATACAGCTTTCACAGTTCTGAATGTTAGGTAGTAAGCCAACTTTAATATAGATGCAGCTATGAGTATGACATCATTACATTTTTATAATCTGAAAGACATTGAACTTTATACCATGAATAGTTTAAAAAAATATTAAAGGCATAGTGTGTGAAGTTTCTAAATTTAGTAGTAGTTACTTTTGTTGAATGTTTCCCATCTATTCTTGTTTCAAGCAACACTGTCGACTCAATAAAGTCTCTATAAAAATAATAATTATTGTGGTACAATAAGACCAAAATACAGCTTTGTAGAAATGAAACCCCATATGACAGATAATCGCTTTTTTTTTTTATTTTTTTTTTATATTTGTCAAAAATTTGTTAGAATTTGCAATTTATGAATAAACTGACAAATAAAGTTTGAGTTCTAAACCAGAATTCCTCCACACACTGACAGTTTCCTGAGAGTTCAAACAACCATTTAACAAAACTAAAGTGTTACAAGATATTGTCATTTGTCTAATTGTAACACCTTTGTCATTTTAGTGGATTTTGGCCCATCTTTACAATTTGGTTGCCAGGTAACAGTTGTGTAATCACCTCTACATAATTATGTCATATTTGCTGGACAAAGACTATGATAAATCTTATCAAAACAGACAAACTGAGTAAAAACAAACTAAATGTTTAGTGAAATCTGAAATCTAATCATGTTCACTATGTTTAACAGAAAATTGTAGTCTAACTTATGCTTCAGTTTTAATAACCATACATTTAAGAAAATCAAGATTTGGCATAATCTATCGGTGTTCTGACCTGTTTACCACAGTAAAAAAAAAAAAAAAACACAAGCTCTCCAGGATGTACAGTACATGAACAAAGGGGTCTGAGTTATTTACACTTTCTGTCATGCCAAAATTTCAGTGAGCTTTGTGTCCTTAGTGCCAGAAGACAATATGATTTTTTAGAAAACAGCAGGTGCAGAGAGAAGAGAGCACCGGATTAGAGCTAAATAAATAAAGAAAAAAACTGCAGACGATGGACTTGAAAGGGTTAGAAAAAGTGTGTGTGCGAGTGCAGTGGGGATGACTGCGCTGGTCCCTGAGGGGTGAGTCTCAGCCTTGTCATACCCTGCTCTCCTCTTGCACCCCCCACCCCCCAACAGCCATTCCACACAGTACACCAATGCTACCCCTCCCCTCCCTTCGCCGCCCCCCGTTCTGCCCACGGAAAACGTCGATAGCAGGCTGCCGGTGCCGAGGTCTCTGGTGGACACTAGCTCATTCTCCCGGCATCGACAGGCCCGCCAAATCAATATTTAGTTCCCCACTAACAAGCTGCCTCGGGGTCTGAGCTGGAGAGAGAGAGAGAGAGGAGAGAGAGAGAGAGAGAGGGTGGCGGGACAGCCGAGGGATGGCAGGGAAGAGACGGAGAGCAGGGACTGAGAGCTGTCCAGCTAGAAGGGAAAAAAACATGGATGGGGCGGAGGAGGGGGTGAGGTGCAAAGGTCAGGAGAAGATCTGGGGAACAAGAGAAAGCGAGTGTGGTGTGTCGTGGTGCGGAGGCGACGCATGAGTGCCCGCGGCGGCTGCCATTGACAAGAACACACAGCCGCGCTCGATCATACACATATCAGGCAGAATCACAGGGCGCACTCGGCTGACAGCGCTCCACTTCGGCGTCGACATAAGTGGCTCGCCAGCACTCAAAACGCAGGGATTCTTTTGTTTTATCTGCTGCTCTATCTGTGGCTCTGCGCTGGGAACTAAATCTGATGCTTTTTATGTGTTTTGTGTAAATGCAACTGGTAGCAGAAGCTGGTGCCCTCGAGAGAGATGCCGGAACTGAAGGCAGAATGGCACGACAAAAACAAATGGGTCCTTGAGTCACAGTGTCAAGGCAAAAACACGGTTGGAGCAGGGAGATTTAAACATAACTTGGTGTGCTAAAGGATGAGATGGTGTAGAAGTATTATTGAATAAATGTAAATCTTTATGGTCACAAATGGCAGTTGAGGATGGATATTGTTGTATTTACATTGGAAGGAGGGTCTACAAGTGCTCTTGAAAGTTACATGGTGCACCGTTGGTTTATCTATGCACCGATCCATTTTTCTGTTCGATATCGATCCGATATTTTTTAATATTGCGATACTATTCAACGATACAGTGAAGGACTGAAATTGCTTCTTTTTTTATGAAACTTATAATTTGTATATGTTTATTAATGTTGTTATAGTTCAGTCACAACTTACAACTTATCTGAATAAAGCATTTATGATTGCTATGGATCACACCATCTGTAATTAGTCTATTATGTCAATTAAGGCACAGCACGATATCGCTGAACCGATATCATGGAGGATACATCAGCAAATGTCCTGATCGCACTATCCGATCCAGTATCGGATCGGTGCATCCCTAGTTTCATCATCCTGTTCATGGGTAAATTAAAATGCCTTTACATGTTTATTCACATATCCTCTATGATAGAGTTCAAGAATGCAAAAAGCTACAGTTGCTAAGGCAAAACCACTATGAAAAGTAAAAAAAGTACTTAAGGAGCCGCCTCACTACTTTGTCAGTACTGGTATACATTTATCATAATATACTGTCAGAATACTTCTGCATGAATGCAAAGTTTGGCTCTTAACCACTTAAAATGTCTTCACCGATAAGTGGATTTATTAGTGTTACTAATTAAATCGTGATTTATGAAATTCAACTTGTATTCAATATTTTCAAGATTGCACGAAACCTCACTATGTCACGCTAAGGTGACATATGACTCTCTGAGATAAGAGCTGATTGGCTACTGAAGAATATTCATGTTTCACTTTTGTGTCTGAAAAATCCTGCTCTAAAGGTACTGGTATGTGTTAGAAAGGCTAAACTACATATTTTTTTACAGTTTGAAAATTAGATACTCCAGTTTACAAACTAACCTTCTGTTGAAGTAACTGATGCAAGTGATCCGTCCACTGCTGATCTCCAGGTCCCACCGGATAAGCTGCTGCTTCCTAAAAACACAAAAGAACAGTTACATGACAAAACAGGGTTTAAATAGTGTAAATTTCCTAGTGTACAATCACATGGCCTGAGCAAAAGTAAACTATGGAAAGTGGAAGAACTCAATTTATGCTTGCTACTTTGCACATGCCACTAATGTTTGCCCACTCTCTGCAGGTCTCTTGCTGGAGGGCTGAATTGCAGTGCGGCGGGCAGGACCTTGAAGGAGCTCTCGGGAGACCAGTGGCACGGCCCGTCCGCATACACTTGCATGCTACTTATGTATAAAGAGCTAGCGGAGTGGTAGCCTTGTTAGCGCTAATGAACAGACCTGGCCGTGTACACCACTGAATGAATGTGCTACCTCTTCACTTGGAACCCCAGGTGCTGGTGTTTGAAATAGGGCGATAGGCCTTGTACCACATCACAGGGACAGTGGGGGAGCAGTTCCACTTTGCTGACTGCTGAATACCATAGTTATTTTGTAAGGTCCACAGTCAGCAATCTGAATTTGAACTTGTTATAGCACTAGGCCTTCATCAGGCGCAAAAAAAGGCCTAGTGCCGAAACATCACAGATGTCAGAAAAAATCAGCAGAATAAATGCAGGAGTTTGTTCTGCTATTGGTCCTTTATTCCTACGCACCTGTCTTAAAGCAACTGATATGTGAGGTTTTCTCCTACACAGCAATGCACATTCAAAATAAAACAAATATGGCGGTGCCAACCAACACACTTTGGCCTATTTTTGCAGAATAACAGACTATTTTGTCTTTCATAAAACATCCACGAGAAGACTTGCACATTTATGGACAAGAAATATGTCTGTACTTCTCTTTCAAATAGATGTAACAAAAAGTGTGACTTGTAGATAACTTCTGTGTTGTTATGCTCCCACCAATAAACTTCAAAAACTCACCATGATGTTCTGATTTTTCTTTGACAGCTATCTAGTCTATCCCAATTGACAGTGTGCAGAAGTCCTTTCAGCCAGTCTGTGATTAGTATGTTTAGTGGTTGTGTCTCTTTTTTTTATTTATTTTTTTTAAGTGAAGTACTGCATTCCACTTACCAGCTTACCAGTGGAAAAAAAGTTATGTTAATATTATGAACCACACAACCACCAATCTTATGACTCATTTAGGGGCCTAATTTTTGTTCTAAAATAAATGTATTGCTATTGAGCACATACAGTATAATGGGTGTACTTTAATAAACTCTACGAGAAAATCTTTGCAACTGATCCGTCCTTTGTTTGTCATTGATTGCTATGTCAGAAATGATGTTATTACACTGCTTATTCTCTGCCAAATACGGAGAATAAGCAATGGCTTTTATTTATTGTGGGAACAGTGTGAAAAAGCTTTTGTTCCATCTAAGTTCTAATGTGTGGCCTGCATACTGACCAGTGCTCACTTAACACACTAGTTGTATTGAGTGTAATAGAGAAGGAGGGTCTCTTTGTGACTCCAGTGCCCTGAAGCTTCCCACAAGGCCAAACAGTGCATGTGAGAGAAGAACTGTGCTTGTCCACCCCTGATAGATATATAACAGCTCTCTGACTCCATCTCACATTAGGAGCAAAACAAACTGGCCTGGCAATTATAGTCTTATTACATCTGGATCATTAACTCCACAACAAGATGCCCAGGGAGCCTGTGCTGCCCCGGCCTCAGTGGTGCTCGGCTCAACACTGTGGATGAAACAGGGAAATAAAACTGCAGCAACACGGCACTGTGGAAACATGTGGAGAGTTGTAATTTTTACAGAAAGAGCACTTAAGCAATAAGGAACAGTAATTTTGCAATCACCGTTTAACCTGTAATTTCACCACTGTGTAAATTTTGTTTGCTCAACATATTTGGTATTGATTATTTTGATGTCACAATATTATACAAGTAACTTATGACATTATACTGCATCAGAAGCAATGCTTAAGAAAGGTTTGCTAATACTAAAGTTCATCAACACGCCATCACTTATCAGAACGAGCAAACAACGTTTTAAAATGTCATTTAACATTCTGAAAACCAAAAGTATTGGAATAAGATGGAGAAAAATTCTCAAACTTAAGGAAAGTTGTTGGCAATGAACTTGTCTCATTTAAAAGTACAAGTGAAAGTGAGTGCATCCCTGTGAGCCCTGGGCTCCAGCCTGTACACTGCATTGTACAAGCAAGTGAATACATGAATACTCTACTGGTTATATATTCGATCAGATAAATACTATCGAGACATTCGCATAGCTTCATGTCGTGTCCTCAGGTTCAAAGAAAAATCCCTTCCATAAGGGTTTAACTACTTTACATTTTTGTGTAAATCAAACACGAAGATTTGAAATGTATTACTAAATAATATGTCCAGATATAATCTTTAATTTTATCTAGCCAAGCTAAACTTTGTATAGTTTTCATTTGCACTTTTAATGACATTGCAATAAAACAAAATAGTGTTATTTTTGGATTAGGTCCATGTTCTAATCAAGAATGTGATGATGTCATAATGGCAGATGGTGGGAAAGAGCCAGTCTATCCCATTAATATCATTGTATTTTGCCAGGAAAAAGTATAATAAAGTAATTCCACAATATAATAAGATAATTCCACATTTTTTATATTTGGAGATTTTGACTAAGACCCATTAAAGACACTATACAAAATTTTTGCTTTCTTAAAAATGTAATTAAACAAAAATAATTTTATTTAAACTTACTACACCATGTCACATGTTTTGCTCACTTACCAGATGCATTTTAAGGATTCAAATTGTTCACCACAATGTGTTTTAAGCTTTTTTCACAGCTGTTAGGAGCGAGATGTGCCGGTAAGCTAACGGCAGTCAACAACAACAACAACAACGACAACGACAACAGTATATATATATACGTAGTCTGAACATTGCAGACTAAGTTCCACGGGAATAAAAACATTACCAAGATAACTGAGCTAGTAATGGGTAAAGTCTCTTTAATGTTTTGTAATACTGTATAATAAAAATAGTATTTAAACACTGTTCATTTCAGCTGCTCAATAGCCTTTAGAAGATGATGTGAAAGGAACTTATTGTAAACCCCAAAATCTATTCTCAAATTAAAGTATCACTTAAGTGGTGTAGATTGTTTTGTTGAAAATATAGAATACATTTGCATGCTGTTTGAAAACTCTATGAAAATTCTCTCTGATTATTTTAAAACCCATCTTGAGCTACAATTCTTTCACAATGTTTTTTCCCCCGAGAAAGCAATGATGGACTCCAACAACTCATAAGTCCCCTCAGCTCAGAGTGAGACCACCTTTTACTACCCATAATCCACTGGGGGAAACATGTGGCGCCGAGGAGAGAGTGATTTAACCTACCAATATTTCAGCTCTCATGAAGGCGACTTTTTGTCAATTGACTAAGTGTGGCCTGTCATGTCCTGGGTGGGGCCGCACTGCAAACGGCTAAAATTGGTTTCAAGTGTGAGTAAGTGCCCGCTGGACCTCTCTCATCTGGTGATAGATAGAGGAAGTCCCCAGGGAAGTGAGGAAGATTGTAACGTGGGGCTGCTAATTGAGAACACAGCTAGGTATGATCTATAGAGGAGGCAAGGCCCGCCAAGTTGGACAAGAAAGTAAAAACTCAACAGTAATTTCAACAACAGTATAAGATTGAAACTTGATTTTCATTTATATTTTGACCACATGAAAAAAGTAACACTTCAACTTGTATTTACTTGACAGGTTTCTGATGTTGTTTTGAGCACACAACTGGTCATTCGAGTCGGGATAGCTAACCTGATTTGGTTTCTATTCAATAAAAAAGTATGGTGGTTGTCTGCTCAAGTTTGATTTCCAGGGAATAGTTCAGAGTATTGACTGAAGAGACATTTATCAAGCAGCTAACTGGAGGCAAATACACTTATCCTCCACTGTTTTCCAAGTAGAACTAAAATTGTATTTTTTATCGCCAGTCATGAAAACTAAATGTTAACTCCAAAAGGGATGAGCAAAATTACAAAAGTTAATTTATTCATATATGTCCTGGTTAAATAGATTTTTGCATTTCATTATATTGATAATACTATGTATTTAGTAAATTACAAAGTTAATCTAAAACATCTGACAAACTGAAACTGATTTGAGCCATTTGGAGTATAAACAAATAGATAGGGTCTTTGTGAAGTGACACTTAAGAGAAATTATCACATACAAAAAAAAAAGTAATCCAGTATTTTGTGAACATAAAGAGGACTAAAGATGGTGTTTGGAGGGAAAGTCTGATACAGTATACAGCAGATTAGATATTTCTTTCAGAGCTGAATGAGATTTAGAGATTTGTAAACTATTCTTTTGAGCGTTTTATTTATTTTATTCTTTGTTGGCTTAGACCAGTAGTTCACAAAGTGGAGGACATAGGGTCGCAAGATCATCAAATCATTTTTTTTTTTTTTTTTACTGGAAGTATCATGTTTGGCTAAAATTTGGTCATAAATACAGTAAACTACTAAAATAAATGCATTTTAACTCCGTTTAAATGGTTTCCAACGTGAAATTATTAGAGGCATCTATTTTATTTTACTGTATTGGTTACATAGTTACAGTTTTTGGAACTGCCAGTCTGAAAAGGTTGGGAAACCCCGGCTTAAACTACAAACTGATCCTGTATCATTGCAGAATGATTGATTTGAAGGTAACAGATTTCTTCGCATTTCTTTTTTAGTTTATTTGAAAGGGACAGAACAGAGAGCATTGTCACTCGCAGACCTGGTCCCCTCTTATCTTGTTTAAGAGCTTTATATAGCAAAATATATGACATTAGGCAATATTGAAACCTTAGAAGTGAAGGCCAATGAATTAAATAAAATACTTTGATAGGTAAACGTAACTAACTATAGGGGGCTTTTAAGTTTACCATAATGATCAACTATTACATAGAAACTGATGAGTGACTTAGTGCTTGGTACACTTTTAAAACAAGACTTCATATGGGCAACATCTACAGCATAGAGTCATCAATACCAGAAGGTCAGAAAGCATGGAAAGGTCAACAAGGCTAAGCATCGTTAGCTACAGGTAAAATGCACAAATAGTGAACTCATATTTTTATATTTGCTGAGACCAACCCAACTTATCTAGATGAAGAGCAAAAGTTTCTCCAACACTTTTCCATGCCACTCATTTCATCTCAATTGACAAAAGCTGAGGCCTAGAGCAACAAGTCGATATTGATTTAATAATGTCTTTGCCATTACTCCAGTGTAATTACTAAGTAAAACCGTCAGAAACTTTGGGGTGAATTTTTACAGTTGTACAAATCTATTACAGGTACGTGGAGAGCTGTGGGCATAATCTTCACTCGCTATAGATCGGTAAAGTTAGCGTTGTGTGCGAGATGTGGTCCCCTGGCCTTACCTGATCACTGTCCATTATGTCGGCGAGATCGTTCTCTGACATATTGAGGATGGAGGCTGCGATGCTCTTGGCTTTGATCATGCTCTTGGCTGATAGGCCGCCCTTTGCTGCCACAGAGCTGGTCTGCCTCTGCCTCCTCTTCTTCATCAGCTGCTGCTTGACCTCACCAACGTCTAAAAGTATCTCACTGGCCAGGGCCTGCAGAAAGAAATATAAATATATATATAAAAAGTCAGTGAGATGAGGATGATGAAATGGATATAGAAAAACAAGAGGGATAGCGCTTGCCTGGCAGATGAATAAATGAAATTGATCAAGCATGCGCCAGAGAGCCCTGGTACATTATGGAGGAATATTGAGTTTGACACAGTCAGACTCTCCTCGGCTTCACCTCGCGCTCCCTTGTAGGATCGCGGACCTGAGGGTTTGTTGCCCCGTCGATTGAGAGCTGAAGGGAACGCCGCTTTGATATCAAACGCACCCCAAGTTTTGCTTATAAAATCTCCACAGACCGTCAGAATCGCGCTTCAGAGAGAGCGAGACCCGCGAAATACTAGCCATTCATTTATTTATTTGCTTTTCAGAATGTCTTGACAAAGTACAAGGGCAGCATAACACGCTTAATAATTGAGCTACGAGGGGCCGTTCCAAAATGGTGCCCGAGTGATCTGTGCCATCCCAGGCCATCACCGCTCCGGCGTGGATGACTGGCGCTAAATAGGACTTTGGGCCAAATACTAGAGAGACAATTAAATGTTAAAGCTGCCACTGTACACGAGAAAGTCAATAAAATGAACTCCCCTTTGCTTCATTTTGAGCTTATTGATCGAGGCAATAATCTTCTGTATCATTCCCTTGTAAGCCGACTGAAAAGCTGACCTTGGAATAGATGGTCAGATGAGGGAAGCAGAAGAATGGGCAGTAAACAAAGTAAATATAAAGAGAAAACTGAGGCCTAACTAGCTCTTGCACAGAATATAATTGAGTATGCAATAAGTACACAATGTGCCAGATGAAAATACTCCAGAGCTTTACAATAATCATAAGATCTCTTCTGTAATTTCACACAGGTGCAGTGCCTGTGGTGGTCCTCACTGGAGCCTGCTGAGTGAGCACTTCAAACCAGATGCACCATTTACAGGAACCAACATTTGGATTTAAGTAAAACTGTTCTTGTAACCTTTATTTATTCAGGCACAACATTAAGAACAGTTTACAAAAAATCCTGAAAAATGTTAATCAATATACCATAAATAAAATAGAAGAAAAAGTAATAACCCAAAAATGGCTCAATCATGAGTTAAGTTCAGTTAATAATCAATACTTTGTTTGTTTTTTTTTCAAATCCTGAAAAATTTGTCACATGTGTACCACAAACCTTTAAAGTTACAGGTATCTGAGAGCAGTGTGACACGAGAATTTGCACCAAAGAGAAAAAGAAGATTCATCCAAAGTAGTTAGGTCCATGTATGATTAGTTGGATTGAGTTTCAATAAAAAAAGGTTTAACTTTATTCATTTAATCTATGTTGAAGCTGACAGTGAAAGGTGCACAAAGAGAGTTTGAACAGTGAGTGAAATGACCGGGGCTACAGCTCCCTCTCTCCACACTGAGTGACAAGCACTGCTGCTCTCTCAAAGGTTCTGGATCGAAACGTCTGTGGGCTACCTTCGAGGACAGATGAAGAGGCCCAAATGTGTGCTTTATTTCCAAGCTACCACTTCAGACCCAACAGAATGTGCTGTCCAAAACAGTTGCACAGTACAATGTCTGTTTATGAATCATTAGTCGATGGGATAGGACAGGAGTTTAACAAGGATGAAAAAGGCTGCAACATACTACAACATTTATTAATATAACATTCAAGAAAGTGAGGGGCATTGACTGCCCTATTTTCGGAATGTCTGAGATTTTTCAAGTGTATTATAGTCTACATTAAAAACTTGCCACTGCAAGCAAGCCTAGAGGCAACAAATCTTAAATGTTCACTCGATAAAGGTGCACTACTAAATGCAACTTTTTAAAAGCAGAATTGCCAGGTCTGCTGCTTGGCTCATAAAAATATAATAAATGTATTGTATATTTGGAGTATTATACAAAATGGCAATAAACTCCACATTTACACTCATGTATATTGTGCATATTTTTTCATCTGTACAGGACCACATTTCTACAAATGCTTCATCTGCTTGTCCCAGGCATACTAAACATTCCAGCAGACCCGCAATTACAAAACTACTCATGGAGTTAAAGAAGAAAAAAAAACACAGGTTATTTGACGTTGACAATATCAATGTATTGTCAAATATGGTCAATAAGCTCAAAAGTTGTATATATTCCTTAGAATGAAACTGTGAGAATTGTGACAGTAACATTATTCTCAATTTTGCATATATTCAAAACAACATTCACAATATGACCTGAATTTCAATATTTTATTCACCATTAGAAGACATACAGTACAATGTTTATATTTACACACTGATACACACTCACTGTCACTACTAGTCAATGTTTACGTAAAGATGAGCTAAACCCTTCCTGTCCAATAATCCACAAAGAGATTACAGGTGAAAATTCCCACTCATTTTCAGCCCTTAGAGAAACAATTGTACAACAGCAGCATATTCAAATACATATCGGATTGTTAGTGCATCTAGATGGCAGCGGCGTGTGTTAGTTATGAGCTCTTAGCCTGCCTAGTAGCACAATCACTGTAGCCAGAGGGCCAATTTAGACAGGACGTGGATTAGGGCATGGAGATGAGGATCAAATGAGCAGCTAAAAGATATCCCCTTTAATAACTAGGAACCTGTGAACCTCTTTACACACACCAAGACACGAGGACCATTCAAATGCATCACGAGCAATGTGGGAGGAGAAAAAAAAACACACTTTATATTGATTAGAAAGACAATATAAGGATATTTCAGATATTTGTATCTATAGACAAAATCTAGTCATCCAAAAGCATGTATAAACACAATTTTCTGAACATTCTCTTTTTAAACTCTAAATTTACTGACTTCATGTTCTTAAATTCTATGTAAATTTAACTTAAACATTTTTCTTTAATTCAGTGAACATGCAGCTAAAAGATCAATCTAAAACAGTGTATTTTATTTTACTCGTTAAATGTGTATAATTTACATTTTATAATCATCTAAAATTAAGCAACTACAAAAAACTGCATTATAAAAGTACAAGGCAACTAAATATAACAAGTTCATAAGGGAGAAGAAAAATATTCCTCAACTGGACAATCAGTGGGTTTCAAAATAATGAGAAAAAGGACTGTTGCTATAAAGACTAAAAATATAAACTAAATAATATATTTTTTTGACTGAAAAATACCTTATAAAGCAAGAAGGCCCTGGGGGTGACATGGCCTTTCTTTGTTGAGTTTGCATGTTCTACCTAGACCTTGACTCTTCTCTAGACCTTGGGCTGATGACCTGTGGCAGAAGGACACTTTGCTCCTGGTGCAAATGGTACTCTGGTGGTGCTTTCTCATCTGGTTCATCTATACCCAGCCTAATGCACATTAGCATATTTTAATGAAACCAATCAAGTGGGATCACTGGGTTGGGAAAAAAAATGATGACAAAATGTTACATAAAACAGGAAGCTGAAATAGAAATAGAATACATTCATTTTCTACCGCTGGTTCCTGTTAGGGGTTAGGGGTGACTGGATCCTATCCCAATAACTTTGGGCCTTAGGTGGGGGAATACCCTGGACAGTGGCCAACTTGTCGCAAGGTTGGAGACAGACACTCTCTCATTCATTCACTGGGGAAAATTTACAATGATGCCCAATAAATATATACATACAAGAATACCCAAAGAAAAAAACATAATAACCCTATTGATATAAGTTAAAGTTTCCACTGTCTTAAAAGAGAAATGCTGTGATTGAGGATGACAAGCCAAACATATTGAGCGCGACTGAGCTACATGAGGAGTCGCTGCATGCAGGGCCACTCTTTAGCAGTTCAACAGCAGTGCTTTCAGCCTAGGGCGTGTGCAGAGGCCAAAGGGGTCTGCTGGCACACAATAAAAAACTCTCCACGCACAAATATTCACAACCGCAGCACATGGAGGCACAAAGAACAAAAAACACAAGCTCATAAAGACACTCACACACACACACAGGCACATCTACAGACACAGCCCTCCGGTCCTGATCAATACATGACAAGAGTAAATCTCCTCCGGACGTCAGCCAGACCAATCAAAGGGCCCGCTGTTCTTATAGGGGATCACAGGAGCTAGGGGAGACAAACAATGATGTGAATCCTCAACAACACAATGGCCCCACCAGCCTAGGGTTATGGGAATGAAGAGCAAAAACTAATACAACAGGATTTCTATGCATGTGTACGCAACTGCCCTTTTACACATTACACTTTTTTTTTACATTGTGTAAATATTGTATAAGCTTTTTGTATAAGATTCAACTTTACTGCCATTGTATAAAGTACAGCACAACACAATGTACAGTAGTTTAGCTTCTAAACAGACGTATGTTCACCAGAACTAATCACATATTTACGTTTGACAGAAAGATTTGAGAGCTTTTCAGTGGTATTGCTTTTTACAGTAATTGGCAGGAGTAGTTTAATGGATGTTGCAGTACTTTAGGTGTTGAATATAATGCTTTCCGACGATCAATATTAAAAAGGATATTTGATGCACAAAACAGATTATGACAGCAGTTATAGAGATGTAATGTTCAAGAACAACAAGAAAATGTCAAGAAATATTTGAGGGTCTCATTTACAAAACATGTGTATGTACAAAAATGCTACATGACCATCTCCACATTATGCTTGCAGTTTTTAAAAGACAACTTCATACAGAGACATGAGCAGTCCAGTACTTTCCTGATGAAATTCAGGTATACCATATTATGTATTGTTTACATTTGAGGGATGAGAGATGTGGGAAACAAAAATGCTTGTGCATTTGTTCGTAAGCACAGACTGCGTCAGAACTACACATTTCCATTTTCAAATCCACTCGGAAGTAAAAAAGTCTTTATGAATGAATAGGTAAACTTTACAAATGTAATTTAAGAATCAGCATGGACTTAAGTGCTTTCAAGTTTTTTGTTTAGCTACCAGTGCCTAAGCAGCTATTTTTGAGCATGTATTAATAAACAGAATAGGTTCCATTCACAAGACATCACAACATATAGGACCAATAACGGGACAGCTAAAATTAAACTGCATTCAAAACGTGAATAGATCTAGTCACTAATAGATATCAACAATCCAAAAATGTGGGAAATTAGCATTTTTGGATTCTTGCCATCTGCCTTTACGAGAGGACATTCTAGAATACAAATTCAACCTATTTAAAGTTTATGAATTCTGTTATTACAATTTCTAGAAAGAATATGTGTCACTATTTGTTGTAAACAGTGAACCAAGAAAATGTGCTTTGAAAGAACAATAAATGATACCAGTTTTTTGTGTCTTTTAATACCTGTACCCTAAGCATTTTTGGTACTGTCAAGACAAAATAAGACTAAATCAGCATCATAAAGCTCTTCGATCTAGTTTGAACTAAGAACAAGGCAACCTAGCACAAAACCTACATGACTGATTACTGTACCACTCATAAAAAGCATAAGGCTATATTTATAAACAGCTTATTCCTCATGTTGGTAATAGCGTTTGTTGACCCTTGACGACATACTGCCTACATATTACATGCATCTTTGTGATTTATGTGCAAGCCTAGAAAATACGCCTCTGCCAAGCTATTCCCTCCATGATGGACAGGTGTCAGATGAGCCAAATTGATGGGCAGTCTTTATCAGCCGCCGCCAGCCTCTCGTAGCCCTCCTCCTGCTGATGGATTAGCCGCACACTAAGACAATACTGCCTGTTCCTCTGGGTGCACAGTATTCTGAGCACTGGTGGCCTGCCTCACCTTATACTTGAGGAAAATGCATGTGTAATAATGATGCATACACAAACATTTCGTATTCTGTCCATTGAATTGCTCTCCTGCAGGGCACTTGTTTTTGAGCCAGGTCACGGTGGCAGTGTGTACTAATGCAGCCCATGTGTAATGCTCTTATGCTTATGTTCGTGTTCATTTGTGTGGTTTTGAAAAGGTTTCTGAGTCTGCATGGTCTAAGTTGGTGTTCAAAGACTGTTTCGCCATCAGTAAAGACATTCTTACCTACAATGGGATGTAATGTGTTTATATGGATGTGGATTTGCATGTGCTAAAAGTTGGGGAACTTTTAATTACTCAAAATATTCTGTTTCCCTCCAGAAAGTTTATTCTAAAAGGAGTACTTAAGCATAACAATCCTCTTCTTTGCACTGGCTTTATGTCAAAGGTCTCATTATGTCAAATGATATCTGACTGGCAGCACAAAAAATGGTAAGCCTGCATCACTTCTGTTTTAAAAAACAGTTTCTAGTGACAAAAAAATGCATGTAAATTAGTGATGTGCCAAAAGGTTTATTTTTTTAGATTGAATTTGGGTGTTCAAAAACTTTCAATGTCATGAAATACTTGCAGTACAGTACACCGTAATAAGCATCCCAATGATCTTATTCATATTTAAAAAACACAAGTTTGAATGCCTTTTTAGTGCACAAGATTCCACTGCCCAATATCCATTCTCAAACTACACCAGTCTAAAACACAATCTTGGACAGGGCTGCTGACTCTGGTCCTGACTGTAGAAAACTGGAACACAAACTCCTGTATTCTGTCTGCTGTTCAAAGATAATAGAATTACATCATCAGCAGAACAGTGATGCAACCCTGGGGTCAGTGGACAGCACGCACTCTGGACACCCTCTACTCCTTGTAACTCGGGTCTAACTGCTCCTTTATGGCTGTTTCCCATGTGTGACACCAGAATTTCGCTGCTCTGACCTCCTGAAACATTAAACAGATGTGTCTACTAAGACTAACAGAGCTTTGTGGTTTTTGCCATGACATGTTGCCATGTTTACTGCCTTTGCCAAAAAGAAAAAGAACGAGCTGAATCCATAGACGCTGCAGAAGAATGCCTCTCAGTGCACCTCCAGGGCAGCCATGAAATATAAATCCCAGCTCAACATGTGAATAGGTGCAGCGCATTGACCGGACAAGAGCTCTCACTATATTGTTTGTGTCACTGACGGCTGTTTCAGGCCTGTGCATGTATCTGAAATACAAGTTGGCAAAAATAGTGCACTACATGTAGAATTTTAGTGTTACCATTACTGCAATTGCAAATAATACAAATACATAACTGTGAAATAGAAAATGTTCCTTCATTCACAGACTGTAGTCCAAAGTGATCAGCTACTTTTAAAAGCTGGATTATTCTATTGCAACTTGGATAATCCTAATTATCAATTAACCCAATACCTTGACATGTTAATTTTGTACTTTACTACCTGTGTCAGGGTAAGGATCTGTCTTGACAAACATATCATTATGACAAATCATATTCACAATCAGTGATTCAGGTTGTAAAAGTCACTGAAAATTCAATATTGGTTTACCATTACCAACAATTACAACAACTGTAATAAACTGGAGAAATAATTGCATTGTATAATATTAAAAATGTTGGTCAACATCATTTTTATGTTGACCTTTTTATTTCAAGTACATTCATAGACTAGTTTGATACTAGCTGCTTGAACCTACACGTATGCCCCTTGTCTGAATGTTATGAATAATCACAAGGAAATACAACGATGTGGGTGGAAATAAGGATCATAGGAGAACATAGATCTTCTTAACAATGTAGCCTCGGCTGCATCACAGTAAAGATTACATTCATGAATTAATCAAAACAGCTAGATCAGTGTTATAACCAGGTTAAAAGCTCATTAAATTTGATTTTACGTAATATGTCTTCTTAAACTGAGATATGACTATGACTTCCAAAGTTGTGCATAAATGTATTAAAAGAGACAGCCTGAACTTCTCACACTCCGGTTCACCTCTTTCAAAAATGTACCTTGATGAAAGCGTGGAGCTGCTCGAGTTGGGAGTAGGCCTGGGCTAACTGCCTCTGGAGTCGGTCCAGGGCCTGGGAGCTCTGCTGGGTCAGAACCTCCATTTGCTCTGTGGCTGTCTTCTCTAGGGCGGCCATATTTTGTTCACCAGCTCCCACTCGGGCCTGTAAGGCATGGAGGCGCTGCTCCTATAGAAAAACAATCAGTCAAACGCTTTAATTCTTTATACTGTAGAGCAAGATGGAATGATGAAAGCATTGTGGACTTCTGAAGCGTATACCAAAACTGGGTGCCACAAGATCATGACAAGATATAATTTTAACATCAATTAATCATTTTAACATGAATAATTTTAAATAAAACATTAATTAGCATACGTTTCACTCTACATATTTTCACCTATCTGCATTTAGTGCTTCTGCAATAATGACCAAAAATATCTGCAACCAAAATAAACATAAACAACTCAATGTGACACTTCCTCATCAAAAACACAGTGAATTTGTCAGTTAAGTAAGGAAGGTACACTTATTGTCCCGTAGGAAATTTCTCTGCATTGACCATCCTTCAATGCTCTGGGCATTCCTCAGAGCAGTGATCGACAGTGCAGCGCTCGGACCCATCTCCAGATGTTCTGCTAGCTTGTCAGACTACGTACTGAGGATATTACCTAACTGCATGTTATTATCAGTGAGATATATTTCACTTTCACAGAAAACACAGTTCTGCATGTCCTGATCTGTATGTTTGAGGTAGATCTAAGAGATTTTATACTCTGTTTTTAAGAGTATCCATCCAGTCTCGCTTTGAGTATTTTTGCAGCATTAGCATATCAGACAAGATCGGTTTGACTGTTTCTGTACCATTTCCTTAGCGGCCAGTAGTTCTTGCCACTGTTTTTCTTTTATTGGTTAAGGTGCAAATTCCAAAGAGAGGTGTTCACAATAATGTTTGAAGACGAGAACAACACAAAAAATAAAAGTTGATTTTAACGTATGCCTCCTTTAAAATATACATCAAATATAAAACACTGAATGCATTAAAAAGGAGAAATCTGCAAAAATGGTTAATAATAATACTACTGATTGCCATTTAATATAATAATTTTTCCAAAACCAACTCACAAATATACTACGACAAACTACTAGAATACATTAGTATAGCTAATGTTAATGTAATGTATTAGTAGCTTTATGCAGTGTGGTGTCCAACCTTTTTCCCAAATCTTCCTTTAGTTTAGTGCAGGAGGCTTCATACTGGCTTTTCTCCGTCGTTGCTACATTCAGGCGTCTCTTCAGGGATTCAATAAGGGCCTTCCGATTGGTGGCCTCCTCTGTTAATGCCTTCACCTATTCAGAGACGAAACAAAATGAACCAAAATCAATTTCTATTACTTTCTACCAAAAATACCTTCTTATCCAACTCTTCCACTTGTCCACGTAACTGCCCTCCATGTCTTGCAAAAACTTCAGCCTCGTTTTCAGGTCCTCCACGAGCTGTCGTTTCATGTTTACGTCTCGTTCTACATGGGCCGCTCTGGAAAGAAAAATTATACGGTGACACGCTGCATACAAATAGAGACACCTCGGCATACGCGAAGCAGGCAGCCCCAGTGTCCCCGCGCAGTGCATCAGCCCTGACAGCTCATTATGACAACTAAATACACTGGCATGCTGTTTGGGTAAATGACAGAGGGGGTCGGAATAGGCATGCATGTGTAATTCTAAGTGGCATATATTAGAACAAGTGCTCTGGTGGGGATGCCGGAGCAAGCATGACTGGGGATTCCTCTGTGACAAACAGCATTTCGAATCAGCAGTGACACAAGTTGAAGAATTTATTACATGTTTATTTTTGCAATGGCGACATGGTTCAAAAATGATTACATGGGGAATTCTGTTCAGTTCTGCACTAATTTGGCTTAATGCAAACACTGTGTTCGCATCCATTTAATAACATTGATTTGTTCCACATTTCAACACATTATGGCTAGGCTTTATTTTAATTTGGTGAGGTATGTTAGTATGTTTAATTTGCTATCATAAAAGGAGAATATCAGGCATTTTCATGGTTGTCTATACCGCTGGGAGTTTGAACAAATAGAATAAAGATCATAAGGCTGTTGTTAATTAAAACATTTTTTTTTTCCAGAGATGTGGAAATCTCCCACGCGCATCATGGTTAGAGTGTTTTTTAAATAAACAAATGATGCAACAGCAGAGCAAGCGCTTGTGTAAGTAAATGTCCCTGCCTCCCCAGGTAGACAAGTGCTTGAGGGCAACCTGGCTAAATAAATGTGAGCTTGTCCTATTGGAGTGACATTAAATTAAATGAAAGAGTCTAGCCTAGGGACTTTGGGGGTAGTAGCTCTGGATGGTTACCCAATGGATTTGGCCATTAATGAGAAAACCCATATTGAACCTTTTGGATGGTTGTCTGCTGTTGACTTAAAGACAGAGCGCAGCAATAAGAGTCAGCAGCTCCCTGTGCCCCATTGCTAATGGCAATTAGACGGACAGCATTTATTTTAGATGTTTCTTCTTCTGCACCCCAAAAAGAATAGAGGATAAAAAAGAATGAAGGATGGCGGGTGTTTCTGCTAGAGCGTGTGATCTCTATTTATGAGTGTTAGTGAGCAGCCAAGACCAGTGCCTCCGACTCTGCTATCCCCATAACTTAGGCATTTGTTCCCTTTGTTCTGTGCTTGTTGGCAATATTGTTCATCAAACATGCGTGTATTGTAATGATAACAGTCAGCGGTCTGCAGCGTGAGTGAAAGTGAGTGCGAACATTTGGGTGGATGTTGTTAAGAAAGGAGTGTGCTGGATGTTTCATGTGGCTGATAGACAACAGGGCTAAAGATGAAAGAAGCTGCTTCATAAATAAGGCAGGGCCATAGTGCCGGATATTGACTGAGGACATGCCGGTGTACTTTGAAATTCATTTCTTTTTTTTAGCTCTCTCTTCTTTAAGGCGAAGCAGCCTTGCTCCCTGTGTGTGCGCTGAGATGTATATTTCAGAGATGTCTAGACATGTCTTTCATTCTGAGAAGGAGTCCCTCCATGGAGAAAAATGGACTGGTATCTACAAGGCTGGCAGCTGTAGTAGAGTACAGTGTGTGACAGGAGAGTGAGGAGGATGCTGTCGCAGTGCTTTGCTGCAATGGGAATGTTCACTCTTTGTGGCTGTGATCTTTTTGTCACACACCAACACATGCCCACTGTGATTGTACACATGCCCCGTCTGCATTATTAAGAAAGGCAGGCAGAGGACACAGAATTCTAGACAAAGAAAAGCAGACCGACCAATGCCAACTTGCTCTTTGTACCTTTCCCTCAGGTCAAAGATGAAATTCTAATACAGAATGACAATATGACTTTCACAACACCACACAGTTCCTAAGTGAAGTGTTTACATCTATAGCTGTGCACTATGTAATGGAGCCAGTGCTGCAGGAGGTGAACCGTGTAACTCATTAGGGCTGTGTGGCCCACAGGCCAGAGTGATAGTGTGTGGGTTTAGGTGTCATGGGCCAAACTGGGCCCTCCTGCGGCACACAAACAATCAATACAGGTCTTTGATCAGCCTTCCACAGCAGCTACCCACATAAGAAACCTTACACTACATGACACACAAGACACCCACATCCACTCTGCGTTTCTTTACACTTGTATCTGCGCTCCTGCTTAAGAGAACAAGCATAATTTCACTAATCATCTTCAGAGCAGAGAGGTGGAGCAGACACAGAGCTGCCACACGGTGGAATCAAACACTGCACTTGTGCGGTTATGTGGATGATGTGCCAACAAGCAGAGATGAGTGAATACAGAGACAAAGGTCTTGTCCAAAAGGCCCATCCAAAGACATTAGTTTTAGCTGTATACATAGCTTTAATTTATTGGTTAATCTTTATTTAATGCAATAACCTAATATTCGATCATGTCTGAAGCATAAGCTACCTAAATAGATAAGATAAATATGAATACACCTGAAAATTTTATTTAAACAGTCCATGTAATTTTTAATCTTCTGCGGCCTGCATCAATCTAATCTACTTGTAAAAACAGTGTATGTGGTGAGACTTGGAAGTAGAGAAAGTAGTGATATAGTAGAACAAAAAGAGGACAGTGTAATAATAATGGTGCGAGGTGTGAGACTAACTTGTCCTGTAGTTGGCGGAGCTTGTCCTCCTTCTCCTGGAGCTGGCCTCGCAGGGCTTTGTTAGCTGCCACCTGCCTTGTGACCTCTGAACTGGAGCTCTGGGGGAAAAGGGGGGCAGAGGGAGAGAAGGGTGCGTTTGTTAATGTGTGGAAACCAGCGCGATAAGGCAGCAGAGAGGGGAGGGCTGCTTTTCACGACACGGCTGATGACAGGTCAGGCGCAGCATGCCTCCTCATTAGAACTACAGCAGGAGGGTAGGAGGTGCTAAAAGAGGTTAAGAGCAACGCGCTAGTTTTCAAAGTGGATCAAATGAGGTTGTAATTAGGGTAAAATACAGTAACTACATTTGTTGTGCTTTTATTAACTATGTGTTTATATATTTTTTCTAATTAAATACTACTTTGCGTAAATAACAGGAATTAGCTGAAGTGAACATGTGTACACATTAGTCACTCTGAAGCGATTAGTTGTTAAGGTTTTGTGGTTTTGTATTACAGTTGTCAAATTGATCAAAATATGACAATATGTGCCCAAACAATAAGCAAAACAAAATCTGATCTGAACATTTTATCGATGTTTGTACATATTTTAGTTATTTTGTATTATTGTATCGAGTTTGAAATTTTAGCATTACATACTTTGCATTGCCATGTACAAAATAAAATTGCATACAGTTCTTTTAAGCAACAGTAGATTGAGGTTTACAACTGCTCAGTCGCAGTTATCTTTGCTTTTGCAGTAGATTTGTGTGTCTTTGTTTAAGATGGCAATTTTGGCAATTTTAATATATTAAATATGTTTTTTGTTGCACAATTACATTAGGCTCAATTGCAGCTAATTTCCATCTAGTCCTGAAGAAATAACTGTGTGAATTAGTTAATTTAAAATGGGACACTTGAAAATCTC
This sequence comes from Mugilogobius chulae, assembly GCA_038363315.1. NCBI lineage: Eukaryota > Metazoa > Chordata > Actinopteri > Gobiiformes > Gobiidae > Mugilogobius > Mugilogobius chulae. Next base: position 40,982,387 of record CM076398.1, on the reverse strand, counting down.
TCAAAACACAATGCATAAGTCAGATCTGTGGAAAAGCGTCAACAATAATAAAAAAAAAAGTATTTCTAGGTATTTTTTTTTTTAAATAAACACCAATTAAATAAATGCATCATACTGTATATGCCATGTCATTTTTTCAAACATTCTAAAACAGGGGTGGGCAATATTTTTTCTTGAAGGCCATACTTAAACTGGACAAATGGTAGAGGGCTGGATTACGGTCATTGGTGTGACAAATTAACATTGCTGCGGCACATTTTTGTAAATCATAGAGTATTTAATTTACTATATTGAAAATGTATTGTGATAACATATAAAAATGTGCCGAGGGCCACATTTAAAAGCCGGAAGGCCGCATCTGGCCCTAGGTAGCAGTTTGCCAAGTCTGTTCTAGACAAAACAACATTTTCGACAAGACATAGACTCTCGACCAGAAAATTTACATAGTGCACCTTTAAACAACCTTTGTCATTGTGCTTTGGTGAGCTCTGACACCTCCATCTTGCTCGGCTTTTGAGTATAGGCACACAGTTCATGACAACAGTTTGGTTTTAGATCACCGCTCTGATAGATATTGGAACCTGCATGTTACTTTAGTTTAAAGGGCCCTTGAGTCTCTAGTGGGTACAGTTCCCCTAGCAGCTTTTGACAATACGCCTGCTGAAGACTGTGCACCCCCGCAACGCCCCCCCCCCACGTGCTGTCACCTGTCATGACATCCTCCGCACACGTAATGACAGGGCCAATCTGCTGCGTGACACTGACGGGAGGCTGCGCTACACCTCGCACCTCATTCCCCGTGATGTAAGGCACGTCTGCACCGCTAAAGCCCATTCCTCATCTATGTGACAGGTGCCTGCTAATAAGATCAAATGATAAGCAATGCTAATTCATGTCCAAATCACATGCAATTTCAGGTGATCTGAAGTGTGAACTGGCAAGCTGGAGAATTGCTTGGAATTTTTTTTTGCCGTATGATTTAAAAAACGAGAACCTTGACGGCTTCTTTTAGAGATTTTTAAACTTCTCAAGGACCGGGGGCTGTTCAGAGCAAAGATGTAAGTGACTCAGAAATATTGATGTTTAAATAAAACACCAGGGATTTTTTTGCTAAAGATAAAAAGAGTCAGTTCAGTACAGTTATTGCAAAACTCTGGATCAAAAAAGAGATCAGAACAAGGGCTGTGTGCAGTATATTATTTTAACAACTTTTTATTTTCGCTATAAAAGTCATTTGTACTGTGAAAGAAACCATTTTTGGTAGTAGGATGCTGGACACTTTTAAGTATATTTATGCACTAGGGAAAAAAGCAATTACTGAGAGAAAGAAACACTGAATAAAAACTAAAACACTATTCTCATAGCATTAGCTATGAGAACAAAACATGTAGACTCAAGCAGGAAGCTTAAAAGAAATATTTCTGTTTTTTTACATTTTTAAAGAAGCAAAAACCTGATAAATCACCTTTAAATAATTAAAAGGTTGAATTAAAATATTGAATCACTCACATAGATTGAAAGTTTTGGATCCTATTCAATTCAAGTCATTGACTTTTTTGTGTCATGTTATATCTTAACCAAAATCCCTCCATCTGTGAAAGCTAATCTGAAAAAAGAGCAGCCAAATACTCTAAAGGGCTCAATTAGTTGGAGTTTTTTCTTTTTCTCTCCAACCCCGGAAGAACACTCATGTATTCTCTAGAGATCTTAAGCATATCTTAAAAAGTAATTATAAACAGTACATGTCTTTATATTCTGCTGTAAAGTATGACTAGGGTGTACAATCTGAAAAAGTTTCTTCTTTTTTGACATTTTAATAAAGCTATCATTATAAAATTACTGGTATGTGCCACAGTCCAGAAAAACAATTATGATCACAAAACAAATGACTTTGTTTTTCCTCACTGACGACAAGCTACAACAGATTACAGCTCAATAGATCTAAATGATTTGCCATCAGAAGCATAGAAAAGAAGTGAGCTATTAACCATGATAAAATGAAAAAATAAAAAGAAGGCAGAAAGACATACACTAACTTTGCCCAACTAAACCTCTTTTTCTGCTTAGAGATGAACAAGCCCTCATGTGTCATTCTAAAACAAGTCATTAACACAGACAAGCTCAGGCAAGTACAGATCTCATTACCTTCAGTTTGACTTGCAGTAGTTTGACCTCAGCCTCCAGAGCGGGCAGGGCAGGGTCAGGTGGGCAAGGTCGGCCCTGGCAGAAGCACTCGGGGAGGATGGGTGCGGCAGGTACTGGGGCAGGTTTAGAAGGAAGAGAGATCTGCCTCCACTGCTCCAGCTCCATCTCTAGAACTTTCTTCTGTTGCTCTACTCCAGCCAGGTCAGAGGTCAGCTTCTGTGGGTTGACCGACAGACACAATTGGTGCACTAGGTAAGTACTGACAGGGTAACAGTAAGGTTTGAGTTAACCTGTAGAAACTTTGAGTGTAATAATTATTGGATTAAAGTAATTTACAGATCATCAAAAGAAAATAGGATTCTAAAATAGGGAGTTATACAGAAGTGGGTAGAACTCAGTCACTTGTATAAAAATTGTACTTTTGTGTAATTTTCTAAAGCTTTTCTTTCATTCCTATTGATGAATATATTTAACTATGCAGACATTAGCCACTATTTGCAATTCTACAATTAAGAAAAACTTTATGATGACGAAATATAATTGCTGTTTTGTGTCATTATGCCATTTTGACCAATATAAATATTTTGCTCTTCAAATTACACTTCAAAATATAAAGAAAGTGTTTGCCTGTGGTATAGTGGTCAAGGTGTGACCTTCAGAGTAAAATGGGTTCTCCTCCTTGTCACAACCATTTGCATGATGCTATGTCAAATGAGTATTTAGGGTAAAAAAAATTTGGCTACCCTAACCCTCTGAGTGTGGCAGATTGTAACATACAGTAGTGCCATCAGCATCAGCCTGACTATGAGGAAGTACCCATGAGTTGTTCATCCTGGCAACACATGGACAAATGTGGAAAAGTGTTATCCAAACTTTCTTTTAGTTATCTAAAGCATTTTTGTATTTACTTGTATAAACCAAGGTAAATAATCAACACATGTAAATAATCAATATGTTTTAAAAAAATGAAAGCTGTTTCACAAAGAATCCCTTAAAGCAGTGTTTCCCAACCAAGTGCACGAGGATCCCTGGGGCTTACACGACTGCTTAGCAGGGGGTACTTGAAATTATTTCAGATTTAAAACTATTATGAATGGTCACTCATGGCCATACCTGCTTGTCAAAGCCTGATCCAGTCAGATCTCAGAAGCAAAGCAAGTTTGGACCTGGTTAGTACTTGGATGGGAGACCGCTGGAACACCAGTGCCACAGTGGGACGACAAAAAGTGGAATGTCGTTGTGTCCTTGGGCAAGACACTCAACCCACATTGCCTCAGGGTCTGCGTACACTGGGTGAGTGGATCCCTGATAGTAAAGCGCTTTGAGTGCCTTGTAAGGTGGAAAAGCGCTATATAAATAGAGACCATTTACCATTTACCATGGTCATTGAAGCACATTTTACATACTTAGGAATGTTTCTCTAAAGTTACCATTAAGAGTATTCATACACACAAAAATACAATACATATATTGGTACTAAAAAGTAAATATATTATTACACTAAAATAAGGGTACTTAACAGTTTGACACAGAGATAAGGGGTTCAGGGAGACAAAAAAAGTTAGAAATTACTGTCTTAAAGTATGAGAAATTTTTTATTTTTTTTTGTCTAACTGTAGAACTGGTCTTGAAGTGATTCATACCATGGTCACATTGCACGCATGCACACAAAATGTTATTACACTGGCTTCTTAAATAAGCTCAGATTAAGCAAAACTATGGAGAGAAATATGTCTCAGAAAGTTGGTTCATAGAGCCACAATTAGTTTCTCTGTCTCTGGTATCATATCAAACATGGAGCATTCTTAATGGCACAAATAGGAGACTTGATACATGAAGATATATGCTGCATACAGAAGGGCCAAACACAGAGATATACACGCCTACACACACACACACACACACCCTTGTGAAACCGCAGAATCCCCTGGGCTCGCTCCCTGCTCTGCATACATGGAGGTTATTGATATCTGGTTGCTGGCTGACACCTTTTAATAGAATCCTCTTGTTTTAGGTTTCCTGAAGAAGAACATGGCCCGTCCCCAGAGGAGTGGCGGGATTGATAGAAGGAGAGGGAGTGCGAGCTGCAGTGACAGTGGTGCACGAATTGATAGTGGCATTGATGACACTTCCGGTAAGACAAGCTTTGATTTCACGGGCCATTTTGAGCGGCAGTGAGATGACACTTGGGCTATGGGCTGAGTAATGTGCGTCCATTACGCCCGCGGGGGAGAGGACGGCCATCTCTCTTTCCTGCCAGTGGTGGTCATGCTTGGCTCTGAAGTGATATCCAATCATTAACAGGATAAATAAAGAAGCTTGGTCTGCTGAATTAGCTGAATTAGACGGGTGTAAATGAGGAGATGACGAAAAGACACCTGTACTTTGCATGTACAGTTAAAATGGGGCACATTACAAAATGTTTCCTCATCATTAATTTATTCAACATTGTATTTTGATTATGTGTGCCGGCTGCACACTAGAGGAGTTTTGATCTTTTGTGATTTTTAGACAAACCAAAAAAAAGAACAGGCCACAAACATAAGGACATTTACAACAATTATTGTCACAGCAGCATCATGTCACATGCAGAACAAAGACGACAAAGACAGTACATGTATCACGTGATCGAGCTCAGAGTGTTTTCTTTTATGTGTGCGGTTATAAAAGTAAAACAGCATCATGATGAAATGCGAGTGAATTAAACCAGGTTTATAAACGTCAAAGGAGAGCAGAGGGTCTTTAGAGGTAAGGACCTGTTACACTGACGCTTATTGGGCATGAAATAAAAAAGTTTCCACACACTTAAGTGTTGGCGATGTTCTGTAGTCTAATAAAGTCGGTGCTTCGCACATCATTTAATAAGCAGAAGTGTTGGAAATAATGGAATGCTCGTAAAAAACGTTCTACTCTATTTTACATTTTAAGAGCCACCATCACAAGGTAGTTGCTCTAGATGCTGTCTGTTTTTAAGCGCATGTGGATGAGCCCTGACAAAGAGTTGTAACAGAGTTGCAGTAACGTACAAACATAAGGAGAGAAACAAGAAAAATCTCTTACAAAAATCCTTACTTTTGCCACACTTCCCCGAACTCGGAGAGGGGAACATCAAGCTTAAAATCAGGCCAAACTCCTGTAGTATGCAGCCGGTTTAAGTATTCTGTATTGTCCTGCATATAAGAGGCCGGATTCTGGGACAATACTGTATTTTCTCCTTGCCCAAATTCCAGTACGTAGTGCCATTGTTTGGAAAATTGGCACTACTTACAAAACATTTTGGTTATGAAATACTACAGAGCAACATTTTAAAAATAGAAAACAAGCATGTAAAGAGCAATCTGGTTGTGCAGTTTGACCATTTAGTGTTATAAAAATGCAACTAACAATTTGAATAAAATTATGAGACATTCTGGATCAACATTAGTGAGAAAATGTGTCTTATTCTAATTAAAGGCACCAAAAGAAAACCCTCAAAATATATATAATGAGGCCTATATCCAATCTAGCAAAATTTCATGGATGGCACCTTTATCCGGTCTCAGTATCGGATCGGTGCATCTCTATTTTTGATTTTCACAACCTTTGTTTGCAATGTATCAGCATTTGTCTGCAAAATGATTTTATTGGTCACTTTGTGTGTGTTCATTTAAGCCACAAGTGATTAGTTGATCATTTCATATACAGTTTTACAAAGATCTAAATGTATGAAAAATACTGAAATAAACTTCCTTGCTCAAGTCCATATCTGAAGACTGTTACTTACAGTAGATAATACAATAAAACAGTACATATGCTAACTTACTCATTATACAGGTGAAACTGTGGAACAAGAAGTGCCCCAATATGTTATGAGGTAGTTTGTGCTGTCAAAGGCTTGTACCTACAGTTAATCCTACAATAATCCCAGCGTTTACATGTAAAAGGAGGGTAGGACATAAAAAGGTAACAGCTGTAAATTTGGATGTCACTGAAAATGACAGCACAGACATAATCCTGCAGGCAAATGATCCTTTATTGAAATGATAAGCGTAAAAGACACATTTCACAGAGCACCTGCTTCGTCTGTCACTGCTTAAAGCTTCTTAACCTGCCTTTGAAGATAAAACAAGTTTATTAAGATTATTGAGGGAAAAGAGAGAAGTAATCCACATCCTGAACATGTTCAGCAAAGGAAAGAGATAGAAATATGACTTAAACAATAAATTACTACAATTAATAGATTCATATAAAGTCCATATTCATTTTATATGACTCAGTGAATACTAAAGTTCCCTGGTTTCAGATTTTTAAACAATTAATTATATATATTTCAAACTATAATTCTATTGCTCATGGAGATTTTTAAAAAATTTTTTTAACCAAATAAATGCTTCTAATGAGAAATTAGGTATGAATAAAGTGTGTTTTGGAGACATTCAAATGTTTATTCTTTTTGATTTAAAATGCAACATCTTTTTGCATGCTTATAGTCTGTATTGCATGTACAATTATCAAATATAGCTAAATACTCACAATTTGTTGATTAAAACGCTGCAGCCCTATTAGGCAGACCAAAAACTGTATATTTTGAAAGTAGACTGTGATCAAGATTACAGGCAGCAGGGGAAGGACAGAATGGCCCAAGCAAGAGCACAAACAAGCGGAGTGTGGAAGTGCCATGCTCCTCCTCACATGATGGCCCCTGTGGAGGCTGTCCTAGGCCAATTACCAGCAGAGTTTGAGTTGGAGAGTTGGCTAGGACCGGCTGGAACGAGCCCAGAGTCCATCACCTCTTGCCCTTTCCAGAGAGGGCAACAAGACCTGGCTTTGACCAGCCAGTGTGCTCCAACTTTCTCTGGCAGAGTGGCATAAATACTGCAGCAGCAAAGTGGAGGAAACAAACAGGAAGAAGACAACAACTCCTGTGCAGGGCTGTCCACTCATTGACACTACAGTGAGTGTGTGTCTGAGGCCTCCCCGGGCGGCCCTGCTGCTGTCAGATGCCTGGGAGGGATCACCAGGGCCACTTCCTGAGTACCAACAATGCGAGGTCTCCACTCTGACCCATGTGTGCATGTCCAACACACTGGTTGTAGTAGTTAATATACAGAGGCCTCCTAATCAGCTGTCCAGTGTGCCTACGCCAGCAACACAACAAGTCTCCTGTCAAGACTGTGGCTGTCTGTGTCAGTGTGAGCCGGACAGGAAAGATACTGTTTAAGGGCCAAAGTGCTCAGTGTTTTATTTATACTTTGTACCCGACCAAGAGTTTTCTACCTGGAGGCGGGTACTAAATAAGTTAATGGGTGAGTGGCAACGCACCAGCAGCACTCACATCTGAAGAAATAGTGCGAGTGACATTGTAGAGTGGAGCCCAGTTTGTTTTAAAACATTCAACAGGACAACACAACAGCACAGGCAGTGAGAGAAGATTCTGGTCTCTGCTCCATGGCTCTGACCTCCACAGTCGGGAGGATAGGCCTGTCAGCTGAACTTATTAAGCATGATAAGGGCAAAGGACCTGCTACTGCTGCCCACAAACTATAGTAAAGAAAGATAAGGAAAGAGACGGCAAATAAAGTTCCACATCTTTAGAAACTGGCTTGAGTAGATCTGGTGGTGAAGAAGAAAGCGAAGTGATTATTTATGTGCAAAAGATTTCCTTGGTGGAGAGACTGTTATGAATTGAGTTGAGTTGCATATAGTTAAATAAGTAAATTATAAGACTAACTACTATAAATAGCAAACCAAGTGTTTTTTGCACTGTATATGTGCATTTAGAAAAAATTTTACTGAGGTTTAACTAACATAAAATGTAAGTTAAAAAATCTCACATTTAGAACTTACAGGAAACAATGCAGCAGTCTAAGAATTCAACCTAGGATCTGGTGTGCTAACTATAACAAAGCAGTAACAACCATTATACCACTGTACTAATCTTTAAAGAAAATATCAATAATTATTTCAAAGTGTTTAGGCCATTGCCACTTTCCGCTCTATGGCGCATGTCCCCTGCAGAAAAAATCACTGTTCGTTTAGTTGGCTGGGGAAACTTCTTTGATTAAAAACAACAAAACAGGACGAGAGCTAGCTGTTTCGATCAGGTATGAACCAGTATGACGGACGTCTAGCTCATGAAGCTTGAGACAGTGTTTTTCTCGCAGTTTTTTCACTCACTTGAATGTAACATGTTTAGGTCGCGGGGTCAAATTTCATTCACAAATCTTGAACTAGCAACATCTTGTTTTCGCACAGCGATAAACTGTTGCAGTTAGCAGACAGCGCAGGCTAGTGTTGCTGCTACAGCTTGACACATACATAGAACATGCCACTGTAGAACGTTATGTTTATTTTGGATTGAGTGAAGTATGACTGAAGTCAGGCATGGTGACACAACCTACTTCCTAATGTGTCTTTCTTGCTGTTTACCTGCACAAGCTGCTTGCCACTGCTCAGTTTCTCAGCGAGGAAGTTGACCTGCTCTGTTATCTTCTCATTAGTAGCACGGAGCTCTCGAGCCGATATTAGGGCCTCCTTCCTGGCTTTTCTCAGCGTGTCGTTGTGATGCTGTAGGGACTGAATCCGCTGCTGCAGAAAAGAGGTGGGGCATGGCTGGGTCTTCTTCCTCTGCTTCTGTCTCCTCCACCTCCTGTTCTCTCCTTCCCGATCCCAAGGCTCACGCTGTTCATCATCTAACCGGGAGGAAGTCATACATACAGGCGCCTCAGAGTTGACAAGTACAAGGAGAAAAAAACTCCAAATCCCTATTTAGAAAGCTACTGCTTGAGTGTCTTTGTGTATGCCCAAGTGGGTAACAAGTGTGATATATTTAACAACTTGAATGATTAACATTTTGCATCTATGAATAATTCAGAAGATGAAGATGAAAAAAAACAAAAACGTGTAAACTTCACAGATACTTGTTTCCGATCAACAGTAAGTGAATGTTCTTTTGGATTTAATTAAGAGTTGATTAGTGTTTTGTAGTTCTGCATGGATGAGGATTTGAAACTTACCTTGGTTTAGAAGTTGGTTTCTAGAGGAATTTGTACACAGTTCTTTAGTCTTTGCAATCTGGGTGGGTCCATAAAACTGCAAGAGAAAAAAATAAAATGTTACTTTGCTGGGATAAAATGAAAATCTACACATATCACACTTCCTTGGGAAAAATATGTTCTGGAAACATCCACAGCCTATCCACCCACGAGAGTAGATCTCCACTTTACTTCTCGAGTTTTCTCTTATTCCTGGAGTTTTGGGTGTTATTCCTTGCAAAGAAAGATGATATACCGTTAATTTTCTAGATCAATTACTGATCGATGAAAATTAATAACAGTTAACATGGGACCTTAGAAATATTCGATCTTTATTTTTAACAATAAAACTTCTGTGAGTAAACTACTACATAAATAACATTACCTAATAATTACTAAATAATTTGATTGTATTTAGTAAAAATGAACAAACATTTACTAATCATTAACTCCCAGTTCCTATCTAATCATTTAGTAAAGATCAGATTATGGTATCTCTTATTCATTTACGAACATTTGCAAAAGATTTGTATCATTATTATAAAGTGCTACTTTTATTTCTTTATACTGCTCTATAACTCCCTACCTAAATCAGACGACAAGTTTTTAATCTAACATAACCGGTGACAAGTCGCGCCTGTGGTAGTGCTTCTCCTAACGACACCATGATCACAGGGCGCACTCTGTTTAACTCCGCCAGACAAATCACCGGGAGCTTTAATAATTCACCTGAGCATGTTCTCCTGACTTCCAACTCCTGCGTTTCTCCTGGAGGATATCGGCCCTGACATATGCCTGCGAAAGCTTCCTTTGTTCAATCACTGTCTAAAAGCCCCAATTCATTTGTATGGCATGAGCGTGCGTGCTTCTAAGTGTCCGTACGCCGGTGACACCTCCCAACTGCGCCTCCGTTTGTAGTGGCATCAAAGGAGCCCCTCTCTGCGGCGAAGGTCAGGTAGTATTTGATCAGTGCCAGGTTTGATCACACGGTGCCGCGCGCTGAGGGGAGAGGAGACAGGAGCTTTGGGGTTGTGACGGGCTAGGGTTCAAGGGGGCTGGGGGTTGTCACGACGATGAGCCCGGGAGGAGCTGATGGGCGCGTTTAGTCCGATTGGGATGAGGAAACAGCAAGGGGATCAACTGCAAGAGTGAGGGTCTGACAGCTCAAGGTCTGTGAGAGTGGCACAGGGGTTTTATATGGCATCATAGACAGAGTTGGGTTGTAGTTTTCTGAAGGTGGTAAAAGGTAAGAGTTAAAGATACTGAGAATGTTATGTTGTATTTCTCTGTTCCATATTCTAAACTTTGTTTTTGATCCCTCAGTGCGCTAAAAGTAATAAATGCTCTATAGGCAATAATCTATCAAATATTTTTAACACTACTAATTTAAACTGTTCAGGAAAATTCACACAGTTGTGTTTTATTTATTCCCTTCACTTGTTTGGACTCAAATCTTGCATATTTGGGCTATTCTACTCTTAACAGAAAACACTATTAATACACTACAAACTGAAGACTCCTACGACAATAAAAATAAACAAAAGGTAAAACTAACATGCACTGGTAACTAAAACAGCACAAGTGTGAGTCACTAATGTCACATCACAAGGTTGAACAGATTCATTGAAAGCATTTTAGTTTAATATTGAGGGACTATGCAAACATTTGTGAATTAAACTAAACATTTGTGAATTAAACTAAACACAACTTCATAACAACATAAAAAGGAAATAGATAAAAGCTAAAAAAAAAATAAAAAATAGCTGCGCAGAATATAAGGTAAAAAGTAGGCTTCTGGGTCGTGGTATGGATTTGACAATGCACTTATTGGTATATGCAAATATCTGCCACAGTAGGAGACCAATTATCACATATAGGTAAAAAAAAATCCATATTAGCCCATCTCTAATAGCTTTAGTAAATAATTTCCATTTCTTCTGAACAACTTATGCAATTGTCAATTTTTTGTCTTTTTATATATTTTTCGAATAGACAATGCACTTATATATATTAATATATAATATATTTTCTATGGCAAACCTCAAAACAACAACTTAATAATTTTGTATAAATTACAATGCCATCCTCTAAAAGTATGTATTTTGAAGGAGACTTGAGACATCAAGATTATGGGATGCCTGTAACATGGAGTGTTCAAGGCCCAGGTGAGACAAGCAGATCCACTGTTACTTAGACACACATGTACTGCCAGGTGTAAAGACTCTTGAGCCACAGCCATCACAGAGGTGTCATGGCAGCTCCAGTGTGGAGCTAGTCACTGATCTCCTGTGCAGCCGCAAGAATCCAAGCAGACCGGGATAAGGCTGAGCTCAAAGCCAGCACAATCCACCTTCACAGAAGGCCACCAAGTCAACACAACTGCTTCTTGTTATTAATCTTATACTGTACATGGATACATGGTTTGAATTTAGAATCACCAAGGGTGTTTCCAAACTTGAACAAATTAGTTTTTCCCATTAATACAAACAAATGGTTTCATAATTACACTTTTTCTCCTGCACATTAAGCAAGGTGAAAAGCAAATTGGCATACACCTTGCTTTTTTGCAATATCACACATATAATCCTTTAAGTATATATAATTTGCTCGAAAAATAACTAAAAAAAAAAAGTGCCAAAGTATGAATTATGCAGCTGGTCAGTCCAGGCTCCACATCTCCAGACTCCAGGTTCTTCATTTTTCTGATAAGTTTCAGTAGATTACAGACAAGTGCTGGATAATATTGTGAGATCATACCTGTAACAATCATTTTTTTTTCTTTTTTTTTAATGAAATTGTCATATTGTGATCAACCATTTCTCCATCTATGTGATGCAGTGATCTGTTCAAATGCAAATATTTTTTTCCCCCACTACTTCCCCTATTGGTCAGTTTTTGTCCTGCTCTGAGTGAGTGACAGCTGGATTTACCCGTCCTAGTGAAGTGCAAACTATTGAAAAAAAAAAAAAATTAACTTTATCTACATAAAATACAAAAGTGTACATGAATGATAAATTAAGATCATGATCAAGAAATTTGTAATATAAATGTTTTGCTTATATTGCCGAAAGGGTTGAAGTAATAATGATATAACATAAGATACAATACAAGTCTTTATTCATTTGGCAAAAGCTTCAATATGTATTTGATAATTGTAGAAAGTAGTAAAAACAAACCTTTCTATGAGTGCGTCGCTTTCTGAACTTAGTCCGTGATGTCACACTGTTGAGGCTGTCTGAGTACTCATTCCCACTGTCACTGCAACCAAAAACAAGCAGAGCATTATCATAGGCTAAAAGTTGTAACCCAAAGACCCCTGGTTCTCAAACTTACCACCCTTGGACAAAAATCCAATTTACCTTTTATGGTTGATTTAGTTGACATCAAGCAAAAATATGTGCATCCCCTTTACCAACAGAAAATCAATGTCCCGTCCAATTTCTGTAGCTGGAAGTGTAAATGCGGCAGTAAATTAAGTGAGGAGCTGCAGCGGGTGAATGCATCAACATGTATGAGCGCGGCTGTGGCCTTCATTAGCCCAGGGCCCTGTGTGACAGACGGGCGAGGGGAGTCGGCTGAGAGGAGGCAAGTTGTATCTGATGGACACGGGCGCACACACACACTCACACAAGTTTATTGACAGCGACCTTTGACGTGAAGGTGGAAGCCAGTGACATTTACGCTGGCGAGGTTTATTAAGGTGGGGCCTGGGAGAAGCAACAGAGGTAAAGAGAGCACAGAGAGACTAAGAGAGAGGGAGGATCTGAGCGGAACATGACAGCGCTGGGGCTAGTTAGGGTTAAAGCCAGGGCCGGGAAGGGGCACAGGGACATAGTCGGGAGAGTTCAGCAACTGCAAAGAGGGAAATGTGGGCAAAACTTGTGGAATTTTATGTGAGGTTAATACCACATAGCATAAGTGCAAAAAATACATGACCCCCCCAGTAATGTGCCACCACACTCTCAAAAATCCTAGAGGAAACCCTGAATATATAGTACAATGTGATTAACTTAGTATGTTTATTCAATATAATGTTGTGCTGGTTCAGTTGACCGTTGTTTTGTCTTTTGGAACATTCCATATTAAATGTATAACTTTGAATTCACTTTGTGAGTTTGCTTGCCTCCATTCACTCAACTTTCTGGAAAAGCATGTCTTGGTAATTTTAGAGTAAGTGATCTTTTTTATTAGCTTAATCTTCCACCTCTTACATACCAGCTATCAAACTCAAATCCCCTTCATTCACTGCAGGTCTCACAAAAAGCTTGAAACGTTACATTGCACATATGTCTTCCATCTCTCTTTGGACTAAACAGATTTATGTAACACCTTTTTTGATGGAGAGTCTCCATAGTTAATGGAATATTTGTCTCCAGTCAAAAGCAATACAGCAACATATCTGTATGACAAATAGAAAAGTTACCCAGTGCCCCTTTAAAACACTATTATAAAGACTAATTATTGCTGCTTGACAGTGAATTTTTCCTAGGATCAGTTAAAGACTTAGTATCTTAATACCTCAACATCAGATGGAGCAATATTACAAGTACCTCATGAGTATTACTTTACATTTATTGAAGCTTCTGCAGTACAATGCAAGACAAGACTTTTGCATTGTAGAGTCTTATTCATAGCTCAGGTCAACAGTTTGTGATCCTGCTCCAGCTTTGTATACTCATGTACTACAAGACAAAACATCCAACTGATTAAATTCTTCCTTGTCTTGCCCCGCTCTGCTAAGAATAGCTTCAGCAGCTCAAAACCTGTGAGGCAGCCAGAGGCGGCCAGCAAAAAAATAAAAAAATAAAACAAAACACAGACTTGTCAGTACCCTTAACTGACATCTTCATTTTGTACTATTTAGGAAAGGAAGTCCTTAGGCAGAGAGATGGTGTATTTCTGGAAGTGCCTATAAGACATATTGCTGGGGAGGACCCTTGTGAGGGCGGGAGGCACAGGAGGCTTTACAGTAACAAATCAGTTGACAGGTGCCTTAAATAAGACAACATCTCAGTTTAGGGCTCTTCTTCACAAATCCACTTAGATCCTTCTCTCAGGTAAAGCGTATATTACACTGCTGCTTATTAGCCACACGGAGAGGCATTAGAAAGGCAGGGCAGCGCTGCACCCGGTCGCTGCTAAACGGCCTCTCGTGGATAGAGCTGGGGTGGATTACGGACTGATGAATTAGTTCGGAGGAGGATGGAGAGGTAGGACGGTGCAAAAAAAAAAAAAGACTGAAAAGAGAGAGGCAAAGTGAAATAAATAGCGGCAATAGCTTGAAATCAAATCATCCCAGCCATCACTCAATAAACGTCGGCTCAGTGGCTTCTTTGCATAAAACATACATGAAATAATTACTGTCGATGGTTCTTAATTTAGAGTGTGTTAAACAGCTTGTAGACATCTGGTACGGACCGAGTAGGGTCATTCAAAATTTATCCAACTAAATTAAAGGAGAGGATGGAGAAGTGTGAGGAGAGTGGTGGTGGGAGGGGTTATGGAGTAAAATAGAGGCGCATTAGTAAACTGACAGATCACAAGATAACCAGAAGGACTAGAAGTTATGGGTAGAGATGGTGAGTGTGGGACGGGAGGGTGCATTCTGGGTACAAGCAGGGGATGCTTAGTGCTGTCAAGGGGGGTTAGTGAATATGCAAAGGACCAGTAAATTAAATCAAACTGCCAAACTGTCAATTTGGAGGTAGCGTGACTATGCATGAAAATGGCATCACTGGAAGGTATCAAGGCTTCGCCGGGCCCCTTATCCCTCGGCTTTTCTGGCATTGGTTCAACTTTGTGCAGAGAGGTGGCTAATTTTGCATGCAAATTTCAGTCAATAAGCTCCAAGCAAGGCGTCCAGGATATTTCAAAAGATCTGACAGTAGTTTCCCCCTCCTCTCCCTTTTCTTTCTATCACCAGAGCTCACATTCTTCTTTTGGCTTCAGAATACCAACTAGACAGACGATGAAATTCAATCACCCATTTGCTTATGCTTTGCATATGCACGTTGTCCCCTCGATGCTACGTGGCCCCCCACATTTACACCCACCAGCCGCTAGAATCCTACTGCCTAAAAATAATGAGACATGGTCACTGAGTGTGTGTGTGCATCATTACCTATCTGCGCTCATGTCCTCCCACTCATCCTTAGAGGACTGGGGCTGCGGCAGTGCCAGCTGATGGCTTGATTGGGGCCGACTCTTGGGTGGCTGTGCTGGTGTAGCGGACTTCGGAGTCGACTTGTTTTGAATTTGACCTTGCTGCTAATGTTGCTAGTATCCCGGCAGCCTGTGTTGGCCCTGCTGCATGGTGCCTATAGAAGTCCCTGGCTGCACGCAGAATCCCTAGCTCCTGCCTTAGCTTGAGCAGCTTGTGATGAAGCTGAGTAGCCTCTTTCTGGGAGGCAGCCAGACGGCCTTCTACAGCCATGATCTCACTGCGGTGTCTCTCCTCCTGGAGCAGAGCTTGAGTCTGTGCCGCTTCACAACGAGCAGTGTCCTGAGCTCGACACTGGTCCAGAGAGGCCTGCAGTCTGAAGCAGTTATGAGCTAGGTCCTCATTGGTCTCCTGTAAGTGCTCCTTCTCTTCTCTTAGTCGCTCCGTCTCCTCCTCTAGGGACACCATCTTCTGTTCTAGCAGCTCAATCTGAGGAGGCAAAGAGGTCTCTGTGGTACAACATTGTCTATCTAGATCTTATCATTGCACTTGTGTAATACTCTCACAAAGGTTGAATGTGCAATAAATGCTGTTATTCTTCACAATACAGAAAGTTATCACCATAATGTTGTAAAATTAAGGGAGGGGACAATCATATTTTTGCAAAAACTAAGATATCATTTTAAGATAATTGCAAGATATCCGTCAACACAAGCCTATTGACTGTTCATACTGACTCATTGCTGATACTATGGTAAAATGTGCCATGCATGAGAATGTCTAAAATAAATTAGAGAGCCTTCTAAATCTTAGTCTATCTGACTGTTAGCCTCTCACCCTAATCACCCCTAACTTGACACCAACCATGAGCACTTAGTGTGTTTGTTAGATCTTTGGTGAAGACTGTTTAAGAGAACAGTGGATGCCTGCTGGGTCTGTGCCTCCAGGCGTTTCTCCCTTTTATTTGGCACTGACTCTGCCTGCTGGTGCAGCCTGGTACCACTCAACACAATTAGGTGGCTCCTTCAAACTATGAATATTAAGAGCCAGGAAAGTAAAAAGACAAAAGGCAAACATGAAGACATTTTAAAAAAGTGGGTGAAGATGATAAAAAGAATTTAAAAAAATTGATTTTAAAAATTAAGTTAAAGGGGACCTATTATGTCAAATTCACTTTTCTAAGTTTTTAACCTTATTACAATGGCCTTCCTTCATCATTAGTTTACTCAAAGTTATATTTGAATTGATTCATCCATGTTTGAGTAATCTTGTATTGTTCTTTAACTGGAGCTCAAGTGCTCAGAAATCCCCGTTCTCACCTACCACCTATCCCCTCCCACTTGTCTGTATTTACTTGTTGTAATTCAAAAGATTAATTCTCAAAGTGACGCATATATGGTTCAAAACTGTCCTAGAGCCACTTTCCAACAATAATAATTTGTTATTTAAATCCATTGCTTCTTAAAATGTAATTTTAAAGTGAAGATCTGCAGTTTTGCAGGAAGTCAGTAGAGCTGTTCCTATTTTTAAGTTGTTGTAGATCAACTTTGTGTTCTACAATGAACAAAAGGTAAATTACTGATCTATATATATTCTAGTTTCTTACTAAATATTAAAAAAAAAACACAATAGGACCCCTTTAATTGTGTTTGAAGGCTTTCTATGGGGATCAATGTCAAATGTATGACTTTTTAAAACCTGTTGGAGAACACAAAACAATGAAGACAATGCTGCTTTTATCTGGAGAGCTTCTTAAAATATATTTTATATTTTGCTACAATTATGAAAAATAATAAAAAAATAAACAAAAACAAACCAATTTATACAGCAAATGATTGTTCCATCTGTTCAATCAACCAATTAACAGCAGAAAAAAAAAACACAACAGTGGTGTTATATTAATGAGAATATTTCAATAAAAGCTGTAGCAGAGTGAAATTGATTGAGAAATCTGACAGAACTTTAGTAAAAATGTAGGACACGTGCAAACATTTTAAGATCTACAATTGATCTTTAAGGCCTTTTATTGCCTTTCAAACTTTACATTTTAGACTTTTTTTTTAGACTTTTTAAGAGACCCTGCAGAAATCCTGCTAGACTGGAATCTTTCAGGCATCAGCAGATACTTAAAGCAAATACTGTATATTGAAATCAGTATTGTATCTGAAAAATCTGGATCAGTGCATCTCTAAATAATCTCTAGAGTACTGAACAATTGGAAGAGAATATTTTTTGATGCTCTGAAGAAGAGACTTAAGTATTCACTAAAATACAGTAAACAAATCTAAATACATCTACGAGCATGTTTTTGAAACTATACAGTACATAGCAATGCCTAAAGTAATTAATACCATAAAGTCAACAAAAAAGCTTCAGAGCGCACCTTAAAAATAGCCAACACTGAACTTAATTAAGAACTGCATTGTGTGTTGAGTGCCTCTTCCACACTACTTAAGAGATCTACATGAAAAAGTCACCACAAATGACATGTCTCTGATGGCAAAAAATCAGGCCAAATTATATGAAAAAGCCATTGTGCAGTAGTTACCGTGCTCACTGGCTTCTTTTATGAGCAATGACAAAGAACACTTAGTAATGGCGGAGTGGCGTACCTTTTTAAATGACTCCTCCAAGCGCTCCAAAGACACAGAATGCTTTTTCGGAGTGCTGCTTTTGACCTGCCGCTCCTTCTCCACTTTGTGAAGCAATTCTGCAGAGAGGAACAAAGCTCGTTATTGTGACATGGAGTGTCAAACCCGGGCTGCTGAATCAATAGAGTGATAAAAAGTGGCTACATTAAATCAATTAGCATTACCGAGGTCTAATTTCCTTCCTAAAGTCATTTTTCCCACTTTTTGTCAGTCAATTCCAGCTAGAACACTGTTTTAAGGGATTTTACATTTTCAATGTAAAAATCTATAAAACACTGTTCTGCTTTATTCAGTGGACAATAAGGTATTTTATTTAGTACTCCGCAAGGAGTAGCGCTCAAAAGCACACAACGTTGCATGCGATGTGCAACCTCTCTCCCGGGACCTTAAACAAACCAAGAAGAAGTGCTTTGGTCCCCAGTGAGCACACAGCCCCGGGCCGCGCTGCTTTGTAGTCCACTGTGTTTCCCCAGCGGACCAATAATCTCTGCAGACTAAACTGTGCTTTCTTCCAAGAACTTCAATACTGGCCCCAGCAAATTTAAGGTTTTATCATAACAACATGCAGTGTACTGGAGTTTAAATGCTCCGGGAATTAATGCACATATAAAGAGCACACGCTACAATCTGGAACTGAAAAACAATGTGACACTGGACAAAAATGTAACAGTGATTGAGGTCATATATATTTGTTATTCCAAGATTCAGTAAGAGAGCATATTATTGTTAAGGAACATGGTCTTACAATGAGAAAAGACTGAAATATAAAATAAATCTGTTTTTGATCCCTAGAGATTACTGCTTCAAGCCTATTCTCATTCACTAACCTAGTTGTACTGTGCTGTACATACCACATAAGATGTTATGCTTGGTCATGTTTAATATTTTTAGCAAATAACAGGGAATTTTTATGATGATTTGGTATTATTCTGTGTAGTTGCTCTGTTGTCTAGGTATATTCCACCACCACCACAAAAAAAAAAAAAAAGAAATCAAAATCAAAACAAATTGCTGCCTGAAAGAAGGTGCTAAATATACATAAAAAAGCAAGATAAAATTGACACAAGCCGACTACCATTTCTATGTAAAAAAAACTTGAAGAGTGGTGAAAGGTCTTCACTTTAAAGTTTTAGTCCTGTCAACAGAAATCAGTTTAGTTTGCTATGAACGAATGGCATGTTAACTGCTTCTGTATTTTATAAGAATTATAGTTGTAAATCAATCATTCAAGAACCAGAAAAAGCTACTTTTACCATATAAGACAAAGGATTAAGAACCACTGGTACAAGCATTTTATCTAACCTAGTGTTTCAAAAGTCAAATGTGGCCTTCAGACCAGTTTTCAGGCCCATTTGGAAAAAATATGCTGCCATACCTAAATAACAATTATTTTAATATCATACAGACTTCAAGTTCATGATCCAAACCATACTAAAGGTGCGACGGTTCATTAAAGTTAAAGTTCTTCTGTGGACCTACACTCTGTATATGTTACAAAATGTGGTTCTTGGAAAAAAAGATATCATGAAAATGGAATGTCACATGAACGGAATTTACTGTGAATTATCCTTTGGCACTAGTTAAAAAATAGACGGCTTACAACTTTATTATTATTATTTTATGAATACCAATCATACATCACAGTGCCACCATTCCCATGTTACTAACATTTCATTAGAGTGACCACAAAACAATGAGGACAGAACTTTGAGCAGCCCCTTGGGACTGCAGGTGAGTAGAAACACAGAGAGGAGCAGGGCCAGGAGCTGCTTTCTCGCTTTGCATTTGACACTTTGCCCAGGGAAGTTTGTTACTGTGAATTAGCTTGCTCTTTTGTCTCCCCCGGCGTGTCACATCCAATCAGACAGAGCAGGAGGGCTGCCGTGCTAGCTGGGTACATAACCAGGTTGGGAGACAATTAGCCTGCTCTTGGCACTGGTGGCTGGGGAGTTGGCACCCCAGCAATCTACCTTGATAAAAAAGCCGTAGTGGCTCCCTAGTCACCCTCAGTATAAGGAGGAGGTTCTGGCACAGCGGCATACATAATGGTTCCTCCCTAGTCTCCTCATGTGTACTGGCTTCTTTAATCTGCTGCATTGGTTAACTTGACTCGGCTGCAAGAGTCACCACCTCCCATGCCTTTGATATGGTCATTTACTGTTAAGTTTGGTGAAATGTGCATTTTTGGGTTGAAAATGGGCTAGGTCATATAGTGAGCTAATCTCTGCGACAATCTGCTTTATTGATGAAATCGTGAAATTGTGCTTTTCCCATTTAATGCTTCTGCCAGTTCAGACTATTTTTTCTTACCCACTTCTCCTATAGGTTGGTTTTTGTCTTGCTTTGACTGACTGACAGCTGAATTCAACCAATAACAGTGAATTAGGAACTTTCTGAAAAAGCAGATGATTTCATTCACCCCAAAGACAAGGAAAATAGACTGGGTTCAAGAAAATAGTGATATACATTTTGTGCCATAATGTCCAGCCCTTGTTGAAGGTCCAATCAATTTAAGGTAACTAATTGTTACCATCCTGTACAGTAAAGAGCCAGAACACAACTAACTTACTTACAATAGTAAATTAACATTCATGTAGACAAATAAATGTCTAACTTCTCGGAGAAATGTGTTCTTTGTTAATAAGAGCACATATTTTAAATTATACTTTTTGTTGTTGGTAAGTGTCTACATGACAGTTTTGAACTCAACGTGTTTTACTCAAAATCTAAATTTTCCAGTAATCACTAATAAATACAGACAAGTGGGCTGTGATAGGTGGTAGGTGAAGACAGGGATTTTCTGCGCAGTGGAGCATTACCTGTAGGACAATACAAGATTACTCTAACATGAATCAATCCAACTACAGCTCTGAGTAAACTAATGATGAGATAACACTGCTGTAACATGGTTAAAAACTCAGAAAAGTAGATTTTACATAATAGGTCTCCTTTAAAAATGAACTTACTTACTATTTACACATTGTTTGCATAAAAAACAACTGTAACAGCTAAACTGACTTTTACACCATTGCCTTGCGTTAAATGGCGAATCAAATGAGCTCATTTCTATCTTTTTCGGACAAAGAACTGTCAATAGAAGACAATCCACTATTTTAATTAGTGCCACGCTTTAAATCGCATTCTCACATCTTGAACAGACGCAATCACCTCTTGTGGAGCAAATTAAAGTGATCCAGGACAGATCTGTTATTGAACTAGTTAATTAAGGACACTGGTGTAGTGGTGGTCAGTGTTTGACAAAGGCTGCAGATTGGATTGGGAGTGAAGTGCTTTTGAACATTAGGAGGGATGTATGCAGACAGGACCAACATCGCTTGATCTCCTAATCAATTTGCAAGTTGATCAAGCCTTAATTGAGTTGTCCTCTTTAGTCCACTGGGGTCATCTTATTAATTCTGCTCACAAGTGCACTCGGAGTGGAGAAGAGGCAGAGCTCAAGAGGCCAGGATAGGCACAACGTTTCCCTCTAAACACTCTCAATGTACTGTTATGATATCTAATGTTAACAATGGTACTACATTATCTGGCAGCAGTAATTTTAATGAAGTGACAGAACAGAATCATCTATTGAAGTGAACGTGTACACTAATGTACAGTAATGACCAACATTTGTCAGATTTTATCTATGGGTTTCGGCCATAAAGCTCTATCTTAACCAACAGCAGTTGCAGGTGACTGGAGCCTATCACAGCAGCTTTGGGTCTTAGGCAGGGGAACACTCTGGACAAGGGCCAACTTGTCGATATATAAAAAAAATATATTGTCCTGCTACCATGTCTCTCTTTCGAATTTCAGTAGGAGTGATTGACAGATTGACAGGAATTCCCATCGTCTCTCATAATATTACCAACATGGTTGCTTACAACAACAAAAAAATACATGAAAAATATGAAAAAAAAAACCCCACAATCACTAACCCAATCAAAGAATGAAGCAACAAGACAATGTTAATGTGAGGTAAGGTAGATTTTGATTTAAATGACACAGAACATTGTGGAGTTGATCTGAAATCCAGGCAGAGGGAGTGGTGACCAGACCCACTCTTCGCAATTTGCTGAACTGTGGGCACTGGATCCCTGGAAAACTCGTTGCTGGGGTAACACAGAGATAGACAACATTCTCTTGTTCATTCACAAGGAGAATTTTACAGTGATGCCAATTGACCTATAAAATGGATGTTTCTGGAGTTGAGAGGAAGAATGGGTACACAGACAGAACTCACAGTATAAAGGGTAGAAGAAGGAAAGTCCACCAATCAGATTGTAAATTGTTTATTTGGTCCAATCCAGGATTCAAACCCACAACCTCCTTATTGGCCAGAGCTCTAAGCACTCTGCTTCTGTGCACATCCACTGTTACTGTATATTCACATCTTGTTGGTCTGTCATGGCAAATGGAGCATTCACCAAAAGATAAACTTCATAGGATATGCTGAAAACCATGTTTCTGATTAAACAGACCAGTAGCATCGTAAAGAGGAGCAAATAAAACTCACTATTGTTAATAAGAAGACTGTCACGGGATTTTTTTTACTATATTAGGATTTTAATACTGATAATAATTTTTGAATCTGAACAAAAAATTTCTGTATCTTTATGGATCAATTTTCAAAATACAATGAAGAATTGTATCAAAATCTAAGTTCCTAGGTCTAACAAACCCTTTGGCACATCGTTAATACTTTGTGTGCAACATTTAGAACAACTTTTTTTCTAAGCAAGGTGCAAGATGAAACTAACTATTATTGTTAAGAAATGCTGCTCTTACAAGGTACTGTGTAAGAATGAAATATTTTCCAATAAAAAGTCAGGTACATAATTAAAAAAAAAAACAAAAATCTCACCTTTATGTTCGCTAGCAAGGCGTAGGTGGACTTCCTTTACCGTGGCCCGGTCCATGGCTGCCTGCACTCGCAACATGTCAAGCTCCTCCTCCAGCCCTGCCCTGTAATAAACAAACATGTTTACTCAAAATCTTTACCTTCAAACAGCAAGGGAATCTCAACAAAGGACTCGACGACACCATTGTTTTTAACAGAAAATAGAATGACACAACAATGGCTAATTAAACAGTTTTTATATTATTTATGGGGAATCCAAAGTGACAAGCAACATGAAACACAAAGGTAGGGAAGTACAGTGTGTAGATGAGAAACTGTGCCCAATTACCTTTCCACAATTAGCTTGATTCCTGCTAAAGGCTAATTATGTGCAGCCATGCTCGAGACTTTGCACTTTCAAGTTATTATTAGGACCCTGGCTGTATTCTGCTGGGGATAGAGAGGCCCGAGGAGACGATCCCACCTGAAACACACACGCTTTCTCCCTCCCCTCTGCTCCACAGAGTCCACAAACAGACTGCTAGTGCTAGTGCTATGCTGCAGTGGCATTCATCTCCTGCTTAACCTCAATATAAACTTACAGGGCACTTTTTTCTTTTGCTGCAAATAAATTGTTGTTTTTTTCTATTGTTCAATAATTATCTTTATGCTCAAATATTTTATAATGTGCTCAACATTGATCTAAGGTACTTAGCAAATTCATTCATTCTTTTTCTACCGCTTAATCCAGTTAGGGGTCGCGAGTTATTGGAGCCTATCCAAGTAACTTTGGGCCTTAGGCAGGAGAACACCCTGGACAGTGGCCAACTCGTTGTAGGTTAGACAGACAACCATTCACTCCCTCGTTCATTCACTAGGGAAATTTACAGGTGCCCAATTAACTAATCATGCATGTTTTGACATGCAACTAATGTATGGATCCAGTAATGATTTTTTTTTCAATCAAATTAAGTGCACTAGTAGTTAAGAAAATAAAGATTATACAATCAAATTGGTATCTTTGGCTTCAGAGGTAACCTTTTCACCTTGTTTTTCATCGCCTACTTTTCTTGGCAGTAAACTTGCTGTTTAGCTTTTTTAAGGTAGCTAACATGCTTGATTATCTGTCTCACAGGGCAATTTCAAATAGATATAATGACAGCTAAAATAAACCCAGTAACTGAATTTTACAAGCTAAATGCTAGAGAAGCAGCATTTACATACATTACATACATTACATTACAATACAGCATTTTAGCCCAACGATGCTTCCAACAATGCTGTCAAAATGCATAGGTTTCAAGAAAAAAGCAATGTGCGTATTTTGAATGTATACTGGTAGGTAAAAACAAAACTTTTCAGGGCAAGAGTGTCTTGAATCCAAGGCAATAAAGTTTGCATGCATAAATCATTCACAAAACAACAATTTATTATTTTATTATCCGAATAAACCAATATAACATGACTTAAACTATTTCAAAGATAATTTTGCAAATGTCTCCTTGAAAATAAAACAATATGGGTTAATTCCACAGCTACATTTGTCCTGCTTAAAATCACATGGAAAATCTGCATACATAGACATGGCAGAAGTAAGACACATTGTAACTGGGAATCTGGGCCCATGTACTATGTAATGCAAAACTCATAAAAGCACTGATAAGCGAATAGTAAAAACATCTGTTGTGTTACAAAGTAGTACTGGCAAGGAGTTTACTTCACTGGTTTAGTCCAAGGCCTTCAATGCTTAGTGATTTGGCCAGGGAAAAAAAAACAAAAAACATTGTTGCGACTTTTTTCAAATTAGGTTTCTGAAGGCACACTTTGCTAAAACCTGTCAAAATGTTACAAAACAAACCACAATGAAGAGTGTACAACTACAATGAACAATTATTTTTAATAGGGATATAAAGGCATGCAAGGTGAAGACATTACAACAATTTTGTGCTGTCTGTACTTCTTAGCAATTAAGATATGCATGGAAAAAGGGTAAAACAGCATTGTAGAGCCTCCAGCACTGCTCTTTTAGGCCACCCAGCAGTGGAGGCGGCCTATAATGGCTGACTGCAGCTTAAATAAGTCCACAAATGAGTGTCCCAGAGGAGGTGAGGAGGCAGATGGATACGTGTCGCTTCTCTATAGATTTTCCTCCATAAATGAACCTAAGTCGATGAAGCCCGGCACTGCCTTATGTGTCCCGGCTGTTAATGGGACAAATGAGCTGAAATATGCAGCGTGTGTTCCAGCTCATGTTTCTCTTTTATGCCTTTTCAGATGCTGATGGTATTGATGCTAAACCAAAGTTCATATGCAAAACATTCAATTTTGTTGAAGGATAAGCAACTTTGTTGGCCAAGGAGGAGATTGGGTTGCAGATTGACTTCATTGGCTGCAGGCCTCCAGTTTCACTTCATAACACAGGAGATGGAGGATAATGCACTTTCCAGTATTTGTCATTGCAGAGGCGGGTCATGCGGGAGAAAAACAATGGTATTTGAATAAACTATGGAATCAACAGAAAAATATAACCCTCAATTTGAGTTCTTCTTTTGAGGTAGCTCATTCCAACATTCATTTTTAACCAAAAACACTTTGTCCAAAGTAACCTTGATGTGATGATGCTTCATTCATCTGAGCAGTGAAGTGTTTCAAGAATGAGCAAATTGAGCCTAAACTGACATAGCTGAATTACAATGCCAACACTGAAGACAATAATATTTATCATCAACAGTTTGAAAAGTCAAATTTTTCACATCTCCATTAAGCTAAACTAACGTGTGTGAAGTTCACCCATTTCAAATAACTTTTCATAAGGTCATGGTCAAATTCTTTTCAACAAAGGAGTGTCAGAAAATGCTAGTGACATTTTTAATTCTATATTCCAATATGATTATTAAGAAAAGATTGCGCCATGACTTTCTTATGAAGGTCAGAAGACAAAAAAATAACCAGTAAGTGTGTAGAGTCAACAGTCAGGTGTTGTTTGGTAATGATGTGGTCTGTCTCGCGTCGCCCTTTTGGCCCCTTTAAAAAAAAACTTCTTTCTTATGCATTGCAACAATTCCAGCCTTGAGCTACGCACTTGTTGTCATTTGATCTCGTCTGCTACCTGCGCTGCGCCGTATACAGCTTAGAGCACACACTCCCAGCTCTAGGCCACGAGGGTCCACGTAACATCATCATCTGCGGCCGCCATTGTGATTTCAGATCCCAACCTTGTCTTGTTTCTTGCATAAAAATACGTGCATAGAGAGGGAAATGGGGTGAGCAAGCGAAAAACACCTCTGGCATCTTAATGGCTGGGATGGACTTTTGTTTTTGGGGTGCGAGCTGGGGATTCCCCTATGTCTGCGTGGAGCTGGAGGGCTGATGGTTCACTGTGGTAGTTTGGCTGGGTAAGTCACTCCTGTCAGCAGAAATGGTGACTGGTGGAGTTTGGCTATAGGCGATGCAAGGGCAGCAGCGGCGGAGGAGAGACAAGGTAAACAGGGATTTATGTGCTAACCACTGGTGGAAACAACCCAGAATAACTAAAATATTCTGTCTCTAAAAGGCTTGTTGATGCCGCTGGATATGCTATTGTGAAATAAAACAATATTGGGGAATTGGATTTAGAGTGTTTATGATAGGCAGAATGAATTAGAAGGCAATTTTGCATTCGTGACTGTGCGTAAACAGACAAATCAACATAAAGACAGAATACCATAATTCCTCTGTAATTACACAATAAAACTATAACTTGGGATATGCGTTACCTTTTTGCTTTAACTCGAGTAAGGTGATATGACTGTAACACATAATACAAATAAAAGCAAACTGAAATAAACTAAATTCCAAGTCAAAATTGATGAAATATCACATTTCCTTGGGAAATGGCTTTCATGTCATTCTGATCTCTAGTCCTGCTGTCACTTCTCTTTTCACAATATATCTTGACGGTGTGTGGCCTATTTCAATATTTAGGCCTCCATAAAAAACAAGTTTGGACAAACCTACATTAACAAAAAAGTTTTTGTCATGTAACCACATTCTAAAAAAGTTGCAATGACAAGACGGCGCTTATCGGGTCTGCAGTTTTGAACAGTAAGTCAATTGATCTGTGTATATTTCTAAGCCATTAATATACACTTTTGTGTGTAACAATGAGCAAAATGTACACAAGTCTATTAGATCTGAGTGCTGCTTTTGACACTGTCAATCATGACATCCTTATACACTAGAGACTAGAGGACTGGGTGGGCATCTCTTGCTCTGAAGTGGTTTAAGTCCTATCTAGAAGACAGGAAGTATTTTGTTGAAATTGGAAATTGCGTGTCAGAACACACGGTCTTGACTTGTGGTGTTCCCCAGGAGTCAATCTTGGGACTCCTTCTGTTTAATCTCCTTCTGAGCTATCACGACTACGCAGATGACACTTGGATCTCAATGTGTCACTTCAAATCAAGTTAGAAATCTGGGGGTAATAATGGACTCACTGTTTAACTTGATAGCCACACCAAGTCAATAACATCAGCAGCTTTTACCATCTAAAAATATATATTTACCATCTAAAAATATTGCCACAATCAGAGGTATAATGTTATTCATAAAAAGCATTTATTTCAGAATGAAAAAGACTGCCAATTGGCTCCTATATCAATTTTAGAGTAATGTATTTGTTGCACCAGTCACTACTCTGACACTCTTCAGCTTGGGAATCACTGTCATAGTTTATTGCTAAATACAGAGAAAAACACTATAGGCCTCCTTTAACATCTCCAAAGACAAACAATATTTATGCAGAAAAAAACATTAATTCCTGCAAACAAAACAAAAAAACTACAAATAACATAGTTGAAGTTAGAGCTACAAATGTGCAAGCTGTTGATCTTGATAAGTTATACACTGTATATTTATAATACAACCAACATAAATGTTTCATAATATATCATATGGTGAAACTTTAAGGTCCCTCTTACATGCAATTAGGCTGCATACGGAATATTATGAGATGCAATTAGTGTCACTGCATGTATGTAATTACTTAAGGGAGCTTTTTTCTTGCATAAATTAATTGACCAAATAATTAATGACATAAAAACCGCCCTTCTGCACAAAAACATACTATTTGTGTAAACGTGTCCCTCCTCCAGCTCAGCTCTGGATCCGGGGGCAAAAGACCCTCATTATTCCTAATACCTTTAAGCAAATGCAGATGAAATGAAAGCAATGGATGAACACGAGGAAAGCCCAGCTAAACTTTATTAAACTTAATTAGAGTCAAAGTCGCTTTATGTTCATGATGGTCACTTTTTCCCCCAGTAATCGCTAGTTAATTTATGCTTTGATGTCATATAGCGTGTTTATTTTGTTTACTGGGCCTAAATAATTCCTGCCTCATTTTAGCAACAGATCTTTAACAACAATTAAGTGGCGAGGACATGGAGTGCAGCAGACAGATGCATAATGAGCTGGAGAAAACGATCCCTGTGTGAGTGTTTTAAGCCCACCCGGCCCGTGGTTACATGCCAGCCATCCACCACCACTAATGGAAATCTTAATCAAAACTACACCTTGGTGTCAAATGTTGAGGGAGACAGTTTCCAATTAATTTAATGAAAGGTCTATTTTTAATCAGATTTCAGTCGGCTGTAAAACGGATGTGCAGAAATCTATGTTTATCAAAAGTTAAGATTTACCGTGTGTTCTTAAATCTATTACATAAAATGTGTGATGACACATGCTAGAAGCAAAAACTGAATTTAAATTTGTAGATCTCTATTACACGTACGTCACACAGAGGCGGCATAAAAGAAGCTAAACAATAGGAAATGTGGGTGGTCATTTTGCAACACCATTTAATTCACAAATTCAGTCAGTACTTAGGTTGGACGGGCCATTTATTACTGCACATGAGCAAGTACTTTAATAGTTACAATTTTCTCTTTTAATCTTTTAAACATCTATTTTTTTTTCTTTTAATTATGATACTACTAACTGATGAAGTGATCCAATTGAGCTCCTGCAGCTGACCTCACGCTATCCCAGCATGCATGGCATATTCTCGGACCGGCAGTGGCGATACCATTAGAATTCAACGTTGGCGGCCGAGATTATCAAACGTTATTGGAGTTTTACAGAATATGGATTGTTTTGCAAACTGACGCCACTTTGACGAAAAAAGTGGCTTTGTGCAGCTAAAAGTGAGTCAAGTTTGATTAGCATTTTAATCTGCTTAATAATTTAACTGTCGTCTTAAAACACTTCAAAATCTTTATTCCAATTGTATTGGCCATTCTATTTAGCTTCACATACTAAAGCTTCGTTAGACGGAGCACATGTTTTCCCTTTATGTCTCAAGATCAGAAAGTTTAAGTGGTCCGTATGAGTAAACGTTTTATAGGCTTTATAGTCAAATATATTTCACACAAACATCATCAGGGAAACGTTTTAATGATATAGGAAGGTGAAAAGTGAATCAGATGTCCAGAATGGCAGATTCAGAGTGTAATTTATGCTATCTAAACTTGTGAAAAGCAAAGTCAGGCCACAAATGGTCACTAATGTTTATTTGCATTGTGTTTTAGACGTACGGATATTTACAGACTAATCTAATGCTAAAGACAAGCCACAGAAGCTAAATTTCAGGCTTCTTCCTGTTAGATTCAATGAAAGCGTCACTGACATAATGGCAACCACAGCAAATTTAGTCACATGGGTGCAGGAGTTGTTGTTCTTTGCACAATAAACAACCACTACATAACACTGTATGACCCATTTTCAATGATTTTTGAGAATTAAAACTGGTTAGTTTGTATTTCTATACGTATATCATTTGATATCAGGTATCAGCAGATACATTAGTATCAAAATTGATATCAGAACTGAAAAAATAGATTGGTGCAGCCCTAATAACATTCATGAAACACTTAACACTTAACTTTCAAATAGCCTAATCAAATATCTGTGCAGCCAATCATCAATGTACATAGGGTTTAGTAAATAGTGTTTGGTGATTACTAAAGCTATGTGAACCTATTTAAGTGTACTGTAATGTATTGTATTGTAGTAATGTCTCTTATCTAACTGCTCTCTCAGCTGGATAACACAAAAAGTTAATCTTCATTGTTTCATGTTTTTTTTAATATACTGTATATATATACGTTTTAGCTTAAAGGAAGTCATCACATGTAACAACATGTATTACTTAATCTGACAGAGTCAAAGTTATTGTTACACTCGCTTGATTGCCTTCTCATTACTCAGCAGGGATTCACCAGATTCATCATCTAAACATTGTGGGAAATGGTCATGTGAGCCTTGAGACACTGTTTTACAAGTGCTGTTTTAGGACCCGGTGATGGGGAACATCTGCGAACAACCATAGTGTATTTAAACAGACTCTGTGACTGGGTATTAAACACTTTACATGAGGCCTTTATTTGCTCCTAAATTCTTCTGCTGCCTGTTGTTAATTAGCCATTAGTGGATCATTGCTAACGCTTATCTAGCATAACCTTCACAAGAACAATCATTAGAAGACGGTCATCGGAACAACAAGCTCTAAACGACTGCCCCGTGTTTCGCAGCAGTTATGTTGTTAAACTAGCTGCGAGCCAATAGGCACTTTTCAATTAGCAGTGCTTTGTCTGACGGAACGGACAAAAACTGGGCTTCTGCTGAAGACAAGACAAAACAGTGATGAATGAGCAAGACAGAAATATCAAACAACCCAAGTCAAGCATTACTTAATTGTCTTTGAACATGCTTTTGGTGACCTTTGCTTTGGCGTCGCATGTTTTAGAACTTAAAATACAAGAATTGGAAAGAACAATAAAATATTATATTCATAATTTTATTATGTAGGAGAAAATGCACAAAACTAAGACTAGACTAGTACCAATTGAACCAAACAACTCCAAAAGGGCCAACAGGGACTAAGGCCTGCTTCAAAGCTTTTGGTTTGACAATATAGATAAAGAGTTGTCCATTTTGTATTCCTCTCGCCTCTTTGAACATGTCCAGTTACACATGCCAGTAGAATAGAGATGGACAAGAGGCTGATACCTGGAACTGACACTTTTTCAGAAGTTTAAAGTACCCATCTGAGTTAACTTTGCGTTATCCATCCGCATAAGGAAAGGGTCTCTAGAGATGTAGACAGAGGCAGCTGAGGTGGAGTTGGTCAGGGGCACATGAAGGGGATTAGAGCAAACCCCAGCGGACAGCCCACTCACACAGCCAGGTAAGAGGCCAGTGCGCTTGGCCCCATGTGGCTCCGCTCTCAGGTCACTTCCAAGGACCCTTCGTGTTCAGAATAGTCTGCTGACCCCATGCCCCGCCCCTAGACGCTGCGGTCCTGCGGCTCTGCTCCAGTCTTGGCCCGGACCAGCCAGGCATCCGGACGGACATCCCTTAACAGGCAGCAACGGCGGCACTGGGGCTGCTAGCTTGTAATTAGCTCGGACAGCTCAGGCTTGGAGAGAGGCAGCCGGGCTATATCATAATGAGCTCAGCTGGGATTAGGAGGACAGGGCAGGGGGGTGAGCAGAGGGGAACGAAGGAGAGGGGGCAACTGCAGGAAGGGGTGGTGGCGGCGAAGAGGTATGGAGCAGGATTCTGGCCAAGTGTAAGCACCGCGCAGGGCCAGAGGGAGGCAGCTGAGAAGACGAGGTGGAGAGAGGAGAGAGAAAGAGGTGAGGAGAGGTGAAGGCGAGGGGAAAAGGGAGAGAGAGGTACTATGGCTTTAGGACAGGCTTTGTGGGGAATCGCTGAGGGTCAGTGTGCGCCGCAGATGCACGGGATACCTCAGATCAAAGACAGCATTAGATACGACTTCGACAACTCGGGAACTTTTGCCAAAATCTGAGCCACATCTTTCACAGAAGGGTTTTTAAAGGGTTATAGCCAACAACTTGCAGTGATGGGACTGGTTTGGCAATATATGTTAGAAGACATTTTGTTGTGGGGAAGAAAAACAATATATACAATTTAGAGGGGCAAAGACTATTATTGAGTCAGATGTCGTTGGATAAAAATGTGAAAATTGAAAGAGATCTCTATCCTGGTTCAAGGTTAAAGTGAGAGAAGAGTGCCTTTTAGCTTCTTCTGACAACAATCAAATAAAGTTTTTAATCTAATGCTTTAATGTTTGAGAGGCAGCATGTTTACTCCCTGCTTGACCTCATGGTGATTTTTTTTTTTTTTTTTTTTGTGCCTAAAATGTCCCTAACGGATTTAAAATAGACTACAATGTATTTCTATTTGGGTGTTTCTAATGATAACAAACACATTGAAAAACATGCCTCTCCACAGATCTGATTTTTAACACAGGCTTGTCTCCAAGAAAAAGTTTAAAGCCATACTGTGTAACATGGACAATGGCGAATATTTGAAGCTCAATGGTAGAAGTTTCACAGAATGGACATTGCCAAAAAATTTGCTAATGCACAAATCACCTCACCAAGTATGTCAGTTGGCGCTGCAATGTTTATTTTAGTTCAAATGTGAGTTCAAGCTCAAAATGCTGCATTGTGACTGGTCCGCTGCTGCGCTGTGACTGAATATGCGGTTGTGCTGTGATTGGTTCAGCTGACAGTGGACAAGAATTTATCTTGTAGAGTCAGTTTACAAATTCACTTTATATATTTACTAAATAATATCCCATTTAACATTTTCTTTTTTTCTTTTTCATTCTTTCTTCGGGTGTAACTTTAAACTCAGTCTCCTCTCCCACAAAGACCCAGTCCGTAATTTTCATAATACCATATTACTGCCCGCACTTTAATGTGTGAATTTCTAGGCGGCCAATTTTACAAATGAGCACAGTTTCTAATGATCCTGCTTTGGCTCCTGCTGGCTGGTAATGATGTGGGGGGCTAGGTGAACGCTGTGAAGTTGGGAAGGGCACACACTCATATCTTAACACCCAAAAACAAGGAGGGACAGTGGGAGAGACAGCCTGTGTGTGCGCGGGGCAAATTAATGAGATAAAAGTTGAGATTCAAGTGTCCACTTTTCATGTGTGAGTGTAGAGAAGACACTTACTTTTCCAGAGAGAGTTTCCTGGTGAGGTTTTTCTGATAGGCCAGCTCATTCCACACTGCATCACTGTCTTCTTGTCTTAGCTGCCACGGCTCTGCACGCTGGGTTTTTCTGCCACTAGAGACAAACATAACATTAAAAATGACATCTACATATGTGCACTATTAATTTCTTTTTAAAAGTAATTTCCTTTAAAAACAGAAGTAATCAAATATGTATTGTGTGAATAACTTGAATGGGGAGGGTATTAAAGCTACCTGCCAGGGGATAAATTTGTTGCTTTTCAAATAAATATCTAAACCTGTGATCTACAAATTAAATATTAAAATATATGACACTGATTAGAGAAACAAATAATTCATCAGCAAGTTCTAAAGTTCCAAAAGAAAACATATGTAAGAAAAAATGAATTTGTCAGAGACACATTGCTTTTTATACTTGATGTAAAATGAATATAGGTCAGCTTTTAAAACTGACAGTACAGATTGCAAATGTTTTGAACATGCTTCAAGTCAGTGATTTTTATCAAATGAACAATAGTTTGTTACATAGCTCTAGCCTTAACACTGCCACAGAATGCAGACGTATATTAACAAGGGACCTGGCTGGTACTGTATGTTACCTTGCTGCCTCATGCAGATTCACTTGGGGTAACAAGGCCCCTTAGTTCCCCTCTGTTTTTGTTATTCAGCCATCTTTAGCAGTATTCAAATGAGCAGCCTTGACTTTGACATTTCAGTGGCAAATCATGTACACACGCACGCATGTTTGCTAAAGCCCAGGGCACTGCCCATGTGGCAGGGCAGTGGAGCACTCCCTGTGCACCATGCAAATGTAAATAATGGCAAAAACACACTTGCAAACGAGGTCATTCAAATGTCTACACCTTACTTATGAATACTTAATGACAATTTGTGCTCTGTGGCCAGACCCTCCATTGAAGTTCAGCTCTCTGTATTTCTTCAATGCTTTCAGTCCCCACCTAACCCTAGCGGCATCCCAGTACACCGCCATCAGTCACATTCCGTCCTATTACCGTTTCATTTGCCAAATAAAGCTACTCGAAGTGAGTATTGTAGATTAAAAAAACAGCAGACAAAAGCACAAACCATTTGTCAAAGAGGTTTGTTTCTCATTTTCACTCAATCAAAGAGAAAATATATAGCAATGAATTGTGAGGGTCACAGAAGAGGACTCTTTTATGTGGTCACTGACTTTGTGGATGCCAACATGTTACACTAATACTACTTAAACCAAGGTGCTCGGGAGATGAGAGCTATACTGAAGAACAGCAAATGTTTCGTTTAATACAACTAATGCTCCTATGAGAAATTTGAAATCCCCTCAACTGCTATGCAGCATAGTGGGTTTGGATGTGGTCTTAGTGAAGCAAAATGTACTTTTAGTAGATTAACAACATTCATCTTGTCTTCTTTAGTATAACATAGAATAGTATAAGCTTGTACTTCATATTTTTTGTTTTTGCCTATATTTAAACATGCGTATTCAATAACAAACAAACAAACAAACAAACATGACAAAAAGACTAAACACACTATTGCCAAGATTGAAATGTAAATCTGGGATAAGTAAAGTTTGCTCCTGATAATGCAGAGAATGGGGTTTGATTTCCCTAAATTTGAATGAGAAAAATGATTCGCTGGGAGGAAGGCCAGAGCAAATGAAAACAAATAGGAGGGGTTGGCTACAGTTAAGTAGTAACAGCTCTATTTGACCAAGCAAAGAAGGTAAATGCAGATATGTTAAGATGTGTTTGTTAAGTACATAAACTGCCCAGTGTGAGAGGTGCAAGGCACATGATTAAGTCATGGTAAAGCTTTAATTTGTTTACAGTGGGCCTAAAAGCTGTTGAACACAGAGCCTTGAGAGAGCGATCTTCTTCAGGCCTCACTGCGCTCCTCCCTGTGGTATGCTGGTTTCCATTATTAAGCAGGAGGAAATAGAGAGAACTTTTCCACACCGCTGCGGCTAATTGCTCTGATTCAGGGGGAATCTGTTTATGGGAACAACTTTGATCAGAGAACGTATGCTTAATAGCCTTTAATTTTATTTGCTCACCCCATCATCCCCAGTCTGATTAAAAAACTTTTTCCCTTCTCTAATATAAATATGAAGTTGCCTTTCCCCTATCTCCTTTAAGCCATTTTGGGAGAATACATCTGTAATGGTGAATGGCAGACTGTTTTCACTTGGGCAGGTTACTCCTGAGCTTCTGCATGTTGATAAGCTTATAAAATATTCAAGCATGTGATGATAGGCTAGTTGTTGGGGCTTTTGGGGGGGCATAAATTGGCGTCATTCATGACCTAGCAAGGCAAACATCTATGCTCATGAAAAATTCAAATGCTTAAAAAATACTGTACCCAGGCAAATTTGAATGACAAAAGGCATAACAAGGATATAAAACAATTCACTAAATTAAACAAATAAAGACACATACACTTATACAAGGCTAAGGAGATTTCAGTTGTTCTTAGAGAACAAATATTATGTAATATTTTGTTATTGTTCATTAGACATGCCCTTAAATACACTTTCTTTGACATCTCAATATTTACAGAAAACTATACCTTTTCAGTTTGGCATTTCCAATGTCAAGAATGTACTTTGCAAAGCATCTAGCTTGCCGTGGGATGAAAAAGGTGACTTAAAGCAGAAAAGCTCAGAAGTCTGGCAAAAATGTATGAACTTAAAAATGGCATAGTGCGCCAAACTGAATCTGGGTCTCTTCTGAGGCTCAGAGAGAAAGAACCTTACTAAAAGTGATCTATCAAACAAGCACGATTAAAGCTAAATACAACTCCAGGTATGCTTTTTGATAAGATAGCACATTACAAAATTACAACATTTGTAAAAGCTCAAAAAGCACATTTAAATAATAAAATGACAATAATGATGCAATACAATAGTTTGCTATTGTAATAAAGCATTGGTGAGTATATGTCATACTAGCACAAAAGAGAAGACCCCCCCCTCTCTCAATATTTCCAAAAAAGCAACAACACAGCATGGAAGCTACAGGGGAACTCCCTAACAAGCTAAAGATGCAATGAGACTCGACGCCTTTCCCCACTGACTTGTTAGGCCCTGATTTCCCGCACTAATGGGAGTATTTAAGTCATTTTCTATTGTCTCCCATTCTTGCTGGCATTACCCCAGTGGGTTTAGCAGCTATTTAGAGATGGGGCTTGATGCCAAATGAACACAAGGATCATAACATTGAGTGACTGGCTGGTGCCATGGAGAGCCTTTGAGTGAAAAGGGCAAAGCTGCCTATTGCATCAATTATGTGTCCAGACAGACATGAAACACAAATATGGTTTGACTAACCACAAACTCATTTAATGTGCTGTATTTTGAGTTAATAAGTTCCACCGGAGAGCTGCATTGACTGGTTTCAGGGTATCTTCTGGTCTATGAGTAAATAACTAAGAAGTAAAAATGCATCTGTGTCAACAAATTATGAAACAGTGCTGTAACAACCACTATTACAATGGTGCACACATCAAAAATGGTTGCTGAAAAGGTTTTACCATGAAAAGTACCATCTTTTTCAGTGCTATCAGAAACCAATTTTTTTTTCTCAAAACCTATTACAAAATGGATCAAATAGCATTATACAAAGAAAGTTATGAATGTGACTATGGTTCTATGAATTTCTTCTGACTGTCATTACATTAAAGCCAAATAGGCTAAATTTGTATCATCAAATGTTATTCAATCAGCATCATGTTGTGAATATTCTCAATAATCAGTAAGAGCATTATTAAATCCTTAGTTTAAGATTTAGTTTCCTTTAATACAATTGGAAAAGTATACATTTAGTAAAGAAGGCAATAAAGGTTCAGATGGCCAGAGGGAGAAAAGCGAGGATGCTGTTAATAGGTGCTGGTTATGATCTATCATTTGACAAGTCCGTACTTCCACAGACTTCCTGATAAGCTGCTAAAACGAACAGTACACAGCAGCGGTGGAACATGCAGCGGGTGTTGACTCTTTGTTCCCACTGCCTCAGACACATGCTGCTGAGCCGCACTGAGCTGACAAGAGCCGAGAGGAGCCCGCCGCGCACATGCTCTCTCATTCCAGTGCTTTCACACGGGCTCATGTTGCACTGCTGTTTTCTTTAATTAACCCAAAGAGAAAACATCTGACAGGGTCAACACTGGCTCCCGCGTGGCCACTGAATACTCACCTTTAAGTTACAAGCTTTACAATGGCCTTAAAGGAAAACTGTGTAACATTTAAGGTTATGTTTTGTTGGTCATTCTGGTAAGAAAGAAAAAACTAAAAGATGTGGGCAGCTATTAGAAGAAGATAGAAAATAGTGATTAAAATGACAATCCTGCTCAAAATTAAAAGGAGGACATACATACATTTTCAGTTTTAAGTATGTCGGCTATAGGGGCTTTAATCATTTGCATATAATTTGGCTAATCACCTGACTAAATAAAGACACGCTACATACAGAGCACACAGTTTTATAGAGAAAAGGGACTATGCTTAAGTTTTCTGCCCAATATAATCCTTTAATTTACAAACAATAGTCAAAATCAACTTGTATTTAGTTCCAAAAACATAGGCAAAGTCAACCCATTACACTGTTTTCTAAACAATTTGTAATGGTATTGGCCATTATAACAGGCCTATTGATTCCTGGTCAAGGTTTTTATTTTTGTAACTCAAAAACAAATATTTTAATTGATCATATTTTTATGTGCCACCTCTATGTCATAAACTTAAGCAAACATAGACATTGACTTGATCGCCTTGTAACCCCATTAATTATCGCTAAACAATGCTAAATGATTAACACTGTAACTAAAATAGAAAAAAGCAAACTGTAACAGATGACAAACTCTGTACTTTGGTGATAGCTATGACAGTATCCACACATTCTCGCTCTGGATCAAACATCCTGTGGTTTCTGCTGAAGATAACAGGTTGAAGCAGGAAATGGCCTTCACCCCGCTCACCCCCCACCTTCTCTGTCTCCCCCCTATGCCTTTTCAAACACCTTACACACCCCCTCTCCTCTCCCCAGGACCAGACACCTCCTGTCTTCGGCTCTCACATCCTAATGAACGCCGTGGGAGAAGGAGACGCGTACGCACTTGGCACAAAATGGCCCAAATTGACTGGGCTTAAAACCTGTGAGCTCTTTCAAAGGCAGTGAAATTCCTACCACTTACCCAAATCCTACGCTGGGCTCCTGTCAGACAACACGCCGAGACGAGTAAGACCCTCACACTGTTTTGTGAGCGCTTTCAGGTGGATATAGTTTCACAGGCTTTTAACATGAGGCAAAGTTGAGTTCTTTTATTCCCAACTGCTGGATTGGAGTAAGAGTTACTTGCTATGTATTCTTCTCAAGTGATTTATAAAAAGGCAAGGGCAGAATATGCAGGGTCTTATAAAGAAGGGTTTTTATGATCTGTTTTGATTAGGTGTAATAAAGTTGATGATCAAAATTGCAAGGAACAATTTTTGAAGATGCCACTCGCAAAATTAATTAGATCATTGACATAGTAATGGATCAGGGAATAAGATTTACAGCAGCATATTGGATAGTGGCCATGTTAACGAAAAGGTGAACTGCATGTATTGTGGATATGTTTGGTTGATTACACTTTTCTTTATTAACATAAAAGTCTACGATATCATCTGTTGTCGAAGTAAAAATTAAAAAATGAATAGAGTAAAGATATCACTAAATATCCACACAAATAAACAAAAAATTAAATAAAAA
The DNA here is from genome assembly GCA_038363315.1 of Mugilogobius chulae. Classification (NCBI taxonomy): domain Eukaryota; kingdom Metazoa; phylum Chordata; class Actinopteri; order Gobiiformes; family Gobiidae; genus Mugilogobius; species Mugilogobius chulae. The sequence goes on along the minus strand of CM076398.1, from coordinate 40,943,785 downwards.
CCTTAAAATCACTTTTGTCTCAGTATAAATATAACATCCAGGAAGTGCCCTTGTTTATATTGTTGATAACTCATCCTAGCATACACAGTTCAACTTACTCTTCTTCCTGGCTTCTGAAAGCAGCCAAAAATGTTTTACGATGACAAAAATGGAGAATAGTGTCCATAAAGTTTGAATATAGATGTCAGTATCAGCTCAAAATATTGTCAAACAAAAGAAAAAAAAATAAGTCAGTCTTAAGCAATGTTTAAAAATAGATAGAACATATTGTGCAGCTCGTTCGAAGTTCTCTCCACTCCTACTCTCAAACCCTAACTAATAAAAAAACCAAAGGATCAGTCAGAGCATGTTAGTAGGCAATAGACCACTCATTAAAGCCATACATGACTAAGTAACATATGCCAGGTGACAGTTAACACCTTTGAGTAGTTCTAAACAAACTGCATCAGTATCTAATCTAAATCACAATTTTATGGGTGAAATGAGCAAATCTATCGTTATTACTTTGTCAGTGCATTTAAAATAAGAAATTTGAAGAAAATATAGCATATATATATATATATAGCACACACACACTCTGTGATGACAAGCAGGAGCAGCTCATCAGAGGCAATTTGCCTCAACCTCCGGCCCCACCAAGTGTTCCCTAACCTGTATGTTATTGGTTGGTGGGGAAACCGGAGTACCTGGAGAAACCACCTAGACACGGGGAGGAACATGCAAACTAGACATAGAAAGACACAGGCTCTGCCACCGTGCCACCATTAGTGTTAAAACATAGATAAATATATCTTATTGCATACTAGTCAAAAAATACTTTTATTATTTTTTCCAATTAGTGCAACCCTAATTGTTATTATATAGGACATGCTCAGGAGAATGGAATAATTTAATTACTTTGATTGTGTAGTGGCATACAGAGCTAATTTTACTTTATTTGTTTGTAATAGAACGTTATTGCTTAATTTTTTATATGAAATCAATCAATCAATACATAAATAAAACTGTCAAACTACATGGCAGGCCAAGTTAACAAAGTTGTATAGTTAAAATCTCTTAGTCTTGTGCATCTGGTATTGTATTTTAAGCAACTTTAAACATGAGAAGTCCTTTTATACAATTTGTACAGTACAGGACTGTATTGTCTTTGACACAGAAAAATAAATAGAGCATTGAACGCTGACTGACCTGATCCTGGAAACACATTTTTATTTTATTTATTCCGTCAGTGATTCAAATCATTTAAACGAAGCTCTCACCAAACTTTCAATCAGTCCCACATCTGCTTAAACCTTTAGCAACAATTGGAGGAAATAGCAGCTGTTATAGATCTTAACCTTTCATATAGTTTATGTGAGTCTTTATATAACATGATTGTTTACAGTACTTACGTTCCACTAGCCTTTTCCAGTTTTTTCAGCTCCTCCTTTATTGCCTTGTAGTTGCTCTGAATGAGACGGAGACGTTCACAGCGGTTATCGTGAGCCTTCCTCAACTCCTCATTCTCTTCAATCTGCAAAAAAACAGTAATTTTTAATAAGTGAACAAAGCAACATGGAGAAAAAAGTTGTACGGTTTTCCACATTGATGCGTTGCTGCAAAACAAGGGTCATTTTTGGTTTTGTATTTTATTATTTGGCACACTCTTGGCACACCTGAGTCTGGTCCACAAGCATACATCTGTCTCTTCTCTTTTCTCTTTGACAAGTGAGAAACATCATTAAAGTCTGATATTTAGATGGCCAGTCGAAAAAGGACACAAACCATCAAACAAACCGACACACAAGACGAGACATTCGCATCCTTGAACCCACTTACTGGAGTTACAGAGTTGACGACCGGGCAAGCTTTGTTGCTGACAATGTTGTTGACAGCTATTAAAAACGCGGCAAAGAATGGGCAAGCGGCTTCAAAGCAGGAGCTGGGAGAAGACAACGTATAGATTTTTTTCCTTGTCAGGGGCACAACAGCGCTCCTCCCCATCACGCTGACCTTAACAGAGAGGGCGATGCAGAAAACAGTTGCAACAGGCAGGACAAACAAAGGTGAAAAAAAGACTAAAGAAGGAAGAGAAGGATGAAAATGTGGAGAGGAAAAAAAAGAAAGCGGAATTACGAAGGCGGTTTGAGGAGAAGGAGAAGAGTGTAGGACAGGTTTCTGCTTGAGTGGCCAGGGCTGGGGAGAGTTGTCGAGCGCTTTCTGAAGGGAAGGAGCTTGTTTACTGCTGATATGACACGGCTGCCCTGCAGAGAGGGAAATGCGAGCCCTCAGCCCTGTTATTATTAACAAGGACAAAGAGAACAGAGACGGCACACAAACATGCGCCGGACACGCACACGGGAGAAGGCCGACACTCACACGTACAGCTGCCACTGTGACAACTATAGATTGCCTCTGCAAGGCATACTGGGTCTCATCACAAAAAAACAATGTCTTATCCTAAAAGATCTTCGTTTTAATTCTTACTGTTGATTTCATACTCATTTAAGATCTTATTTGGTAGACCAAATGTTTTTTTTATACTAATGCAAATACTTTAACGCACATACTCTTTAATTTACAGTTTGTTTTTTGTAAAACACGAAATTGTCGTAAAAAAAACAGCTTAAAAATAGAAAGAAATCCATTTACTTTCTGTGCAAAACCTAGAAGCAAACCCATAAGCCACGCCTCTTCTTTGTAAGATTTTAATGCAACAAGCGGCAGATTAAAAATGTGTAATTTATATTGTTGTAAAGTGGCTACGTGGCTATTTTGAACCATACATGCTTCACTATGAATCAGAACTTTCCGAATAATCACAAGTAAATACACATAAGTGGGCGGAGGTAGGTGGGTTGGTGAGGACAGGGCTTTTCTGAGCACTCAAAATTCAGCTGCAGAACAATGCAAGATTACTCAAACATGCAAGAGTCATTCTTAATAAAACTTTGGGTAAACTAATGATGAGAGAAGGAGGTTATAGCTCAAAAATAAGTTTGACATAATCCGTCTCCTTTAATTTAAACCAGCTTATTTGCCACTGGGTTAAGGTTTAATTAATATAACGATTTTATGGATTTTATCATGATTCTTATAGACTGTTTTCTTACTGTCTTTGAGGTAGATCAAATAAACTATGATTGGTTAAATTCAGCAGTCACTCACTCAGAGAAGTGACAAAGGCTGACCCGGGTTGCCAGATTTTTAGACAGAAAAAGTGACCAAGCTTTTGAACATAATTCTAAAACAAGTGACCTCAATCTTTCAATAAAAGGTTATTACAATAATCAATTAATCAGAACATTTTGTGTTGTAGTAAAAAGTGTTATCGTGGATATATTTTTGTAAATCAAACTACAAAAATTGCTAAAAATTTGACTCTTTTGACCTGAAAGTCTAGTCCAAAAAAAAAAACCCATAAGGTTTAAAATTCTTTAAAATAATAATTAAAAAAAGCTATTTTCAATCCCTACACTTACATTGGTTAATATCAGTTATTGACAGATACTCAAAGCCAAAATATTGAAATCGACGTCGGAACTGGATTGGTGAAACTCAAAATTAATTTATTTTTGTTAAAATCAGAGCAATTGCATCTGAGACCTTCACAATATTGCTGATTTGTCTTTGGTCAATAAGGCAAAAGCAGACTGTCCAGCATTCAAATAGTCTATGCCACACATGCTATTAAATCTCATCTAGTCAAAGTACTCTAATCCAGACTAAAAGTTGGAATCCAAGTCATTTTCAGTGAGCTTGTGTTTTTTAGCCTGTGTTCATGCACCTTTCAAAAACAACACTTTAATGACAAGGACCAGAGCAGGGCACTGGTGAAACAGGGAGCTTAGGGAGAAGCGGTGAGTGATGGAGAGAATGAGGTGTGCACTAGTGGCAGGGCATTAGCTCCATCATGGATTCCCAGGCTCCCTTATAGCGTTCCTCCCGGGCTGCTCCGCTCCGGTCATCAGGCCACAGACCCTTGCCCACCGATCAATATGCCCCCTTCCCAGCCAGCGCACACATCTGTGGAGGTTTTCAAGCTGAAAAATAATTACACAGCAACAGCGAAGGTTTACGTGAAGTAAGAGTGAAAAAACAACACAAAGAGCTAAGCTAAAGAGCCAACTGTCTGATGCAGTTAGGGTCAATGTGTCAATTGTTTAAGAGTGGTACATCCAGTTTGAGTGATATATAATGGGAAGTAGTGGATACAGAAGAAGTCATGAGCAATAGCATACACAAACTATTTTCATCTTAAAGTCAAAGTGTTATGAAAGTACTGTTCTGGCACAAAATGATAATGCTGAGTAGACCCTGTAGGGAGGGGCATTATGGCCAAAGTGTTTTTTTTTCACCATTATTTACAGTAAAGAAGAACATTTCTGACAATATAATGCCAAAGACATGTTAAGAGTGGCTTTTATAGTGTTTGCACTTACTTTTTAAAACTATTTAAGTAACAGTTTTAAGTTCTACTTCCACTCCTGTTTCATTTCTGTCAGTATTCATGAATACTGTACATAAAATATAATATTAATATGATACTGACCTGCCCTACCATGCAGTCAATTACAGTACTGATAATAATTTAGCAACGCCACTTGAGAGGACCTAAGAATAATCGACACTTGTCTACTACATAGCTATAGCTGACATCCGAAACTATTGGTTTATATTTCTATAGTGTCTTTCAAGGCACTCAAACGGTTTATTTTCAAAGAGCCACTCACCCAGAGTATGAAGACACTGGGCATGGTGGGGCAAGATGGGTTAAGTGTCTAACCCAAGGACACAACAACAATTCACACTAGCTGTCTCTCTGTGGCACCTGTGTTCCAGTGTTCTCTCATCCAAGTACTGACCAGGTCCCACCTTGCTTAGCTTCTGAGCTTTGATGCCATGAGGCATTGACAAGCAAGTATGACCTCATGGATCTTTTTTTTTAAAATCACAAAATTGTTTAAAAACAACTTAACTCCTAGAATTTTATTTTTATGCTGATGATAGGTATTTAAATCACAATGCCAATGCAATGCTGCTGAATCTTATGTGCAGCAAGAAAAAAAACAATCTAAATTGTCTACATTATGCATTGTTTAGTTGAACAAAACCTTTTTTCCTATAGTGTACCACACATGACACAGATGTACATAAAATATCTTCTAATATGAGTTGCCATGAAAGTTAACTAAAAAGAAAAAAATCTGTATTGGTGGCTTGTATTAGTTAATATCTATTATTATAAACATACAGTAGTAGATAATCAAATGTAACTCTGAGCTGGCAATGTAATGAAAGCAGTTAGAAATGTGGCCTTAATTCTTAACCTACAACATTCACAGCATATTGGAGGCAGGGAAACACTTCTATAAAGTGACAATTAGCATCTCTTAATCTGTTTTTTAGGATTGAGGTCTGAGGTCTTTTGCGTTGCTAATAGAGGTCATGTTGCTTTAAATGAAATCACAGAAAAGAGATGACGACTAAATGATGTCCCTGCCCCAATGCCCTTATTAAATATAGTCATAGATTGAATAGTAGTGCATTGTCAGTCAGTTGTTCTATACGCATAGCTTCGCTCCGACCAGCAGACACGAAAATGGCACTATTAACTAACACAGCCAAGCGTGTCCTTCGAGTCTTTGATAGGCATTAGCGTCTGAGAAGAGGTCTGCCAATGATGTAATTCAGACACTTCAGATCTGACAAGAAAATGACGCCTAAAGTGTTCCCGGGATTTGTGTTCAAAAGGGAGATGACCTTTGCATAATCACATATTCACCAGAGTGGCCTGAAAGACAAGGGTGAAGAAGACAGAAATTGAAAAAAAAAAAGACAAAATTAACTGTTTAATCTATGTAAAGAATGTAAAGAATAATTGCATAAAAGCTGGTTGTATTTTGAAGGTTAAATGACCAATAAAGAGAGAAGGAAGTCTCACAATCTCCACCTGACCAGTGAGCTTCATCCCCAGCCACGCACAGAGGGCTATAGGTGAGTACGCGTGTTGTCTGTGTTCTCTACATTGTTAGGGGAAGGTCATGGTGAGGTAGTGTCAGCGGCAGTACAACTGAGCCTTTGGAGAGAGTGACTGTTATTATAGTATGTACCTTCAACAGCCCTGACAGCAATGGCAGCAATCATGTAAGAGTAAACAAAGTCACAGCCACACATCACAACTGCAGAAATGTCAGGGAAGACTTTCAGAAACCGTTTTGACAACTTCAATATTTAAAATATTTTATTGTTATAATAAGCTTTGCCAAAACAGTTCTTTAAGCAGACTGTGTATGTGTGGTCCCCTGGCAGCAAACACATTCGGAGGTATGAAGAAACAGAGTTTAATAATAGAGATATAGAATTTATTTTTTAACCACAACCTCTAGTAGATTTGGTAGGTTTGAAAATAAATCTGAAAATGTATTCTTATTTATAGCATCTTTGTCATAAAAAACTTTTACAGTGTTTTAGACAATCAAAATGTATTATTTTACATAGTTGACATTTAACAGTGAATTAAAGAATGCATTCAAAATCAGGGACATGCACAGACAGAGCCCAAGTGGTGCTCAAGCACCTGCCTCTCTAGCTTAAGTGCACTCTTGGCTAACTGTTTTCTTTTTTTGGTTTATTTTTCACTTCATGAAAACAGCAGTGATGTAAACAGTTTTAAATTGGCCAACTACAATAATGCTGCAGCTTCACTTCACTCTCTCTCTGTCTCTCTTTCTCTCTCTCTCTGTTGCAGTTCCTTCGTCCGGTGTAATTCCCTAACCCTTTCATGTCTTTAAGAGCAAATAGCGTGGAATCATAAACTGCAGGAACCATTTGATAGAAATGGGACGAGACAGAAATTTCACGAGACAAGACGAGCCACGAGATTGGGTCCACGAGATCGAGACGAGACAAGATTTTTAAATAATTTGCATTAATTGTTTCAATTTAGAATTTAAACAAGGCAAATAAAAATATATTTATATATTTGTATTATTTATTATTGTTAGTTTATATTGTTTTAGTTTAGCTTTACCTTATTATGTGTATCACCTTGGATTTTTATTATTTCAACGATATGAGTTTTGACAGAAATTGATCCGTTCCCCCGTGTGTAGCTCAGACTCCGCCCCCTTCCCCTTTCCTTCCTCACAGCGCTTCCGCTGATTCTTCCATGCTGCTGAGAGGCACCAGACACACACAGAAGAGGAGACTTTCGTACTTTTTACAGTTATTGATGATATTGACCAAAATATCTCTTTGTGGATCTATTTTAAACTATGTTTAAGTGTGAAAAAAACACTGTTCCCGCAATGTCTGCACGTGTATATTTGACGAGTATAGTGTATATTTTTCGCGCTAACTTTTACAATGTTTAGGACTAATGGGCTGTGGGCACGGAATTTCAGTTGGCTTGCGACATGTGTACATACAACCATTTCCTGTTAGCGTTAGCATTTAGACACAATTATGTCTCTTTTTAAACACACAAGTGTTCTCTGATGAAATATTCCTCTAATATGTAAAGTCTTTAACATGTTTTCTGTAACATTCACCACAACTGTCTGATCTAAAGAGGATTTATTAGTTTTAAACTGATGTAGTGAAAACCTCATTGAAGAGTATTGAACAGGAAGTCGTTGTATGTACAGGATGTAGTATTTTAAACCAAAACAAGACAACTGCACTCAGCCAATTATCTCTGTCAATATTGGTCCTATTGTTACGAAATAAAAACTGAGTTCAGACAATTTTCTGTCAGAATAAGTTAGCTACAAGTCTGTGTGTGGAGGAGAATATTTACTACAGATGCTTAAAGTTACAAAACTTAATTTCATGACCATGGAAAAATCTCACGAGACAGTTCAGTACATGTGCGCACAGTATCGTGACAGTTTGATCTCGCGAGATCTCGCGAGATCTCGCAACACGAGATCCCGTCCCATCCCTACCATTTAATGTTCATAATGATGTGCTACACAGTCTAAGCTTTTAGCCAGTATTTTGATAATCTGTCTGGTATTCGCAAAGTTATGAGCAAAACTGCTGATGAAACTTTACGTCTGCACATTCCATAGCGTAAAATACAGCTGCAAGGCTGACACAGGATTTGGACACAATTACTCAGTAAAATATAGTTGAAAAAAAAATCTACAGACTAGTCTAATAAAAAAATGTATTTGTTCTGAACCAAAGAGTGGTTGAAATATAGGATTTCTTAACTAAACATAGCTCAGATTGCAGGAAATTGCATCAGTTTTAGCCAAAATCTCCAGGGGGGACCCCCCGACCCCCCATATGATTTGCGCACTGAGCTGCAGTATGAACTCTAGCTGTCCACATTATTTTTTATTTTTTTATTTCAAATTACATATACTATAGTTTTTTTAAATTTGAAATGAATTCAGCATGATATGAGAAAGTGCCCTTTTTTCTTGTTTGAGCACCTGCAACTCAAAAATGTCTGTGCATGCCCCTGTTTAAAATGGTGGCTTAAGGCTACATGATTGACAGGTTCTCCTTACAATGAAACTTTTCAGGATAGGACCATAACCAAAGACTTTTTGTTAATTCATAGCCTTGTCTTCATTATGGGATTTGTAACTTAATTAATATTAAGTAATCAAAATCTACACTTGATTCAACTGAACTTAATGTTCATTGGCCTGGGACAGTTGCAATGTGCAACTCCAGTGCCAGGCCCTGGAATCATCTGCTGCTCTTGAGTCACAAGACAAAATATCTCTACACAGGAAGGACATTCTTGTTGCAAGGAAGGAATGCAATGCACTCATTGCAAATAAAAAACAAAAATCATGTATTTGAACAGACTAAAAGAATAAGAACTGCATCATGGGTAATGTAATGTAATAAAGATGTGCCATGCGTACCTTTAGCTGCAGAAGCTCCTCGAGCGCCTGGATCTTCTCTGCATCTTGCCTGCTGCCTCCTCTCAGCTCCACACTGCTGGCAGGGGACAGAGAGCGGGAGCGCTGCACACAGGTAAGCAAAGAAGAACACGCTGAGAACTCGAGAACACTTCAATTACACCCGGGCACCAACCCATGCAACAATTAACATCTGTAGAAACACTGAGCGAATGCCAATAGTGAAATTATCTCCGCTCACTCCATTCCCCTTCTCACCTTGAGCACAACACACACGCACAAACAAACATAGTACCCGAGGAATAAAGCAGCCAGAGCAGTGTTGGCTACGACCTGAAGGGGGTACGGCGGGTGTGTGCGTGGATGTGTGCTGCAAGCTGAGAGCGCCAAAGGTTTCTCCCTACGACTGGCTAATGAGTATGTTCATTTCCATTTACATTGTTTCTTTGACAATAATGATGTCCCATTAGGGGAGACTAAAGGGGCTATAGATTCCACAATGTGCTGGGCTTCATTACAAGAGGTGGGCAGGGAGGCCGCTCTAATTGCTCTACTAGGGGCCTCCAGGTTACACTTGATAGGACAACTGAAAGAGCGGCAGAGTAGGAGGGGGAGTTGCAGTTTGCTAGCTGTTCCTCCTCAGTGCAAGTAAATAAATAAATAAACATGGCAGTGGTTTAGTGCTGGAGAGGAAAAAGCAGAAGGAACAATATGCTAGTGGAATATGAATATGGGAGGAAAGGCGCTCCCCCGTGGTGCTGGAGCAGAGCTGACCAGATGGCAGGCTAAAATATGCAATGTGACTAAATGCACAACAGTCCTTGGGCTGGAGTGGATGATGAGAATATTATGGAATTTTAAACAGAATGAGTATATCCTAAAACATAGTGTCTCTTAGTTAAAGTTAATCACTCTAATCTTTGCCTAAGTGACTACATCAGAGTTGGCGCCAAAAAATAAGTTGCATATCAGCGGTGTTAGTGACTCACTTTGGCCGAGTCAGTGTAACATTACTGAGTGACGCAAATTTGATTGTGCCTGAACATTTTTGTGCGTTTCTTAACTTTTGAAATTAAATTTGTAGAAGAATTAGATTGATTGATGGATGGATTGATTAATTGATTGATTAGGTTACAATTTAACTACGTGAAGTTTTCTGTAATTATGATTATTATTTTAGTAATTTAGACTAGCCACAGATTATTCTTTCAATAAGGTAACTAGTCGAAACTGTTTTGGAAACTTAGGAAACTTTATTTATTTATAGGACATTATTAACTAAATATTTGTTACAATCTGATTTTTTTTTTTTTTTTTTTTTTGACATTTTGAAATTATAATGCCACTGTTATAAAAAGATATACATTTCATGATCAACTAGTTAAGATTAGTAGATTGATCGTTGCAGGCACAGTACAGGTGATATTTTGTGGACTTTTTTTCTTTTACGATATATTTTGTTTAAAATGAAATTTCTAAAACACATACAGCATAGGCCTTTCACCGTTAAATGATTTGACAGTTTAATTTCAAATCCGGTTCTATTCTGTTTTATTACCTATTTGCTATTTAAGTCAAATTAATTATGACATTCATCTGGATTGTAGATGTTAATATGTATGTAATTTCTAATGTAGTCATGATCAGTGCCAGTCTAATCACTAGATGTATTGTAAATAAAACGGTTTGCCTGAGGGCCACAGTTGACTTGGGTGACCTGACGTGCCCCTTCTGCAATCATACGAACGCCTTTGCCAACCATGTGCTGGTGCTCAGCCTTAATGACTGTATGCCACTAATTAGCAGATTGATCTGCATATTTCTGATGAGTGGCAGGCCAACTTGGCTTGTCCAAATGTACAAGAGGGAAAGTACCAGGCCAAAGGGGATTCCTCTGCAACAAAAACAAATATGACCAATCTGACATCGTTTGAATTTTAAAAAGGACAAGCATTTGGGAATACACAACAGCATTTAATTACAAATGTTATGTGTTAAAATTTTAAAACAGATTAGGTAATATTTAATGAACTTTGGTTTTCATTTGTTTAAATTACACATTGTATGTTAATAATTCTAAACCACATTATGTAATATTTTATGAATCAATTAGGTTTTCTTTCATTCAGCTACAAATGTTAGTTCAATGCTTTGTGCCAGTCTAAAGACAAGACAATAAAATACAACTTTTGGATACAGTGCAATAAAATGTTAATTCATTGTTGCAAATTAGTTTTGAAATTATGGTCAACAAGTTAAGTAATCAATATTTTTTATATATTTATATTTAGTTGTATTTCAGCTCTGTTTTAGCCTCTCCATCAGTGCAGTCCCTCAGTTCTAAGCTTTAGAAGTACTTGGCCAAATTTTCTGTGTGCGTACAATTATATTGCAAAATTCCAGAATTTATATCATCAACAATATACTTTTTTTTGGCGATATTATCACCAACGATGTATTATTGCCCTGCCCTACTCACAAGACTATTGAGCTCTAAATAACTAACAATATCGTAAAGCAGATTCATCGGTTTCCAAATTAATTGTTAGTTGCAGCTCTGATTTAAACAGCTTCCAAAAACACATACTGAACAAAAGTAAAAGGAAGGAACTTTTCAACCAGCAAGACATATACAGGCATAGTTCAACAAATTAAAAATGTATTAATGAAAAAAATGAAATAAATATAAGCTGTATTTTTTGAAGTAACAAGAATGTTTGCTTTCTTAAAAAGTAAACAAAATCCGTAAATATTGAATCTTAAACTTATTTCTTCAGTCCACATGCTCTGCTCACTTACCTAATGCATTCTGATTCTCTGAAGTATTCACCATGATGTGTTCTAAGCACTTTTCACAACTTTTAGAGCCATGTTGGCATGCTAACGATGGTTAACCCCAAAGTTAATAACTACAGTATAACAAGCTAACTTACTGAATTTTAGTGTACAAAAGGGACATTATTGGACACAGATGGAACACTGTGAACTAATTTTTACCTCATGAGGTACTATATTAATGTTTTTTGTGATTGGATGGGTTGATGATTTTAAGTTTGTTTCTAAAAATGCATAACTTTTAATTATAAAAATACCTGTTTAAATGTATCTGTTTGAAATGTATCTAAATGTTTGTTTTGCTGTCAAAGGGCCGAGTGAAAGAATGGGACAGTGACAGATGACAGCCATGTGCTGCAGATGTTGTCTTTGGTCCAGTGGTCGCCTGTCTCTCGTAGGTCAGGAAGACACATGAGTGCCTTCTGCTTGTGTACATGTTGTGACATTATTAGTATCCGGGCCTGACAGAGTAAACGCACGCAGCACAATGGGGAAAAGAGGATGTGGGCTCCGGCAGCTGGTCCACGATGATGACCTGACCTGTACATGGACCTCGTAATGCTGTGTAAACAAGAGGGTGCGATGCAGATGGAGCAGTGCAAACAGAATACATGTGAGGAGAGGCAGAGCTTGTATTTACTCAGAGGTCAGTGTCACATAGGCAACGGAGTACACAAGAAACATTTCAGCAGATCTTCCCTCCAGCGCCCGGAGAGGGTCACTGTCATCAATGGGCCTCTTTTATGGCTGTGGTCGTGTGTCATGTGCATCTAAAGCTCTCAAAGAACAACTTGTTCAGGTTGAATGGAAATGTTGTACTGGAGCTCACAAGCAAACTATGAGATGCATATAGTGGATGTGCATTTAAAAGGTTTAGACAAAAATAAGTGAACTGGGAGTAAGCATGATAGTAAGTTTTTAAAGTTCATACAAGTGTATGGGTCTTGTCCCATATACACAACTTTGCTACTCATGTAGACAGACTATTTCCTTGGTAAAGAAACATATGGACACATCTTCAGAAAGTTCATACTTCACTGCGATAGGTTAAATCCAGCTCAAAAATAGTTAACCAATTAAATTTAATCAAAGCTGTACCTGTTCAGAACCTTCAGTAAGTAACGGTTTAGAAAAAGAATATGAAAAAAAGGTTTATTGAAACGTTACAGTAATTGAGCATACATTAAGTCTAACAATGTTATATAAAAAATGAATGCACAAAAGCTTAAATCATTATCTGATATGTCATGGTCTACCCCAAAATCTAGAACTAAAATGTATAATGTGTGTGGATTTTTTTTAGGATTTGTACAATTCAGCAGATTAAAACTGTGACTCCAGGGAAACTCAGAAAAGTCTGTCATACCAAAAAACAAAGCAAACAAAAAACTAAAATTAGGACTACTGGTATAGTGGCCTTTTCAAAAATCACGTTGCAACCAGAGCGAAGGCCACGTCTAGTTAGCAGGTAGTTAATAAGTGCTATATTTATCAAACACAATGTTGAAAATAAAACCTAAACCTCCAAATTAGCTGACAAGTTTTCAATGGTAAATCTAGCATAAAAATTAGTCAGTACACAGTATATTATGAAATGGAAGTATTATAATGTATATTTTAGTCATGAGTCAGTGTTCTTTTTCTCCTCAGAAGAGATGTCCACTGAGGGAGAGGTATGTGAGACTGTCCACAAGCATGTCCTGCCACACATCTGGGTGGAACACAAAGTAGATCAAACGACAGTGTTTTGTTCATAATGTTCTGCTGAAGCAGTAAATTAGCCAGTGCCTGAGCCCAAGGCATGCGTGAAACCAGCAGCACCACGCCGGCCCGCTCACAGTGGGAGGGGCCGCACATTGATAATGTGTGTGTTGGAAACTCAAGCACAAAGGTTGGCCCAGACAGGGACGGGTAAATCACATGAGTTACTTCGCACCACTGGTCCTCACATCCTGTCAGGATGGTTTTGATCCAAGCGTGGTGTTAACCTACCTTGTGTCTTGTGACAGATCTGCTGGAATGGTGTCTGAGGGTCCTCTCCTCGGTTCCTGGGTCAAACTCGTGAGTGGACACCTGCTCTGAGCTGTGGCTCCGTCTCAGGACAGACTTAGACAGAGTTGCCTGTGGAGACAAAAGACAGGAAACGATTAAGATTAGCTGAAAACAAACGTTTAGGAATGAAAGTGGTTACTGTTCTTGTGCTTCTCCAAATGGAAGCAAAAGGTCATCCCTGGGTTACTCCGTTCCTGCGGAGTTCCTCCATCTGGTAGTTATTTAATGTAAACATAAAATATGAACACATTTCAAATTCTAAACTTGATACATAGGAAAGGCTCACTCTTATTTCCTGGTTGATAGAGGACAAACACTTTACAATAAGATGCATAAAACACACAGCAGTCTGACTATGACATTAAAACGGCTTTCACATTACACTCATTATAGGAAAGAACAATGTTTATTGCAAATGGGTACAACAATTTTTATTTAACAGAATAAAACATTGCCCGTATTGGCATTTCTGCATTTTTTGACAACTCATATGTACTTTTTTCCAACCAAAAGTGAACTTCGACAAGCATCACTCGCATCTGTTTGTGCATATATTTACACTATTCTGTTCTATAAAAAGTAATCTTAAAAACAGTGTGAGACAAAACTTTCACCTGCCTATTTTGTCAGCATTTCAACACACCAAGCTGAATCTTGTGTACAAAGTGAGGCCTCCACCAACAGCTCAGGTATAACGCCCTGGATGTCATCACCTTTTTAAACCAGCTAGTCCTTATTGCATTATCAGAAAGCTGGCATCTGGGCGTGACCTTGTTAACTGCCAGGGTAATCAACTTTAACCAAAGGGGAGGAGAGGGGATGATAAATTATTAGTGAGGAAGATTTTGTTCATGTTTTATTAAATTGGCCTGTCAAAGTGGGCCGGTCAAATTATCTGGGGCCTCGTTTATTGGAGGCCGGCCATATTGGCACATCTGTTACAATTATTTATAATTTCCAGCCAGTCAGGAGAATGGACTGGCTTCTTCAGCATCAAGCAATTTAGAAATTAAGTGATGTGAGAGTGCGTATAGTTTTCGACTCACAGCTTCTGATTTTAATCCTGCGCAAAACTGGAAAGTGAATAAACATATCAACTCAGTAAAATGGAAAAATTGTATCTTGAGTTAGTGAAGATAAGGATGGGATTGAGGAGGGTATATGCAGGTGCAAATAAGGGTGAAAAAATTATGTGAGGAAGCTGTGAGAAGAGGAAAAAAAAAAAAAGGAAAATGCCGGTCTTGGTAATTACTGAACACGATTAGGTTCTTGTGGGAGCTCGTCTGGCACCGGCGGCCCTTGCTGGTGAGGATGCGGCAGGCAGCAGCATATGGAGCGAGCCTTGTGATTGTGCTCCCTGAAGCTCGTGACCCGTCTGCTGCCGAGCCCTTGAGCTGAATGTGAAATGAGACTTGCCAGGCCTAATGTTCTACACATGCACCATTTATGCCACAAAACAAATCTGATCACTGTTAATTATGGAGCAGCTACAATCAGGAGGGGCCACACACAGACACTTCCTCCTTGCACAGCTTTATTCATACATCTGTGAGCAGTGAGGAGATGAGGCGTTAGAAGGAGCGTGCCCATATCCGTCCAGGTCAGGTGCACTTTGTATTCACGCTGATATTATTCTTCAGAGGGTTTCTTGAGCGTATATATGCATGAGTGCGAAGTGGAAAGGAGAGGGACTTTACAGAAGGACAGTGCGGTGAGTAGGATGTATGTTTGGTGTGTACATAGCCCCGAGTCCTCCCACACATCCAGTCTCTTTGACCTGGGTGTATGTGCTGGAGCGAGAGGCAGAGCGGCTACAGAGCGCCGCTGTGCTTCATTAATGAGCCGAGCGCCGCTACACAGAGGTTCTCATCTAATGAGAGCAGTTGAGCTGGTAAAACACACCACTGGAGTCCATGTCATTAGTATGTCTTTGGCCCTGGACATGGCCCGGCTCCAAACACCAGCTTCTGCATAAACTGGCATACACAAAAATATTTGGACACACATTCATCCACCAGAAAATGCTGTTAAGTTTTCTTCAAAATACCTTAACATAATTGATTTTATGATTGTCACATTAATTTTGCATTATGGCAGAGTTAATTCTGTTTTTCTTGTTTTAACCCTAACTTCTAACCCCAAATCTAACCCTTAACTAGGTTTCCTCCAATGGTGTTATAAAGGCGGCTTTGTTCATACTTAGCTTCTTCACTGACTTAATGTAAAACAAGTTCAGATCTGGCCGGGACTCAAACATGTGTGTAGCATCTTTGTAAATTTCCCTTTTCACTTCTCACTGTAAACCTGAATTACATATTCAGTGTAGGTACCATGATTATGAAGTTTGTGTTCATCTTCAGTTTGTAAAGCTTAATCATTTTATAGCATTTTCAGAACAGTTTTTTACAGTCTCATCCTTATGATGGTTATTGTCGGGTCCCATGTTATCTTCTTTTTCAGTAGAGAAGATGACAAGTGTTTGACATGTGTTGATGACCAAGCAGATCCTTTTTTTGGGCATTGCTGATGCTCTGTCTGTCATTGTGTGACAATAGTTCTAAATAATGGAGACAAGGTAAGGGAAGATAATCAATAATACGTTATATATTGGCTCAAATACGTGAAAATGCAATTCTGACAATATTGGCAGAGCTCATACATTTGATTGTTTTTGAAATAAGCAGTACTTTTATACATTTGGTAAAATAAGGGTATAATATGCCAAAAAAACAAAACCTAGAACAGATGACAGCAACAACTAACAACTGTTTCAATCCATGTCTGTGACTTAACTTTTTATCTCCAAAGCACCATATAGATCTTTTTAGAGTCGAGAAGTATTTTGATTTTGGTAAGCAACTTTGCTAGATGTAGTCAAAAAACCATGGTATTTTTTGGTTTATTGTGATTATTATACAGTGGAAAGTTCCTGAACACCCACTCCAACTCATCTCCAATAGAAATCAACACCATTTTAACTTAAAATTGTAAAACATATAGATTTTACAAAGCTACTCTTGAAATACCAAAAGACCAACATAAATGGAAACAACTAATGAAGCGGTAGTTATTCTTCTTTTTCTTGCCAATTTTTTTAGACACCAAGAAAGAACTAAACACCTATAGATCTTCCTGGAAAAAGTTGATCATAATTACATTCAAAGTATACTTTTAGCAAACAACTGTGGAAACACAACAGACCCACTTTATACATAAGTTCACAAAAGCCCTGTAGCTGCAGATACCGTTAGTGCAGCTTGTTGTTCAAAGACAACTTTCCTCGCTCCTTTGTACTATTATAGCTTCATGGTTTTCTTTCGATGGTTGCTATTAATGATGATACTGATCAAAGAAGAGCCTCACCTACGCCAAACATGACCCGGCGAAATGGTGGGTGTACTTGTGCATGCCCGTGCGTGTGGAGCCGCGCATTAATTATACATCTAAAAACATTTAGATTGGCTAACATAAATAACAAGCCAGCAGCAGATGTTAAAAACCATCTCAATAAGCCGAGGGAGCAGCACCATGTGGGCATCTCGCACTTTATTGAGAGGAAAACACCCTGGTCACCTTGGGAAATGTTACTTGTGTGTTTCAAGGTGTATGGCCAGGGACTTACGTTGTGTTAATAGTATAAAATGGTTATTGCTTAGTGTTACATCTACAAATAGAGCATCTTTCAACTAATCAGATCAATTAGTCCACACCTTAACCTATCAATATCCAGAGGTTTTCATTTGCAATATTTATTACCGTTAACTGATTGAAAAATAAATAAATGCATATAAAATAAAATATGGGGTATATAAATATGAGGTTAACAAAGTTAATATTGACTCTCGACAAATTTAAATGGAACATAGTAAACAACAGATAGATAATTTGGGAATTTGCTACATCTGACAGGCAAAAAAAAAGCTGTGACAAAGAAGTGAAGATACAAAGCAAACAAACTGTTAAGAACTGGGTTATTGTTTCTTTTTTTTCAAGCTAACCAGCACTGGCAGTGTACTGCATCAGCTACTCCTGGGGTCAATTTAAATTTCAAATATTACAATTGTAAGCACATTTGCATAACTTACAGCTTAAACCGTTTACATTTTCTACGGAAAGCACCCAGACTTGGTTCTTACTTTCAGAGCAGTATGCAATAGATGTTATATGGATAGCCGCAATTGTTCTTGTTCTTTTCTTTGAGACCACCCACTGCTCGGTTCCATTTTGAGCTGTGCGAACCCCTTGAGATGTGCACCTTCTTATTTAAAGGCATTAATGCAGTATCAACTTTTTGTCAAACTGTCTGTATGGGGTCAAAATTAAATTATCTACTGTTTCGGGGCCTTTTTTTGGACATTTTTGTGCAAATATGCTCATTTTGCTGCTATGTTAGTAATAATTGCGACTATGCTGCCACAATGATATGGTTCATATGGATATGCAGGTGATTCGATTTGCAAAGGGTTGCAGTTTGAATCTTGCATCAGTTACTTCTCTCTCATTTTCAATTTTTAAAAAATACGAATGTAAAGGAATAAGGAAAGGTTTCATCCATATATCTGCATAGTTAATAATAAAGAATCTTGAAGTGCAGCCTCACAGCTTTAAACCTCACCTCACGTGTGGACCACTCTGACACAGAATTGACACAAAACTCTTCTCGCTCACCAAGCTTTTTTTGTGCTGTCTATTTACACCCACTGGGCGTTCCTTAAAAGGCCTAGGGCATCTCCCACTTTTGTGAGCAAGTTTAGGGATGTAGTAAATCTTTGACCAAGTGTTTAGCCTCACTTTAGCAGCAATAGCAAATCAGGAAAATTGTATATAAATGTATTTTATTTGCTAATCCCTCACCTAACCTAAGATTAATTGATTAACACTTTTCTGCAGTTAGTCTGATGTCACAAAAACAAGCAAAGACACCAGACTGACCTCAGTTTTACAATTTTTCCCTAGAAACTTCTTTAGGGACTAAGAAAATGTTTGAAAGTCTAAGAAATAAGCTATGTGCAAGTGAAGTGTTTAGTTTTAACAGTCTAAATATATTGCATGCATATAATAATGATCTTATTCCACTGTGTAACTTTCAAATTAAAACCTAGAACTTTGTCATGTTGGTAAAGCATTGTAAATCTAGGCGCAGTTTCTTTACAGTTTCTTGACTACTTTCCCTATAAAAAACAAACAAACAATAGTATATGTATGTATATATAAGTATGAACAATAAGAAAAAAATACATGTGCTAGATTTTCTAAAATAATAAATCTCGATTAATAAGTTCTTTGTATCTTCTCCTTAATTCACAATAACGTATTATGTTTGAGTCTACCACCTGCTTCTTGAAAAACAAAACTTCATAATTGTATTTATCTTGTCATGCACAATTAAATTACAGTTTGGAATAAATTCTCCAAGCTAATAATTTAAATGATAGACCACTATTTCAATAAAATTGGATTACCAGCAAAGTCCAGCTATATAAAACAAACTCTGCAGTGATGTGTGATTGAAAGGTTACTGTATTGTTAATTGTAAAAAAGTTTTCTCATGCAAATACAAGTTCAGCTTCCATGCAGAGAGTGCTCCATGCCTAATGTTGTATCTCCACTGCTGATGGGAGAATAAGGCGTACTTTGAATGACTGCCCACACAATTAACAACTTACCATTCATTTAGAGTGGGGAAGGTTCCAGAAAGCCCGAGGTCTGCTATGGATAATGTTGGTCTTTAATCACTGCACAGCTCTGACAGTGGCCAAACGCTAAACTGCTATAAATACAATGGTGCGGTTAGGGGGGATATTTGATAATGATTCAGTGTTCACCACGGCTACTTTTCTAGTCACTAATGAGAGAACTTGAGATTGTGATGTTGCTTGAGCTCACCAACTTGTTTTAGGTCATTTGGACAATTTCGAAAGAAGTGTCTTAAACAAAGTAGAATGTAAAGTAGTGATTCTGTGATAAATGCTGCTACATCAAAAAAGTGTTAGCTGACATATTGCAATTTACCATAACAATACAAAGCATGAGGAATAGAACACTGCTCAAGCTTTTTTTTTTTTTTTTTTCAAGAATTTAGGTCTTTTTGTCCACTGTCCAATAAAAACAGTGTAGAGACAGTTGGATGGGAGAGGGAACGACATGTTCTGGAACTGTCTGATCCAGAACCAAAACTGATGACAACACTGTGGCCTGGTCCATGGAGTTAAACTTCCATGCTATGAAACTTCTCTCCTATAATTAAGCTTTTATGAATTGAGGTTGTATGTATTATGGTGCTTACTTGTTACACTATATCAGGGGTGTCAAACTCAAACGGAACTTGGGCCGAATCAATCATAGTCAGAGGTGGTCGAGGGCCGCATTTTAAAATATAGGTCTTCTTGTGACGTATTCAAATATGGCATTTAGGCTGTATTAAAGGGGTCCTATTGTTTTTTTTTTTATATTTAGTAAGAAACAAGAACATATACAGATCAGTAATTTACCTTTTGTTCATTGTAAAACACAAAGTTGATCTAAAACAACTTAAAAATAAGAAGGGTGATGAATGGAGGCCATTACAACAAGGTTAAAAACTTAGAAAAGTGAATTTGACATAATAGGTCCACTTTGGGCTTAATATGCATGTCCACATTTAGATTGTATTACATTACATTACATCTTCACCACAGACTGTTCTTTCAAGAAAATTTAGGTCAAAGTGTATGCAATTTGCTACATTGTAGTGCATTTTAAAGGGTTTATAGTCACATCGCATCAATATAAAGCTTTATATTTCCATAGTCATGTTTCTGTGTTTTAGAAATGTTAAAAGTGATTGTAAGAGCTGTCTAAATTTCTCATTGTTATGTACTTTTAATGGTGGGCCACAATCAGTAATAATCAGAAATCATCCCAGGGGCCGCATGAAATCATCTTGCGGGCCACATTTGGCCCCCGGGCCGCCAGTTTGACACCCCTGCTCGATATAATGAAAAATCCATAATCCGAAAACCAGAATTATGGTATTACTAAAAGTATAATTTTTTTGAACTAGATAAAGACCCGTGTAAAAATATATTTTAAATATGTGTACTGTACATACATACATACATACATACATACATCCATCCATACATACATACATACAACATCATAATTTCTTCTCAAACAATAGGTTGCAATAACATTTTAGAATGTGATGATGTCATAAGGGCTGATGGTGGGCAAGGGACGTTTTTAATATCCAAAAGGCAGTTTCACAAATTTCAAATCTAAAAAAATCCGCATTTAAACAACATTATTCTAGATGCCCTCTCTGTATTAAATATTAGTGGCATGCAGAATGTTGTGATGAACAAAACATAATAGTTTGCTACAAACACAGTCCATATTGTAATGCTGCTGGGTTCATACACAATGACTGTATGACAAAGAGTAAATAATCTCTATTTATATAGAGGGATTAAAGGTAGGTATCACTTTCCGTCCACTGCGCATGCTCCATGCAGAAAGAGCCGCTGCTCATCTAGTTGCTTAAAGGACTACTTTGATTAAAACAACAAAACGGGATGAGCGGTTTCGATCAGGTATGGACCAGTATGACAGACATCTGGCTCTTGAAGCTTGAGTTTTTTTTCTCGCCATTTTTTCACTCCCCTGAATGTAACGTTTATAGGTCGTAGGGTCGAATTTCAATTTTTCGAATTTACAATCAAGGATCCACTCATTCAGTGTACACAGACTCTAAAGCAATGTGGGTTATGTGTCTTGTTCTAGGACACACCGACAGTCCACTCTTGCTGTTCCATTTACCAAACCTGGTGTTCCAGTGGTCTGCCATCCAAGTACTAACCAGACTCTAACTTGCTTAGCTTCTGAGATTTGACAGAATCAGGTTTTGACAAACATGTATGACCACAAGCAGGTTGTCTTGGATTTAGCTACGTAACTTTTCTGAAAGAGGGTATGCCACCTGTTTGTCTCTGTGTAGATGTTATTACTTTCTTTGGAATGATAAAACAAATGACATATGACCTCAAACTAAAAAACATACATTTTTGAGTTCTGAAAGGCAATGCAAATATCAGAAGTAGACGCTCGTATTCAAATAGAGTCTGAGAGTTAACTTGACGTAAGGTGGCCCAGAAAAGAGCATTAGTGTTGGTGTGCAGCATGGCAGTACAATGGGTTTTACTTCCTCTCTCTCCTCCTTCACCCTCTCCTCCCCCCTCAACCCCGCTGCAGGAGAGGTGTTCAAAGGCGTCGCTATGGTCCATATTCAAATGAGCCCCGTGTCTCCCCCCTCTGCGCTCCTGTTGCGATCGGCACTTTGATCACCTCCGACGGTAACTTCCACCCCAAACATTTAAAATTAAAATCAAATCTGCCTTAACAACCCGAGCATTAGAATTTAACAGGTGTTCGGGAAGGAAGTTGTTACAGAATTTGCGATTATGTGCTCAGCTACACACACACATAACACACAGTTTTAGCCGGAGATGTGCACGTAGCAAAACAGACTGTCAGTGAAATTACAGAGTGGGAAGCACAAAGCCCTCCTGACTGAGGCCTATACCATGGGATACCTGATCTGTTCACTTTGATGTCAGTGGGTAAGAAAGTTAAGGAAACAAATCAGTCAGACAGGAGCTACATGTGTTCAGTAAACAAAAGTTCACACTCTTTCTATGCATAAGTTACACCCCTGGTATTTTGGCAATTACATGTTATATCTGACATCTTCTGTGTTACTTTTGATCCATTGGCGTTAAGCCATAATAAACATGCCAACATATACTCCATTATCAATTAAATTATATTTATACATTTTGAATCACTAACCGCTAGCTTTATGAATCCGACTTGGCAAAGAAAATTGCTAGAAACTGTGAATTAAACAGGTGTCAGTCTGGTTGTGGGGAATGGCAATCAGAACAAAGTCTATTATGAGGACTAAACTGTGCTCCAATAATGTGTTAATGCAAGTTTTAAACAAAAATGTTATCAAAATCAGTAAATTATTCTAGAAGGTAACAATGAGCAAATTAAGGCATACTTTAATACAATTATGATGACAGCCTATAAACTCTCCACACAATTAGATCCATCCCATAGTCCAACTTGAAACCAAAATAGGCCATTGTTGCTGGTGGGATGAGGCGACTCTGCAATGAAGTATGCACATTTCTATAAGAAAATAGCCAGTTAGCCTTAAATGTACTGAGCTGTTTTTTTATCATAGTAGGGAAAGTGGGAGAAAGTGTAAAAATATTACCAATATATTGAGCCATAAAATAGGTCAATCCTTAAATAAATCACTCAATGTATTTAGTAATTAGGTATAGAATGTACATCAGAAAAAATATCATATGTGCATTGTAAACACAACATTTATATAAAATTGCTTAGAAATAAAAACAGACCCACTGACTTTCTGTTGAAAACTGCAAAACTCATAAATCCCAAGTCGGTAACAACTTTTAAAGGACAAACTTTTAAGCTTTTGTCATGTGTCTTTTAATTTGATCTTGCTTGAAAAAGTAATGCTGCTGAAATGCTCCAGGAGCCTCTGGAGGATTTATGAAAGAAGAGAGATTCAGTCTGAGAGAGTAAGTCAACGTTATCATTAAAAACTTAAAAAGTCAATCTTTCACAATATTTCATAAGATCTAGTTCCAACACATTGTGAAGCCTAAAACAGATGTTGGGGACAGTTTAATCAATCCCACATTTTGTCAAATAGGTCAGTAAGCAAAGAGGTCACAGCCTTCCATGACATTTTATGGAATAGCACTGCTTTAGGAAGAATTTTTTTCTCACTGGTAAAGTTCAAGAATAAAAAGTAGAGAAGAAAAAAAATGGTCGTATCCAATATTGTTGTCAACGAATGTACAAAAAGCGTACAAAGCTCTCTGTGCATTCTCGGTGCACACACTCCACACACACACACACAGAGCCAACTGCATCCCAGCTAAATGTTGTATTAATTACTGGAGAATCACTGCAGTACTGTATTTAATTACCAGCTAAGTGATCCATTTATGTTTCACCGCCGGCTAAATGAACAGGGTTAAGTGAGACGGAGCCATTGTAGCTCACTTAACATTTGAGCTGATATCTTTAAACTTCCACAGTCTGAGGGCAGCGCTGTCAGAACACATCAGGCAACCGAATTAAACAATTGGCAGATGCAGCGCAAAGAGGAACATACAGACGTTTAGCATTGATCAAAAACAATTGATGACTAAAGTAAATGCCGAGTATGTATACGTGAGTAATTCTCAGCTGCTAATTCACTTCTGACATTATGGGAAAAAAGATACGATGTTCACACCAAATGCTGTAAATTAAACAGTGGCATTGTTATCAGGATTGTGCAATTCAATTGATTGTAATCAAATGATTTCTAATAGTCAGTAAACAGCTTTCATTTGTCCCACAACTCTTGAGTTTCAATGGGCATGACAGATGGACCAGCCAATCAGGGATATTGTGTATGTTCGTATAAAAAAAAAAAACCTTGCTGCATGAAGATTAAATAAATAAATATCACAAGGGATTGAAAACATGGCAGATTTTTGCAGAATAAATGAGTGACGCAAAAAAAGCTTTTAAACGTAAGGGTAGAGAAGTTTGATTTTGTTCTAAATGACAGACAACCAAGGAGTCTTTTGTTTCATGGGTGCTACGCAAATAAGCAAACATGATTTACACGGTATGATGGGGATTTGATTCGAAACAAAATGGAGGAAGTGGTGACCAAAATTCTTTGTAAAGTATTGGGTTCTAAATCATAGACAACATAAAAACATTAAATTCTCAGTTAAATTAAAATATACAAAACACAAATCCATCCTTTCCACAACAGGAACCGGAATTAATGCCATGCATTCTCTACCAAAAATATAGAATGCATTTGAGCTTAATTGTAAAGGAAAAGCTAGAGCCAAGTTGGCTGAGAGGAATACTCAGTAGAGTAAACCGTGTCACACGTTGATGGAATGAGGTTGTGTGGCTCTGGAGTACCTGTTACTTAGTAGACTATGTCTGTGACACGGTGTGGTCCGAGAAGTATCTCATTTGAAGCTATTAATGGCCACTTACACACTGTGACTGTAGTGTTAAATTTATTCTACACACACATTGCCTTGGGGTTCAAGGGTTTGGAGCTTGGACAGGTTACTGTACTTTTAACTCCATATTTAAAAACATCAAGAGACCTTTCATGTCACCAATTATATCAATTCTGATCTTGTACCTTCAATTAGACCCTTTGAGCACTACCAGGTGCAAAGGCAGGAGGTGGAGAGTGCTGCGTGTAACCGGGCTGTGTGTTTACCCAATATAAGAGAAGATCAGAAAAATGACATGAAAGACATGGGTGTTAAAAGAGGTGCAGAGATCAAGGGTGATAGGCCAGTACTAAGCCAGTGATGTTTAGTTATAGACTATAGTACATTCCACGCTTAGACTTGTCAGTTACATGTATGCCTAAGGAGCTCACATCCACCTACATATCTGTACCTCGGGACAATTAGACACAAGCCTCTGCTACATGATTGACAGCGAGGTCATCACATCATGGAAAAGAGTATGCATAGGTTATAGAGCATGTAGCAGGATTGGTATATATAACTCTTGCATAACTACAGTATTTCTATACCCACACAAATGTACGTCAAAGTTTGAGACACAGCAGCCATTATAAAAACACTACTTAGCCTCAAGTTAGCAAGACGTTTCATAAATAAAAAAGAGAATGCCCTCCGTAGGCGAGATGCTAAAGGATGCCAAGGCAGTGTGCTCACCTTTAAGTTGGTCTGCCTGTTGGGAGAAGGGGCCAGCGGAGTTTGTGGGGGGAGTTGTGGTGCATGTTGCAATTGTTGGATCTGGGACTGGAGTTGAAGGAGCTGCTGGTCTTTCTGAGCTAACTGGTCGCTGAGTTCTTGGTGGCTTTGTCGAAGTTGGGCCTCGCAGGAGACAAGGGCCTGGTAGCTCTGGCTCAGCTCGGTATAAAGCTGTAAACACAGAGTCAAGAATACAAAAGGCAAAGAAATTAAGTCAAAGACTGTGCCATAAAAACAAGATAAAAATAAAGACATTGTCATTACACTTCTAATTGCAATCTAAAGCTAGTATGGCTAATCTTATATTCTGACAATATACTCAGTACCTTTATTAAAATCACATTACATTTCACTTCACTTTTGGCTCCAAATTTCTTTAAGGCAGAATTTTTAATGCATTTGCTTACTTTTTAAATGGTCTTAATGTAATGTAATTTTGCCCATTTCAAGAAAAATGAAGACAAGAGTAAAAAAATTCAAGCAAAAAGAATTGCAACAAACATTAATCCTCATTTATGATTTTTTTATGTAAACTGATAAATTTGTGATCACCATTTGATAGGAGGTAGCATCTGCATTGTGCGCCTCCTCTTGGTTCCTCATGACTCGCTGTGTGTCCAGGTTGAGACCTTCTAGTTGTCGAATCAGATGGCTTTGATCCGCTGCGTGCTCTGCGCTTTGTCTGTACAGGGCCTGCACTTTTCCACATTCTTGCCTGCAGAACAAAAACATATAAGAGAACATAAAAAGATTAATTTTATTGTATGCAATATAAATATAAAAAAGACAGCGCTATGAGCAATTGCAATTGTTTATTTTTGACAATATTTTAATTAAAAGACTATTAAAAGATTATACAATATGAACTATTTTGATGTTTTTTAATCGGGTTCAAACATTGCTTTCCTATTAAAATAACATGAAGAGCAGTCTGTGAGACAATATTCTTTTCCATCAGAGCGTCAAAAAACAATGTTGTAAATTTCCCTACTTTCAAATGTCATGAGTAGATCTCTGAACGTTCATAAATCATCCATTGTAGCATTTCTGCAGCATTACCATATCAGGTAAAATCGATGATTACTCGGTGATTACTTCCGCTATGTAATTTCATTCACAGCCAATCGATGGAGCTTTAAACCAATTCCTAACGTCAGAAAGACATTTTTTAAGTTCTAATGCATAAGATGCCAATATAAAGATACATGTTGCAAGATCACAATGAATGATATATAAAAGTTGGAGTTTAAAAGGAGGATTAGGATTTGGTTAAGTTTTTGGCTTTGGAACAGCTAGAAAAATATGCACAGAATATAAATTTGACTTAATGTTTTTGTATTGATATCTTTGTTTTGTGTGCCAAAAGCTGTTGTGATTACTCTAAACTTCCAGAGTGAAGAAAAGCTATAATGCTAGTCACTTAGTCCTGTGGTGGCAAGCTTAAGTAAATACAATTGCAGTATATCTATACCACAGATATTATTCATATTATTTTACTTACACCACAAGAAAACTAAATTTGCAGCAATAGGAAGAGCAATTAACTGCCTTGTTCTTTATGTGCACAATATTCAGTTTTACCACTTCACTACTAACTTCCTAGAACATCTTTAATCCCGCACTAAACCCTTCAGATTGGTCTCCAGTTGAGGTGTGACTAACATGTCAAAGTTCCAATGGCATTGAAACAGAAAAGTAGTTAAAAAAGGTTGAGATTACCACTAAGACCCGACGGTTCTCACAGTTTTTATCATATCGACTAAAGCTTAGCCAAAGCCTGCCCTGTTTCCCTTTCCTCCCTCCTTTAAAGCGCATCCACTATGCAGGGCTTATCAAGTGGCTTTAGGTGAGCCGGAGAGGAAGAAATCTGTGTCACCCTCAAGCCTTGCAGCATAGTGAGCAATATACCGTCTCTTGCATTCTTTCTGCAGCTGAGATTACTTCAGATATACTTGACGTTACAAATGGAGACTAGGAGAAGCCCATCACTGTCAGTGTAGAAGTTGGCTGACCGAAGTTGGGCGAGTTGGCCCTCTTTTGTCATCAGTTCCTGGTCTTTGGCAGAGAGTTGGGCTGCCAAACTGCTGCTGTGGCTCTGCAAGGTGGAGAGCTCCTGCCAGGTCCTGTGCAGTTCAGCCTCCAGCTCCTGGTGAAGACAACAAAGTTTAAGTTTTCAACAAGAACTATACCTAAAATCTTATACTGTAGCAATAGATACAGCAAAATGTAAGATTATGTTTTCATGCAGTGTAAAGCATTTCTCCTGGACATATATGATCAGTTTATGCAGGTTTCAGGAAATGAAATGTTTTTGTAATGCTTTTTTAATAAGGAATTCAGATGTTTGAGAGATTCTGATTTTTATTGAGCAGCAGAATGATATAATAAAGTTATTTTAGAGAAAAACTTAAAATATAGTTTGAATCTTGTCCTCTGCATTTAGATAGGGTTCTGAGATTTGATTAATGCCAAACATTATTTTGATGAAGAACGTCCCAGTAAAAACCTTGACACATTCTAACGCTGGAGAGTAAAAAAAAAACAAAACAAAAAACATGCTGATGCGAGTATGACGATTTTAAGCCTACCCCCCCACTGCCCCAGTCCAACCCGCACCACCCCCCCGTGGGACCCACTCCGGTCTGCCCTCCGCCACACTCGCCCCCCCCCCCAACTCACGACACCTCACGTAGAATACCGATCGTGACATTTTTTTTTCTTTCTTTCGCTGACACAGTGTGTGTAACAAGAACCGCCGAGTTTGGATTTTCAGTCATTGGTTTTCTGTTGGATTTTTCGCCGCACAGTGTAGTACGGAGGTTTATTTACATTCTTGTGTTACATATCGTGTAATGTCGTATTTGTATTTCGGTAACGTAATGATTTTATTTAGAAAATTCCTTCCCACGCTCGCTTGGTTCCTGTTTATGTGTCTTGTTTTCACAACTTCACCAAAAGGCTCCGGTGCGCTCGGCGTCGGCAAAATTGAAACAAACGAAACGGATTCGGAGCGCCGGATTGGCGTCCGGAGACACCGGACAGACTGTACTCGTGTGAGCCACTCTCGATTTTCAAGTTAAGTAAGACTCCGGTGGCTGCACCGGAGTTGGACTGGAGTAGTGGAGCCGGGGTTAGTGCTCCCCCGGCCTTACGTTGAATATGTAGAGAAGATTTAGACCCACCAGACTTAAAACTTCATCTAACCAAGTAAAGGTGGTATCAGTAATTATTATTTGTTAAAATATAAATACAGTGCAATTTTTATGAATTTTGGTCTATGTTGTTAGTTACCAGCTGTGAAATTATCTCCAACCAGGTGTTTTATTATAAATGTCAATATCTGAAAATGCACACTAGACTGAAGTGTTTTTGGCTGGCGGAAATGCAAAGAGCACGGCTGGTCACCGTTCGTGTGTAATTAGCTACTCTGCTGCTCTAACTTATTCAAGACTTCCCCTCACCTCGGCTGGACTCAAGTTAGAATGTTTTCTACAAAATTAGGCTTGTGATACCTCATCTTTATCTCAGGATTTCAGCATTGATAAAAAGAATAACAACCCCAATAATTGTTTAGAAAAGAACTTCTGTTTAGGACGTGTTTTCGTCAAAAGACCAAATAGCTATACATATGTGTATGCATAATGATTGTCCGTTTGTTGACAACATACAAATTGGTCATGGTGAGCCATTGATATTAAAGAAAACATGCAAAGTACAACTTTCACTACTGAATATTCCTGACCTTATCGTGATTGTTCAGATTTTATAATAAAAATGGTGTCACAGTGTCAAGCATTTACTCATGGCCTGGAAGCTAGTTAAAATTGTAAATAAACTTGAAAAATAGAGGGTTTTTAGTGAGTGCATCCTGAGTTGGAGTATGAAGTAACAGAAATGAACAGAAACATTAATTAAATAAAGACAATAAGTGCCGTCCTGGCTCATCCCCATGTCCACACCTTGACTCTGGCTTGGGTTGTGTCCCTCTGCTCCCTATGGGCACTGTCCTGCCTCTCCCTCTCCTCCAGGTCAGCTTGCAGGGCAGCGCAGCGGGTCGTTAATCCCTCTTTCTTCTCCTCGAGAGCCTGTACCACCCGCTGATCCTCCTCTCTCTGTCTCTTACACTCAGTCTTCATTTCCTGGATAAGATACGTGTGTGAGGTTACATGGGCCAAACAAACAATGAACACAAAAGAAGATTTTGGAACAAAAAAAGATTCACCAGTGAAAAAGAAAAGCAACCTGCTAGGCAGTGGGTGAGATGAATATGTAAAGAGTGGATGGTCTTTGCTGTGGGAAGCCCCTGCATGGGCCCCTGATTGGCCAAGGTCACCTGTGCCGCACGACTGTGTGACGGGGCCCTCATGGCCAGATGTTGGCCAGTGCACACAGACACATGCTGCAGGAGCCAGGCTCACGCAGGTACAGGGGCCAGTCAGTCTGCTTTAATGACAGCCTCCTAATGAGAATGTTGCTTCTGCAAGACCCATTAGACTCAGGGCCGCTCTGCTTTGAAGCTGTCCCCCACCATTTCCCTCCATGAGACAGAACTAAGACCATGTAAGGACTGCTCCTTTATCAATTAATCATAAGCAAGTCCCATCCAAGTATAATTAGGCAGAGGCCACACCATCGCACACACTTCTACTACTGAAAAGTCATTAAGTATTTATCTACAAGTTAACAACCTGCTGTCCTCCATATCTCTCCCTTTCACAAGCACACACACACTTCTCCAGCTGTTAAGTATTCTCTGTTGTCAGTGCCGAGACAGAGGTAGAACAGAGACAGGGTGAAAAAGATGAAGACAGGGATGCTGTGAGCAGAAGCTATGTGCTTCTTAAATCATTGAAGCGCCTGTGGCTGTAGCCGAAGGGAACTTGTCGTGTTTGCTGTCACAGGGACAAGGGCTCACACTGTCACAGCGCATTTGTTTCACCCACTGTGAGCTCCTGACTGCAGGCAAGAAGTTGTTCC
This sequence comes from Mugilogobius chulae, assembly GCA_038363315.1. Lineage (NCBI taxonomy): Eukaryota > Metazoa > Chordata > Actinopteri > Gobiiformes > Gobiidae > Mugilogobius > Mugilogobius chulae. The sequence continues at coordinate 40,913,223 of CM076398.1, read as the reverse complement.
TGCAGAGCTGTGACTTGGTTCTTCATTACAGCGCTCTCCTCCGTTGTCAGGGCCTTCTGCACCAGGCTGCTCATCTCCTGTTGCTGCACTGCTACCTTCTGCAAGACAAACAAATATACAGAAAAACACTACTTAGAACTGAATGTCTAAAAAATCTCTGTTTCTGAATGTTTCCCATGATCTTTCTTTTGCGAAACGACACTCTGAAGAGGGGGTAGTACGGCTTTGAATTGATTGATTATGAATGATTAATACCTAGTATGTCTCTTCTTTAAAAATGCATTTAAATTGTGATTCAGTTAGTTAAGCGGTTACTTTTTAATTCTCTCTTCAACTTGGATCATTGTACCAAATATCTAATAAGAAAGCTCAAACAAACTATTCGTCACTATCATTAAAAAGACTATGACCACAACAAAATCACTAATAAACCTTAACTTGTCTAATTTTATTTACTTCCAGCAGCACATGTGTATGAGTATACTGTATGTTGTTGGCTTCAGGTTTTGGCAGCAGCAGAAGTGGCAGAGACTGGCCTCTTTACTCAGTCTCACCTGGGGTTCGACGTTGGCTCATAATCCGCAGCCTTCTTTGGGTACACCCTCCTCTCAAATAACACTCTGCTCTGGGATGCAATTAATTGCCATGTAGGGGGAAATCACTGAGATATACCCAGATAGCGGATTTAGCGTTCCACCATATTCTGAGCTCAGCGTACGAAGAACAGAGGGGCTTTAATAGAGATTTATACTGGCGAGCGGAAAATAAATTCAAACGTTGATAATGAGGTAGGCCAGAACAATTTGAAGCTCAACTGATAGACGAGAGGAATTGGGGAGTTCCAGGAAGTTAAGAGGTCTAGGACAGAAAGATTAGCATTTGAAAATTCCCAGTGCAATTCAAAATGAAAGCTAATTATATTACAAAAATGGACAGAAGAAGCAAGGGAAAGTGAATAGAATATAATAGAGAAAAGGACATTGAGGTTGGAAATTAGATAATCACTTAACAATGAAAGTAACATTTACTTATTACCACCAACAAGTACGCGCTGCTTGCATTAAGTAACACAATACGAATATTGTGTGTATTAAGCTTTCAACTTAAGGGATGGGTAATAAAATAAAAATAAATTCAAAGTTTTGATTCATTTTTTTTATGAAAAGCATCATCTTGAAACTATCAGATCACAATTTAGTTAAAAATGTATTGTAACGACGTTTGCTCAAATACTTTTTGCTTGCAGTTTATTTTTAAAACACAATGGATTTTGTTTTATTTATTAAAAGTATACATATTGCACAAAATAATTTTTTAAACCCACAATGACATAATATTATGAATGATCCAGTTTTATGACACTATAAGTCAAGCTTTAAGATCTTGTGCACCATTTTTAACTTAATAAACGGTTACACTAGACTTGCAAAAACTGTGTGCAGCATTAGCATGTCGGGTGCAAGGTAGTTTTTTTTTTTAAACTTTGTCTTTGTTATTTCCTTTTCAGCCAGTAGAGCTCCCTATGAGAAGCTCTCTAAAGGCTCATTTATGCTTCATTTTTGTACGTAAATAGTTACATACATTTCAAACATTCTTTCATCCATCTATCCAAGGCTTTGTTTTGGTGAACAACCACCAGTGGCGCTGAAGAGTAGTTAAATAATTGACATAACTGCAGAGCAAGACATTTTAAACATGTCAGATCCAGATGAGTTTTTACATCGCATTTGTTGAATTGACCATTTGCACGTGTCGTCACGCTCCTCGAGGAACGCCACTTTCCATGCTGGATGGCAAGCGCTGTCTGTGCGCATTACAGCAATGGAAACTTTGCCGAAACTTGCTCGTTTCTAAGTAATTTTAATTGATTTCAATTGTAAAATGGCTGTATCTGGAACACGCTGCACTAACAGGCAAGATTGAGGTTTTAAGCCTAAACCTGTAGCTTTTTCGTTTACATTTTGATGAAGATAGAAGACGCTAGTGGATGGCAGCAATAAATCAAAAGAACTGGAATCCCTCTACATCGCTACATATTTGCAGTGAACACTTTAAACAAGGTAAGTCAATGCTAAAGAGAAAAAAAAGACCTTTGACAAAAAAATAAATGCAATGAATATTTGAAACAGCCTGCATTATGCGTGGCTAACACTAGCCTCACATGATATACAGCTAAGTTACTGAAAACCAACCTCTTGTAGCTTTTAAATCTGCTCCAGTGTAAGACAAAACCCTGTTTACCACAGAATGGTGCAAATCATGAGGAGTAAAGTCAGGCAAACTTGAAGATTTTATTTATTCGGCAAACGTAGCAGGAGGAAGAGGGCATAAATCAGCTAGCATTCATTAGCTTTCCTAATACTGCTTTGTGCGTGTCTAAAGTTGTCTACTTCCACAGACAATGTACTGAACATGCACTAGAAGCATCCACTGCTTTCTTTACGGAAAAAAGAAATATATGAGATTTGTCAGTTTTGCGCTCCTGTATGCTGCGTACATGCACTTCTGCATCCAGCATGGCGCAGCACGTGATAAGTGACGTAGGTGCAATGGTCAATAGAGCCAAGAAACCAGGTAAAGAAGAGGTTATTTGTATTGGTGCATGTTTTGTTTGTTACTTTTAGTAAGTTTTGCTCCACTGTCAAAAACCTCCATACACATCCATATGTGTCACAAACGTAAAGGATAAATGAGCCTTAATGCTGGGCTAACTAACTTTTTTTGGTATAAATTAGTAAACTTTGTGTTTTCCATTAAAAGTATGTGACAAAATTAGCAGCACTTCATGAAAAAAATGAGACCACTGTGTAATGTTTGAAATTAATAAAATAGATTTTTAGTTCTCATCAGCAGCCAAATAAAGCTTTATGATTGGCTGTACTCATGTGGTGCTCTCCAATTTCACGTTGTTTGCAAAAAGAGATTTTTAAGCCATAATAGCAACCAAGAATGAATATGTGATGTGAGAAATGCCCTACTGATTATTTCTAAGTTCTAAAACCAGATGTGTCAAAGTAAAGTGTAAAAGAGCATGCTACACGTCCTTTAAACAATAATTAAGATGCAATGCTAGCTAAACGTAAATAACCGGTAGAAGGAAGTCAAGTTGTTTTATATTGCACATAAACTATGCATAAGTCTACAACCTATTAGACATCCAGGCTTCATAAAGTGCTTTAGTGGTGTTTAGCTAACTAAAGAGGGGAAAGTACTGGCAACCTCATGACTTTACTGCTGCCAGTCTCATTAAGTACAGTCTGGTTGAGGGATGCTAATGAAAGAGACTTTGCTGCGGGAGAAAGAGAAGGAGGAGGAGAATGTAGGAAAACTGCATCAGTGGTTTCATTATTGTTTGCCATGGGTTTTTTAAAAGTCTTGTTGTAGTGTTGACTGGGCTGCACACAACCAGTACACAGCTCTGGTTAAAACAGTACCTGTTCCAGCTCTTGAATTCTGAGGTCCTTGGACTGTAGGATCTCCAGCACCTTTCTGTCCTTCATCTCAGCTTTATGCTTTTCTCTACGAAACAGAAGATACAAATAAATAGGTTAAAATATCTGAGAAAATGTCACCCTGTTTTGGCAGGGAGTTGCATTGTGGTCTGAATGATCTGAACATGAAAATGGAGCCTGATTTACTTTAAAGGCAACTTTGAGGAAAAACTATTACAATTCTCCAAGTAGGAAACCAGCCACTGCATATGAAATGAACCATGTTAAAGTAATGTTACATAAAGAAGTCAGAAGAAAAATGTTTATAGGTGTAGGTTTTTTGGTATGGACTGAAGGGTTGTAGTTGACCAAAGACTTTCCCGATGGTCTAAAGCCAGCTCCTAATTGACTAAAAAGGAATGTGGTAAACGCTCTCAAACTTGATCTGGCTATGTATCGGACCCATGCAAAAGACAAAAATCTTGCTGGATTGCAAATACAACAGTTTTAAAGATGGGTGATAAGATTGAATTTTAGATAATATCAAGAATGTTAATTTCAAGATGTCCAAAAATGTAATATTGAGTATTTTGTTTATAGAAAAAAGCTAAACACAAAAGCAATGAAAGAACAATTTTACAAAGTCATTATGTAAAGTTTCAACTAAGGGCATAAATGTACTTTTTTTGCACTTTTGTCATTACTTTTGCAAACATTTTGTCTGGCAAGACATTGCATTCACATGACATCACAACATTATATTGGCCAATAATATTTATAAGAACTCGAGCACCTAAAATTTTGCACTAATACAAAAAGTGAATGGGTCTAGTCATTAATAAACATCAACAAATCAACAATAAAAAATAATTTGTGGAAAACCAGGTTTTTGCTCAACATCTGGACTTAAAACATCATAAAATTCTGCAAAGTGAATGAAACGTATTAATGTTAAAGACATATTTTAACTTATTTAAGTTTGATTGTTAAAAATATCGTCTGGAATATCGTTATTGAGATTTATTAAAAAAATATATTTTTTGTCAATTTTGCCCAGCCCTAAACAGTTTATAAAGAAGACCAGTAGGAAGCCATGTAAAAAAGGCTAATCATAATGGTTTACTACTCATCTTCAGCTAACATAGCCCCTCTTGTTAATGTACAAATTTATACCAAATAATAATAATAAAAAAAAAAAAGATAATTACGACTAACCCAAAATGTCGTGTAATTGATCAACCTAACGCCAACAAGGCCACATTTTTAATAGACAATTTAGAATGAAAAGAAATGATTGATTCTTTTGTTTTTTATTGTTTTTGGTATCATTTATTAGTTTAGTTCTTGTGTCTACATGCAAATTGTTATAAACATAAGCAAAATGTATTTACAGTTATTCATTAATACTGTGTGATTTTTCCACAACAAAACAAAAAGTTGCAGAGATGGTTTACAATCCCCACAACAGCACCACTAAGCCCATGCTAACTCTTCTTTTACCATGATAAACTTTTACGAAGACAAAAACAGAGCCGTGATGAGGGACCTGAGTGTTTCCATGGTTTATGTCCCGTCGGGGCCACCACCGTCCCAGGAGCGCTCATCACTTACACTTCCCATCCACAGGACCTTTCCCTTGTCTCTTTGCCTTTCTTGATCGTCCGCCCCTCCCCTGGCACACACTGAAATAAGTACGCGAGGTCCCGGTAGGCGAAGAAACGCAGCCCAACCTAGCTACATCTCCTTGTACACTGGGGCTATGTTCACCATGTCCTGAGCATCCAACCAATCACTGTACAAGAGCGGCTCGGGGAAGGGGAGGGGTCGCACGGCGGAGGATCCCAGTGGGCACCGGCGCTTGACTGGAGTCGACACAATTACCATGTCAATATCCTCGTGTGCATCAGGTGATAGCGCGCACCTACACTCTCTGGGTACATGTTCCCTCCGCTCGCGCACTTTGATGGGCTTCCTGTGGGGCTTGGAATGTAGGGGAGAAGCGATGGGAGTAGAAAGGAGTACTGACAACTAGGTATTCTCTCATGCTGCAATGAAGAAAGTGTTCCAAGTACCTCCTGTTGATGCAAAGTTCTGTTTTTTATACTTTTGCTAAAAAATACTAGTTAGATTTTTAAACATTACTACATCTTTGAGCACCAGTCACAAATATGTTACATCACCAGTCTTTAATGTAAAATTCTAGTCTTTACTATGGATGTAACAATGTGCAAATCTTACAATGTGATTTTTTTATATGAAGCTCACGATACGATTTTTATCACGATATTACAGTATTGAGATTATGCTTACAAAAATAAACATTAAAGTCATATTTTCCGGTTATTCTTTTTTTTATCGCTCAGTGATTCCTTTTGGTGCAAATTTATGGCTCAGACTAAATTTCTCTCTCACCATACAGGCTATAAAATGTTTTAGAAAGAATTTTATGATTTTTTTTTTGCATAAAATGTGTATTAATGTTCTGACTATTTTTGATGAAAGTAATGCTGTTTATTATTGTCAGTGATGACGACGATATATTGTGATATTTTGGTATTGTAATATCATGAACGATATCATCAATATTGTTACATCCGAGTCTTTACTGTATGATTATCAGTGACAGTGGTAATATTGAATGATTCTGGTAACAGAAAGATCTCCTTGTTCTCAAAAAGCATAAATTTGTACAATCCTCATTTGGTTATTTTTTACTACCACCCTTCCCTTTATAATGCACTTTCAAGAAATCAATCATCATTTTAAAAGTGACTATGCTTAGTTCTATGTTATTTATACTTCACAAGTTGTCTGTTACACACAGTACTTGACATTGAAATGAGCTGACATCCAGAAAACTTATAAATTATTGACTTTTTCAGATTTTCTGATGGTAACCACTGCTGTTCAACAAATGTGGCATGGTACTGCATAGTACACTAATTGTTGGGTATGCTACCTGCTTTTTTCAGACATTGGGTATTGATTAGTGTGGAATTCGTCTTAGAAAAGTTATCTAATACATGTTTATGATCGAAAGGGTATGGTGTACAGCCAGTATAACAGCCAGGCATTTTTATTCTTTTTGATTATAATTGTCTGGTTGCCCCAAAATTTTCATTATTAAAATTTATCCAAGCTGCACAGCTGGAGAGGGTGCAAAAGAGAGCCCTGAAGATCATCTCCAGGGGAAGGCCTGCAGAACTGGAGCTTCCATCACTGCAGAGCAGGAGAGAGCAGGCTGCAGTGCGCTTGGTCACACAGATGGGACATTGTGAGCACCCACTACACAGGCTGCTCCCTTAGACCAGAGCAGAGAGCTCGCAGAGACGACTGAGGAATGGGGACAATATCACAGACTTTCACTGTCGCACAAATAAATTTAAACAGTCTGTACTGCCAACAGCAGTTAGACTGCATAATTTTATGAAATGAACTGTAAATGTTTTTATTTCCTTTTATGTAAATTATGCTGAAATTAGTTTTTTAAACTGCAAGCGTGAATGAAATAAAACAAATAAAAAAAAAAATATTATTAGCTATTCATTGGGCTAGAATTTATGTCAGGTAGGTTACATTAAGTGCTAGGGTTGTAATTGATCAAAGAATTGTCAAAACGAAAATGTGTCTTTTTGATTCAGATCCTAACAGTGCTTGAAAAGACTACAATTCATTAGAGTTTATGCAAAAACAATCATTTCTATTCGTGTAAAAAGCCATATTAACCCAATGATTTGCTTCCAAATTTTCAGCAAACCACCTCGATTTTGTAACCATTCCATATAAATCCTTACGTTCTAAGTAATTGGTCAACTAAAACAAACTTGATGAACTAACATTCCATAGATTAATCGACTAAATGTCTACAAAAATTACATTCGAATTAGCAGTAACAGAAACTGCACATTGTAACTTGTGTTCTAATTTCACGACTTCTCAAAACAGGCAAAATAATAGCTTTCATTTTGTAAAAACCCAAAGATAAATCACAATAAAGTCAGTTTGTTATCAGTATTGGGATATATCGGCATAAATCGAAATATAACATGTGAATCGTGATGTGCATTGTATCACCAGATTAGAGGCAACACAACGCATAACCCTAATATAAAAACAGACTAAAGTCATTGTATCACTGTGCTTTAGACCAAACCCTGCGCTGATCAGAAAGTTCCCATGCCACTGTTTTGAGTAGAGCTTAGCCACCCGGCAAAAAGGTCATATTCAGTCTCACAATTTATCCGATAAAGACACGCACTTGGCAGCAGAGTATGAGCTGTCCAGAACGGGAGCAGCGGAGGAAAGTGTTTTCATTAAACGGGTTTCCATGGATGAACCTCTAGACCGGGGATAAGGAGGCTTAAATCAGCATCTGCACCAGATTCCCCGTAACCCCAGCAGAACGGCCGGCGTGCCTTAAACAACCCACTACAACTTTCACACATATTTTTCCTACTCACAGTGAGATAAAGGAATTTTCTCAGGTAGCAATTTGAGAGACGAACATACTCACCGCTCCACCACCAAACTGACAGCCTGGGTCAAGTCTGGATTGGCCACTTGTAGACGCTTCCATAAGGACCACACAAACTCCTTGTCTGCCTGTGAAAATTAACACTAACATGAGTTTATTGAAAAAAGAAGTAAGTCACTCACTGTGAGTGACATGTCAATATAGAGCTGCAAATAAATCCCAATTAAATCAAAATCACTATGTGAAGTGACGCAATTAGCAAATCACAATGATTATGTTTTTTTCATCCACAAACAAAATAGCCTGTTTTCTACTGCCTAAAAACAGCTAACTCCAAACAGATCGTTATTTTTAAAACAACATTGACTGAAAATATATTGAACTGCAATTGCACGACAATTATTTCACATATTGTGCAGCCCCAAATCCAATATAATACAAAAATATAAAAGGTTTAATGATTGGACCAACCTCATCAAAAATAGCATCAAGCTCTCAAACATTTGACAGGAATTAATTTCAAACCTAAATTCTCCAATTTAGGCAGTGGCTTTTACGTCACTGACTAGAGGTATAAGATTAATAGGTCGCTTTCAGTATTATTGTCAATTCTCCCAGGCACATTTACAATGTGAACTCTGAACAGAATCTGATCTTTAAAATATAAATTTAATCACAAATCTATGCCGGTTAGATTATCATAATCTGCTTTACAATAAAACACTGTTCTAAAACCAAATGCAATCATGCACTCTTCTGCAACGCTCAAAGAGACAGAAGTTGTACTTAACAATTCAAAATAACCAATAAAATGAGTTTAATTTTGTATTTCTCTACTTTTAATTGTCCTGAAAGTGACTTTTCTGATTAAAAATATGAAAAGTCAAATAAGGAAAAGCTGAATATCTAGCTCACAAAAATGAAAGAGGGATCTCAGTGACATTAGCATAAGACAGAACTGCCGCAATCAATAATTTAACGATCTTATACAAATAATTTTTGATCCGCTCTGCCCTCTCTAATTATGAGAGGTTCTTAACAGGGAACTTCATCACGGAGATGTGACCTTCGACTCAAGGGGAGCAGGCATTGACACTTGTCATTATGCACTATTTATGACTGGGGAGCCGCCATCCAAATCAAAACACAGCAGAGGAGCTTGCATTTTCTTTATTAATCAATTGCTCTCTCCAGATCTGTTTTTCCACTGCCGCTCCAAAGTAACTAGCCCCAAAGAAACTCCAAACTGATGACAGAGAGAGTCATCCTCAAGTGCAGCACCCACCATGCCCCTGACACATCTCCAATTCAAATTGTCTCACTGCTTTTTCAAACATTTTTAAGCTACATTACATTTAATGAGCGACATCTAAAAAGTACATTTTCTGACATTAAAAGACAGAATTATACCAAATCGACTTAATATAAAATTATCTGATAAATTATGTTCACATCATCAGAAGATAAAAGTCCTCCCTCCCACTGGAATCTACTGGTCTCCAATTAGTACATGAATCTTAACCCTCTTTTCAAAAGTGTCTTATCAATTATTTACTCAAATGGCAGAAGCAGACCTTGATAAGACCATGAGCTCAACATACAAAGTGGAGGACCGTGGATCTCTACGTCAGTATGCATTTGTGTGTGTATACACTTAGAGCAAGGGGGGTCTGTCCAAATCAGTCATCCAAACAGCAAACCAAGAAATTAAGCAGCAACTTGAAAAAGGTACGCTGGCTTTGACTGGCCTTTGGCTGCCATTAGACGCCCCACATGTGCACACGTGTTCAGGCAGGCTCATCAAGGCCCTCTCATCTGCCATACGCTTTTTAAAACATGCGATGGATGTCTGTTTGATGATGACTGAATTATTCATTTGAAAAAATCTAGACACTAAAACACCACGGGCTAAACATACCAAGAGGCAGCACTGAAATTCAGCCACATATTAATAACATTAGCACTGGTCTAGTAGGATCATTTGCTGCTCGACAGATGAGCCTTTTTCTACTTAATGGTCGTCCAGAAGTACATGGTGCCAGAGACTTAAGACATCAATGATATTCAAATGCTATGGTTTAAATGGTACAGTACATGACTTAAGGTCCTTATTAGATAGACAGAATCACTGATGTCTTCCCAAGATGAGACCACCAAGGACGAGCTCGGTTTCATGATGAGACTGGAGGAGGACTGTAAATTAGAAAGAAACTAGAACTATCAAAGGTCTAAGCTTTCAAACTTTGAACAAGTCCAATTCCATTAAGCACTAGTGAGAAACAAAACGATAAAAAGACATTTAGTGAGCTATGAGTAACTTTAGAAATTCATATTTTTATTAGTCTGACGGACTTATGACATCAAATCAAATGTGCAACTACTTAAATACCCATTAGCTGTCACCAAATTGACAGCTACTTTTCTTGGGGTCCTAAAACTGTAATAGCATGTAAACATACAAGTCATAGAATATATTTAGTCTAATATAGAGTTCATATTTCAGTCTTCACTCATATTGCATGAACATGGCCATAATGTACACAGCACTTTTACCTACACCTACGTCTGTTACATTACTAACGGCACTACCAACTTTTTCAGAACAGAACTGTTTTAACTACAGCTGTCTACCTGCCTGATAGGTAGTGAGCATTATGCAAAGTGAGAGCTGACTTCACCTCACTCATGCTTTTAGGCACCACCTGGTGGTGAGCAGGCAGGGACAAGCTCTTCAGTCACTGAGAGTGGAGGAAGAGATGGTCATGATGCTGGCAAGAAAAATAACAGCACAGTAATTCTTCCATGGAGCAAAATCAAATGCTTTTAGGGAAATTTGAATAAGACTCATCGGATAACTTATTGCGCAAAATTAACAAATCTAGCATAATTAGAGAGGAAGCACTTCAAAATGACAAAAAATCAAAGTCAATGCTAAATTTACATAGTAGGAATATATTAGAGAACAAAAAAGTGTATATAAATATAGATGCATATGTGCATTATATTATATATGCGAATTATCTTGAAAACAATATTAAGAAATTTTCCTAGTCTATCATAATATTTTTCAATTGTGAGTGTCAATATCTGGGTTAAGGTTCACGCTTCACACAAAACGTGAATGTACCTTAAAACTTATTCACAAAGATGCAAAAAAATATATATTGTTCTTGTTTGGGGTGACTTTAAATAGTTTGAAATCAAACCAATATGGATCAATATTCAGATTTTACATAACTCAAAATCAACAATTGAGATATAATCAATTTCTCCGTAGCCTACCTAGTAAGAAATGCCGATCACACAACACTAGATACAATATTGAAGACCATATTGTGTGTCTTGGTGCAATGACTAATATACTAATTATTTGTGGACACAATTACAAAATCAATAGCCTTTGGAGCCTCACTACTACTGTTTAGTTCTTGATTAATGACACAAAAGCAGGTGATCTCATTCATAGGCTATTATTGTGTGTTATGAATGGTTTTATAACACAAACCTGGCACTGCATCAGCTCATCTGACAATGTCTTCACTTGCTCCTCTAAAATAAAGATGCGGGAGTCACTGTCAGCTGTCATTACACTGGCACTAGAAAGATAAAGAAAGAAAAGCATCAGTTATAATTACATGTTTATGTAGTGCCAATTTGCGCAACAAAAATTAAAAGCAGGGTTTGAGTCTAACATAAAGCGTCACAAAAATCCACCGCTTACCTCTCCATGGTTTTACTTGATCAGATTTCTTCAAGCTCAACACGGTAAAACTTTATAAAACGTTTATCAAGCAGAGCAGAGCTAGCTAACTTTCTTTAGCCACTCATCTTAAACTTGTAACGAGCAGCTGCATTTTCTCACTAATTTCTCCTCAAATTCATTTTCCGTCGTCACGCATCCAGAGAAGTTATTCCTTCACACGTTTAAGTGATCGTACGTCTCTTTAGGTCGGGATCACGCAGGGTTTACTCTGTACAAACACTGTTGTCAACAACAAATCTAGCAGCTCGCAGTAGAGCGCTTCCTCTCTTCTTTTAAACGAGCCCGCTGTTTCCTGTCCCAACCGCGTCTGCGCTTGCGCAAGCTTTTACGACGGTCTTAGATGCTTTACGACTTGTAGTTCAACATTTATGGAAGAAGCAAACGAAGATAAATGACTACCTCATTTTTAGATGAGCTGCATTTAACAGTTATGACTAAAACAAGGTGATTTGGCTGCTTGTTAGCCTATTTAATATAATGCTGTATAATACTTGCTTTTTTTACCATAGACATTAAAGGAAAGTTAGTCACATGGCCATGCTTTTTACTTTGGTGCATGCTACTAGCATTGTTGTGTAAAATTAATGTATTCATCGCCTTCTGATCTGTTTTTGAACTGTGTAAATAGTTTTAACAGTGTTAAACTGTGCAACACTAACTTTTCTTCACTCAAAATATCTCCTAAATTATTGTTTTACATACGTTTTTCTTCAGCTTTTGAAGTAATTTATAACTAAGCAAGTTTTCTTTTTTGTTACAGACATACAACTTTTGGAAAGATTGGGATAAATGGGATAAATACAGGTAAAGTCTGTAGAGCGGTAAGTCCAATCAATTCATGTTTTTCAATGTATGTTTAAGATACAAAACACATGTAATTCAAAATATGCAATACTACAGAGGTTGTTGCATACTTTTCTGAAGTGTTGTAATCAGAAAAAGCTGCATTGCACCTTTAGAGAAACTAATGTAAATGCAAATATTAGAAACTGCCCCGATATGTTTCAGTTTTGTAAACAACAAAAACAACTGCAAAAAATGAATAGTTGGCTTTTAAATATGTGATTTAGCTTTGTTACAGTGAAGTATTGATTATCATTTATTAGTTTTTAAGATTTACATGCAGGTAGTGAATCTGAAATGTTCAGTGTGTTTTCAAATTATTCTGCACCAACTGAGAGTTAAGTTTTTCATTTTGATCTTCGATATCTGTCTAGTTCTTTATAAGGCAGTGAAAAGTCAGTGAAACCCATTTAATAGATCCAGTATGGCGCTGAAGGACCAATATCTGCTCTAAATAACAAGTGTGACCAGACACCAGGCAGAAACTGATAACTTTGATAATTAAAATACAATAATAGTCTCAGTTTATGCCGTAAACCACCCAGTAGTTTGCAGTGGATTCCCAGAGGTCTGTCTGTGTGGTCAAAAGGTCAAATTATAAAAGTGGTTAAGTAGGCTATTAGAGCAAATTAAATAGGCCTAATCAAATAGCTCAAATATGGTGCTGCTATATCATTAGAAAAATTGCATGAAAAAACAACAACAACACAATTGTTATGTATCTGAATTAAAGCAAGTAATCATTTACTAACAATATTAATTTAATATATTTGCAAAGACATTTTTTTTCTATTGTTGCACACTTGTTTAAGATGTATCACAGACTACACAGAGAGATGGATAGGCTTCAGGACCTAATTTATGAAAATGACCATGATGTGTGTCTGACATCTGTGTTACTGGTGAGACAAGACAACTCCATATTGTGTGGCTAATTTACTTAAGTGTCAGGCCAGATTCTGCACTCTGCATGGGCGAAGGAGGGAAATGAAGAAATATGAGCACGGCCACTTCTCTGCACGCTCCGACAAATGTTGCTTCATCTGCTCACTGTACGACAGAACGCACACATGTGAGCAGATCCAGAAGAGATGGAATCAGCTTAGCGTGATTAGGCTGTTCCTTGACCCACGGACACAGCCTCTCATTAAGCTCCTCATTTGTGGAACAATTTCAGAGGCAGTGGACTGGTACATAATGTGCACAACATCTGCCTGCCCTGCGCCTGGCTTCGACACTTGCACTGACACATGGCATCTATCTCACTCGCTCTCGTCACTTGCTGTAATGACCGTCATACATCAGCAACAGGCCTCGGTGCGGAGTCCTCTCCTGGGGTCAGAGGTCAGGCTCAGACAAGATCAGTAATTATGGAAACAGATGAGGACAGATTCATGCACACTCGATCACAAATAGGGTCAATCAAAAGTCAAAGCTTTGTTTAGCGACAGTTGCACTGTGTTTGTTGTGACATGTGACATTGCTCCAGTTGATTATATTTTCTATTAGGGGAGTGAGTAAACAAACAATTTTGACCTTATGCTGCATAATAGAGTGGACAGGGGTGCAGAGATAAACTTCCATTCAAATGATCAAAACTGAAAACGTCATTCATTGTATCTCAATGGCTAAATAGATAGCATGTCAGGCTCCATTTGCAGAACTGTAGATAGCCAATAGGACTGAATGATTGTACTTTCCATTATTCTCAATTCACATTGCTCTATTCTACAGTCTACATATCAATGAAATCGTTTATATATGTATAAAAAAAAATGTAATTCTTACGTTTGAATTTACATTAAACTAGTCACAATGATATACTGTACATACAATGACAATGACAATTTATTTGGAAAACGCCTCACACTACTACATATCAGTCTGAAATGTGGAGAAAAAAATTCTGGACATATTTTTGGCCCATAATTGGTAATTGATCATATAACTGATGACTATAAGTGTGGCAGTTTGGTTCAAAGTTCTCTCAAAGGTTTTTTTTTATTTTTGTCTGCCAACGTAATATCCTAAAACACACTAATATAGTGGATTTAAGTAAGCATCTTTTCAACTCAAACACTGGGTCAAAAAGAACTCCCAAAACATTAGTTATTCTAACTTCAAATTTTGGGTTTTCATTAATTTAGATATTTTTTTATTACAAAAAAAATGCTTTAACTGTTTATCTTTAAGAACACATTTGATGCAAAATTTACTTTTTGATCATGTTCTAACATTGTTTCCTCATTAGGTGTTTTGTCTGTGAGATAATTTTCTTTTCCCACTGATACAGTTCAGAATATCTCAGTTTTGCCTTATTATTGATCTCTAAAATCTCTGCATTGTTTTAAGCAGATCATCCAGTAATGCTATGAGTAGTTCTGCGGCATTAACATATTAGGCAGGATCAGTTATTTCTCCTATTTTCCTTTGACCCAGTCATTTGTTGCCTGACCATCCAATCCCTACCTTGCTTTGACAAACAACTTTACAAGATGTGAGGGTCTGGAATTAGAACGCAGAGTTTTAATTTAGAGGGCGGGGTTTCCGAGCGCTGATTGTTTGAGATTTGTCCTAATTTTGGACGAAGAAGTGATTGGCTCTGTCTTTGGTTCTAGACCCTTCTGCATTGGAACAAAATGTAGGAGAGGCTGGATTGTGAGGTTCAAAGTCATTTGTGCATATTAGATATTTTTAAGTTCAAGATATGAGACAAACAAAAAGCACTCAAGAGTGTGTTTAAAAGGGAAGAATAATGAAAATAATTTAGCAATATCATATTTGTTCAATTATCTCTTCAGTTTTTTTTGGCAAATGAAAGTTGAAAAGCCTAAAGGAAACTTATCTTCATTGATGGTCCTCAAGACACTTGCCTCTCTACATATTCCTCCTCATCTTAATCATACAACAAATGTAAACTGACTCGAGTTGGAACTATTCTTTGTGTCTAATTGCTCAATATTTAATCTGAAATGTGCCACCCCTTAGAAACAAGACGGCTCTTGTATTGACAATCCTGCAAGACGCACTTCCCACCTGCGTTGTGCCTCACTGGGAACTCCAGCATCGCTAATCTCCCGGCGCCAACCAGTGACAACATACTGCGATCATGCAAATCCAAACTGCATGAAAAATTCAAGAACAGCAATGACAGGCAATGGGGCGAGAAAGACGCGCGACACTCCACGGAGGATTGTGCACCAAAGTCTCCGCCTGTGCCGCCTCAGGTAAGCGCGGATACACTGTCTGCATTAATGGGGCCTGCTTTGAAGTGGAAGAAAAGGCAAGGGAAGAGTGGGAGAGATGACAATAGCTACTAAAGAGTCACAAGTCCCCAGCTTTAGGGGAACAGTGATAGTACAAGCTCCAGGTGGGATGAGCAGGCAGGCACAGCGTTTAGTGAACACGGGGATGAGACAGGCTGCGACTTGTGGGAGATGAATGGGACCTCTCCGCTGTTCCCGCTTGATATAATTACATTTGCTTCGACATTACGAGACTTGTTTGCTCTGCTGTATACCTGGAGGAGTTCACAAGAGGAGAAAAAGAAGACATTTATGGCCTCAAGAGGATGTGAACTTAGATGATGTTAGGGATGTGATGTCGTGCCAAGTTCAACATTTCCTGATAGTGTTTCCAAGCAAATATACTGACAAGATGCAACAATAAGTTTTTATTAGATTCTGTACCAATACAGTATAACATCAACGTCATCCTTTCACAAGTCGACTTAAAAACTAAAGGCACAATAGTTTTATGTTTACCTCCTTATGGCAGCAGAAGTTAGCCCAGCAAGTGTTTTTTTTCCCCAAGGGCGATATTCGGACCGTGATCATTGGTGTAACAAATTACACGCACATTTCTGTAAAATATAGGCTTTTGAATCTAGTTCTTAGTCCATTTATTGTGATTTTTTTCTTCTTTAAAAATATTATAAACAAACAGAAATTATTAGTTTGAAACTTCCTACATCAGTCTACGTGTTTCACTCACTTACCTAAGGCATTCTGAGCCACTGAACTGTGCATCACAATGTGTTTTAAGCTTTTGTCACAGCTTTTAGGAGCGAGATGTGCTGGTGTGCTAATGGCTGTTATCCACAATTCTAACTATAACAGTTGGTGCAGTTTGGTGAACAAATAAGATATTAGTAGATGTAGTCAAAACATTGCAGACTAATTTCCACTTGAACAGATACATCAGCAAGGTATTTGGGCTGTAAGTTATTTTAATGTAAAAAAAATATATATATTGTATTGTCCTTTTTTTATATCAAGAAGAAAGCTTATTCTCAAAAATGTGCCAGGAACCTGATTAAAACAGTACACCGGGATGCAGTTTGTTCAATTAATTTAGTTCAACCTCGGGGCATTGCCTAATTATATTTCAATGAGAAGTCTGAGAAGTATTTACAAAATAGATTATAGATGTTTCATTTGATGTAGTGTAAGATTGGACGATTCCCTTAAATCACGATTCAATTCAGTTTTTGATTTTGCAGCCATGTTTTTCAATTATCTTCAATTTTGTTGCTTTATCTGTCTTAACATTTTTTTATTGTTTTTTTTTACATTAAAATACAAGATAAAAACAGAATAAATTACATTTAAAACAAAGCCACTGTTATTAGTGCTCAAAACGTTTGTTTTTATTAACTTTTGAACATTAAACAGTACTATTTAGTGTCAGTGAACATCAGTGAACATAACAATTCACATTCAGTCAGGTCTTACCTGCTTAGTTTCTTCACTCTGGCTATTATTGTATTAGTGTTTGTATTATAAAACTATTGTATGTGTTTTTAGGTCTGTGGCTGCATGTGTATTTTAGCACATGAGCAAAACTGATCGATTCTGGTCTTTTGATTTAATCGCTGCAAACTGCAAAGTGTTCAAACTTTTTTCCGTCCCCAAAATGCAATGAAATGCAAAATATTGAATTTTGGATGATTTGGGTTCTCTTAATGTAAAACATAATAAAGGACATGACCTAAAATAAAGTGCAGTTGCCAAATTTCAAATCTC
The DNA here is from genome assembly GCA_038363315.1 of Mugilogobius chulae. NCBI lineage: Eukaryota > Metazoa > Chordata > Actinopteri > Gobiiformes > Gobiidae > Mugilogobius > Mugilogobius chulae. Next base: position 40,895,688 of record CM076398.1, on the reverse strand, counting down.
GTGACACTAATGTCTGGCTCAATTACTGGTGAAGTTCTTTCCCTTTTAAAATAGTAGCATCCTTTAGCCCCACTGTAACTCTTGGCTGCATGTGACACCCACTCACCCTTCCGCTCCCACATCACCCGCGTCCCAAACCGGAGAGACAGCACGCGGGCCCTTGTTTGACTCCCATCTGATGACCTTCTCCTTCCTCATAAAGCACGCATTGATCGGCACCAGTCAGGAGTATTTGGCATGGTACAACCTTAGAACTACTCTGAAATGACTCAGCGCTGCATGGCCACTCTTCTTCCACTTATTTTGGAGCACCAGCATCACCCCCCACCTCCTCCACCTCCTCCCCTCAGGACCTTTGATGGGAACGAAGAGTCAAACTATTTCCCCCGGGTCTGTGCCGCGGAGCTTGTCCTTTGCTCGCCGAGAGAGTAAATGAAGGTGTGGAGGTGTGTGTGTTTAAGTTCATATTTCCCCCGGGTGTGAGGCAGAAGAGACCAAGGACATGGGACATTGATCGCACTGAGTAAATGTTGTCAAGGTAGAAAAAAGCTCGGAGATGAGAAAAGTATTTGTCTTTTTGTCCAATAACAGGGGTTTGTCTCACTACGCTGCACAGGTTAGGAACAAGACAGGAAAGAGGGACAGCGTGTAATTGTTGATGACTTTTGTGTGAATTTTAAATATTGTAGCCAAACACAAAAACTATATTAAATATATATCATCACTTCAACTTCCAGATCAAAACAGTTGGAAAGTGTTTTCGACTTTCTTTGGCTGTTATTTATGACTTCCAACCCAGCTGTTGTGTATGGGTAGAGAGGCATCCTTTACACTAACTTGCTTACTTATCAAAAAATAATATATCTGGTGAAGCTTACACTGAAGCCCTGGCTTCTGTACTGGCGCGGTCGTCTCTCGAATATCTTACAAGTCGGGATCTTGTGGTGCTGTTGCTGTGTCACTGCCTTTGATTTGGACATGCATGAGACTATTTGTGAAGAGAAAAGGCTTGAGGCAGCTCTGGTGCACATGGGGAAAGTTTAATCCAATAGAAAGAATTCAGGACTCACGGCCGAACTTTTGCCAAAAAGAACCAAAACGGGCATTTTTTCTGCTTCTTCTGCTGTTGTGACCAAAGCAAACATGGGCATTTTTTTCTGCTTTTTCTGTTTTTGTGATGCTTCAATTAATCACTGCTACAGTATTTTCTTTAACTTTCACAAAGTCTTTCCAGATTGAATTTTGTTTAGAGTGCCGTACATGATCAATCTGGCAGGAAACAGGCTTGGTAAGAAATCATCATCATAACTGTAACGGGACTGACATTTTGCTGCTAAATGAGCAGAATCTTTGGGACTTTTGTTCATTGTGATTTTTAGCTGATGGGGTGAGGCATTCTCTTTACAGTAGCAATATGCTAATATTAGGAACTAATTATCAGGTCATCATGTCATCAATATCATCCGACTACAACCGAAAAATGTTGTTCCGGTACAAGCCCCCCATTGAAAGGTTGGAGCTAGATAGACAGGTCCGGAGGAACGGGGATTAAGTTTAGGAAAGTGGTTAAGTTTAGGTAAAGTTTTGGGTAAAGCTTCAGAACAGTTGTCGAGTCTTATTGGGAAAGCCCAGTCCAACTCCTCAGTTTTATCCAATTTGATTTGTGTAACCAGCATATAAGGAGACACAAAGAAGGATTCTAGTTTTTAAAGTGCCCATGACAAGTCTACTCATTTCACAAAGACGTAGTTAAGATAATTATATTATATATATATTTTTTTTTCATTAAAAATGTACTTCTTGTTAAAAAATGATGACACCACGCTATAGTTAATTGTGCCAAAACTCTTCTAATGTAACAGACTTTTTTTTTTACTAAAAATCATAAAAATAGAACTAATTTATTTTGTCATCAGTTTAGAATTCTGCTCTACTATCTGTTATTTTCAATATATTTTCAACATTTTCTTCACCAATTCTTCATTTATTAACAGTTATTAATCTACAAAATAAATGAAATTTTGAAAAATGTAAAAACCTGTCACACATTTTAAACAATAAGAACACCTGTAATTAAATACTTCTACAAAGGGGTTGTAGTAATATATATCACTGTATATTTACCCTTCTCAATTAATAATGCATAGGAGCAATAAAAATGTGATCATATCTGGAGTGATTTAAGCGCTGTATGTTGCCTAATAAAAACATCCATACTTAGTGACAGTGTATCAATAGTGTATACAGCAGGACTAAGAAACACAAGGCGCTGGCGCATGAATATTTAATGTCACCTCTTGTCTTGATAAGGACACTGTGTAGCGCTCCCTCAGGCTAACTTGCACTTGTACATAAACTTGACCTGACTCGGTGTCACAATAGCGCATAACTTATTTAAGAGAAAGTTAAATGTGTGTGAATGCAGTGTAGAATTACTAGCTGAAGTTTCTATCTGTCTCCTAATGGTGAAGAGAACTTGCAGCCAATCCCACTGTTCTTGGGGGAGAGAGTCAAGCTGACCTTTCTGGCCCTCTCTCTGCTTGGCTAGTGACTGAAACTTAATGAACGGAGGACCAGACCAGGGTGATAGATCCAAGAGAGGGTGCGCGGGTTGATGGGGCGTCCCAGGAGGCCCAGCACTTCACTAGAAGGTTCAATAGCTCATTATCAGGGCTCCCGCTGGGTAATTAGCCAACGGTGGGATCCTGTCACTGGGACAAATAAACATATTTGGCTACTCTTGGGTGGGTAAGGTGGTGTAGTTAATTTGACTGTTATTTATATGACATCAATTTCATTTCACTACCCTAAAACAACAAAATCAGCACAATTAAACAAAAGCAACCCATAAATTGGCATTAAGCAAGAATATTAATTGATACTTTTAATAATATTTTTAAAAGTGTGTTTTAATACAAGACCTAAAACACTTTCATTTTGGATAGGAAGCCACAGACAATTCCTCAGAGTTGTTTTATTGACAGTTATGGAAGTGATTGCCAGAGTGCAAATAATAAAAGGTGTTAATTTGAAAGTTTTGGTTGCAAAGTGAGTATAGTGAATAGTGAATCTATTTTGATATTATAAAAGGGCTTCACTTTGAACAGAACCTTGCCAGAAAAATATAATTTTTAACCGTGTCTAATGTGGTTCCATGTGCTATTGTGGCAAAAGTCAGACAAATAAATATATTTTTAGATACTTTACTCTCTCTCAAGTAGTGGCTATTTTCAGAAGGAAATTCTGACTCTTTGATAAATGTCTTACACCTAACTCATACTGCCTTCGGTGGAGCTCTGGTGCAGTCACTTTTCGTTTCTTGAAAAGTACGAGACAGTACACACACAGTACAACCTACAGTTTGGTGAAAAGAACCTTGATCGGACTGCCGTAGCCCTCCGCATCTCTTTTTTAGCACAAATAATCAATTGCCTTGAGAGCACACAACTGGATGCATATGAGCACAACTTCAGTTACATCTTGCAGTATGACATCCATTAATTTTATAAGACAAACTATAGTTTATAAGATATTAACGGAAGTCCTAACCAACTAGCAAGAAGATCTGTAGATGGGTCCAGGTGTTGCTTCAGGTTTGCTTTAAGGAAGGATGGGTCAAATGCAGACAACACAGCCAATAAGTGGTACCTCAACCGTAATTTAATCTTAAAAACTCAATGTGTTGTAGCTTTATAGTACTTCAGAACATAACAACTGAATGGTTGTCAAGACATCTCAGTTTCAGAAACAATGTTCAGACAATGATGTTCTGTCATGGTTCAACAAACGTTAAATTCTAATTCTTCACTTGAGTTTCAAAATTGGATGCTGCGTAAATCCATTATAAGCAATAACCGCAATAACAATCCAAATAAAATCCAACAAATAATTACTGAAGAGGCTTATTAAGTCCATCAGTTTACATTCACAAGTTCTGTCTAATGCAGGCAAAGCTCTTGATGTCAGGTCAGTACTTGGGTCAGATTCTGGGAAGTGAGTTCGGCCTTGTAGGGTTTGCAATTTTACTGATTAAAAAAATTGTCTTGTTGATCTTTTAACCTCCTCTTTGATTTCTAATGTTTTTTATTCCAAGTCAATATGGTCTCATTGTCTTATGTTAATTACAAAGATGATAACGCATGAGGATTTCCAGTAAAAAAGTACTTGAACTTAATGTGGACCAATCTCCAGGAAGACATCTTGAAGTGATCATTTCTGTGCTTGAATTTCTTACACTACGAGCCCATGTCTTAGTTCTGTTTGTTTTTCAAAAGGCCTTACTTCCCACTATGTTTTCAGTGGAAGGTGCTAGAAACAAAGTCTACAAATAAACATGTTTTAGTGTAAACTATTGTAAGTCCGACTGCACACTAGACCAAACAAAGAAAGATATTTGATTATTTATTTCACAGTCGCATCTTGTCGCAGCAAGGACAGATCAGAACACAGAGATGCAAAGTTCAATAAAGATTTCCTACAGCTGAGATGAGCGTGTCATGTGATCAAGCACAGACTCAATTTGTGTGTATAAATGAGGCATGTACATAAGGAAGAGTTAATATTTATTGAAGGTAATGGGCTGGCTACATTTGGATATTTTTGGAGTTAATAATTACTGACTGAAAAAGGCATGTATGGTCAGTGAATGAATGAAAGATTGTCTGTTTGTGTTTGTCTCGCGATGTAATGACGAAAATGACAAGTTGCACATGAGTAGTTGTCACACTCCGATGGAAAACGGATGTTTCTAATCTTACCTCACGGATTAAGAGCCTTCGTACTGTGGTCGCTGCAACTTCTCTGTCTTTGTTTTCCTCGGCCCAAATCCATTCTCCTCTGTACTTACGTCCCGTTTGAACCCATGTAAATAACAACAATCTATGCTCTGCTAAATACTGTTTTTCCGTAAGTGTCATTTTCGGTTTTCCGCACAATTTTCCTGTGCATTGATTTGCATATGCTGCAACTGGGGACCACTAGTGACGCAGATTCTTCAAGCATGTCTTCAAAACTCCGCCTCCATGACTCCTCTGACCTCAACAACCCTATTCACATCAAACAGCCGCTTGTTGGCAAAAGTTGCCAGAACAATTCAGACTGGCGATCCTTGGCTTGGTCACTAGGATAGGCCACAGTCGGCTGCCACGCCAAACAGGTACAAGCTGTAAAAAAATTTATGAAAATTGAAGTTCAGAAGAAGGCCCACGTCAACCCTCTCATCAGCAAACCTCTGATCACCTCCTTGGCCACAACTCCAATTACGCAGAAGTCCTTCTTATGCCGGCCCATCAGAACAACACTATCCTCACTTATCTCAGCTCTCTTGACCCCACCGTCCCAGCTCATACCTCATCTGTTTTCCTGACTGAAGACCACCTGAGATGGAGCCCCTATCCTTCATCCAGCCATCATTCCATCCATTCATCATCAGTAAGTGCATTCTTTCGCTATGATGTGGTTCTTGCTTGTGAAATGATAAAACGACACACATAGTGTTGGTCTTTTTGAGAAATTTTAAGAGGCGTGTCTGCCTGCTCTGATTGGCCGTTGCAGAGTTCATTGCACAACAATATGGAACTCTCACAAAAGTTATAGCCGTCTCATAGAATCATGAAAGTATGCGACAATCTTGTACAAAACTCATTACTTTGTCGTCAAGCCAAAACTCTATAGTGTGCAGAAGCTTAAAGTGCATATATGTTTTTCTTTTGTTTTGTTTTTTTCTAATTTTCACTTAGTTTGGTAGATATGCATGTTGTAATATAAACAATAGTATAACGGCAATAAATATGTTGTAAATACATAAGCAGGTAGAGCAATCCAATATGTGTCAAATATGTTCCTTAAGTTAAAAGGCTGCTACATTTGATGCGTTTGGACCCCTACCTAGTGTGATGTCATCATTTATGAACAGGAATAATATTTAATTCCTAAAAATAAAATTGTAATAAAAATCTTAAAAGGTCTTAGCTTTGCGTGAGGTCTTAAACTGTAAGTTTTAAACATGCAATGCAAAGTTATTCACAAAAGTCAAATTGCCTTCATAAAATCACAATGGCTTTGTATGTCCCATCTTAGCAGAATTTTGTTTTGTAGCGCACATCTCTCATTTAATTAGCAGCGTAAGCCCTCTGACGAACCAGCAGCTGCTCTTTGCTCTCCCACAGCCTTGAGTTTATGAATATACATATCCCAGGACACCCCGACAAGCTTGTTACACCCAAAACGGATTCAAGCACAAGACTAATCCCTGATCTATTATTTACCCGTTGACCAAACATGCAAGTGGGGCTTCCAGACGCCGGGCCTGATAGGAACGACCGCCCTGGGACGACACAGCAGCAGATGAAGAAGAGAGCGAGGAAGAGACTGCATCCTCAAAACACACCCTTCAAATCTGCTCACTCTGGAGATGTCTCAGTCAGGCAAAAATGTTGAGCAAATGTGAAAAACAAGCGCAGAGTGAAAGTTTAATGAGCGACTTGAGAGGGATCAGAGGGACAAGGCTGTCACATCTCTGCGCTGGCTGTATTTGTTTATGTATTTGTGGAGTATGTGTGTGGAGCGGAGTCACAAGAGGGCTGAGGCTGCATGAGGCGGAAGGGAAAAGATGGAACCAGGTATTTATATGATGGATATGGGATGTTTAAAGGGTCAAATCAAGTTTTTGACTTGCTACAGCTTGCAGTTCCATGGGTGTTTGATTGAGCAGGAAAAGTGTAATGTAAAATAGGGATGCACCAATCTAGCTTTTTGAGTTTTGATATCGATATTTTTGCTTTAAAGGTGGGTACTTGACTTTTTTAGTTATAAATGAACAAACTTTGTAGTAAATTAACAACAGATTGTGACAATTCAGATTACTATTTACTGGTTAAATTTAAATAAAAGGCTTTATATTTGTTCTCCAGAGCCAAATGCAGCGCTCTGATTGGCTGTACTTGAGTGGTCACCTCCAGTCTCATTTTCTCATCTGCAAAAAACTGATTAGAAAGGTTTAATTGCAGATAAAAGTTAATATACAATACATGGATATTATCATATGGATTTTAAGGGTTTAAAAGAGTTAGAAAATAGTTGAACCTTGCAAATTTTGTGTTTTTTTTTTTTTTTTTTTTTTTTTCATTTCTGAAACTCAGTAAACTAATTTGAAAATGGGTCAGAGTGCTATTTAAGTGAAATTTCACACACATTTCAATTATTATGAGAAGTTCTGAGTCAACACCAGACAATCAAAAGCACAACTAGGATAACGACTAGACAGATGGAACAATATACGAGTCAGCAACATTTTATGACTTGCACCAATATTCGATCCCAGTATCGGATCGGTGCATCACTAATGAAAAACAAAATGAATGGCCAAACAGTAACAGTCATAGCAGTTTAATGAGATGTCAAAAACAGAAAAGGACAACAAAAAAAAAAAAAAAATAGGAACTTCTAATGTTGTTTGAACTGAATTTTGAAAAATTCACTGTTCTGACTTTTTACCACATTATAGCGTTCTCTCAACATTAGTTTACTCAAAGTTGTATTTGGATTGATTCACAAATAAGTAATATTGTGTTGCTGTTCTCCTGCTGATGCTGAGTGCCTGAAAATTCTTGTTATCACCTACCCCCTTTCCCCAGCCACTTGTCTGTATTCATTTGGGATAGGATTACTAAAAAAAATTGCACCACGCCTTTCAAAATAAAATAAAATCTGCTGCTGGTTGGAGTAAAATTGTCAATAAAGAAGCGAGGTTCATCACTTTCTGCAGTTCTGTTTAATGTATAAATACATTCTCTTTACCATACTATATATTTTAATAAGTTTGGTGTATTGCTTTATTGTGTATAATATTTGATTTGAAAATGCCTATTAATGATTGAATCAATGACTTAATAGCATGTGTTTATGCTCTATTTATTCTGTCCTTAAACTGCAGTTGTTGCATAGTTTTAGTCACATTTTTTACATAATAGAGTAAACTGATGCTACTTTATCAACATATTGTACTTATAGTATGACAACTTTATTGACTATATTCTGTCACATCCTGCTCTTTGCTCAGCCATAACAGTCATTTATTGAACATTAGAGTTTTAGTTTGTTGTAATATTATATTTTTGTCTGCTTATGATTGGCTAATTTGTTGTTATTCCCTTGCTGTTCTCAAATTGTGTAGCAACACAGGAATTCCCTCTTTGTGGGACAAATATTTTATGTCCATGAATAAAAATGTAGCAGTTTCCTGTTCAACAATTCAATGTGACAAAAATGCATTTAAGCAAACTAGTCAGAGTAAATGCATCTTATACATGATTATGTCATTTTCAAAACAGGCAAAAATATCTTACATGTTTGTTGCATTAATTGTTTTCTTTTACTTTTGGGTTTACTCCTACAACAACTAAAAATCTATTAGAATAAATAGATTATCACCAATAAACATAACAAATATTTTAAGTTTATTTCTGTGTCGATCGCCGTTACAAAACACTTCTACTACATTAAAAAACTACCAAAAACATGAATAACGAAGAAGGAATCTGCCTGTTTGCTAACGCTCTGGTGCTGTTCCGCGTCCCAAAACTCTGGCTTTTCTTTGGCACATTCTTGTGTCACAAAGATGCGACTCTTCGCGCTGACACAACATCGTAAATCAAGCAGCCGGAGCACAGACAGCGTGTTAACCTTCAGAGTCTGTGCGCAGGAGAGGCTCGCACTGGCACGGTTCATTCTTCGTCTTTTACAAATCCAGCGCACCACGAGACAGCTAAAGCGAGTGCGTCAGCGTTCCAAAAGGTAGAACACGTTAGCTACGACCCCTGCGTCTCCTTCACAGTCGCTTTGGACACGGGACACAACGCGGACTTTCTCCCCAATTCTCTCATTTCTTCTATCAGCAGCTTTCCCCCTCTCCAAACGTCGTGACGCACAGAGATATCGATCCGCACGCAGCGAGGAGGAAGAAGAAGAAGTTTGGGGAAAAAAACGTGACGCAGCTGACGTCTCGTGTGATGCGGGAAAAGTTTGCGATGAAGAGATTTTACTGACGCCGAGGAACGTGAAGGAGAACGGCGCAGGAGAGGAGACGGTTCCCCCGCTTGAGGGCGAAGTTTTGCGGTGGAGACGATAACTTGTCCAGGGTCTGTCAGATACAACATGCTGTAATGGTAAATATGACACGCCGCGGACCGCTGCTGCTGTCTCCCCCTTTTACGCACACTTTTTTCTCAACTTTACGCACAGCTTTTCTGGATTTCTGCGTCTTCTGTCAGATTGTTGAATGAAGAAGTTTGCTGAGGACGGAATGTTCGCTCACCTTTTCTGCAAATCGTCTTTTCTCACCTGTTGCTTTTTCTTGACTGTCTGATTTTTTTTCTCTCCGTCTTGCAATTGAACATTTTGCACGACTGACTGCAAAAACACAGAGTAAAAAACAACATGGCTTACATCCACACTTGTCAGACCGTTGAATAATAATTAAACAAAGTAAGAATGTATATTATCATCCATAATTTTAGCAATAATAAAAAGAAATAGAATAAAAATGTTAGTATGTGATGAAACGACTAGGCATATATATTGATTGAGTATATTTTCATTTCATATGCACTAAGCTTTTTTTTTCTTTTCAACTAGGAAAAGGCTTACAAGATATTGTGTGCTTGCTCCAATGGCAAATCCTATTTTAACACAGTCAAAATAATCTAATAAATATCAGAAATGGCAAGGAACTAAGTATTTTTCCTCAAATACATACTTTTACATAGTTTTTTTGTATTATCTCTACTTTGCTGGGTATTTAAAAATCTGGAGACATTTACTTTTATATCTGTACGTTCTACTTCCTTCACTGAGTGTTGTCTTTCAAAGTTGGTATAAACTTGCTGTGCGATCTGCCTTTTCAGTCAAAATCTCCAGTATGTATATGATAAATGCAACACTTTGTGGAAAAATAGACCCCCGATTACAGTCTGAATGAATTAAAAAAATATTTGTAGTTTTTATCAGAAGCCGAATGCTGCACTCTGATTGGCTGTGCTAGGCTGGTCCTCTCCAGTTTCACATTGTTGGTTGTAAGAAGTGTTTCTTTCTTTTTTTTTTTTTTTTTTTTTTTTTTAAACCATAATTGCATTAATAATAAATGCATGTTGATATTAACAATGTGTTGAAGGATTTAAGAGAGGAAGTTCTCAGATTTAAAACCTAAATTATGTAATTTTGATCAGTTCAATCATATTCTAAAACTCACAATTCTATGTTTGAAATGCAAAATGTAAATATAATCGCAGTGCTGGTCAGAAAAAGCACATAGATACTTTTTGCCTCATCGTGCACTACACACAAACTTTGTGATTTTACTTTGAAATTTTTACACAAAGTGCATATGAGGTTAGATCATTTTTTTTCAGTGAAACACAGTGAACATGATTTTATTTAAGATTTCACCTACTGGCTGTTTTTATGAAGTTTGTAGTTGAATTTTGTCCATCAAATCTAACATGTAGAGGCGAACCCACAACCTTTACCTAGCAACCACATTGTAAATGTGAGTCAAAACCCACATAAATGACACAGGTCTTATGATTTGACAAGTTACAATATTTTGTAACACTTAAATTGTGTTAAATGATTGCTTGAACTCCCCATAAATTGTGTCAGTTGTAAATTGTATTTTTTGGCGCTTTTTGACGACATATGTGGAGGGATTCTGTTTACTTCCTGTAATTTTCAGCTTTTCTTTGTCAATTTCTTCATAAATTTCAACTTAACTGCTGAAAAAGTGACACATTTTTACCACAGGGACAAAGTACATTTACACAGATATACTTTTTTACTTTCACTCAAGTAAAGGAGTTTTTTGGCAAGTAGTTGTACTTTTACTTGAGTAGCGAACTTCACCTCTGATAAACACTCCTTTAAAGCATGTATTTACTTGCTATCTTCTTTCAGATGTTTCTTTTTTCAACGTTTTTCCCATATATAGAAAAAAAACATAGAAACACAAACGGAGCAACGTCATTTCGCAAAGTCGCGAAAAACACATAAATATGTTGAATGAATATGCTTCATTAAAAAGCAGATGTTTTTGTGGTGGTAGTAGTAAAAACAGTTCAGTTGTGTCTGGGCCCAAACAGCTTATACTGTGCCTCAGAGCTTGACAGAATTCCTTCTCATATTGCACTCTCTTCTTCAGCGTTTTATTGGATTTGTGGAGTATAACTGTCTTATGTCAGAGTTTGGCTGTCTGAGTAATTGTCAGTTTGACTTCTATGGAAAGTATTATTGTAAATAGACTTAAGGTAGACTAATATGTTTTTTCAGTGGTAGGTACAAGTTTTTCAAAGTAACTGTGAGTTGTAGTTTCGTGAATGCAGGTTGGACTTAGTTTGAAAAATATAAATTACAGACTTATTTTTGTGTTAAATTGACATTTTATGTTGTCTTTCAAAGTCTGACTTTGCTTCAAATCACATGTTTTTACAATTTATTTGCCAGTTCTACCAACAATTGATAGGCCTATTGCGTCAAACAAATATTGTAGTTCCACCACCATGTCCAAGTTCTGAAAAAATGATAATGCTGAAATTGTTTTGCTTATTTAATCTTAGTAAACAATTATTTAGTCTGATATTGACACAATCTAAGGCATGAATATATTAGTTTTATTATGAAATGTGAGTGCGTCAAAGGATATTAAAGGGACTGTATCACACAAAAGCAACTCCATTGGGCTTTGTGTTAGAATGTTGTGATTTGTTTCATTCATAAATGTTTGAGTAATTCTGCTGTCTCCCTCTGCAAAGCTCAAAATGCTTCATTCCACCTTGTGATGTCATCATGTGGCTTTTTTTAACATTTAACTGATTTATGCTGCAAAACACAACCATGGGATTGAGTTGTCTTTTTTCTTTTGAATAGTCAGTTTATCCTTTTGTTCCTTTAATATTTCCACCAAAATCTCCAATATTTTCTGTTATACTGCACATTTAAGCAGTTTAAACAAGGCTAAAACATTAGCGGTAGCTACAAAATTAGGAAATGTCAAGGTTGATACGATTCAAATGATTTTAGTGAAGGTGTTTGGGGCTTAAAAACACTAAGAAGCACTTGTGTTAACTCTTAATGACATCTCAAGTGGAACTGCGTGTTTTCAGATTGACAGAAGAATCCAGTTTATATAATGTGCAAGGATTTTGGTAAACTTGTGTAAATTGAACAAGCACAACTTAAGCTATCTTTGAGGAAGCTACAGTATAACATGAAAAAAATATAGCATAGGCTTTATAATACTGATAATCACCATAAGTTTAGGGCCATATCACCTCTTCCAGCTCTGAAATGGATTTAACTTTTAAAATTATTTGTGAAGCTTTCTGTTTACAACATTGCAGCACATAAATTACCAGTGAATGATAAAACAGAGCCTGATAGCTGTAGGTGACACGGGAGGAATGTAAATTGACATTCTTGTGTGTATCCTGAGCCGTCCTGATGCACTCTCACACCAGGCCACCGTCCCTCACACGCCGAGGGACTTTATTAAGAGAAACAGTCCATCTCTGTCACTATAAAGTTGTGGGTCCGTGTCTGAAACATTCACAGTTGTGTTAGGAAGTAGTGAAAATGTGGGTATAATCAGTGGTTTTATCAATAATGTCTGTATTTGCCTTAGGTTTAACACTGAAACCTGTAAGTTAATTATATAACTGCAAACAAGAATCAAACTGTATCAAACAGACTACATTGTGACTTAATAAAAGGACATTTACTGGAGAAAAAATATAAAATCGGATCTTCACGCTACAAAACAGAAAGTGCAAATAAAAGTATTCATTGGTATATTCACCTCAAACATAAAATGCACTGTAGCCACTAAAAGTACAAGCCAAAAGGAAGGAGTAAGTTCCACAAATGTTGCAGTTTGTACAGGAAGAAATACAATTTTGCAACATTTTCTCTCTGCAAATGGTTTGATTCACAAGCCTTGCTGTGTGTTTGTTTTAAGTCGAACTATGTAACTTTAGCACCAGCTTGTTTTTATTGAGATGGTTGTGCTTTGTTTAAAATGCTCCAAAACATAACATTAAACTTATCTCATTTATCAATCCAGGTACTAAAATGTAATGTGGAGTGAACGAACCCCATGGGTGTGTGCAATGTCAGATGTTTTTTTACAAAGTGAAATCAAACTGGCTGATAAAGCAAGCTAATAAATACATTTATTAATGCAGTATTTATTCAAGACATTTTTCTGTAACTTTTACAGTACCAGATATTGTTCGCTTTTATAATGGTTGTGCCTGAAATTAGATGCAGTGAGTCTTGTTTCCTCGCTGATGTTGACTCAGAACATTTCATAAAGTTTTCATTTATTTTCTACTGAGGATGGGACGTCACACAGATTTTTTTTTAAGCCCAGTAAATTACATTTCAAACAAAGCCACTGTTGTTAGTGCTGAAAACTTGTATTTCCTTTGAACATTTGAACAGCAAACAGTAATATTTAGTGTCCATATTTAGAGGTCCATCAGTTGTTAACACAACATGATAATGCACATTCAGTCAAGTATTGCATAAGTTTATGCTTTGTTTCTTCATGCATGTGTCTATTGTATTATTATGTGAAATATACGTGTTAGCGGATGAGTAAAACGGAACGATTCGATCGCTGCATACTAACAATTTTTGAACTCTTTTACATCACTTGTTCCCAGTGACTAGAGGCTATATCAGTGACTTTGGGCCTTAGGTGGCAATGATAACACATACACACAGATACTCCAAAAAGGTTCATTTGGTCTTCTTTTCTATTAATTTGAAAAGCAATACATACACACAGAGTCATTCATTTACTATGTATTGAATTGCATTGTAGGTTGCCAGTTGACAAACAGAATGCATGGTAACATGGATAGAACATACAAACTACAACTAGAACGATCACGAGATGTTGATTTGGTCCAGCTCTGGATTTGAACCCACGATCTTATGAAGAAGTCATCGCTCTAAACACTCAGAGTTTCATGTTTGAACATGTATTTACATAACGTTATGTTGGCATTTGCACAATAAATAAGTTACATTAAATAAGACCAACAAGAAGTGAGAGAATAAGAATGAGAGCGATAGAGTGGTCGAAAGGTTTAGCAAGGCAGTGAGCTCCAGTTAGCCGCTTCAGTAACCCATTGGACAGGTAGAGGCCGGTCACGCTGCCCACTTAAACCAGGACAGAGCTAATGAAGAGACAGGCTGCTTAGAGCGGCTCCTATCTGACCCCAGTGACCCCCGTCCCATCAGCTCCTCTGTCCTATCTCTGCTCACATCCTCAAACATGGTTTCTACTCTATTTTTTTACTTTGCCCTTAGCCAGTTTCTGTTCATATTAAGATCACAGGTTTGGAAATAGTTTTTCTTAATTAATTTGTAGAGATAATTAGCAGTTCATCCACATTACACTACTCAATTGTGTGCAGGAAATAATGAAGCGACAGAAACAAGAAGACAGACTTACATTTTTAAGCTATTTTATTGTTCCTTATCATTACATGTGCGTATCTGAATAAAAATAAATGTATGTTATAAATTCACTTGTTCTGACTGGAGGTTACACATTCTCCTGTGACTAATCATGAGACACACTTCATAGTAGGACTCCTCATGTAATAAAGAGCACAGCAGGAAAGCCCTATAAAGCAACATTTAGTATATGCATAATTATATTTGTGTCCCTCACAGAGCTCAGGGACAGACAGCCAATCCTCCTGCTCTGATTTACAGTGAAGTCTGAACACAAACAGAAGAGTATGACATAAGTGTTGTATAGTTCTGATGGACATCACAGATGAACTGATCTGTTTAATGAGAAGATAATGTTCATGTTAGTCTAAGCATGTGTTTAAAATGTAACTGGAGATGCAGACTCTCATTCAGTGTCTGCTTTCACTTCATTTTACACACAAATACAAGATTATTTTATTACTTAAGCTGATGTCTGAGGAAATGTTTAGTTTGAGGATAAAAAGCTGTTACAGCAAGTAACTTTCAACTAATCAAGTTAAAGTATTGATGTGTGGTTATCGTATATTGATTTGGCTATAGATAATGAATATTTATTTAAATCATTGTGGCATTGTTAATTTGTTTCATACTCTTCTGCCCTGGGGTAAACTGACAATTGCAAGGCTGCCAGAGTGCGCCATCCGCCCCTCTGACCACTATCAGTCATTTATGGATACCACATTCAAAGCAAAGTAAGTGTTTGCCAAAGAACGCAGCAATAGTTTCTCTTTTAGCCATCTCAATGATGCACCGAAGGTTCCAGCAGTCTGTTCAGAACCAATCTGCTTCTCTGCAGCTTCTGAGTTCTGATAAGATCAAGCACTGACAAACTGGTATCTCCACGTATTGAACAACTGTTCATGTGGAGTGTTAGCATTAAGAATTGTATCTGGCAAGCTATTGTTTTTTTGTACATTTTTTAATGTGGAATAGTATTTTGTAATGGTGGATGTGTATTACTATATATTGCTTACATTTTGCCAACTCAATCTCACAAGAAAGCGCATATATACCACGACATAACGCCTTTTTTACGATAATATGGCACGCACTGTAATAGCCCAAGTTCATATCTGTGGTGGTTGTAAAGATCTGTTATTATTTCAGAATAGTAATGAAATCCTTATCCTGATCTTAACCCCAAGTCCCAGCCTTAAACCTACCCATTTTAGTAACTTGAA
Source organism: Mugilogobius chulae (assembly GCA_038363315.1). Classification (NCBI taxonomy): domain Eukaryota; kingdom Metazoa; phylum Chordata; class Actinopteri; order Gobiiformes; family Gobiidae; genus Mugilogobius; species Mugilogobius chulae. The sequence goes on along the minus strand of CM076398.1, from coordinate 40,879,951 downwards.
GCCTAAACTTACTCGTTAAACTCAGAGGTGGTTCTTGCTCAAATGTCTTTTGCTAACCCTCACTCTAGCCCCAATCCTAAACTTAGCTCTGGAAATATGCCTAAACTTAGTCGAATTAATCCGACTAAGTTTAGGCATAGCTAGTGAGGGGACCCTTCTCGATGGGATTCCAATCTCGACACCACACTGGCATTGATTAAACCTAAAGAAAATGTCTCCACGTGTCTATTTTAATCTATGTCATATCATGTCTATTTTACGTTTTTTTATACAGTATATACATTTTCTTGTGATACTGTGTTGGGACTGCAGATGGAAACAAGCTTCAGCTATAATCAGGTGTAAATCATCTTTAATATTTTTGTACATTGTCACTGTCAAATACACCAAACTAATCTACAATATTGATCTGAAAAGACTCTGCAATGGAAACAGACATCGACGTAATGTTCAAAATTGAAATAGTCTGCCAAACAGCAAACAATTTGTCATTTACATTTTTATTCATTGAAAAGTGGGTAACTTTAGAAACTTGGTCCCCAGAGTCTGACCTGAGTTATAACATAAATGAAAGCAGGACAATACAAGATTACTCACTTACGTATGTCTGAACTCTGAACCAATAAAAAACACTGTAAACAAGATCAAAAGTTCTTTAAGATTAACTTTGCTTTCTTTTTCCTTATAGATTGTCTATATTAGTGAACGACAGACATGCTCTACAAATACAGGTAGTTGGTTTATGCAACTTGCTAAGTACATTTCTGTATCAACATGCACACACATTTCTACATCACTTGTGATTTTTAGCTCAGGGAAATCTAAGCCCTAAAACATGCCCACACCCAAAGTGAAAAACAACTTTTGGCATCAGCCGACTCTAAAATACACCACAGTTTTCCCCCTTCTGGACACAACGCCATGAATCCAGGATTTTCTGCTTAAATTTAGGGTGGCCTTAATTGATTCTGTCCAGAACTAATTACTGGCAACTGTGTCAAATAAACACTGGGATGTCACTGGGCAGCGGGCGTCCGATAGGGAAATTACACCTCACTGGTAATCCATCCGTCCTCCGCAGGCCCCTAGTATAACTCATGTCCACGCCGCAGAAAGAGTGGAGAACAGGAGTACGCTTGTAACCAAATGGCCCAGCTGGGAGGTATAGGGTTATGGGGGATAATTTATATTTTATAGCTCCCTCCTGCTCTGACTGTGCTCCAGAATAAAGTTGTTTCGATTCTGTTCCATGAGAAGTGAAAATCCGGCCGTTCACTTGTGATGGGAAGTCCAGACACCATTTTGTGCTTAGTGTGAGGCTAAATGTGTTCTTGTTTTCAGGGGAAGTTGAAGAGCTAGATGTAGATGTAGTAAACAGAATACAGTGATGTGGAGTGGATAAATTATGAAAGATCACTATGAGAAGAAGAGCATGAGGAGACTGGTGAAGAGTGCCACAAGTGTCATTGTATTTGAACAAAACATTGTCCTTCTGTCAAGCTTCTGAGCTAAACAGAAGCTTGTCAGGCCTCTTCATCATAGAGTTCCTGTCGATCAACAAATGTAGGCTATACAAAACTGAAATGCAAACTTTAGAGATTTGCAAAAAGACCTTACAGATAGCACTGTGAAATCTTTAACTTAATTTGGTGCAAAAAACAGCATTCCCTAAAATATATATTACAGTTTTTATATGTAATATTTGATTAAAATATTCTATTCTGATCATTATCAGCAGTTGCGCGAATATTACAAATTTACTTGTAGATCTCAGATTTTTTTGTGTGTTTCAAATTGGAATGAAAAGCTAAGAAAGAGCACAAAACAGTCATGTGTTTCCCACATCAGGAATTGAATTAGAGCTTCATCTACTGACTGCAAAGGAAAATACACAGTGTAAGCAACCAAACCAATCACAGTGCAAACAGTGCAGAGAATCTCAGAGATGACATCACACATCAGTGACATTCAGAACAGTGTTTTTGGGGGAAATAAAGGATATCTCACAGACAAACTTCAGCATTGTTTTTGATGAGGAAGCAATTTTAGAACAAAAATAAAAGTCAAAATAATTAGATTTTGCACAATACAGTATGTGCTGTTTAAAGTTGATCTTGTTGCTCACCCCTTTAGAAGCTATAATACTCATAATTGGCTATTGTACAGTATTTTATTACTGAAAGTTATACATTTGGTAGTCATTAGATTCTTAAAATATCCACAAAATTAGAAATTATTTTTGTCTACCACCAAAAGGTTTGTAAACTTAAAGTTGAGGTAACTAACTCTTTTAGTTGTAATCTAGTAAACTTTGTGTTTCCCACTAAAAAGTAAATTAGATGAGCTTGGGTGTCCTCTCCAGTTTCACTTTGTTGTTTGTAAAAAGATGTTTATAAGCCATAGATGCAACCAAAATGAATCCATGTCGATATTAACCATCTGTCAAAGAATTTATGAGATGAATTTTTGTTTTGCAGTGTGAAAATCAGCTACCCCATCTTTAATTTTTCCAGCATTTTTGTTTTTCTATGCACTTTTTTTTAAGTTCATACAATGCCAACTCAAAGATTCTCAGTAGCATGTTTAAAATACCCTAACAATACAAAAACAAAAGCACATAATATTTGCCAAACTAGCCTATTTATCTACTAATTTATTAGTCTGTGTCTAAAGCTGTTCGGGAAAGACAGAGTTCTCTTGTTGTCATGAGCATCCAAACCCACGGCGTCACAACTTTAGCTAAACTGCATGCTAGTGGCCCATGCCCCAGTGACTCCAAAAGCACTTGTCTCCTCGGGCGGCCGGAGTGATTTGATTAAAGCAGAATCATTTAGCCTGGAGGTGTCTTTTCTGTTCCCTGCTAAAACGCCAGTGGAAGAAATCTGATATGACAAGATAAGTGGAAGCTCATGAAAAATTCCTAAGGATCGAGACGCGCCATGTTGACTTTGGACTTATTGCCCCGAGTGTCTACTTCAGAGCTGGTAACTGTGCCTGACAATGTTATTTTTACCTATAACCGATGGACCGAACTCCTCACTCTCTCATTTATAAGCTGTTTATGTACTTGGGGAAAAGGGACAAAGTCAACTGTTCGCTCATTCCTGGCATTTCTTCTGAGAGCTGCTATAATGATGAGTTTGTCTTGTAAAATTTAATAAAGATTGGCGAGTCGCTAACATTTGCACACTCCGCGGTGGCACTGCTGGCTTCTGTTTGCTCGAAGGATTAGGTCGATTAAGCTGCTCGGTGACGTACATGCTCCGCTGTTTGCATTATTCCAGCGGATGAAAAGGCAAATTAGACACTCAAGTCCGATCCTGTTTCCTCGTGTTTGTTGCATTGAAGGTGCTGCAGGTGAATGGGAAAATTGTCATCAGTACAAACTTGTCTTGTAGCTTGTTTAGGTAAATGTAAGGGGAAAAAATGCTCAGATGTGTGAGAGCAAAAAAGCCCCTTCATCTCTGTTCATGTACTTGCTTTGTCACAATGACCTACTTTGATTTTTTCTTTGTATCCAGTGTTTGTATTTATGTTCTTTTGTCAGACCTTTTCTAAGCTTTTTGTACACTTACGACTTTTGGTCTGGGATGCCAGTTAGATTTTTGGATGTTTGTTTCTCTTCTTCACGTCCAAGACTGTAAGTTTGAGTGTGTAAAACTATTTAGAGCTTTTGCTGTCCAATGAGGAAAACGCATTTGGAGAAAGTGACTTTAAGCCACTTTTTAGCAACTTTGGAGGAAGTTCCTTTAAACTCAATGAATGAAGTTGACTGACTTAATGAAACAATAAAACATATTTTAAAAGTTGATGGGAAAGTGCCAAATCCTTATGCTGACTTGCCAAAAGCTAAGATATGCATACTAGTATAGACCAAAACGATGGTTTGTCAACGAGAAACTTTGCAAGACCAAATACTTAATGTTTTATAATAGATATCAGTGCACATTTGTAATAATAGTTTGTTTAGAATTGTATTGAATACAAATGTGTATATGTTGTAGTCAGATACATACCTTTTATTAAATGCAGCGTAGTACTTTTGTCAGTCACACACTTTAAAGTCAGTGTGTTCTTGTAGATGTTAGATCTGTTTTATTATTGTAGCTTTAAAACGACAATAAATTCAGTGTGTCTTGTGGAAATCCAGCAATCCAACACTTTATATATTTTTTATTACATCTCCCACTTCTGATGTCACAATTCACACTATAGGTGCATTTCACATCGCAAATAAGATCTCCATAGAGATACATGGCAGATGACCATCTCAAAATGTTAATTCTACACCTTTAAAGCTAATATTATTATAGAGCCTAAATAAATATTGTTTAATTTCTTGAGTGAAGTGTGTGTGTTTTACCTGACATGTTCAAAGTGTGGCCCAGGGGTGTTTTGTTGAAAGCGTCAAGATTGCCTATAGCTCCAAGCTTCTTTGTCAAAATCAATTACTTATGGCCAACTAGCATTTACTGGCTTTCCTTGTATCTTTGTCTGTTCTTTTCTGATTTTCTCTGAATATTAATTAATGTGTCAATCTAAATCCAACAATTTTTTTTTTATAAATGAAAAGATTGTCCCCAGTGTTTTTACTAAAGTTTGTTCTGTTTCATACAGTTACTGTAGGTTATAAAAGCAGCTCTTATGGTCAAATGAGACTATTCTGGGATGTTTGTCTAGTTTAGTCTTCACAAACGAATAAATGCACTGGGGTAGGCGATGTGTCGACAATTACACAATATATTTTCTGAAGGTATTCAATATCGTTTGATCAAGTTTACTGTATTTATAAAACATGCGGCAACATGCATTGTTGCTAATTAACACATTAAAAGTCGCCTAATAGTATTTAATGCATGTGGAGAGAAGATTTCCAGATTTGTTTCTTATATGGATGACCTGCCACCTGTGACATTCAGAGGCCTTTTGATACCTCTTTTAAGACTGAAAAAGTCAAGTACAGATACACGTCATTCAGTTTTAGAAGGTTTTTCTGTGTAGATCAAAATGGGAACATGCCTTTAAAGATGCCTACATGAAAATTATTCAACTGAGAAATCAACTAATAGGTTCATGTTGTAGAATGTGACAATGTCAAAGCCAGATGAAGGGACAAGAGACAGTTTTTCCTATAAAATTGTACTTTTAACTTGGCTCATAAAAGATGGATATGTGTTGAACTTGGATTTGAGTTCTGCCACAGTATCCATCTGGAACTTTACTCGAGGAAACCGTTTAGGAAAATGTGTGATGTTTATTGAAATACATTGACCTGATTGGGTGTGTGGCCTAACTAATGTATGCTTAACCAATCACAGCAACGAATCAGTATGGCGTATTCAATGTCCGCGTGGGATAGAACAAGTCTCACACACTATCCTTCTTTCAAAAAGAAAATACTCAGAAACAAACGCAGCAGAAAGTAATAATGCGCTTTTTTCAATCTGATGATTTCTGTCAGTCACTAAACCCAAACAGTTATAATTTTAGCTGCCCTCTATCTGTGTTAAATAATGAAGACCTATAGATTGTTGTGCTGTAAACAGAAACTACAGCGTGTGGCATATAGTGACATGAGGAAACATTGTTGGAGACACAATTTCAGTGATATGACCCAAACCACCTGTCACTCCCCATTAATAAAATAAAATAAGTGAAGCTAAAAGTGACAGTCGGTAGACCCAAGTGGAGACAATTCTTTTTCCACTCCAGATTCTTTTATGCGACAACACAAAGTCAGAAGGAAATATTTTGTGGTTGACTTTGATTCGAGCGCAAGGCCACCAAGGTTTTGACTGTAAGTACTTGAAAATCGCTCAGATGTTGGCGTAATTCATTGAAAGAAGTAATTAAGGTTAACATGGGCTGACATTTGGAGCGTATGGTGGAAAGTGCAGCGAGTTGCCAACATGTCTACTCCTCATTAACACTGTGCCTGCTTTAGAAGGCTCACATCTGGAAACTGCTGCTGGATTTGGTGATGGTGTGTAGCTATCAAAGTGATGCGTTTTAGTTTGGTGATCCAATATGAACCTGTTGGCTCCAATGAGATGACTGTAGTAAACAGAATTCACTAAGAACTATTTACTGTGTAATGAGTGTTTGTTGTTAATACTTGCCATTCAATTGTACACAGATTAACTGATAATACAACCAGAATGGAAACTAGATGCACATTTGAACAAGTATCATATCAAAGAAAAACAAACAAGACGAAATGTATCTTTTCTTGAACAGTTTTAGAATGGCCTTGGGCGTTAGTAGAAATATATAGTTAGAGGTCTTGTCCACACAAAGACAAAACAGGCATCATTTTGCAAATTAATTCCATATGTTGTTTCACTATGTGAGTTTCCACACGAATTACTAAAGCAGAAAAATGGCTACATGTAAACAGAAATTTAACTTTGCAAGTGTTCTGGATGAACAACATGCAAAAAAAACATGCTTGATGTCTTTGGAAAAAGCATCAAGCGAACTTAAAGGAGACCTATTATGTAAAATCTACTTTTCTGAGTGTTTGGCTATGTTACAACAGTGTTCACTCATTAGTTTACCCAAAGTTATATTTTAATTGATTAATGCATGTTTGAGTAATCTTATATTGTCCTGCAGCTGATGCTCCAGTGCTCAGAAAATCCCTGTCCTCACCTACCACCTATCCCCGCCCACTTGTCTGTATTTACTTGCAATTACTCAAAAATTGGATTAAAACACCTCAAAATTGTCACGTAGACACTTTCCAAAAAAATAATAAATAAATAAATTTATTGTGGCTAAACAAATTACAATTGTACAATGAAGAAGCAGGCCTTATCAGTTTTGAACAGGAAGTCAGTGAACCTGTTTCTTTTTATAAGCCATTTTAGATCATGTTGTGTTGTTGATCTGCATGTCAGATTCTTTATAAATATAAAGTGTGTCTCATTTTATGAATTTATTGTTTATATGTTTTTTCCAAGTGAAGAGTGAGAATCTTTTTGTACACATCATGCAAAAAAAAGGTCTGTACATTATGCAGATTATTAGTAGATTAGTAACATTGTCATCATCACAAAAAGTAGCTGATACGGCGGCGCAGTTGTTCAAAATCTGCATTTTGAAATCTTTCCACTGAAACACCTGCTTCGGGTGGACGGTGTTTGGTTTAGAGAAGATATTTTGCTCAAATGCCTGAGCTTGGTTTCATGTGGACAGGGTCTAAGACCAGTTCATCGGTTCTGTAATTTTGAAGTCAATGAATATGTTTTGCAGTTTATTTTAAAGCATAATGTAGAATAAAAAATCCAGTTTAATACAGAGAACCTAAAGAAAAGCATAGTATATATTTTTGAAAATTTTATTCATAGTTCATGTAAATACTCCGGTCTTTTTTTTTTGCTTTTGAAAAACAAAGATGTAGAATAACTTTGTGCGTTTGCTTTCAAGAGTAAAATATATAATTTTCTCTCAACTAGAACAAACACATTTCTCCTCGGCTTCTTCTGCTTCAACCAATCAGCTTCAAATATTCTTTATGACATTCTGCCTCTTCCAGTCGGTTTTCTGTAAGAGTCATTCCAGATTGATATGTGTAGAACTTAATCCAGAGTGCTACATTTATAACTCTGGCTTACTCGCTGTTCTTGTTAAAATGCTTCATTCATATTGATTGCATGGCTTGGCTCACATGACATCACCTCTGTACAAAACATGAATGAGCCTTATACCATTGAGGATCACAACTCATTATTCAGCTTGTGGTTTCAGCACTCTTCTGGATGACAAGTTTGCAGTCCTAACCTGTGATTGTTGGTGACACAGGTGCTACTTAAGGTGGTAATTTTAAGGTGGTAATGATAGTGATTATGGGCAGTGTGTGGATGAGGGGACTTGGCGTGTTTGTTTGTGTCTTAGAGCACTTTTCCTGTTGGAGAGATAAACTGCGGATGCTTTGTTTGGCCTGACGCAAAATTCAAGTCAGGTATTGAAATAATGTGTCAGTAGGAAGTTTGTTTACAGGCAACAATAGATGCTCCTAAACGTGAACTAAAATTGCTGTCTTGTTTCAGATTCTAAATGTTTTTAGCGAAGGCATAATCCACTTGGTCAACAACTTTGTTTCCAAAAGTAATCTTTTTTTCCACAAAATTTTATAAAGACAAAATTAACTTAGACAAAACTGTATCCTGCAGTAAAATCTAAATGATTGAAATTTGTTTTGTTTATTCTTTGAAGTGATTTACTTCGAAAATTGCTGTAATTTTCAGCAATTAACAATTCATTGCAAATTATTTTCTTGTGAATAGTCAAACATGGTTCAAAAGACAGCCATAACAGGAAGAAGTCTCTTGTTCAAGATGCTTTTAAAAGACACATAATTATACAAATGCTGTTTTTTGTTTTAATCTGCTTTTGAACAAGAAGTTATGAGAAAGCAAAGGTCACAAAGAACACAATGAGGTCTGTACAGGTTTTTGTTTAAGGATGCATTATTATAACTGAGACACAAACGTAGCTGTTCATGCCTCAAACCAGGGCACATCTGCTGACAGTAGTGTGACGGGACGGACAGAGAGAGAAAGAAAGAAGATATAGAGACATACAGAGAAGGAAAGAGAAGTGTAGAAACAGAGAGCAAGATGGTAAAAGGAGGATAGGAAGACGAGAGAGAGATGAAGGGAGGAAAGATAGAAAGAGAGCAAGATAGGGTGAGAGAGAAATAGTAATCTGGATAAGGGGAGACAAAACTCCAAAGTTTTAAGAGAAATGCAGAGAGAAAAACAAAATAAAAAGAGAGTGAGTGAAAGGGAGGAAAGAAATTGGGTTGAGAGTGAGTTTTTGAAGAGAAAGAGAGCCCTGAATAGACGGGGGTAATATAAAGAGAAGTGAAGAGACAGAGAGCAAGACAGCAAAATGGCGATAGGAAGAGAGGGAGATATAGTGAGAGAGAAAGCAGGAAAATGGAAGGGGGAGACAGCTAGACACAGAAAGAGAGAGAATATTTGAAAGAGAGAAATCGACACAGGATAAGAGGAGTAGCGCGAGATCCCAAAGTTGAAAGAAAGAAAGGAAATAACACAATGAAAATGTAGAAATAGAAAGTACTAAAAAGGAGAAAGACATTCCAGATGAGAGAGAGACGAAAGAAAGAAAGAACCTGCTGCTTTTTTCGAGAGAAATAAGCACCAGATATGAGTTAGCGAGAGAGCTGTGTGGTCTTGAAAAAATATAATCACAATTTTATCCCTTATTTTGGTCAGTCTTGATTCTTGATTCAGTTTTGTTTAATTTATCCAAAAACTAAATCCAAATTGCTTTTAGTTATGATTTTGTGAACATATTATAATATAAATCGTATTCTGCCTCAAAGTTTGTCTTTGGCTCAAAACCACTTTACAGGCAAATGATTGATTATCGATCTTTTAATTCAAAACCAAATATTTTGACATGACTGAATCTTGATTTCTCGATATTTTGATTAAATCCTAGCAGTCCAAGATGGAGTAGAGACCCTAAATGATAGACAGAGAGAGAGGGAGAAAGTAAGAGGAAAAGAACAAAACAAAACCAAAAGACAAATAATAAGAACAGATGCGAGAGAAAAGGAAGAGAGAAAGCAGAGAGAGGAATAGAGAGAGAACAACAAGCAAAAATGAATAGAAAAAAGAGTGAGGACTAGTGATGGACTGACAAAGACAGAGAGAAGGGGCGTCTTTCACTGGGGACACTGCATTCCTCTCGTGCAGGCACAGACATGTAACAAACGCACATCCTCCGCTGACCTTAGCATTTATCAAACAAGAACCACGCTGGAATTCTTGTGGAGCACCTGCGTCCTGGAGAGACCGGGCCGCAGTGCTCGCAGTGTCGCCATGCCGATATGTTTGCGCCGCGGTGGGCTTGTCCTTGTTGCGCGCTCACACATTCTCCAGCTCCCTTTATATTGCGCCTCCTGTCACTTTGTCCTATTCATTTAACCTTTCATTAGAGCCAGCAGACAGCCCTGTGTGTGTCTGCCCCGGCTTCAGGAACAATGCCAAAAAAGCCCCACTGTCATAGTTATTAGATTCCGCGGGCCCCCGTTTACCCCGGCAACTTGATATTAAGAGAGGGAGAGAGGAGCGAGGGGACAGGCAGGGGCAGTCCTGTGGAGAAGGGTCCGCTGCTTGTTCAAGGACGAGTGTGGCACATGTTGATATCAGAAGCCCCTGCAGAGAGAAAAGAGAGGGAAGAGACAGACGTGGTGGGAATGTGGTGAAGAAGGAACACGAGAGGATGAGAACCAAAGTTCGGAGAAGCAACAGCAGCAAATAAGTTGAGTCTGTGGCTGCAATATGGTGATAAAGATTATATTGTGTGCTCATCTCTGTGACGACGACCTGTCCAGGGGTGTTTGAAGTTTTAATGTCAAGAATCGCATGTTGAAACACAGATAAATATCAGGCCATCTGGGTCTTTCGAAGTGGTGTAAGAAATTAAAAAATCTTGATTCAGGCTTGTATCACAAAGGTCTGGGGCCAAAAAAATTGATTTGATGGCCACATTTGTCCCCTGGGCCGCAGTTTGGACATGTCTGCACTACTGAGAGATTGGTGCATAGAGCATTAAAGGTCCACTGTATTTCTGCTTGGAATGTTTCACTATTCAATGAGTGACTTGCCTCTCCACAGATCTGACTGACTTTTGCATCATGTCTATGTACCAGGACAAGGTGATTGGACAAGAGAAAATGCAGCAAGCACTGCAAAGAGTTCTATATCTCCAGTGATGGTAACTTGACAAAATAGTCTTTACAGCTGTTTCCTCTTTCATTGCCTGGGAACAGAACCCACACTTATTACCGTCCAATCAAATTTGTTTATTTACATGAACACGTAAAACAAAGGAGTCCGTTTGTCTTTTTTTTTTTTTTTTTTTTTGCTCACTCATTCGATGATTTGCAAGTCTGCTTTGATAGATACGTATACATTTTTGTTATTGATTTTTCCTCTATAGCAGCCTTTTTGTTTTCATACGATAGAGATTGCGGCGTCCCGATTGGTTAATTCATATGTCACATCATTAATATATATGAAATATACACATATGGATTTTTAGGCAAATAATTCCCATGCATTATCTAACATTACTCAATCTCTTTGCTTTCTAAAATAACTTTTAACTGTTCAGACTATTCAAACCATTCTGAGAAGCTAAAACGGCTTTTGTGTACTTTTAGTCAGTCTTCGTATGAGCATATGATCAACCAGTGCTTTAAGTGAGCCAGGATGCACTACTACAGTTTACCACTTCTAAAAAAAAAAAAACATGTGAGTATTTGCATTTCTCTAAGCATGTTCTCCCCATTAATTTTAACAGGACCAGGACTCAAAAAAAAAAAAAAATGAGAATAACCACGTGTCTAAGGTTTTATGAGAGGAAGTCGTCAGATTTAAAACCTAAATTGTGTTTGCAGTGTGAAAATCAGCTACCCCATCTTTAAAGCACTGTGACCAACCATAAGATTCTTCATCAAGATGACTTTTCATAAATATCTGTTTGAAAAGCCTTTCAGAAACAAAATGGCATTGTTATTAAAAAAAGTAAAACATAGTAAAAGTGAAATGTTTCCAGCTAAAATACTGGTTTATTTGTCACACTGCTAAAAAACAGTACTGGAAGCCATTCCAGTCATTAAGTGTGTGTTTTGGCCAGTCCCGCGCAGTCAGCAGAAGCCTGGCACTCACTGATGCTGCTCCTCTAATACATTAGCTCAAATGGATCCGGCCTGGAGAAGGTATTGGTCACTTTGGTCTTTCTGCAATGAATCCTTCACTGTCACTGAAGATTGAGCACATTCACACACATGCACGGTTCCACTCTTTGCCCCCAAGAGCACCGGCCCGGACCCCGAGCATCAGGCGGTCGCTCTGATGAAGTCTATCGGTCACTACTGTCACCTCACTGTGCCCATCCTCTAGTGACCTATCGTTATTATCCCCGTCCTGTCACTTGGCTGGGCTGGTCTCTGTCCTCGAGGTAGTCCATCCACTCTCAACACTTCTTTAATTCTCTGATTGGACTCCTCTCTCCCTCTCTCTCTCTCTCTCTCTCTGGGCTGTAATTGATGGCCGCGTTGTGTCCTGTTGTGCAAGCCTTAAACCGTTTCCTGTTGGTCAGCAGAACTACTACTCTACTACTGAAGATTTGTTGGAAAAATCTCAGTCCCTACTCCCTACTCAGAACACAGCTCTGACGTAATTTTTATTGCTGTTTGAATGTTCAGCAGGTGACAAAGTACCGCACTAAAATTTTCCCAGAAGGCATCTTGAAAGTATGTGTCCAGCCATGGTCACATTTTATAGGAGATCTATAATATATCTATCTATATTGATCTAAAAATAACAACAGGTCCATTCACTTCCTGTTCAAAACTGCAGAAATGTTACACCCCGCTTCTTCATTGCAAAATTTAACTAACAAGCAACAGTTAGCAGATATTGGCTGACAGTATCAGTAAAATTCTTTATTTCTTCATGCATAAAACCCTGAAAATAATCTGTGTATCATAGCAAAAATTCGTTGTCATCTTTTTGTTATTTTAACTTTTTAGATCTCAGATGATAACACTTGAGATTGAGAACAGAGAAAAGCTATTTTGAAAATAAATTTGTATAATGTACTTTTGGCCTCAGGATGCTTGATTCTGTCCATAAAAGAAGAACACGTCTATGTAAAAAAACAATGTTGTTCTCTTTTGGTTTACAACATGTGTTATTCTTTGTTCAAATTAGTCAAAACCTTGGTAGGCTACTGAGTGTAAGGTAAAGTACCGGAGACTGCTTTTTAAAGGTCTTGGTCTTGTCTCGACTTAAGCACAATTGTACTTTTTCTTGTCTTGGTCTTGAAGGTGCTTGGACTTGGTCTTGGTCTTTATCTTGGACTTGGTCTTGGCTTGGTCTTCTCTTGGACACTGAGACCACATTTCATTGCCACCACGTTCTGCGGAACTTGCACCAGGAGCACAGTGACATGTCCCAGGCAAAATTTGGACAAATCTCTGCACTATAATCATTTAAACACTAATAGTTGTATAAAATGGTCTTGATTTGGTCACGATGGACCACAGTCTTGGTCTCGCCTCGATCTTAGCGTATAAAAGTCTTGTCTTGTCTAAACCCTCAGTGCTCTTGGTCTTGTCTTGATCTTTTGACTCTGTGGTCTCTGACAGGTCTTGATCTTGAATACTTCGGTCTTGACTGCCATAGTAGTGTAAGGTGAAAACAGGGCTGGCAGTGAAAGAGTTAATTGAAAACAACAACACTGAATGAAAACAGATTAAAAAAGTAGTTTAAGCAGAGATCTGTTGAGTCACATTTGAGAACAAAGCACTCTTTAATAAACAGTTAGCTGCAAAGATGCTAATGTTAGCCACTTGACTGAGATTAAGTTGAAAAAATGTCATTAGAGGCATAATACTGCCAATCAAGTTCATTTGTTTAACATGATATAACATGATAGTTAAATAAAACTTGTTGGATGATTTGTAGTCCACAAATAATGTGCGTGTCCAGTGGATTTGACAAATATTCATTTCATAAATCCATTTTCATCTGAGTGTCATTCATGCGCTGTACAGTACAGTTTATGTAGTAAATTCGGATTCAGCCCAGAGTCTGTGTATGTGTGTGCTCTATTGCTTTGTCTGTTAAAGCAATCACCATGAGCGCGCCATTGGCTCTCAAACTGTTCTCTCTCGGATTCAAAACAATGTTGACATTCACGCGTCAGTGGTGTTTTGTCATTTGGAATAACACACAATATTTTTGCAGAACTCAGTGTTCCTTCTCAAGTGTGGCGCTCGCCCTTGGACAGCGGGAAAAATGCATACAGTGGCTTGGGTTTAGCTGTATTATTGAAGTGAGAATCGAGTGACATTATGGGAAATGGCATGTCGCAAAAAAAAAAAAAAAAGTTTATCTTGTCAATTTTGAAATGTTTATTTTGCTATTGATGTTGACATTTCAGTTCAAATGGAGTTTCAATAAAATAAGCAAAGAATTTCCACATTAACGTTGCCCGACCAGCCAAAACCACACACTTTGACAAAACTTTACAAAGTTGTGTGGCCTAGAACAATATCCTGTTTCCAAATGTTTTCAAACAGGCTTGGTTGACAGGCGGATTAACCAATTAGAGAAACACAAAGAAAGTGACTGAGAAAGTCTGAATTTCAGCAAGCACTAAACTCTGATGTACTTGCTGAAAGACATTTAGGCCTACTATGAAAATGTGTAATATTTTATGCAAGTAAATGTCACAGGACTGATGTATCACTAATATGCACATTGATAAGAACCAACTGTAACTCAGGTCAATAACAACACTGGCCCTGCACCTCAACCATATACTTTCTGATTTCTTTGCATCTTTGTGGCATTTTTTTTAAACAGCAATAATTCATAGGTTTTCCAAAAGTGATATTTTGTAGGTTTAAGGTCAAGGTCAAGGTGCTTATTTTACAGTTATTGGATGCAGAAAGCACACGGTATTCTCATAAGAACTGCTACTGTGGCAATTCAGAAATAACTTCATCACACACTATTACGGCTTTTTATTAAGCTCGACTTTTAAGCTCTGTTTCCATAGGCTTGTTCAGGGCAGTGCGGAAAAGGCTCTCACCCGGCTTTCTTCAGATCCACTTTTTGTGTCCACGATTGGACAATAGAAAACATGAAATTAACATGAAATAACACTGCCTTGATCATGTGACAAACTACCGTATAGCCAGAGACGAAACCATTAACTTTTGAGCCCACTGACTTTAAGTCAAGCTAGCTCGTTAACATTGGTGATTTTGTGAATCTTGTGCCGTGTCCAACATATTCAACCTCAAAGCATTTCATAAAACAAGATTAAAAGGAGACATAGAATAGCAGATACTGTGCAGAACATGAAAGAAATACAAAAAGGTACAATAAACTGTTATTCGTTCCTTGTTTACACCAGCCTGACCCTTACGTCACAGCGCCACAATGGAATCCTTACAGGTCTCTCCTTTTTTTTTATCACTGAGATCGATGCCAAGATGAAAAAGTGCATTTACATCTTAGAATTAATTAATGAAAAAACTGTTAGCTGCTCAAAAGTGAACCAGTCTGAATGATCCGAGCTCATAGAAAAAATGGCTTTACTGTGATTTGCATCTTCACAATGTCGTGTGTGGGTCAAAGACTTGTTACAACCGGATTGCAAGGTGTCAGCATATAAGGAACTTAAACACAGCCAATCAGAGCAGGCAGACAGTGACAGGTTCCACTAACTAATGACAGCTTATAAATGAAGAAAAAGCTGACAAACACAGAGTACATAAAGTTCTTCTGTGAGATAAATAGATGTTTGGACATGTTTTGAAATTGTATACAATTTTACAAATTACTAGTGTACATCTGGCTTTTCTTATTGCAATGTCACATGAGCCCAACATATACTGTACTACTGTATATATACTAAAACTCATCAGATCCAGTGTAAGACTAATAGCTGTAAGAATCCTGTATTTTCTCCTCTTTCCTTGTGCCTCACGCTCCATCTCTGCGTCTGTCTGCTGTAGCCGCGAGTCCCTCCCCTGCACGGACCACGTATTTATTACCCTCTAAGTAATCACTTTGCTTTCTCTTTTGATAGACTGTTATTGCTCTAACTAGCCAAGGTCCCTATAGGTATTTGGAGGCTTTCCAGTTTTATTAGACAAAGGCCTCATTATTCAAGGCCGGCATTAAGACTACCATTAGATCCATTTGCCCCCTAGTCACATGTATCCAGTTGCAGCCAATTCATATTATAGCTCCTGCGCGCTTCAGTATTTACAGCGCAAACATACTCGTTCCCTTTTGTAGCGGTTATATTTAGACCTAGCACTTGAAACTTTGATCAGGCAAGCTGTGAAGTTGTGTAATCTGGCTGTAATTGTTGTTAAGAGCAAAGATATTAAGCAGCGTGAACGGACTATAACACAAGCAACGCCAATGCAATCTCATCAACATAGCAAGAGCAATTAGGCGCTGCAAAAGTATTGGAGAGTTTCCCATCAAATCTATCTCCGCTGTATGTGTTATATAAAGGTGTCCGAGCTAACTTTGCGGGTGGAGGTTTGCCATCATGTTTGTTCAAGTTGTTTCACTGACATCTGACATTGCTGATTTTGGATTTTCTCAACGTGTCAGTGTCGGTTTTCTCTGGGTGTTCTTCCTATGAAAATAAAATAGTCTATTGATAGTCTAGTTTGGATTTATTTATTCATGAATTCACTTAAAACCAGTACTGACTGAAAAAAAACACACAAAAAAAAACATAAAACAAAAACCTAACCCTGTCTAATAGGACAAATATTATAAACCTTTTGTATCAATGTTTCCTTGGAATAACATATGGATTGTTTTGATTAATTCATGTGCACAAGTTTGAGAAATGATCTTCTATTCTGTACCGTAAGAGCTCATAAGTTTTATTTTCACCTCCCCCTATCTCTGTCCACTTCATTGTACATTCATGAATGTAGGAAAAAGTTAGATCATATGGCAAATTACAATTTACATTGTAAATCGATGGTTTGGCCTACTAATGTTACTTTCAAAAATAACTAAAATAGGTTGAATTAAGAATATTAGACTAATAATAGATTTCCTCTCTAAAATCTAGGAAGTGCATTTGTTAATATTGTTAGCACTCCTACATGATTAAGTTTGTCTGGCTTCTAAAAGTTGTGGAAAACTCTTCAATACACATTGTAGAGTCACAGATATGTAAAATAAAATATTAGCTTCCATAGTAGGTGTAGTTGTATAGTTCCATAAACAATGTTCCAAAATATGACTTTAGATTTTCTATTTCAGTAGAATCATGCACCTCTAAACACTTGTTAACAAATATGTGGTTATTATTCACACTCACTTCGGCTTAAAACAATAACAGCAAAGTGAAGCTGGAGTGTCAAGAGCACCAATCAGAGCGCTGTTCAGCTATCTCTGAAATGTAATAAACTTTAATCTGAGCCAGGCAGTACACAGTGGGCTGATTTTGGAAAAGTCAGAGCTTTCTAATGTACAACACAGGGTTTCGGTCAGGTTCTAAAAAGTTTTTAAAAGTCTGAAATACAAATGTTTGTATTTAAGTCCTTAAATCCCAGCTTTTACATTTTTATTAGGCAATTTTGGTCAGATTTCCTGATCTATGTCACATTGTTGCATCTTTTTTCATAAAATGATGATTGAGCATGGCTTTTTGTTACTTCTACTGTTGTTTGATTGATGAATTAGATGGAAGGCTCAGTTGCTGTATAAAGTGTATTTTTTGTTAATTTATTAGTTTTTCATATTTGTGGCAAAATCCAAAATTGTATCTTAATAAGCTCTTTGGAAATGAAGCAGCAGTGTGAAATACGGCAGGTCACTTGGACTGTAGTCGACCAAAGAAATTCTTCAACTAAAGACAAAACTAAAGACTATCTATTGATTGATCAACTAAAAAGGGGGCGTGGCAAAAGCTCTGAAGCTCAGAAGTATCTTTTTGATCGAACCATTTATTTGACATAAACTGTGCTCAAAAAGAAAAAAAAAGGAGTTTAAACAAAACCAAAAATTTTTTTTTTACAGAAAGAGAAAGGAAAATTTGTAACTAAAATGGCAGATTTGACAAGGATTCAGTAATAAAAATCTTCAATTTATTATTTTTTTTGTTGCTGTTCAATATAAATCCTTCTAATCTAATAAAACAATAGGTCGACTAATATAAATTTTGGTCGACTAACACTCTCTCGACCGATTAATCGACTAAACGACTAAAGAATCACAGCCCTATAGGTCACGACTCTCGAACAGGTCTTAATTCGTATGTTTTGTCGATCCCTGCAGAAACCAGAAAAAAAAAATAAATAAAAAAACAGGCACCAAAGCTTTAAAATAAACAATTTTTTTTTAGAAAACTCTATTCTCAAGTGTTTGAGTTCAAAAGTGTTATCATAAGTTTGATAAAGAAAATAAAAAAGTAAACAAACAAACAAAATGAACGTAGTTTCAAACAAGGTAAAAATGTCTCCTGTACTTGACATATTTTCACCGTGCTTTCACTCAAAAGTTGTGACCAATACTTTTCACCCACACTTGTGACTTTTCTCTAACGTTGCCAATATGAAGGATTCAAAATATCAACAAACTAGTGGCAGCAAGACAAACACATTCAAGGATCCCCCAATTTTGATTTCCTGTTTGTGCGAGTGTTTTAATTTGTCTGTAGCCACCTGTGTGTCCAATATGATCCGTGCTAATCGATGGGCCCTTATTGGGTCTGTGCGTTCGGTCAAATATCTCATCGCCGCGTGGCCCCTCAGGCAGCCGCATCCAGACTAATAAGAGATCGGCCCCGTCTCCTGGGGCCATCAGATGAAAAAAGTGATTAGAACAATCTGGGCCAGTGTTTGTGACCGAAAGCGCATTTTCACAAACTACAAAGCAAGTTGAGAGGTCATGGCACAAGTTGAAAGATAGTGTTTTACTGCTGATTTTGGATTAGTATTCTTCGTATTTATTTATTTTAACAGTGTGCAGAACAACACGACACAAAACGTAATCTAACTTTTACATTTTGCATACTAATCAGAGAAAAAATAAGAAGAATAATTCAAAATGCTCCTACAATTGTTGACATCCCACTCGCTACACAGGTTGCATTATGCCATTGAATAATATATACCAGGTGTAAAAAAAATACATTTTTATGAGACGAGACCTGCCACAAGATTGGGTCGACTAGATTGAGCTGAGATTACAAAAAATGCTATTTTTTATTCAATAATGTAAAAGTTATTCAATGTGTCTATATTCAGTTATTCTTATTATTCAAATGACAGGAAGAATCGTATTATTTAAAGGTGCACTGTGAAACATTTTGACCAAAAATAGACTTGAATTAAAGTATATTTTTGTCTTTTAAATGGCATTGTTGCACTAAAAACATAATACAAACCGGTGTATTTAGCTTGACCAGACTTTCATGACCACAAAATTGACAATATTTTACATCTTCTTGTATGTTCCATGGAAAAGCTTAGCCTGATGTATCAGTCGGTTTATTTAATCGTCTAAAACCCTGACTTCTCAGGATTGGAGCTAGTTTGTTCTATGGTAGTTGGGTCCTTTTTCGAACCGATCACTGGTGTTTGTTTCTGGACGTTCTTATGTACTGGACTAACACATCAGTTGAATCTGGCATTCAGCATAAACATGGACGTTGTGATCGTTGCCGTTTCCTCAAAGTGAAATTAACCGTGATACATCAGAGCTTCACCTTCATATAATTAAAAAAGTGATGTTTGAATCTACATTTCCACCAAAGTCGCGGAACTTCAAACAGACGCTTGAATTTGACGTCACTGCTTAATTTCTGTTAGTTCATGGGTCCCCAGCCACCGGTCCGGGGCCCAAAACCGGTCCGCGGGTCATCTTCTACCGGGCCTCAGAGGATCTTTTAAAAAGTATTTTATTTTTCATTTTATAGTTTATCACTACTTCCTTGTGCTTTATTATGAAAATATTGTACCACTTAACCAAATAAACAGCAAATTCAAGCAAAAAAAGAGCTAAAAAATATGCACAATAATCAGTTGTATGCATGTTACGTTGTTGTTATTGCCGCTACCCAACCCAAAATTGTGACTGTACCGGTCCTTACAAGAAAAAAGGTTGGAGACCACTGTGTTAGTTGATTGGTCGATCGTCTCTCAAGCTTGTGTCAAGCAGAAACAAACACTGAAATTTTTGACCTAGTTGCTGCAGTGAATTGAGATGGAGCTGGGGCACTAGCTGGCGCTAGCCTGGCTAGGAAAAACTACTGGTGTATTTTATCATATTATAGCAAAAAGCATATTTATCCTCATTCAGAATGTATGGTTTTAGCTTTTTGTTCATATTGGATTGTGTGGATTCAGAAAGTTACACAGTGTACCTTTAACTGAACTGATACCCCTGATACCCCCTAACTGATGTATTTAATTTTAATTTAAAGAGGGGGTGTTGTGCTTCTGTGATGTAAAAATTCTTATCTCATAGCATATATAGATAAATATGGTGCATTGTGTTAGCTTCGAAATACCGATTTTTTTCAGAAAAAAGCTTAGAAAGGCATTTATTCAGTTGCATTGGCATCTTCAACACTGGGAATCCCTCCTCCTTCCGCTCCCCGCTTAGACCCGCCCACTGGGCGCGTTCACGACTCAGCACCTCGCTCGGAGGCCAAAACTACAAGCACATAGCGCATATTCTGTCGTATATTTTTCTACACTGAATTAAAATGGCACTCCCCATTGTACAACCCTACGCGTACGATCCCCCATCCGACACAGAACTTGAATTTTCACAGGAACCAGAGAGAGTACGGAGGCAGTTACAGGATGCATCGGCTTGGTACGATCACAACATAATATGTTTTATATTCATTCACGTTCATGTTACTAGCCACGTTTTGCAATAAGCATATTATGAACACAGGTGTACTTGTGGAAATTGTCACACGATGCCAACAGAGGCAGAAAACGTCTGCTGCCAGGAGATTCCACAGGTAGGTTTGGTAAATAGTGCTCATAAAAAATAACAGCACACAGCATGGAATCATAGTGACATTGCATAATCCTTTTGAATTACATTTTACATTTATGAACTAACTACTACTTCAAGTAAGCCTTATTTTCATTTTTGCATCTAGCTCAATCAACTATCTGTAACTAGGCCTACACTTCTGTCTCTAATTTCATTTACTGTATTTTATTGTTTTATATTCTTACATATTTGATGTTACACGTTTTATTTAGTTCACATTGATTCTCATTTTTACATCCCTCCCAATCAATAACTTTCTTTGGACCTAGAATTTGGGGCTTTTGCCTCCAAGTAATTAATTTGCTGTTTGTTTTTTTTTCATTATTATTTATTTTTATTAGGCAATATAATTGATAAAATTCAATCAACTGTTTTATCTGGTGAATATTGTAATTTGGCATTTGTCAATGATGAAATGACTAAAGAAAATAAACAATCATTAGTTTATAATTCAGTGTCATTTCTTTATAGGTTGTCAGGAGAATTAATCAGATGCCTACACCACCAGCTTGCATCACCAGTCACCCTGGCTTTCAAGTAAACTGTCTAAATATTTATGCTCTGCAAAATATGAACAACATCTACAGAGCAGATTATGGACCAGTTCGCAGACGAACAGAAGAGGAGTATGTTATAAAAATGACATTATAATGGACATGAAACAATAAAACTCTTTATTATTATTTACATCTATTATTTTTTTATATTTACAGGCGATTTAGATTTGTTGCATATCGCAGCATTGTCAGCTGGTGCTGGGGATTACTTGGTGCAAGAATTCGAGTGGTCATCCCATCATGTGCAGTCATCAGGATTCGGCAGGAGTTCCAGATCTTGATGGAAACTATGTTGGGTTCCGGCCGGTTGACTATGTGCCACCCCTGGATTAAACCTTGACACATGTGCGGCTACAATGTCTTCTTTTGAAGGCCTCTCAAACTGTGCAGAGAGATCCTCAGGAACTGGTACTTTCCGCAGCTCATCCACAAAAGGTGTTGGATTCGCAAGTACCTCTGCAAAAACTAACTCCATCAGATCCTTCACATAACCTGTGGAAAAATAGTGTGATAACTTGTAATTTTATATAGTGTTAGAGTGCATGTTGTAATAAAGTTTCTTACCAAATGTGGCCTCAGTTTTAATTGGTCTTGCAGTTGGTCGCCCCTTTGTGGATTTAGGAAACAACACTTTGAATAGCAGTTGTCCTTTTGATGTTGCTTGCTCTCTATTCACATTCTCATTGTGGTGCATCACAGCCAAATTTGTCTAAACCAAGTTAAGTGGCAAGCAGATAAACTTTTAATTGTAAAGTATATATTTGTACACAGATTCTTTTATCCAAGCAAAATGTATATACCTGCACATCATTCCAATGTAAGGGAAGACAACATTCTTTGGTGTGAAACGCAGAATGACACTGTGAAATGATTCAAGAGAAGAAGTCTGGTAGGCTGAGCTAAGCTTGGCAACATCACGGAGGATTCTTTTATTTAGAAGCATCTTCTCCAGTTTGTATAATGCCATGGTGGCCTATAAACACAAAACACAATTTGATCAAAGATCCTATAAATTGTAATGCATGATAATAAAACTCATACCTGGTTTAAAACCATTTATGCGGATCTCTGGAAACCTTCACAGCATGTTCACACTTTTGGAAACAGTGGATCTTCATGAGTGTGAACGTCTTGAACATGATTGACCAGAGAAGTCCACTTGGCCACTTTTTCTGGTCCAGTTTTAGAAGAAGCTGCTGCCCAGTACTGTGGTTTTTTATACCTGGCAGCCACTTCTTCACAATCTCACACTCTTTGTTTTTGGACAATGCATCTAACTTCTTGGATAGTCCTGCAAATAGCACACATACAGGATTGAAATAAGATAATTTGAAAACAATAAGTTTATAAAATTAGAAATTGTCATACCTTTCACCAAATGCCAGACATCATAATATTGTGTTGTTCCTCTGTCACGTAGAAACTTTTGTACCTGAGTGTGTCTGTCAGTGACAATGTAATCAATTTGTACAGACTTTGATTCCAGTAGAGTAAGACTGCGCTTCAGTCCTTCTTTCTCCATATATGCACTCCCTCCAACTTCATTACTCTAAAAACATCGCACAAAGAGAATAGCAATGTGGCCTAATACAAGCATATCGACTAAACTATAACCTACGGGGACATCTGTGATTTCATGTTCTGAAAATATAATTTTGACAACATTAGGAGGTATATGTAGCTAAATACCTGTACAAGTTGAATGTCAAGTATTTTGTTACTTTCCAGCTCCATTATTGTATAGCTGCCAAATTTTGCAGAGTGTCCTGTAATACAGATAATTGAGCATTTCATAAAACAATGTTTTTCAAGTGTACACTAACATATTGATTACACAATAATAAAACTACTTACCTGGAGAATCAGCTCTCATATCACCCCCCACTGCAATTTTGCCTTTGGTTTTCACTTCTTCTAAAACCTTGCTCTGATCCATTTTCCACTTATGATAAATGGCTGGTTCTAGGAAATTGCGTGCATGTCTTCTGAAGGTGACATACTGGTGCACCTTTAGGTTCATAGCTTTGCAGATCTAAAAAAAACAAACAAAATGTTTACTTCACAAAAGTTAGCTCTTTTGGTTATTATTGTATAATAATTTTGATTATACCTTTCCCAGCTGAACAAAAGATGCCCCTGAGAAGTACACTGCAGCTGACAGCTGTACATTTCCGACAGGCGTGCTTCCCTGTATGGGCTGGCTTTGCCACTTTCTGCTGTATGAGCAGTGGGGACAGTACTGGGTATAAGCCACAAACGTTCCACATCTCCGTTGTTGAAGTTGGCAGTGTTTTTTGCAGATAGGGCAATTCTCAAATAGTTCTCTGAGACAGCTCTCAAAAACAATGTATTTGGCATCCTGATATTCAGTAGCATCCTCCATCTCCCTAAAATACACAAAAAAGTATTTGATACAAGCCCAATGCTTTACTTTATGTTAGACTAAGCTCTTGGTTACAGAAAGGCTTAACTTACGTTAGGTCAGACATGTCTGTAATGGATGCCCCAGGTTCATAACTTGAATCGTGAGGTAAAGGCACTGAAAAAGAGGTGTTCTCATCACTTTCCTCTTGCTCCTCCTCCTCTATGTCCAACCGTGGCCTTTTCTGTGGTCTTTCACCATACCCTGATGTAGAGGGTTTCACAGGTGTTGAGGACAGTTGTAAACGTGGCTGCTCTGTAACAGTGCCTCTGCTGAAGGTGGAGACTGTAGCTTGCGTACCTATACAAAAATGTTTCCTTGTTAGTTACACACTTCAATTGTAATTTCACATAACATATGAGACGCACCTTTACTTCGATAATGTTCCCTGAGGGTTCCAAGGGATAACTGTGTTGCTACTGTTCTTGTGGTAATCAATGGCTGTGCTTGCTGTTCGGCTGTAACAGTAACACTAGGACCCACAGTTGAATGGCTGGAACCAACAGGTGTGTCCTGGAATCAAATTGTAAGGCATTATATTAGAAATAACTAATAATATAATATGCAAGCTGAGACACACTGCTGAAGACAAACATAAAAGTGGAATAACAATGACATTACAGATTGTCACCCTAGAAAACCAAATTTTTGGAACATGTCATAAATCCAATAAGCTACTATTGTGCTGCGTTCCAGGCAACTGGGAACTGGGATATTTCCCACTTGAAAAATACCAGTTCCCAGTTCAAAGCGTTCCAACCAAATCAACTTGTACGTAAACATTATGGCTGCTAACCTTGCTAACCTTTAGGCTAAACAAAAGTAACGGTAAATGACTTTTAACCAATGTTTACATGGTTTTTGTGTCAGATAAATGTATTATGGTGATTGTTGAGCTCGTATGTGAAGTGGGGCTTCCTCGACCAGGTCCCAGTTCACAAGTGGTATTTACCAGTTTGAGTGGCGTTCCAGCGAATTTTTACAAGTTGCAAGTGGGAAATAGCCCAGTTCCCAGTTGCCTGGAACGCACCATTATTTTCCTGCTGTGGTAACTTTTACACACGCTGCCTGTATAACGTTATAAACAGGCTCAGTGTATGTTACAACTGAAGTCAAAAGTAGAATAACGTTTTTGTACTGGGGCTATTTGCCAGTAAATGCTACGTGCATTGATTACACTCAACGTTAATGCGCTGTTGACCTGCGTTATTCAGAGGTGACATAAATAGCAATAGCCTACCAAACGAAAGCGTAAAACCGTAGCTAGCACTAGTTGTTGTAATTACATAATTTGCAAATCTTCCCAAACGTTTGGAGACTTACGAGCTTGTATTTATTGTTGGAATGGCGTCTTTCTTCAGAGTTAGGATTTCATTGTTCCACTGTCAAACAAGCTTTTGTTCATGAAGCAGTCGTCGCGAAATGGCGTGGACATAATAACACACTTTCTTCGATGGAGGACGGTCAGAATAACAAACTCAAGCCACTTTTCCTTAGTTGCCTCGTCTTTTGGAAGCGAAAAAAGTGGTGTCCCGGTGGGCATTCAAAAATGCACTTTTTTCCTGGGCTCATTTTCGAAAGACAAAGTAAAAAGAAATGCAGAGTAAATGCTGATGCGAATCCGCTATCTTTCACGGCAGTTCTGCGAGGGAGAGATGCGCAGTACCTGAGGGGAGGGGCGAGCAGGAGCAGGCAGGGCGCGTGCACAGCAGTGAAAAACTTCTGTTTGCGTAGGCTTCTGGGCGTGGCGGAGAACAAGGGCGTGGCGGAGAACAACAGGGCGTTAAGACGGTTCGAATAGTATTCGAATACTTGGCGGCAGAGATCGCAAATGCTCAAACATGCATGAATTAAATAGAAAACCATTCAGGCACAGTTTTGATGAAGGATAAACGCTGTAACATGGTAGAAACCTCCAAAAGTTGATTTTGCATGACACCCCTCTTTAATGTTTTGTATACATGTAGCATATGTTTAATTATTTTTTTTTGTCAAATAAAACTACTTAGGGGGCCTCATTTATCAACTATTCGCTGATGTGCAAAATAGCTAATTAAACACTAAAAGAGGAGCAAAATCCTGACTTACTGACATTTGTGACTTACACTGCAGTAACTAAATTTGAGATGGTTTTGTGAAGGATGTTACATGTGCATTTTCTAATAGTAACTAGGACTAGGAGACATATTTGGAAGTTACTGCATTTGATGTATACTATTGCTAAAAAACCCTGACAAACCTAACCCTGAAGCTTTTATTTATTCCATCAATTTGAATTTGATTTTCCAATAGGCTGCAACCCTTGTCCTAAATGATAATCATGCACCCTAAACATTTGTGATGGATAATGTTCAAGACATAACGAAAAAGAGTAGCACGTTTGTGTAAAGCTGTCAATTGAGCGCCTGCTGCTGCACTCCCTCATAAACACTGGTAAAGTTTAGCTTCCAGCACACTCATCTCCGACAGGACAACTGTTTGGACTAGGGATGCCACCGATCCAGCTTTTTCAGCTCCGATACCGATCCCCGATACTTTGCTTTAAGTATCTACAGATGCCCGATATCAACCGATACTAATGTAATAGCTGAAATTGCTTCTCTTTCTTTTTAAAACAAAAGACATTTTGTCATATATTGTTATGAACTGTTATTTATAGTGCAAGTCACAACTTAACAGCTTAATCTGAATAAAATGTCCAATAAAATGAGACGTTCTTGATCAACACCAGCCAATAAACTAGTCTAATTTTGCCCAATTAAAGGCACAAATATGGTATCGGCTGAACCGATATCATGGAGCCGATACCCGATCCAGAAAGTTTGCTCGATCGACACCGATATTCGATCCCAGTATCGGATCGGTGCATCCCTAGTTTGGACATGGCATCAGGTACTTTTGAGTCAAACATGTTGCTGGGAATATAAAATAAATTAAATATTTTAAAGTAACAGTTACCTATCTTATCTATCTGGAACCCTTTTCATGTTAAGATATTGGAGAAAAACAGACCAACTTGACAAACATTTGAAGCTGATTAGTTGAAGCATCATATCTTTAGAACACAAGTAGAATACTAATTCTTGCTCAAAATCAGTTGATAAAAAAGCTTAGACATCTTTGACGTCCACAAATGCCCAAAGTATCTACAAATCAAATTTGTTTGTCTTTTTGCTAAAACACACCATTGTAGACCCTTCAGTGCTTCAATGTTTTAGTTCTCACGTTTGGCTTCTGCCCAAACCACTATGTTGCACTGTGATTGGTTTGCAAGATTTGAATGAAACAGTAGAGATTTGGTGAAAGTTTCATCAAGGCCTACAAATTGCCGATTTGGACCATAGAAAAAAGTGGACATACTGTACAGTGAAAACAAATCAGTTTGACGACAAAAAACTCTATATATTGACAAAAACTAAACTACTCTAGATTTTTTGTAAAAGACTAGAAGTGTCACATACACGTATTAAACACAGTAAAATGCTTCCTGTTGGTTTTTAAAAGGGTTCTTTTTTTTTCCAAACTTAGCATAAAGTGCATTATTAATTAATTAATTAATGCTGTTTGGTTGCCTGACCAGCCAGTCCCTCCTACCTTCTGTCAGCATGTCGCTATTTCTGTGTAATTTCCAGGTTTTTCTGTGATTGGTTGACTGACCCGGGGCTCTGATTCCATACCCTTTGTAAAGTTGTTTGTTAAAGCGTGTAGGCAAGTGTTTTGGGTCAATATGTCAGGAATCTGAGGGCCAGCAAAATTTGCTCTGAGGCCCACATTTGGCCCCAGGACGCAGTTTGGACATGCCTGATCTACCGGTACATGTCTTTCACTGTTTTAAAGCTAAATTATTGAATGAAAAAAATCTAAATTTACCCTTATAATGTATATTTAGCACAGAGATAACAGAAATAGTAAAGATTTGTAAATGTCTGACTTCTGACTTCCCTCTAAAAACTTGACTGTTGTCCGCCTCACTCTAAACAAAACATATGAAACCCTTTGAGACAATAAACAACAATACATCCAACTCGCTCCTATATTGGAGTGTTTCCTATGGAATATCTCTGATAGTTAGCCCTGTACAGCGCCCACTGCCGCCCACTCCACTGGCCATTACCAGCATGCCTGATCATTTTAATAGTCCCTCCGTACACGCGCTCCCTGACTCGTGGTGCTTGGGCAAACAGCTCAGGTCCCAGGAGGTAAACACAGAATACATGGAGGAGATATTGTGGTTTCTCCATGGCCTGGCTGTATGTTGTTGACTGTCCCAACGTGCCCAGAATATTGGGGTGCGGTGTGAGGAGGGGCAGTAAACAGACTTGGAGGAGTTGAAAAACACCAGGGACCGTAGATAGGGTGGATGTTGTGGATGGAAGTCATGTCTGTCTCCACGTCACACATAATTGCCCCCAGTGTGACTCTGCGACGCTGAGAGGGAAACAAAGCAACCCCTCCACACACTCAGCCTGCTCTTTGAAAAGGTTGTTATTACTTTTCTAATTTAAATGTTGCTTATTAAATTTAAACNGTTCGCAGACGAACAGAAGAGGAGTATGTTATAAAAATGACATTATAATGGACATGAAACAATAAAACTCTTTATTATTATTTACATCTATTATTTTTTTATATTTACAGGCGATTTAGATTTGTTGCATATCGCAGCATTGTCAGCTGGTGCTGGGGATTACTTGGTGCAAGAATTCGAGTGGTCATCCCATCATGTGCAGTCATCAGGATTCGGCAGGAGTTCCCAGATCCTGATGGAAACTATGTTGGGTTCCGGCCGGTTGACTATGTGCCACCCCTGGATTAAACCTTGACACATGTGCGGCTACAATGTCTTCTTTTGAAGGCCTCTCAAACTGTGCAGAGAGATCCTCAGGAACTGGTACTTTCCGCAGCTCATCCACAAAAGGTGTTGGATTCGCAAGTACCTCTGCAAAAACTAACTCCATCAATCCTTCACATAACCTGTGGAAAAATAGTGTGATAACTTGTAATTTTATATAGTTGTTAGAGTGCATGTTGTAATAAAGTTTCTTACCAAATGTGGCCTCAGTTTAATTGGTCTTGCAGTTGGTCGCCCCTTTGTGGATTTAGGAAACAACACTTTGAATAGCAGTTGTCCTTTTGATGTTGCTTGCTCTCTATTCACATTCTCATTGTGGTGCATCACAGCCAAATATTGTCTAAACCAAGTTAAGTGGCAAGCAGATAAACTTTTAATTGTAAAGTATATATTTGTACACAGATTCTTTTATCCAAGCAAAATGTATATACCTGCACATCATTCCAATGTAAGGAAGACAACATTCTTTGTGTAAAACGCAGAATGACACTGTGAAATGATTCAAGAGAAGAAGTCTGGTAGGCTGAGCTAAGCTTGGCAACATCACGGAGGATTCTTTTATTTAGAAGCATCTTCTCCAGTTTGTATAATGCCATGGTGCCTATAAACACAAACACAATTTGATCAAAGATCCTATAAATTGTAATGCATGATAATAAAACTCATACCTGGTTTAAACCATTTATGCGGATCTCTGGAAACCTTCACAGCATGTTCACACTTTGGAAACAGTGGATCTTCATGAGTGTGAACGTCTTGAACATGATTGACCAGAGAAGTCCACTTGGCCACTTTTTCTGGTCCAGTTTTAGAAGAAGCTGCTGCCCAGTACATGTGGTTTTTTATACCTGGCAGCCACTTCTTCACAATCTCACACTCTTTGTTTTTGGACAATGCATCTAACTTCTTGGATAGTCCTGCAAAATAGCACACATACAGGATTGAAATAAGATAATTTGAAAACAATAAGTTTATAAAATTAGAAATTGTCATACCTTTCACCAAATGCCAGACATCATAATATTGTGTTGTTCCTCTGTCACGTAGAAACTTTTGTACCTGAGTGTGTCTGTCAGTGACAATGTAATCAATTTGTACAGACTTTGATTCCAGTAGAGTAAGACTGCGCTTCAGTCCTTCTTTCTCCATATATGCACTCCCTCCAACTTCATTACTCTAAAAACATCGCACAAAGAGAATAGCAATGTGGCCTAATACAAGCATATCGACTAAACTATAACCTACGGGGACATCTGTGATTTCATGTTCTGAAAATATAATTTTGACAACATTAGGAGGTATATGTAGCTAAATACCTGTACAAGTTGAATGTCAAGTATTTTGTTACTTTCCAGCTCCATTATTGTATAGCTGCCAAATTTTGCAGAGTGTCCTGTAATACAGATAATTGAGCATTTCATAAAACAATGTTTTTCAAGTGTACACTAACATATTGATTACACAATAATAAAACTACTTACCTGGAGAATCAGCTCTCATATCACCCCCACTGCAATTTTGCCTTTGGTTTTCACTTCTTCTAAAACCTTGCTCTGATCCATTTTCCACTTATGATAAATGGCTGGTTCTAGGAAATTGCGTGCATGTCTTCTGAAGGTGACATACTGGTGCACCTTTAGGTTCATAGCTTTGCAGATCTAAAAAAAACAAACAAAATGTTTACTTCACAAAAGTTAGCTCTTTTGGTTATTATTGTATAATAATTTTGATTATACCTTTCCCAGCTGAACAAAAGATGCCCCTGAGAAGTACACTGCAGCTGACAGCTGTACATTTCCGACAGGCGTGCTTCCCTGTATGGGCTGGCTTTGCCACTTTCTGCTGTATGAGCAGTGGGGACAGTACTGGGTATAAGCCACAAACGTTCCACATCTCCGTTGTTGAAGTTGGCAGTGTTTTTTGCAGATAGGGCAATTCTCAAATAGTTCTCTGAGACAGCTCTCAAAAACAATGTATTTGGCATCCTGATATTCAGTAGCATCCTCCATCTCCCTAAAATACACAAAAAAGTATTTGATACAAGCCCAATGCTTTACTTTATGTTAGACTAAGCTCTTGGTTACAGAAAGGCTTAACTTACGTTAGGTCAGACATGTCTGTAATGGATGCCCCAGGTTCATAACTTGAATCGTGAGGTAAAGGCACTGAAAAAGAGGTGTTCTCATCACTTTCCTCTTGCTCCTCCTCCTCTATGTCCAACCGTGGCCTTTTCTGTGGTCTTTCACCATACCCTGATGTAGAGGGTTTCACAGGTGTTGAGGACAGTTGTAAACGTGGCTGCTCTGTAACAGTGCCTCTGCTGAAGGTGGAGACTGTAGCTTGCGTACCTATACAAAAATGTTTCCTTGTTAGTTACACACTTCAATTGTAATTTCACATAACATATGAGACGCACCTTTACTTCGATAATGTTCCCTGAGGGTTCCAAGGGATAACTGTGTTGCTACTGTTCTTGTGGTAATCAATGGCTGTGCTTGCTGTTCGGCTGTAACAGTAACACTAGGACCCACAGTTGAATGGCTGGAACCAACAGGTGTGTCCTGGAATCAAATTGTAAGGCATTATATTAGAAATAACTAATAATATAATATGCAAGCTGAGACACACTGCTGAAGACAAACATAAAAGTGGAATAACAATGACATTACAGATTGTCACCCTAGAAAACCAAATTTTTGGAACATGTCATAAATCCAATAAGCTACTATTGTGCTGCGTTCCAGGCAACTGGGAACTGGGATATTTCCCACTTGAAAAATACCAGTTCCCAGTTCAAAGCGTTCCAACCAAATCAACTTGTACGTAAACATTATGGCTGCTAACCTTGCTAACCTTTAGGCTAAACAAAAGTAACGGTAAATGACTTTTAACCAATGTTTACATGGTTTTTGTGTCAGATAAATGTATTATGGTGATTGTTGAGCTCGTATGTGAAGTGGGGCTTCCTCGACCAGGTCCCAGTTCACAAGTGGTATTTACCAGTTTGAGTGGCGTTCCAGCGAATTTTTACAAGTTGCAAGTGGGAAATAGCCCAGTTCCCAGTTGCCTGGAACGCACCATTATTTTCCTGCTGTGGTAACTTTTACACACGCTGCCTGTATAACGTTATAAACAGGCTCAGTGTATGTTACAACTGAAGTCAAAAGTAGAATAACGTTTTTGTACTGGGGCTATTTGCCAGTAAATGCTACGTGCATTGATTACACTCAACGTTAATGCGCTGTTGACCTGCGTTATCAGAGTGACATAACATAGCAATAGCCTACCAAACGAAAGCGTAAAACCGTAGCTAGCCACTAGTTGTGTAATTACATAATTTGCAAATCTTCCAACGTTTGGAGACTTACCGAGCTTGTATTTATTGTTGGAATGGCGTCTTTCTCAGAGTTAGCGATTTCATTGTTCCACTGTCAAACAAGCTTTTGTTCATGAAGCAGTCGTCGCGAAAATGCGTGGAACATAAATAACACACTTTCTTCGATGGAGGACGGTCAGAATAAACAAACTCAAGCCACTTTTCCTTAGTTGCCTCGTCTTTGGAAGCGAAAAATGGTGTCCCCGTGGGCATTCAAAATGCACTTTTTTCCCTGGGCTCATTTCGAAGACAAAGTAAAAAGAAAGCAGAGTAAATGCTGATGCAATCCGCTATCTTTCACGGCAGTTCTGCGAGGGAGAGATGCGCAGTACCTGAGGGAGGGCCGAGCAGGAGCAGCAGGCGCGTGCACAGCAGTGAAAACACTTCCTGTTTGCGTAGCTTCTGGGCGTGGCGGAGAACAAAGGGCTGGCGGAGAACAACAGGGCGTTAAGACGGTCGAATAGTATTCGAATACTTGCGGCAGAGATCGCAAAATGCTCAAACATGCATGAATTAAATAGAAAACCACTTCAGGCACAGTTTTGATGAAGGATAAACGCTGTAACATGTAGAAACCTCCAAAAAGTTGATTTGCATGACACCCCCTCTTTAATGTTTTGTATACATGTAGCATATGTTTAATTATTTTTTTTTGTCAAAATAAAACTACTTAGGGGGCCTCATTTATCAACTATTCGCTGATGTGCAAAATAGCTAATTAAACACTAAAAGAGGAGCAAAATCCTGACTTAACTGACATTTGTGACTTACACTGCAGTAACTAAATTTGAGATGGTTTTGTGAAGGATGTTACATGTGCATTTTCTAATAGTAACTAGGACTAGGAGACATATTTGGAAGTTACTGCATTTGATGTATACTATTGCTAAAAAACCCTGACAACCTAACCCTGAAGCTTTTATTTATTCCATCAATTTGAATTTGATTTTCCAATAGGCTGCAACCCTTGTCCTAAATGATAATCATGCACCCTAAACATTTGTGATGGATAATGTTCAAGACATAACGAAAAAGAGTAGCACGTTTGTGTAAAGCTGTCAATTAGCGCCTGCTGCTGCACTCCCTCATAAACACTAAAGATTAGCTTCCAGCACACTCATCTCCGACAGGACAACTGTTTGGACTAGGGATGCCACCGATCCAGCTTTTCAGCTCCGATACCGATCCCGATACTTTGCTTTAAGTATCTACAGATGCCCGATATCAACCGATACTAATGTAATAGCTGAAATTGCTTCCTTTCTTTTTAAAACAAAAGACATTTTGTCATATATTGTTATGCAACTGTTATTATAGTGCAAGTCACAACTTAACAGCTTAATCTGAATAAAATGTCCAATAAAATGAGACGTTCTTGATCAACACCAGCCAATAAACTAGTCTAATTTTGCCCAATTAAAGGCACAAATATGGTATCGGCTGAACCGATATCATGGAGCCGATACCCGATCCAGAAAAGTTTGCTCGATCGACACCGATATTCGATCCCAGTATCGGATCGGTGCATCCCTAGTTTGGACATGGCACATCAGGTACTTTTGAGTCAAACATGTTGCTGGGAATATAAAATAAATTAAATATTTTAAAGTAACAGTTACCTATCTTATCTATCTGGAACCCTTTTCATGTTAAGATATTGGAGAAAAACAGACCAACTGACAAACATTTGAAGCTGATTAGTTGAAGCATCATATCTTTAGAACACAAGTAGAATACTAATTCTTGCTCAAAATCAGTTGATAAAAAAGCTTAGACATCTTTGACGTCCACAAATGCCCAAAGTATCTACAAATCAAATTTGTTTGTCTTTTTGCTAAAACACACCATTGTAGACCCTTCAGTGCTTCAATGTTTTAGTTCTCACGTTTGGCTTCTGCCCAAACCACTATGTTGCACTGTGATTGGTTTGCAAGATTTGAATGAAACAGTAGAGATTTGGTGAAAGTTTCATCAAGGCCTACAAATTGCCGATTTGGACCATAGAAAAAAGTGGACATACTGTACAGTGAAAACCAAATCAGTTTGACGACAAAACTCTATATATTGACAAAAATAAACTACTCTAGATTTTTGTAAAAGACTAGAAGTGTCACATACACGTATTAAACACAGTAAAATGCTTCCTGTTGGTTTTAAAAGGGTTCTTTTTTTTTCCAAACTTAGCATAAAGTGCATTATTAATTAATTAATTAATGCTGTTTGGTTGCCCTGACCAGCCAGTCCCTCCTACCTTCTGTCAGCATGTCGCTATTCTGTGTAATTTCCAGGTTTCTGTGATTGGTTGACTGACCCGGGGCTCTGATTCCATACCCTTTGTAAAGTTGTTTGTTAAAGCGTGTAGGCAAGTGGTTTGGGTCAATATGTCAGGAATCTGAGGGCCAGCAAAATTTGCTCTGAGGCCCACATTTGGCCCCAGGACGCAGTTTGGACATGCCTGATCTACCGGTACATGTCTTTCACTGTTTTAAAGCTAAATTATTGAATGAAAAAAATCTAAATTTACCCTTATAATGTATATTTAGCACAGAGATAACAGAAATAGTAAAGATTTTGTAAATGTCTGACTTCTGACTTCCTCTCAAAAACTTGACTGTTGTCCGCCTCACTCTAAACAAACCATATGAAACCCTTTGAGACAATAAACAACAATACATCCAACTCGCTCCTATATTGGAGTGTTTCCTATGGAATATCTCTGATAGTTAGCCCTGTACAGCATGTCAGCGCCCACTGCCCATCTTCCACTGGCCATTACCCAGCATGCCTGATCATTTTAATAGTCCCTCCGTACACGCGCTCCCTGACTCGTGGTGCTTGGGCAAACAGCTCAGGTCCCAGGAGGTAAACACAGAATACATGGAGGAGATATTGTGGTTTCTCCATGGCCTGGCTGTATGTTGTTGACTGTCCCAACGTGCCCAGAATATTGGGGGTGCGGTGTGAGGAGGGGGCAGTAAACAGACTTGGAGGAGTTGAAAAACACCAGGGACCGTAGATAGGGTGGATGTTGTGGATGGAAGTCATGTCTGTCTCCACGTCACACATAATTGCCCCCAGTGTGACTCTGCGACGCTGAGAGGGAAAACAAAGCAACCCCTCCACACACTCAGCCTGCTCTTTGAAAAGGTTGTTATTACTTTTCTAATTTAAATGTTGCTTATTAAATTTAAACTTATACATCACGCCTTAGTGCAGTCTTCATTTGGAATGCGCTCTAGGTTCACTAGTTTTTATCTGTTTCTGCTTGGGGCTGGTAAAATACATTGTGCATTCTAGACTAACACAAGGAAGTCCAGAATGCCAAAGAAATTACAAAAAATAAAAATATGCATAGGTAGTGCATTTTGGTCATGGCAAGCCCAACAATGATTTCAGCTCACTTCATAAGCCTGTTTGCTTACACTTTAGGCCCCTTAACTCCGATAATGAAATAATTCAGTGAACTGTTATATTTTGTCAATGAATATTTATCTAAAACATATTTATTAGTGTGCACCAATCCGATACTTGAATATTTACTATTGTATTGATGGTCTTGCCTACTATCTTGTCTCTCTTGCAAAAGAGATTCTGAATCTCAGTGGAACTTCCTGGTTAAATAAAGGTAAATAAAATTAAATAAATATTGGTGCCCATCCATGAACATTTTTTGGATTGGTCTCCTGATATCTCAGTATATAAGTTTTATTCACATTGCTAAGTTGTTACTTGCAAAATACAGTACTCTATGTGACCTATTTTCTAATTCTTTAACTGATTTTTTTTTATTATTATTAAATAGCAATGATACCGGTCATTATCTGGTATCAACAAATACTTAAAGCCCTCATATTTACAGTATGTCCAAAATCCTTTTCAAGCATGTCACACTTTCTATTTTTTCGTAATGCAACCAACTATTAACCAACTATTAAACGTCATGAGTGAAAGAGGATGAGTGCTTCAGTGGGTCAATAAAATGTAGAAATTCTTCAGGATCAAAATGACGGACACTGACAATACAAGACACTCTGGTTACCTTTATTAACAGTGGACTTGCCTACGCGTTTCATCTGCGTGGGGCCTTCTTCAGTCAACCCTGCCTCGGATTTTCTCTTTCTAATTACATTTAATTTTAGTTTCATTTTCAACCATTCTCAACCCCTGACTGGGATTGTTGTTATTTTTTTCCTTCAAAGATAGATTTTTCAAATCAAATTTGTACAACTATGTTTTCTCAGTAGTCAGCTAAATTCTGCTGTTTTTCAGTTTTGCAGTGAATTCATAATGTCCATGTTAATCAGTGTAATTTAATAATGTTCTTTGTAAAAATACAGCTGAGATTCAGAAGCTATTTTTGAGGGAGGAGACAAAGTAGGGCCTACATGTTTTTAGAGGTAGAGAAACCAGAGCACCTGGAGGAAACCTGCTCAGACACAGGGAGAGCATGCAATCTCCAAATAGCTGCCCGGGAGTCAAACCCAGGACTTTCTTACAATGAGGCCTAACTACCGGCAAAGCAGTTTCGCTGTGTGATTGTTATAAGACAGGCCTTGTCCATTTTGTCTTATAGCACACTAATATTACAGCTACTTTACTCATAATTTTGTACTTGAAAAGTTGAGTTTGACTTATCTATTCTATACCATCTAAACTCCTTCAATAATAGTGCTTTTGATTCTTGCTCTGCAGGTCAGAAAGCCAATGGCTAATAGGAGCTAATTCAGTGAAACCTGAAAAAGCGGCTTTTCTCCTTTGTAATCTTCACCCAGGTCTGATTAGCATCTGTTAATCCCTGGCTTTAAATTCATAATTAAACTAATTACACAGTGTCTCCACACACTTTCATCTCTCTGGCCCTCAGTCCAACGCACAACTAGCAAGGTTATCGTCCGTGAGTTGGAATCTGACGAACGCTAAAGGCCTGCACAGTCGCTCACAGTTTAAATATTTTACTTCTAATCTGCTGCTCAGCTATGTTCTCAGAGCTTTGTGGAATTTGGCTTTTCATGGTCGCAGGTTTAGGGTCTTGAAGGCCACCACAGCTAACCTCGCTAACCAGAAGGTAACATAGGCAAAGCAGGCAAAATTATCATTTGTTAATTCAGACTGACGAAAGTCCAGCTAATTATCTGCTATGTCTTATGAAAATCTCGATGACACTAAGGTTTATTTTTGACAAGGCTGTTTTAAATTACATTATAGGCCACACATATATAAATGGGGGAAAATGTAAACTCATTCAAAATTATGGCTAAAATTAAATGTTCAGATTCACCTTGGAATCATTATGCGCTGCTGTGGTTTGAAAACAAAAGAGAAAACAAGTGAACTGAATAATTCTACCACCACATTTTGTTTTTGGTAATGTTTCATGCAAATAATGTAAAAAAAGTGCAGAAAAATGTTTTCCCTGTGACACAACAAACAAATAAAAGTTGAGTGAATGAATCAAAATTCAACTGAGCAATGTTATACCTCATTTAAAAGTAAAGTTTTCCACAACATGAATTTATTTTTCTGACTAAAAATCATTTTTGGGGTTGTGGTTTGCTCTGGTTTTGCTATGCTTTGTTCCACCTTGTGATGTAATTAAATCATACAGTAGTTTTAGTTGGTTTACAGTAGATTTATTTTTCCATTGCTGCATTTTTGCAGCATTAGCATATCAGGCAAGATTGGTGTGCTTTGCTACAATTTTTTGTAATTGGTTCTGATGCTTGGAATTTCAAAGTGGGGCTGCTTCTTAGCTTATTTAAAGAACAGAAACAATGCACCAAAAATGTATGTAATTGCTATTTAATGATATCGGCATGAACAAAGTGTTTTGATTTCACAAAAAGCAGATAGCCTAACTATACAAGATGTGTGTGAATGAAGCAAAAATACTAAAAACACTTTCTAGTATGTTTGCGATGAGGAAAAAACTTTAAAGATGGGGTCCCTAACATTTTTTTCCATCAAAAATTACAGTGTAGATGTAAGACTTATAGTGTAAATGTAAAACATGCTGCTTTGCACTCTCTAAATTAAATTATGAAGTAATTTATCTGTCATAGATGGCTAAAAACAGCGCTCTGATTGGCTGTGTTTGGGTGGTCCACTTTAGTTTCACTTAGTTACTTGTAAAAAAGATGTTTTCAGGCTACAGTTTCAGCCCACAATGAACACGTGTTTATATTAACTTTTTGCTGAAGGATTCGTAAGTGCAATGAGGTAGTTGGACAGATTTAAACATCCCAGTTTTTAAAGTGAAAATCAGGTACCTCAGCTTTAACGTCAATTGAAAGTTTGCATGACATAGTCCTTTAAAGGTGAATATAAGTCATATTTTATTTTATATTCCAACTATTCTTATGTTTATGACTGTAACTGTATGAATCCATCACCAACTCCAATAAACCAGAACAGTAAAAATGTCCACATATACCTCAGCACTCAAACACACATGGCTGTCTGTCCTCTCTCCACTCCAGCAGTAGTTACTTAAACGTGTCTCTGAAAGTTGTTGTCTCGGACGGCTGCGGTGGCTTGATGTTGTTTAGCCTCCTCTCCAGACTCGGGCCTCTGGAGACCTGTCTTTTTGCAGCCATCCCAGCCTCGCGCTCACTGCTCCGCTGCATCTGTATCGCACTAATGATCATGGGAGTGGACAGCTGCTTAATGCACCAGTGTCATCAGCGCGTCTGCCTGATAGCGCCTCCATTGCACTTGACGGGCACTCCGACGCGTGTGCTCCTCCGCAGACGCCACATTTAGCACTCTCGCTAATATGCTCCTGGAACACCTTGGCAAAAGTATATTAGCCGCGTGCCATATCGCATTTGCGGCGTATGATCGCAGATGTAGCTCCGATCATTTGTCAAACGCTCTGCCAGATTCACGAGGCACATCCAAATGACATTATGAGCATGTCCTAAGTGATTTTTAGTGGAGCAGCGAAGGCCCGCATCGTTCAAATCAGTAACAGGCCTCTGTAATATGTGTATGAAACATTAAGGGCTGTGCAACACAATCGGATTTTTAGAAATGTGATGCAGTAACTACAAGCTACTGCATGTGTGTTTGTATTTAGTGATCATTTGGTTAAGTCAAGTTTTGCTCATCATTCCTGTTGGAAGATACAATGTTCAGTGTTTCAAGTGGGCTTTCAAAGTTGAAATGATCTGTTGTAGAAAATGCTTCCAAGGTGAACAAAGTTTTGAAATCTTGATGATATGACTGTCCAAAACAAGCTTCCTAAAGGACGGTCAGTCTCAGAAGAGTATAATCCAGTACCTCAGACTTCTTCCATCAGAATAAAAATGACTTTTGAATGAAAGTTGCAGAGTGTCTTCTAAACTTTTGTTGAGATGAATCATAATACTTGTTAGACAAGATTTCACCTGTAGTCATCTGGACACAGTTAAAAAAAATTGCAATGTTTCGACTTACGAAAGTAACTGTCAGTGACATGTCATGTTGCTATTGCTTCCTTTTTTTCCAATAGACAAAGGCAAGCTGTGTAAACATAGGGTGTGTAAAAGTTGTAATTCATATTTTATAATTTTTCAACTTCCACTTTCGTTTTTGTCCCTAATGAAGCAAAGAGTTTTGCAGCAAAGACAAACATAAAAAACATAAAACACTTACAGGACCTGAGAACAGTACGATACAAATGTATCAATATGCAGGGCAGAAAACACACACATAATGACCTATTATGTTCACAGATATGGGGCAAGAAAAAGTATTTCTTTACTAAATGTAATACTTAATTTGATTTCAAAATACATATGACATAAACACATAAATGTTTTGGTTCTCAAAACCTTCAAATCAGATCAAAGAATGAGCCTCACATGAGTCTCTCATTTGGGTTGCCAGGTCCAACAACATAATTTAGTGTCTTGTTTCTTCTTTCTGATCTAAATGATAACCCTAAACCTTGCATTTGCACCAATTCTTAATCAGTGCTGGTGAGGAAACTCTGGAGCTTCTGAGCTGAACATGAGATATAGTTAGTTCATAAGAAAATATGGGCTAATGCAATGGTACCTTTTATAACCGTTCAGAGCGCAGGCTACACAACACATTCTGAGCTTGTGTAAATGCCTACTCGTCCACAAACAAACTTAGTTTCTTATGGAATCTATCTCTCCTCCCTGTCCACCCTTCACTTTCTATCTTTTTTCTCCTTCAGTTCATGTTTCAGTTTGCTCCCAGGAGCTCGCAGGTCCGTGCCAGACGTGAATTCGCTGAGTGTGCACGAGGAGGCCACATGAGGAGGGACACAGCCATTCAACAAGCAGGCCCCTCTCCTCCTCCGCTGTATGGACACTTCTCCCTCCCTCTCTCTCTCCTCTGTCCTGTTCCATGCTGTCCGTCCTGCCAGGCTACACAGGTCCTCAGGGTGACTGGCTCCTGGCTCATGTCCCTCTCTCTTCCCCCCCTCTCTCCCTCCAGCCTGCCTCTGGGTGCTCTCTGGGGAGAAGACGGTGCGGCCATCCAGTGCCGGTGTGTCTGTCAGCGCGGGGGTGTATACTTGCAGCGTGACAGGCCGACACATCTGGAGCGCATATTCACCACTGTTCACACTCTCTCTCTCTCTCGCACGTCCCAGCGCTGCCACCAGTCGCATTCCTCCGGCTCACTTCAGGGCCCTCTGTCGTCGTCTAGGGAGAGCCCACCTCACACTGTGCTTCAGCGGCAAGTGGAAAGACATACAAGGGAATCGTAGAAGTTAGAGAAGGGGTTTAACTGCCACTCATTCAGCAATCACACACATTTAACAGAGGAGAGCAGTATGGACTGTAAATAAATCACCTCAATAAGTCTGCGTATATCTTCAAAATCCTACGTATACTTGCAAGATAAACTTTACAAAGACATGAATTCATTTAGTTATTTTTTTAAAACATGCTGCCATCACATACATTTTTAAAGTGCTATTTGTACAATAAATACTAGTTACATAACACTATGTGGCCCATTTAGTTGTGAGTAATATTGTTACACTTATTACGGTGAAGATTTACAAGGCTCAGAATGCAGAAATTAAGTAAAGCGTGAACATATTTTAAATTAAATCTAGTGCCCCTTTGATGTAGTATTGTAGGAAATACTCAAGTTATTTAAGTTAATTGAAGTTTCTCGTGCGAAACAATACTGCATACGACACTCTTTTAGTTAGTGACAACACTTACCTTATGACGACTATAGAACTGGTTAAAAAGGACACGTTTTGCTAATAAAGTTTTGCTTAGGCTGTTAGCTGAAAGATTCAACAATACTGCTTGGGAGCCACCACCTGCCAAGTAGCTCTCCAAAGGATTTTGGAAGTATACATATTCTGCTTTTTTGCTACTTTTTGTTTTTTCATTACATGCTTATTTCTATTGTTATTGTCACTTTACATGTCTAATTGTGTTGATGGATAGTGACTAATGTTTCATAAGAGCATCTATCTGTGCCACATTTAACATCAACTTCTTGTGCTTACAAAAAGTATTAGCTCATCGCTATTTTTTGCAAAGGTAGCTCTCATGACAAAATAGGTTGGAGACTCCTGATGTAAAGTATAAAGTTCAGTTATGATTGAGATTGGCAGTTCTGTGTAAAATAAGACAATCGGAGAAAGGATTCCATTTAATTCTTCTTTGTAATTTTTTTATCCTCAATTATCAAGCATTTGCACATGTGTAAAATAGGTTAAGAGGAGCAAAAACTTGACACAGCTGACGTTTTTGTGTCACACAGATGATAGATTGCAACATTTGAGGTGGTGCATATCTGTTTTGTGTATGATGCATTTTTTTTATACTTGCAATTTAGTGCCTGGATTGATAAATGAGGCCTTTAATTTGACCTTGTTACTAAACAAATTAAGAAAAAGTGCACAATTTTGTGAGTTAACAAGATGGCCAAACGAATGAACATGATTCCAAGATGGCCTTCATGACTCCTAATTGCCACATACTGTTTTGAGAAGAAAGCGTGATTGAAAAATGCCTCCACTATCCGCCATAACCCTGCACGCAATGTCCTACACACTCCAAGATTTGTTTTCACCCATTTCCCCTCTTTTTTTCACCCCTTCAGTGGTTCTCGAATGCATGACAGAAATTGGAGCGAGCCGCCAGCAGTGGTGAGCCGCGGTGAGTGCGGCGGTGGGCTGGAGGAGGAGGAGGGTAAATGAGAGGGGCAAAAGTCAGGCTTCTCTCATCCTCTGTATCTCTATCTCCTTTTCCCTGCTCAAACTAATTACGCCAGGCTCTTGGGCTCCTTTTTGGAAACCCCTGACTACTGGTCTAATGAAGTGACACTCTTTCTTCATCCCTGTCTCTCACTCTCTCTCCGCCCTCCCCTCCCTCTCATACCCCCTCTTCCCTCACCCCAGCCAGCCGTGCGCCTTGGCCTGTCTGTTTTCCCAACATTCCTGTGCTGCTGTGTGACTGTGATGGCTTGTCATCTTGTAGGAATGTCCCGCTCTCCCACCTCGTCCCCCTCGATTTGGCGTGAAGCTCCCGGTTTCCGACCCTGCTGCACATGGACACGCAGCTCGTACACACATGGGTTGAAATGTTATGTGTGCCTGCAGATGGTGTCCATTGGGCCGCATACCTACCCCTGGCGCAGGGCCACAACAAGCACAGCCATTCTCATATAGTCCCCCGGCTTGTTTTCCGGCTGTAAGTTATCTTATATTGCAAGACGTTCTGTTACTGTGATCGCTTTAGGTATACTGATATTTTAAGCACAACACACTGCAAATTGAGGCATCATCGTTTATGTAAAAAGCAGCAATGTTAAGGGACACACACTCTTTTTTAATCCTGCTCAAAGATTGCTTCCTCATCAAAATAACAGCTGGAGTTCTGTCTGTAAGATACTATTCTTTTATCCTTTAAGAGTCAAGAAGGACTGCTCTGAATTTTCTAGATTTGTGAGGTCATAGATCGATTGCTAAGATTTCTGCAATGTTTCTAAGTCCATAAATCAACCAGACTTGTTTGGAGTATTTCTGCCACATTAGTGTATCAG
Source organism: Mugilogobius chulae (assembly GCA_038363315.1). Classification (NCBI taxonomy): domain Eukaryota; kingdom Metazoa; phylum Chordata; class Actinopteri; order Gobiiformes; family Gobiidae; genus Mugilogobius; species Mugilogobius chulae. Next base: position 40,837,110 of record CM076398.1, on the reverse strand, counting down.
GCAAGATTAGTTTGATTATTTCACATATGCAACTTTCGTTGCTGTCAATAGATGAGTCATGTTGGACTTATTAGACCTTTTTGTTCAAACACTTAAATTGTGAATGTAAATATTTTTAAGAATATGTTTAAAAGAAAAGTGCAGAAGTGAGTGCATATAGTCCAGCTATTTGAAAGAATTTCTCTAAATTAACTTTTCCCCTGCCAATGACGAAAATTTCCATCATTGCGAGGCCAACCGTCACCTGCCAATGCGTTAATTTCTGTCATTGGCTTTTCATTATATACAACGATAGAGGGCTCTCTGATGCATGTGCTGACTTTGTCTACAGTCAAATACATGATGCAGTTTCATAGATTCACCAGCAGAGGGGTGTATTGCATGAGCACAAGAACACAGAAGAAGTCACATGATCAGAAATTGGACTAAAAACATTGTTGAGTAAGTTTAGAGCACAAAAGACGATTCTACTGGACTAGGACTCTGAGGCATACGCTAGCGATCTAAAAGTTGTCAGAGTAAGTCAAACTAATAAGTAATACTAATAATACTATTTATGCCCCATTAAGAAGCTGAATCTATATAATCTGCATCAGAAAGTAGAAAACTGCTGTGCTGTTTTCCCGTCTGTAACGCTGCTTTTGTTGATTTAAAGATAAAAAAGACACTTGTAATCAATATTTTAATCATTCAAGCCTTGTATTTTTATCCTAAAGACATTATTTCCTTGTAGCAGCTCATCCTCTTTCCCCAAAAAGTAGAACAGAGGAAAATAACACTGTCAAGAAGCTTGATTTAGAAAAAAGACGTTATCTCAAAAGTTCCTCGTCAAATGCTGAAAATCTAATGAAAACAGGAATTCCAAATGTCTTTAAAGGGAACAGATTAATGTAGAGCAACAATTCTTTTTTGTGTGAAAGTAGACACTTGTAGGTCTCATGACTCCAGTTGTTGCACACATTTTTTCTGGATCTGTGAATATTCTTTAAAATGAACAAAAAGGCCTGGCAGGATAGGGCTGGCATTGAAAAAGTTAAATTAATTAATACATAAACCTTACCAAGGGAAAAATACTTTCAATCCAAAACAACAGAAAATTAAATTCCATCCCACTATCCATTCACATGGACACTCATTCTTACCTTATAATGTACAGCACATGTGACAGGCTTGAATAACTTGAGCTGCATGATGACTTCACTTGATCTGCTACATTTTAGGGACTTACTGTGAGCCTAATGGCACTCAGGAACTCAGCTCTCACTACCCTCTCATTTGAACCGGAAGTCTGACAGGAAGACTATCACATGTATGTCTGGTACTTGCACACGCGACACACTGTAGCTCTCTGATTGGCTTCATCCTCTGGAACAAGTGGAGATCCGGTGTCTGTGCGTGTGTGGCACTAGTCAGGCTCATGTTTATTCAGCTCAACGCCTGGGTGACCACGACTTATCCGCTGTTCTGATTACCCTGCCTGGCTTGCCACCATTAATCCTTCAGAGACCCCCCGACCCTTAAACAGCCCAATCACCCGACGCATACACCGATCTGGCCATATGTACAGTACAGTAAAGAACTCTGTGTTGTAGACTTACTGTAGTGGTGGGTGTCTTTTAGTCACATGGATGTCTCATCTGGAACCTTATAGTCATTTTTTCAGTCACTGTATTTGTTTACATGCCAAATCAAAGTCAATTTGCCCGCCTCAAAACTTGTCAGAAACTTCTTGATGTTGCTGTATCCGGATGTCAAAGGATAAAGATGTGGGAGAAAGTAAAATGCTGATAAAAATGCCTGTTATAATAAGGGTTAAAAGTGTTTCATTTATTTTGAGCATTTGAGTTTCAGACATGAGGGAATGAACTACTCACAAGTCATTTGCTTTTTGGGCACAAATAAACAGGTTGAAGCTCCTTTAGGTTTTATTTTCGCTTTAAAATGGAGGTGTAATGTTTGTCTAAAGTTTAGCAAAGCTTTGAAGTGAAGCTTTATCCAGAATCATCAATCAGCTCTCATCAGTTTAACTTAACTGCTTATTTACTACTTCTAGAAGTTATTTTTCCCTTATAAAGTTCAGTTTTTTTATATATTTTTATAGAAAGAAGCTCAAAACAGGTATAGTGTGCAGTGGAAGGATGGTAGTTTGTCACCTGTTCTGAATAGACAACTTAGAGGAATGAAGTTATATACAGTATGTATTGCAGCTTTTATCAAACCAAAACTGCAGATATATTGTTATGTTCCTAAAATACCCAGATCCCACTATGCGATGTCAGATACAATTGGCCTTATACACTGATGAGTGCACTGAAAAATCATTGCAAAAGTCAAATTGCTTATGCTCCATTTCATGATTATTCATTTTCTGTACAACTTTTGCAAATACTCCTTATTAACCTTAAAAAAACCTGAACAAAGACTTAATTTATAATGAAGAAATAGAAGAAATAGTTGTAACAGTAGGGACCAAGAACTATTAAAGAATGTGTTGGTAAGGTCATCAATTAAATTGACTAATGGGAGATTTTTTTCTGCATTATATTATTTCCTAATAGAACACATAGTTTAAGTTGTGTTTTCCACATTTACACAAGTTTGAGAAGTCCTGTGTTTTATGTTTCCAAATCTGAAAATGCTTTGTTCCATTTTATGATCTCATTAAGTAAATAATCTGTCTTTTTTGTTTGTTCATTTGTTTGCGTCAACTGAACAATTTAGTCGACAATACACACACACAAAAACAAAAGACACCATCTTGAATATTTTTGTTTCACTTTTTGTTGCAAGATTGTATGAAAATACAGTTTCAACAAGACTAAAACTATAGCTGTATCTTCAGAGTTGGGCAATTCCCCAAATGAAATTATTCAAACTATTCAAGTGAAGACAACTAATGACATCACAAGGTGGAATATTGTATTTTCAATTTGACAGAAAAAAAAATGCAAATTTTTGTGTTTGAAACAACACACAATTGCAAGTAATTTTTTGATGAGTAAACAATAAAACAGAAAATAAATGTAGTATAGGACCTTAATATATTTACTCAGCATTATTCATCCTTAGTAAGCAAATTGTTCATTATGAATCAAGCTTTTCTTTTTTGTTGTTGTTGTTGAGTGTATTTATCATAAAATGTTACCTTGAAGTCTTATTACAATTTCACCAGCTCCAAAAAGCCATTTCTTCAGATTTTTACCAAGCAGCTGCACTTTTAATTTGCAGATGGGACTATCCTTCTTTTATCACCCTCATTCTGAGCTAACTCTGATTTCTGGTCAGACTTTGTCAAACCAAACAGCGCACATGCAGAGGCAAACATGAACTATTCTGAACAGTTATTTTGTGCATGTGTATCCGTTTGTGTGTGTTCCCTTCAGTAATGACCGCTGCGCCAAGACATAATATTGACCGTGGCTGCGTTCCCGTTCTCGCTTTTACCCATAATAAATGATGCAGATTAGAAAAGTAGAAACAGATTGGGCTGATAAGTAGCCTTTTGGAGCTGGCTTGGCGTGCCGTGTCCGTCGAGGAGGGGTCTTCTCGCTTTGTATCGGTGGCGCAAGGACAGCAACGCTTGGCTGGGAGGTTTAAACTGCGGTCTGGGCGGATGGAGGTGGTGGTGAGGTTGTTTGGACCTTGAAGGAATGAAGATAGTGTCGGTGCCAAGTCTTCGTTTGGATGTATACAGTAGGAGCCCCTCTTTTATGAACAGGGCCTCAGATATAGTGGGGTGAGTGAAAATGGAACAAGGGACAAACTTTGGAATGCTGCTGTTGCTATCAAATGTACAAGGGTTTTGATTTAGTTTTAAGCTGAATCTGTTTTAGCAAGAAGCTTTTTACGTTTTCTTGTTGTCTGTAAAATATTGTTTCAGCCGATATCTTTTTTAGGCCTTTCATTATGTGGCTGTTTGGAAATGTATGCAAGTTACAGCTATATTACACAATTTTATTCATTACTTTTCTTAATAACAAATATTTTAAAGCCATTTGCAGTCCAAGTCTGGTATCCATTTATAGTGACCAATGTTTGAAGCCAAATTATTGACATCTGTGTCAGAAATAGAAAAGCAGGATCGGACGGATGACTTAATAACTTTAGGATTAGGGTTTTTATATCTGGTGTTCTTGAATTTTTGTTGTGTACGAATAAACCTTGTCTTAAACAAAAATTGGATAACTTTGTGACCAGGCCAGGCCATGGCATAAGCATTAAACAATTGTTTAGGGTTACAACCTCTTGAGGGAAGTTAGAGCTAGGGTTTGGAGACGATTTATTGGTCGATGGAGTTTTAATTGACCAAAAGATGTAGTCGACTAATTTTGAAGGTGACTAGGATTTTATGGGCAGAAACACAAATGGGGTGGGTTTAGATTTAAAGTCAGTTATTGGAATAATCTGCCAGAAAAGACTAACTAGCTTTACCTTTTTGTATACATTGTTGTTTATGCATAAACTCTGATACATTTTTTTGTTTTTGGGCACTGTTATGATCAGATTATAGAAACAAAAAGACAATGAAAGCTTTTACCATGTCCCATTTTAGTTTTTCAATTGGTCGACACATGTCTTTAGTCAACCAAGAATTTCTTTGGTGACAACAGGCCTAAAGCCATTTAGAAATGAGCCTAGATACACTTCTCATTTCTCTCTGCTCTCTCTCACTCTCCTTATTGATTCAGCGTATACTTTTATAGGCTGTCTCTGTGGATGGATCATGTCAAAGCAGAGCTGACTGTGTATTTGAAGAAGTGTCGAAACTTTAAGTGATGCTCTACAAAACTGCTTTTTTGGTTCTCATTTCATTCAAACCTGTTTCATAATCATGAAAATGTCATGGCTAAACAACGCACGACATCACGCATGTAAAAGTAGTCCCACTCAAATGACTGCTTCTAGACTCAAAATCCTCCAAGAAGCTACTTAAATTAGCTTAATTCTGAGCCAGGTTTTGTACTGATCTACTCCGAGTTTTCGGCACTTACTGTGACAGTTATATATATATATTTCGCATTTGACCTCTCTCTCTCTCTCTCTCTCTCTCTCTCTCTCTCCTCTCTCTCTCTCTCTCTCTCTCTCTCTCGGTCTCTCTCTCTTTACCTGAGCAGTAGCACTGTGAGCAGAGCAGACACAGCTCTCAATCTTCTGCACAACTGAATCTGTAAATGTTGTAGTTTGTTACAAGTCTAATGTACATACTTGTCCCAATCATTAATAATGATTAAGTAAAATAAAACTATGCTTTTAATGGAGATCTATATATATATGAGCATATATTGCATTTTAAATTACAACAACAAAAGACCAGGATGCTTGCTTTCAGGGTGAAAATCCTCACACATTTTTCTTTACGGTCTTTACTGTGTGTCTCCCTTTGGAGACCTGCAGCTTTTAGTGAATGCTTTATTTCCCAATTGTTAAATTGCTGTGCTATGATTGGGGCTGCTTGATTATGATGAAAATAATAATCACGATTATTTAAGGCATAACTGTAATCACTATTATTCAAACGATTATTTGCTTAGCGAGACAGCGTTAGTAAATGTAGAGAGTGAAAAGATAAAATGAAACTTGTGACAGGTCTCTCTGAAATAAACAGCTGTAAATGTATTGAACAACTGTAAAGAAACCACCTATTTTTCCAAATCAAGGAAATAAATCAGCGCTTATGAACAGACTTATAAGTTACGGTCAATAATCACAATTCCTCGATTACATTTTTTTTTTTTTTTTAACAATTTTAGCAGTAATCATAATTGAAATTGAAATTCGATTCATTGCACAGCCCTAACTATGATGCAGTAGGGGTGAAACTGTGATCAGTTCAACTGGGACTGATTCCATAGTAGAATAAAAATTACTAAAGTTTGCATGAATCATTCTAAATACAACTTTGAAAAGATAAGTGAGAAAGGAAGTACAACGCAACTAAGTTGATTTTGCTGAATAAGTTTGCTTGCTCACAGGTTAATTGGTGTGCCTTATACATGTGACTTGAACACAATCAAACATTTCACAAGCTGCAGCACATTCTGTGTCTTCATGTGGGCTCTGTACCCCTCTGTACTCACTATGCGATGTTTCTTTAGCTCATCCAGTCCAGCCTTCAGCCTCATTCTTTGCTGTCTTTGTCTCAGTTATATTGGGAGGCACCGCTGACCACCTGAGCAGACACTCACAGTCCCTCCTGTCCCTGTCTTCTCCTTTTTCCCATAACAAATAACAGAGCAGAATTCCCCTCTCTTCTCTCCTGGGGAATTTTCATTACCGCCCAGTCCCCCTAACCCAAGAGGACTCCCCGCCTTGAACTGTTCAGCAGCTGTGGCGCGGACACTGTCTTCCAAAACAGGCCCACCGTTCACAAACAGCCTGTGGACTCGGGTGGGACCGCAAAGGGGACTGGGAACTCGTATGTGGCCCACCTCAGGGAACTTTGCCTGGGGAGAGTTGGCCCGATGGTCTCCCCTCACCACTGGAGGCAGATTGAGAACAGCTTTAGTGCTGCACGAAAAGAAAGTCAAGATGAATTAGAAATCTACTGTAGTAGTGAAATAACTGACTCTAAATATGAAGGATAAAGAGAATCAGCCGTTACTGTAAATATAGAGGAACAACAGTAACTGATCATTAGAGGTTAGAACGTGAGGCTAATCAGATATGTGGTAGATAAACAGCACAATCTGTCATTTGGTTTAATATTTCAAATGTCATAAACAGCTATTGAATTGAAAAGCATTTTATTATTTCAACAAAGAACAATTATGTGATTAACATTATCACATAGCTGGTGGTAAGCCTTTGAGCTTAATGTTTGAACCTGCCAATGGTCTATAATGAATGGGAATTTACAGAAAGACAGTAGTATTAGTGGAGCTCAGTATAATACTCTGTATTGACCCTGTGAGGACATTTGTCCTCTGCATTTGACTCTTCTTTTAATGTCGCTGTGATGACTTGTGTACAAACACACCACAGTGCAGAGCACCAAAGACCCACATCCTGAGCCTGACTTGGTCAGGGCCACCATAGCTGGAGGACTTTATGGTACGTGTTTTGGGTTGATATGAGAAACTGTAATGCCAAGAAAAAAACACAAACACCATATAGACATGAAAAAAAACATACAAACACAGGAAAACTCTGTCTAGGAGTCAAACTAGGAACCCTCTTGCTGGAAGGTGAGAGTGTTAGTGGATGTAGATTTTTACTAAAAGAACAAAACATTACGAGGCATGACTTGTTCTTGTAACAAGTTCCAGAAACAGATGGATCTGGTTTCATTGAATGATAATTTTAGCTTTCATTCTGAGTAGTATGTAGTCCTTATGATTACAGCTGCTCACATATCACATTATTACATAATAGACAATAATTGACTTAAAATGATTTCATCTTAAACATTTTGGCTTGGTGCAGGCAATGCCAGACAACTGCAATAAACTCCTATTAACTCCCAAACCTTTTATTTAATAAAGTCCAACATAAAGTGGAGTTAATTCTTTCGAGAACTTCCTAGAAGTGTAGGCCTATATGTCTTAAACTCTTCCAAACTTAAAATATGACTTGTAATAATGCTTGACTTTCTCTCAGAGCACAGGCTTGTTAGATATACAGTGTATCTACTTGGAGCGTGCCTTTAGCAGAGTTAGCTTAGCGCTGTAATCAAAGACCATTACTCAGTGCATGCTGCGACACCCCACAGTCAAATGCAAAGCAGCTTAAATTAAAACACACTTCATTTGAATAGATGAAAAGTAGATGGGAGACGGGTCCCTTTGTTCCACTTGCCTGACGACATGTGTTTCTGCCCCTTCAGCACATTGGGCTGTTATGTGTATATAAGAGGCGCTATCTCAGGCTAGCTTTGGAAGATGTTCGGAACACTTGGCAGCAATGACACTGGAAGTCCCCAGAATTTTGGCTAGAGATCTGTTTGCAAATGTGTGTGGAGGCCTTATATATGTGTGTGTGTGTGTGTGTGCGCAAATGGTCTGTTCGAATGTACTGGAATCAGATATGAGTTTGTTGTGTGGGAGGTATTTGTTCAAAAACAAAAAATGAGATTATTCTTGCTTAACGGACAATACTTCTCTGGAACACAGCTTGTTCCCATCTGGAACCCCAGTGTCACAGTACATTTGTGTTACTTGACTAAAAAGTTCATCTGGACCATGGTTCTGGATTCTGTTACGCGAGTTATGTTGTATAACGCTACGTTGAGTTTTGAGGTTTTATGAGCAATTGAACACACAGATCAAATCTATTTGCTGCTCTTGAAAAGTGTCTATATAATTATATGTCCATCCAATTAAACCATTTATACTGATCATATCTCTAGTCATTCAGAATTGTCTTTTTAGCTTGTTCCACACAGATTATTTGTGTGAATGAAAATATATTTGCCATGTTTCTTGAAGGCAATACAGTCATTACCAAAACCCATACATTTCTCCCTTTTTTGTATCTGTGAGAAAGTGCTGCACCAGGATTGCCAAACTTCAGCGACCAAACCCGTGGAATACTGTCTACGACACACCAGAAGAGGAAAATGCATTTAGATGACACACGGGATGGTATAGACACATTTCTGTGAGAGTAAGTTGACATAACGTGCAGCTGTATATTGTTATATTAATATTAAAATATAATATTAAGACCTACCCCTTCCTTTTGTCTCACACAAATACATAACATTTTAAATATTATTTATTCATAGTCAATACAACAGAGGTCAATTGAAATCTATGCAATACAAACCCTCACACCCTTCACATACACACCATTCACACCCACTCACATACATTATTAAATCATAAATCATCAAGAAGAAAAAAATAAAAAATGAAGATCCAAAAAGCAAAACACAACAAATGCATAACTTAAAGTAGCACCAATAGCTTCTCAAATTATATATTTTATGTACAAAAACAATGCTCTGAGCAAACCTGCAGACATTATTTTTCACCCATGGCAGATCTTAAAAAGTTGTCCAAAACTTGACCTGGGACACTGTCTCCACATGTGACTAACAAACTTGTCAGCCAATCAGAAAGCTTGTAGCTCTTGTAGAAAGCACTTGCGGTGACTTTGTGTTACATTGCCATGAACTGGGCTGTGATTGGTTGCTTCACGATGACTACATGAAAAACGTATTAAAATAACACTGTGTTGCTGGAGGTGTACAACATTTACACAATTATGTGTAAATAGAAAGTTAAAACCGTACTTGAGGCGTTCTCCACGGTGATCTCGAATGGCAGCCTGTGCGGACAGAACATGACAGTCTCAACAGAGAACAGCCTTAAAACTGTACTAGCCTCCCTTGTTCTTGTAAATATGAGTCTATAGCTCTTTCTACATCCAAGTGTAAAACATATATTTTGACAAGCTTTGTACAAAAAAGTAGTTGTGTATTGCTTCTAGATCTGAGGCTGACCCTCTGATGGGCCAAATTTGGATCTCCGACCCTACTTTGGGCACTTCTCTTCTTGATGAAAAATGTTGGCTGTAAGAAGGGGCTTTTCTTCTCTTTGTGAAAAAAGCTGATCTAAAAATACATACATTGAAACACTAGTGTTGCTTCATGGTTAGAGATAGCTTATAAGACAGATACTCAGGTAAAATCATGCACTGAAGCTTTAAATGAGATTGTTTTTGTCTAAATATGTATTGTATTATGCATATTGGAAGTGAAACGTAAAGAACTTCCAAAAAGAAAAATAGAAAGAATAATAATTGGGTTGCCATTGGTACATTTAGTGCTTCTTGTCAAAGCAGGTGAAACATCAAACTCAAAGCATGTTTTCGCTGCCGTACCTCTAACCTTGCACATGAACAAGGCGTGCCTGTGATCCGCGGTGCTCTCAGAAGCCAGAGGGGAGGTACAGCGGTGAAGTGCGCTGGTTTATTTGGTTTGAGGACACCTGGCCCGAACAGAGGATCCTGAAACACTATCATAGCACACTGCCCCTGACCTCTCTCTCTCTCTCCGCAGTGTCGCCCCGTCCATCCACATTCCACTGACCAGGATACGTCTGTCCCACCGGAGCAGTGGGTGTGTGTGGATGTGAGGTGGCCTATGGGTTCGCCTCTGGTCACTTTATTAAAGCGTGTTTTAATTTAGTCCAGTGTTGCTGTGGGCCCTGTACCCTCTCTCTTTCGCTCACACACATGGCAGCCCCTCTTGAGACATGCCTTATTAACTCTGCTCCTGTCTGTCAGAGACTTAGGGGCAAGACTTCCGAAAGCACATTCCAAGCTGTGGTCCGGTCACGTTGAAGCTGACGTTGGTTTTAATCCTGACATGTACATAGTTTGCAACATCAGACATTTACACAGTGGCTCGTTTATCGCAAGATTTTCAGGCTTTTGTTTTTTTTCTCTAATCATTTCTGAATATTTTTTTCTGTTCTTCAGTGACACTAGAAAACTTGTGATGTGCCCTTTTTTTTTTTCTCGTTGTATAATCAGCTTAGTATGCAAGCATGTCATTGAACAAAACATTAAACATTAGGGCTGGGCAATATCATATCGTATATCATATACCGCGATATTCATGTTAAATAGTTGAATTATAGAATATCGCAATATGATTGTTTCACTACAGCTCATTTTGTAACCGAGGCAACAGAAATTGTCGCTAATTCCCAGTGTTGCCAGATTTTCAGTAAATTAATTGCCACAAGCCATTGAAAAAAGCCAAAACAAACCATCGTATCATTATTAAAGACTTTATAAGACTTTGTGCTTCATACTTCAGTCATTTGTGGATTTTCATGGATCAAACTGAAAGAATAGCTGAAATTCACAAAATTCAAATGCAAAATTCAAAATAAAGAAGCATAAAGTTCCTATAAAGATGCAACTCTTGGCAATTTTCATCTGATCTTTCTAAAACCTTGAACAAAAGTAACCGATATCCAGACAGTGGAGGTTCTGCAGAGGCTAAAACATAAATTATGAAAGAAGGAAAACTTGGTGTATGAAAGGGGAACTTGCACTGTACCTAAAACAGATCGAAACACATATTTATAACAATTATAAACGCTATATAGGTATATTGTCAGCTATATCGTTACCGCAGTGTTTTCTTTTATAAGCCATATTGCCCTGTCCTACAACACGGAATCTTTATTTAACCTTATCATTGATGGTTACATAGATCTACTGTAATACCATCAATACGCACAGTTTCAAATGATCAAATGAGTTTAGTGATGTCATTGGTCGATTTTTAGCAAATAGAAAATACATAAATCAATGTCAGACTCATAATGAGGAAGTGGTATTGTACAAATAGTATTATTTAACTGAAAAAGGTAAAAAAGAATTAGTAAATACAATCCAAACTGATATCTTTGGTGTGAGGTGAGATTGTATATCTATTTGCCTTTTCATCTTTATTTGATGACTGACTAATTATGGTGCTATGATTGCTACTCCCAACAGCACATATGCCACTGTCTTTGTGCAAAACAGCTGATTTCTCATTGAGGATCGTGTAAGTTGTGGTTTCATATCCAAACATTGCTTTGATGCACAAATGTTCAGTCATGTTAGTTCCTGATCTTATGGTTCACTGTTTGCACTCTCTGGCTTTATTACATTAGTGTAATGAACTGAGATTTTCAAACAGCCTAATCCGTGCTTTGTGGTGCAAGCATGAGCCCAGTCAACATCAGCAGGACTTTATTATCCCAACAATTAACATGAGCGTAATTGGTTTTACATGTCTCATGCAATAATCGCAGCTAAATCAGATTTTCACTGCCGCTGAGAGCTAATAAAGCTATAAATCTAAGAGGATTTGAACCGGCCATGGCGACTTTTGCACTGACAACAAAATCCTCAACATTCTGGCAAAAATATGAGAAGAACACTTGAACTTTTGTTTGTGGAACTTTGTTTGCCAGAAATGAACTTTAAATGGCTAAATAGAAACTGAAAGTAGCCTTGTTTGTTAAGCGTAGTTGAAGATTCACCCTGGACAGTGGCCAACTCGTCACAGGGTTAGACAGACAACCATTCACTCTCTCACAGGGGATTTTACAGTGATGCCCAATTAACCTAAACATACATGTTTTTGGAGGTGGGAGTAAACTGGAGTACCTAAATAAAACTCAGTGACACAGGGAGAACATACAAACTCCAGAGAGATGTTGATATGGCTCAACCCTGGAGTCGAACTCACGACCTCCTTATTGGGAAGCCAGAGCTCTAACCACTCTACCTTGCACCCTCAGGATATACTATTGGTAATAGAACAACTAATTTCCTCATTAAACAGACTAAGAAGCATTTTATAGGCGAATAGAGAAGTGTATACTGAATTTACAAATGATCAAAGCAGAATAAGCCAAAGCTGACAAAGCAGCCCAGTCTTCAAAGTAAACGTAGATTGCAAAGAAATGTCAAAAATGTATGATAAGCACGTTTTTGCGCCTTTTTTACATCATATGTTACAAAAGTCTAAACTAGGGATGCACCGATCTGATACAGGGATCAGATATCTGTGGAGATCCAGGAAATTTAGCTGATATCGGTTCAGCAGATACCATGATTGTGCATTAAATTGGACAGAAATGAAACGAATTTACAGCTAGATAGCTAAAGCTACAGTATCGGATTGGTATTGGAAGTGAAAAAGCTGGATCGGTGCATCCCTAGTCTAAATGTAAATATGATTTTGGTTGAAGCCACGTGGCAACTTTTTCTTTGGGTTTAACACATAAATCCCAAGCCCTAGCCCTAAATTCCCCAATTTTACCCATGAAATTTGCCCATTAAACCCAAAGAAAATTATGCCACGTGACTTTGTGATTATTATTATTATTTTTTTTTTTTTGTAATTTAAATGTTTTTATTGGTTTTTAAAACCTCAAAACCATGTTTTACAACAATAACCAAGCACTGGTCCAGAGACATTCATAGAAATACAAAATAAAAATGTACAATCACGTCAGTCAGCCATCATGAGTACAAATGCACTATTATACACATGCTTGTGATTATTTACGTTTTGGCTTTTCTATTGTAGAGAGGCTTCTGTATTTAATACATTCAGTCTCTGGATACGTCCATCAGATGGACAATGACAATGATGAGTCTATATGTCTTATTCTTTGAAAATGCTGTCCAGATGACATTTGAAGCCTTTCTAATATGGATCACTCTGGACAAATAAGGGATTACACCGTCGTTTTGACTTTTCATAACATATGTTATAATAATCACAAAAACTGCTTATCCTAACTTTTTGACAATTTGTTGTATATCTACTCTTTTTTTCAGAGACTGTGTGGACAAAGCTTCATACTCACTTAAAAAGACATTAACCATCATTCAACATTCAGAATCTTTATTCTTATTGTGTAGCAATGGCAAATAACACAACATTTTCTGATCGCTAATACATATTATTTACAATTGAAGTGGTCGCTAATAGTGACCACTTCTGTCTCGGCCGTAATAGTGGCCTGACGTGTGTGCCGAGCTCTCTTGCAGTAAAGGACACACTCACACATATGAAGCCTTCTGTATGTCTCTATCTCTCATGTCGTCCATTATTGATGCCACACAAGGCCCCTTTCTCCTGTGTCTGTATTAAAAATGGAGGGAGGGGGGTTTGGGAGTGTCTGGCGGGATGCAGAAGGGAGGTGTTAGGGGTATCCCGAGGTCCTGTGTGTGATGCAGAAGCCCGGGGCCTTCATCCCAGTCTCACAGCACAGGCTCCAGGGCAGAGCCGGAGGGGATATACAGTTAGAGAGAGTGTCGCTGTCTGCGTTCAACCCAATGTCTGAGCAAGGAGAGAACAAGGAATGTCACAAGATGAAATTTTATGTTATGATTATTGCCAGACAAAAAAAACAAAAAACAAAACCCAAAGTGATTGTTCATGATAATTGCCAAGACCAAACATGTCATTTTCTTTGGGTAAATCTTAACGTACCCAACCCTTTTCCACAGAGACAAACTCTTGTAGTTAGCTGACAACTGTGCTTTTTTGACTTGTTTCCACTGTAGGGCTGAGCGATCTGGGAAAAATATTATCACAATTTTTTCTTCTATTGATCGATCTGGAATTTCATTTGATTTTGTTTAACCTTTTCAAAACCAAATGAAAAATGCCATTTATTAACATAAACAAAACAAAAACTTTTGATATGTTCCATTTTTTTTATCAATATCAATATTCTACCTGAAAATTTAACTTTCGCTCCAAACTACGCATTTTTATTGACAAAAGATTGGTTTTCGATCTTTTGATTCAAAACCCACAGTTAAATAATAGACAATACGGTTTGATTCGATATCTCATTTTCGATTACCGGCAAAGCCTGTAATCTGTGTCACAGTTTGTGTCAAAGCGCGGTGATTCTTTCTGCATACCAGGTATGCACACATCACCCGTGTTGATAACAAATAATCCTTCTAGTCTAGTTTCAGGCTTTTGTCAAAGATAAATTCATACTATATAATACTGCTACAGGTGCCAAAAGAGTTAAAGTCATTAGTCTGTCAGACAATTACTTTCAAAGTTTTAAAAGATGGCCATACTAGTTTGTCTATGTCTAAGACTGAAAAAAAAAAATTAAACGGCATCTTATATTTCAGAGGACCTTTTTACTTTGTTGTACTTTTCTCAAGATTTTTGATATTTTCCTGGAAAAAGGGCAAGCGTAAGGTGTGACCCTGGCAATACGCTGCATGTATTAAAGTCACTGTACCAGCTGCTCTCATATGTCTCCTGTCAAAAATCTACATTTTTAAGTGTCTCAAACGCTTCACCTCGCTTTCTTTTTCTCACCTTAAGCAACTCTTCAACCAATTTGCCTCAGAGTGCTCACGATTTACACTACAGCATCAGTGACGTGATCAGCAAGTTAAGAGCATGAAGTTCTTTTTTGTGTGTTTTTCCTTTGGAAAATAATAGGACAAAAGCAGAACACTTTTCAACACCAAAGCAGGTACAGTATAGTCAACATTTTGAATAAAACTCGTTGACCTGAAACAGAACAGGAAAAATGTGTTTGGAACTCAAATGTAGCGAAGGATGCAGATACACAAGGTGAGGCATCCCCTTTGAGATCGCATTAAGTTTGTGTGATTGACCAAAATCACAAACAGCAGACTCCCAAATATTCTGACTATTCAAATGTTGTAGGCAGGTTTCATATGCTGGAGAAATATTTTTGTCGCTTCTGAAGTATAAGTGACAAAAACTTTGTGCTGGCAAGATAATCCTTTTACCTCTGTGGACATTGCGGATTTTGCACATTAGGTATGCTTTCTACCTACAACAACAGCAAATGATGAAAATCAGTTGTTACATCCAGACTTTTCAGATGGTAATGTTACTTTACTGAAGAAAATATGGTTTTTCAGGTACTTGACCAGCCAGATCATTTCTCACAATATTTGTGAGTTCACAAGCCTCTCACACTGTTGGGTTTGCATTATAAACCAGCACTGGTTCAGACCAATCACAGCGCAGTGTCGGACCAATCGCAGGCAAAAAGAAACACGGCAGTGCCCATAAAGATATGTTGTCTTTTGCAAAAAAAAAAGTTAAGCCATTTGAAAAGCTTGCTTTCACACAAGTTTGCTTTATGTGGCTTCTTCCACTTTTGTGATGCTTTGACCAGTCAGCGTCTGATGTTAGTCTTTTCAGATGTAAGGTTAGTATGTATTGTGCTGTGGCGTCTGACGACTATAGCTGATTAGCTCAGGGTGTTCTACCAGAACATGAAGACAATTGTCATTTACATGGTAAATGGTCTGTAATTAAAGAGTGTGTTTCCACATTTTCAAGGCACCCAAAACATCTGTGCAAAGTGACTTGATCGATCCAAAATTATTTTTTTCAATATTTGAGCTAAGTACAAGGATGTGGACTTATAGTATCACTTCCAAACAGTACGTGCACAGTTTAATCACAACTTGAGTGAAATGAATATGAAGAAATACAAGCTCATTCAACCTGATTTTGAATAGCATGTTCGCTTTAAAGCAACACTCAGTAACTTTTATTCAAGTTTGTTTTTTGTCTTAAAGATGACACTGTCGGGTGTCTGTTCCCATTTACACCTCAAACCATTAAAGTGTTGATTTGAACACCAGGACACAAATACAAAATAGTTTTCCCTCTGTCACTCGCACAGAGCTGGTAAAAAATGCAGTGTGGGTGTGCGGGCCAGCTGGTTTGAGGAGGGAGCCAGGACACAGGACACAGGGAGGCAAAGACACAGCTGTAGGGGATTAATGCCCAGAGCGGACCAGATCAGTGCAGGAATGTTCCCCAGGAGTCAGAGAAGAGGGGGCCGAAACAAGGACACCGCCATCTGATGTGCCACAGTCTTTTATCCCTGTCACCGTCTCAATCTGCCCCCCCTGCACAACCACCACCCCCTGGCCCGGTTCAAGAGGGGCTGTCCCGTTCCTTGCCAGGCCTCTCTCTGTGTCACATTCTTTGTCTTGTGAATGCTGTGATTTATGGACACAGACAGGAAGGAAAGAGAGAGTGTAGTTCCAGTGTTATGGACAAGCTGCAGAAGGGGACGTCTGTTACACACTCCGGACAGTTGCAAAGATAGTACTTAACTGTAATAGATCAAAAAAGTAAATTATGTTTTTAAAAATGTATGGTGATGGATGAAGGTCAAAGTAAAAATGTATACTTTTAGTTTGAAAATACAAGGTTTGCCAACTGAATGTCTGATAAAGATGTCATTGTTTGGAATGCTTTGACCTATTACATAAAATCCACTTTTCTGAGTTGGTATCCTTAATATCATCAGTTTATTCACAGTTGTAGTTGAATTGATTAGTGCATGTTGGAGTAATCTTGTGTTGTCTGATGCTTAAGCACTCAAAACCCATGTTTTCACCTACCACCTATCCCTGCCTACTTGTCAGGATTGTCTTGCGGAGAGTAAAAAAATTCTGATTCAAAACTTTAGGGTTCAAAATGGTAGTGTAGCCACTTTACAACAATAAAAACGAACAAGTTAAAACCTACTACTTTCAGGTAAACCATATGAAGACAGGTCTTAAAAGCTTAGCATTTTAACACAGGAAGTCATTGAACCTTTTTATATTTCTAAGCCACTTTAGATCAATATTGTGTTTCAGAATAAACAAAATGTAAATGTTGGCTCTACCAGTCACAGTGAAAACATAATAAGTCACCTTTAGAATTTAACACTGTACCGCAGATAAGACACACTAAGTAAAGTGAAACTTTTGCAGATTAACAACAACAACAACAACAGACAAGCTTAGCAGAGTTTGATGAACAAAAGAGACATTATTAGATGTGCCAAGGAGAATTATTTTTTTTTTGGTAGAAATAGAGTATAGTCCTTTAATACATTTTTATTTTATCTTTTTAAATAGCAACAAATCCTCAAATAAATTCCACAAGTTACAAAATTACAAAACAATAATAAAAAGCTTGCCTTTTGTGTCCTCTTTATAAAACTTGTATTGTTACTGTGATAGTATCAGGCATTTGACCTTTGATCCCTGCCTGCTTTTCATTATTTGCTTGTGTTTACTCTGGTTCTAAAATGTCATGTAGCCGCTTTACAACAAAAAACAAGTAGTTGTGACGTTTTAAACAGGAATTCCATGGATCGTTCATATTTCTGAGTCATTTTAGATCAATTTTGTGTTTTACAATGCATACATTATAAATTACTGATCACAATACATCTCCTTTAATCAAGACATGCACACTGGCGTCTAAAAAAACCAACCCAAAACAATCACACGATCTGAAACTTTTCCCAAACACTTTGTATCTTCCGTCCACTTCACCCTGTCACTCCCTTCACAGTGAATCCACCAGCCTCTCCATCTCTGTCTCAGGCCCAGCGGTCGCCTTCTCTCTGCCTCTTAGCGCGCACCTCTTCACCTGCTGTCACTCCATCCTCTCCCCGCTCCCCGACACGCGTCCGTTGGGGGTGGAAAGCGTTCGTTTCCCTGTGACGTGTTCAATGGGGCTGCACTGATCCCCGCTGAATACCGGAGAGGTGACCGCCATAGCCCGCTGTCGTGCTGTCCATCCATCTGCCCGCTCACCCGTGTCTCTAATCGGGCCATTTTGGAAACCACTCCACCTGGTCCGGACAATTACTCACATCCACTCGCCGCCTTAACTCCTCTTCCAGCCACTTAAGTTGTGATGGGCTAAAAGGGATGCTCCAGTCACAGCACTGTTATTAGATGCTCGGCGTTTTGTTGACAGCCCATAAAAAAGGCTGCACCCTGTCATTGTGTATGTCTCTGCCTGAAAAGAGGACTAAAAAACCATACTCAGCCTTAATGGAATTTGACACAAGTGTGGGGTGTCTGTCCATTATGGAGAGGTGGATCTGTGCGCGGCAAGTGCAGTGTCATTCCACACTTCCACACTGTGCCGTGTGTTTCTATGTAAAAAACAGTAACAACTTCATTCATAACTTTTTTGTTGATGACATTTTTGGACATTTGAATTACAGTTCAATTCTGCAAAAAGTGTTAAACCTGATTTTTCCTTTGTTAAAAATACAAACAGAAATGTTTAATTTTAAATTTTCTACATCAGTCCATATGTTTTGTTAACCACAATTCAAACAAGAACAAAAAACAAACAAACAGCACTTTCTGGATTTTTCAGGGCAAACAATCAACTAGATCACTAAATGCAGTGACAATATACCATATCTGTACTAAGGTAATACTTTATATATTACTAGTTTCAGGGATAAAAATGCAATACATTTGTATTACAATATTACTGTCTCCAAACGTAACCGAGTTACACTACTGTGAGTTACTTTGAGTTACTTTCAGCCAATCGCACATTTGTTAAGACACTGTACAATACTAATCCTTTTATATTTACACCTGATTACTGAATCAGTTACAAAAACTTGATGTCATAACACATTTTCCTCTTAATAGCTTGATAACCTTTGAGCCCAGAGACACCACAGAAACTCTTCTGCACCAGTTTAGTTGGTGTTTTGAAATTGAAGTGTCATTTTTAATAGAAGAAACTTAAATTACTTTTTTTATTTAATAGTAACTTGAGTTACTCACATTGTAACTACAGGAATATATTGTCAACATTTTTAGTTACTGAAAAAGACAATATATTAGTAATTTAATTTAAAAATACCTTTTCAAGGTTTTGCACTGTTTTTAAGTCCATAAATGCACCAAAATATGTCCATTATGTGCCTGAATTGCAACTAGTGTTAATGCTAACAGTTTTGCAAGCCTTCATTTGGCATGACTTTTAAATTTAATGCAATTTCTATTGCCTAGTTTTTAATCATGCGAACAAATGATTATATTCAAAGCTTTTTAAAGTAGATTTCTGTTAAAAGTGCATTTATAATTTTGCTTAACTGTCTGTCTTTTATTGACCAATGACCACTTTGTTTGTTAAAGGTCACTTAGCGGACAAAAAAAAAGATTAGTTTAGCACCGGTATATATACATCAAAGTATCTATTCAGGTAAAAAGTAGTGGGTAGTGTCTTATGCTCTTGTAGCATATCAACAAAGTTCTAGTTGCGCTGACCTCTGAAAGTTGCGAAAAGCGCTTCTAAGCTCATCGTGATGAAGAATGATGCAGGTGAGAATATGGACTATTGTACAAAGTTTACATTTAAATAATACTGTTTGCTTACATTATTAAGATGGAGTTAAAGCAACACTTTTGTGATGGCCAATGTTGCGACTGCTTTTGATTTCACACTCATTTAGCAAAATAGCCCTCCTTTGTCACTTCTTAGATCAGCCTGCCTAATTTCTCACTAACACCTTCAACCTCCAAGTCACCACAACATGCACCCAAACAGAAGCTCCCCTCTCCACACACGGGACAGGTTAAGACAGCAGACCAGCCAGGAGCCAGCCAGAGACGCAGGCCCGGACACATCAGTGACGCGAACGCTCAATCCCCCAAGCCCAGTCCTATAAGCCACACGCACATTTACGTCAAGGGAGTTTTCTTTTCCAACACAAATGACAAACCCCAAAACGTATGCCCGCCACCCTCCTCCCACCAAAGTAACTGATGCCAGGTGATATCATAGCAGCCTGGGAACAAACACCTATGTGAGGCTTCGTTTAGCAGGCAGGGAAAGTCTGAACATCTGCTTTTGTTTAGTGGCCTTTGTTGATTTGAGTCACTCTCTGTCCTACTGCCAAACGCTTTACATGGGACACTAATTATTATTAATAACAATTGAAAAAGCTTAAGAGTGGTAAAAAGAGGCACAAGTTCAGTGTTTAATGGCTCAAATATTTACATTAAATGCAGGTGTGTTTAATGACAAAAAAATCAAGTTTTTGCAGCAACAAGCAATATAGTTCTTAGGGCAAAACTTTATAGTGTAATAGGGACCAAAAATCTATCTTGAAATTGTATAAATTAATCAGAATGACTGTGACTTGTTGATTATTGATATCTAGATATAATAATTAATAAACAATAATTAAGGACGAATGAATGAGGGAGTTGTTAGAAAAAATGTTTTCTATGTGTGTGATAATTTGTAATCATTCAAAGAATGTGATGTAAAATGCATTTGTGAAAACTAGTAAAGGGTTAGTGTGTTTGAAGCCAACAGCACATTCCAAAAGGACTGGTTACAGTTGACTTCTGAACTGTCACGAAGTGCTGACTTGCTTGGGTTTTGCAATCTACAAGGCTCAAGTTGAGACTGTGGTCTCCAAGTCTATGTCTGAGTCTGGGTGAGTCTACACTGAGATGAAGTCATCAAGTGGACATTCTGAGAAGAGACAAGGACAGTCCAAAGATGGCAAGAACCGAAGACTTGGACGACCAATCAGCTTAACGATTCTAAAAGGAGTCTTGAAGGACTGATAAAAGAGACATTTTCGACTCTGCTTCTTTGTGAACACGCAGGGTGAGCATGTAAGGTGTAGGCGCAATGTGAAGACGCATTGTGAAGACTGAGGACATCGGAGAAGGACAAGATCAAGATGAAGACGTTTAGGGTTTAGATCAGGAAGGATATGTTTTTGTAACTTTGCGTGTTTTCCCTTTGATCAAAGTAAATCTTATCCTAATTTAAATCTTTTGAGTCTTGGTTGTTTTTCTAAACAGGGATTACAGTCCGAAGGAGATTATTAATTAATTTCCCCAACAGGAGTGTTAGCTAAAAGTTAAAAGATGTGTGAAAGTTTGTGTACTGTTTATTATGGCCTCTTTCACTTGCCTTTTTAAGGACTGCAGATGGAAATTAGCTGTCTAGCTATAGTCTGAAACAAGCACCATTGCCTTTTGGCATTATGTATCTGTACATTTTCCTGTAAAAAAAACTAAAAAAAACCAACTTATTTTTTTGTATTGCCAAGTATCAGCTGCAGCAGGAACATTTGACTTTTTTTTTTTTTTTTTTTTTAACAACAATTATTTACATGTCCTTATATTTTTACCTTATCAGTGCCTATATTTAAATGCATGTGTTATTTTGATGATGATGATGATGATGATGATGATGATGATGATGATAAAATACAGTGCTGACTATTGAGTACTAAAAGAATGATTGCAGTTGTATTAAAGTACATTGTGACAAATAGAACCTGGCACACTGGAGGTACAGTAAATATATAGTTAAGTGAGTTGACTTGCAGGTCAGAATTCCTGGAGCCATCCCTCCTTGGTCTGAGCTCTGATAGAAGCAGAGCCAGGATGTCACTGTGACCTGGTCACAGTGTGGGATCACAGCTGAGGAAGGGAGGCAACTCAGGAGAAAGTGTCAAAGAGACTTAGTAACAACTTTACCCAGTGTACCTCTGCCACACGTGCAATACTGCTGCTAGTGCCAGGTCAATGGGACTTTTCAAATGTTGGACAAATTATGGCTACTATCCCATTATAATCTTCATGAAGGACTTCCTTATCTCCTTGTTGTAAACAGATACATGCCAGCTACATGTGTGCTCTCACTCCTCCTATTGGTTAGCTTTTGATGGACATGTTTCTATTAAAGTTGATGAAATATGGATATTTAATAATATAACAAACTAATAGTTTTATTGGTTTAACAAGATGACAGAATAATACAGAATACTTAATGTTAAACCCATTTTAAGATGCATTTTTTCTTGAGCTATGTTTGCCACTAGTGACCCAATTGCTTTTTGCATCATTGCATCATCCTTTTTATGCATTTCTTCTGATGTTTTACCATTAGACATTGATTTTGCAGATTGCTTTGGTTTAGTTCTTTAAAGAAACAGTAATATTTAGTATTTGCCCTCAGACCTATACTACAGACACTGATGTAAAAGTGTCTATCCTCTTGTTCACACCAGCCCCAGTGGCTCCCTGACACCTCTTGCACTTATCAGAGCCTGTGCACATTCCTGTCCCGGGACACTCCCTGCCCACTGATACTCCACCACTGTGAGTGTGAAAGGGCTCAGCACTGGCCTTCTCCCTCCTGCACGGACATCTGGCTCCCGCTGCACACATCTTTATCAATGTGGGTCTCAATGTGTGTGTGTGTGTGTGAGAGAGACCTAAGAGATACAAAGAAATTATTTAAGATTTTCTTTTCTTCATTAAAGTAGAGCATAAGTAAATAACCACTGTACATTTTTTTTTTTGTTTATAATAAATTGCTTTATTCATTGTAATTTAAGTATTGAAAAGTCCACTGACCTCCTATTGATAAGCCTAAACTTTTCTTAGTGACATTTTAACTGTAAAATGTGTCACTAATTTTTATTTTATTATTATTTTTTTTTAGTTATTCATATAATCACAACCAAAAACAATACGAGGGCATAGATTGCAAAATTGCGGAAATATAAGATCGCGTAAAGGTAGAGGATCGGGATTTCAAAATTAAGGTCTTAATTTTTTTTTTCTGGAGTGATCCCCCAAGCACAGCCAATCAGAGAGCTGCTTTCAGCTTGTGATGGGAAATTTAAATCCATTATTATTTAAAAGTTTGGTACCTCAGCTTTAAAGGTGAGGTAGCTGATTATCACACTACAAACAGGATTTAGGTTTTAAATCTGATGACTTCCTCCTCTAAATTGTTTCGAAACATGGTAGATATCGACATGTTTTCATTTTTGGTTGCAGACTTATACATTTCTTTTTACAAACAGCAAAGTGAAACTGGATAGGACCACCCCAGCACAGCCAATCAGAGCACTGCATTCGGCTCCTGATGAGAGCTAAAATTCTTTAATGGAGGTCTCATCTGTCCTGCACAAAGTTTACGAATTTACATTTAAAAAAGTTAGGTATGCCAACTTTAAATATGAATACAACTCTTGAGAGAGCTAATGACAATTAAACATAAATGTAACAAGGATACAAGGTTATACATCTTTTTTAAAATGCAGAAATACTACAGTCAACAAAAACTGCTTAGAAATGCACATGTGCAAGTAAGCTGTTATGGTCAGTAAATGTTGTCCCACAAATACAATACAAGAATACAAAATATTGGTGGCTTGCAATGCACTTTTATTATAGTTCTTAAAATCACAGAAGATGTTATGTTCAGGTAGCTGAAGAGAAACTTGGAATAACAAAAGTGAAGAAGAATGTCGTGAGCGTGTCATAAACAGCGCCACAGTTTCCGTCTGCACCTTTCGCTTGTGAGCCTCCGAACACAAAACATCTCAGGGATTTCCTGCCATTCAAAGGCACACTCCCAGGTCCCTTCTGCTCTTCGGACGCACACTCTGTCCACTTTCTTAGAAGCTCCTGATGTGTCCGCCGCAGAGCCTGAGAATTCATTAAAGAAGAGCGCAGTCATTGTGTGAGCGCGGGCTGGGACACAGGAAGCGTGGGGCTGTGCTGATTACAGAGGTGAGCCGGAGAACAGAAGTAGGAAGGATTTGGATGCTGGAGTAACACACTGCACCTTCAGTTCATAAACATTCCTGAGCGGCTGAGGTAGAAAGTGATATACAGTATTTTAATTTGATGTAGAGCTGGGCAACATGGTGATAACAAATGAAATGTGAGCTCATCCATGTGACAATCTGATATTTTGGTCAAATCGCCAAATTATTATTCACAAATGTTTTATTGCAACTACGTATACTAAAAGACAGGAAGATTTAACTCTTTCCAATAAATATGAGCTGAAAAAGATTACCTAAAGTTTTCCAGTTCTGTGATTAGAAAGATCATTTTTACTGGAATAGTCCATTGTATGTTATTAAAGTTCTTAAACTTGTAGTTATTCGAATAATGGCAGAGCTGCTGCTAGCTTTCCAATGCAAAATTTACAATGACATTATAACTCGGCCAATATTGACCCAAAATAAAGACGAACAGTTCATGACTGGTAGAACAAGTTTCTCTTTTGCAGAGCCTTTGATTTTGTACTTTGTGCTGTGAAAGTTCAGATGCATGTCTCTAGACCAGGTGTCTCCAACCTGTTGCTCGGGAGCTACAGTAGCTCGCCACCACCTTTCAAGTAGCTCACTACAAGATTTTAGAATCATACAAATTATTGATGCGTTTTCTTCTATATCAGACAAGTATCAGTAAGAGATGGTTTATTACCTGACTAGTTTTGACGGTCACTTCATCAACAAAGCCAGAAAGGAATTAATCAAGGAGAGACAACAATTTGAAAAACATAGAAGACAGCCTCATAGAAGCCAGAAACGCATTCACAACAAATTTTGCCTTAGACAGGAACATTTCAGAACAAATAGACAGCGCACTAAAACAGAAGTGACCGTCGAAACTAGTCAGGTAATAAACCATCTCTTATCGATACTTGTCTGATATAGAAGAAAAGGCATTCATAAATACTTTAAGAAGACATGATGAACATCCCTAACCCATACAAATTATTCTTTATTACTCAAATGTTATTTATTACATGCCTATTTCTACTGTAAATGTATCTTTAGTTGCCTAATTGTGTCCTCTTCTAAATTGGCTAAGTTTTCATATAGGCCTCTTAACTATGCCACAGTTAACTTTAATTTTTGGTCATCGCTAACAGTAGTAGCTCATAGCCAATTTTCTTTTGCAAAAGTAGTTCTCCTGGCGAAAAAGGTTGGAGACCACTGCTCTAGACTCTAGACAGAGAGCATGTGTGTCTCTTTCTTGTTTTGAGTGAGCACCATCAGCTCTTTGAGCAACTGGTGAACGAGTACTGCTCAGCCCAGCTGTGGTGTCCCCAGAACCCCCGATGCCCTCCATAATGGGTGTTATGGGTGTGGCAGCTCTGAATATACAGTAGGTGTTTTACTACTCAAAAGAAAAACTTATGTCTTATTTTATGCAACCACTAGTACAACGTTGAGTCTGAAATGTTTCAAGCTACAGAACCTGAAATCTAGAGAGAGATTTGATGACTGCTGTTTTAAGATGACTTAAAACAGCACGACTACTTTGGTGCATTAAGACTTAATAGTAAACTGTAATATAGATTATATTATGAGTTTAGAGTAACTTACTCAAGCCAATTCAAGCCAACCTTTGGCTAAGTGGTGTTAATTACTTTTGTGATTCGGGCTTTCTGATTAGATCTAACAACTTTAAAGTTGAGTGATTGAGTTTCTTTCTCTTGTGGTTTGAGGACATTTAACACTTTATACAGTATACTGTATGTAACAAATTGATCCTATGTGCAGACATGTTTTTCTACGGCAATAATAAAGCATAACTCAACTTTAACCTTAACAATCCATAGATAATACAGATAAGTCCCTAAATAGTGCAGTAGGAGAGCAAAAGTTAGCCAGTATGACTTGGACAGATTTTGGAACATTGTCTTGTCTTTGAGAGCCCAGTCTGCGCCGCTGGTCCCATGATGATCCTATGATCCCGAACTCTACCCCGAGTGTGTGCTTCTTTGCATGAATTTGTATTTGAGATTGCGTCTGTGTGTCTGTGGGAGTGCGAGAGTGTGCCAAACCCCTGTGCCCTCCCCTGTCTCCACGCCTGGATGCTAACCGCTAGTGAAGGCTAGCCAATTATCCCCAATCAAGCTACCCTCTCTGGAACCGGCGCGAGAGGAAGGTTCCACTAGAGCTTATACTAGTCATTATGGGGCACATCCTGACATTAACTTTGCTCTATTCTCATCCCGCATGCCTTCTCTTGTTCTTGGGCTACTTTCTTATCTCAC
This sequence comes from Mugilogobius chulae, assembly GCA_038363315.1. Classification (NCBI taxonomy): domain Eukaryota; kingdom Metazoa; phylum Chordata; class Actinopteri; order Gobiiformes; family Gobiidae; genus Mugilogobius; species Mugilogobius chulae. The sequence goes on along the minus strand of CM076398.1, from coordinate 40,810,961 downwards.
TTTAGGCTCCTTACAATGCCTGTTCTTTTTGATTTGCTCCATTGTTTAAAAAAAGCGGATTGATGTAGTTATAAGTGAAGCAAAACTGCAATCACACACGCAAACTGGAAGCGCATGTGCGAGTTCATGCCTTGCTAATGGTGCAATAAAGAGGCCTGATGACGGAGGGATAAGGTTAGCTCAAGCGTGATGTCATCTGCAACTCAAGAATGTGGCTTATTTGCTGTTTGTTAAGCAGGTCTCTTCTTCTTCTGTGTGGTCCGCGGAGAGTAGAGCAGAGGATTGTGGGAAATGTCACTCGTGTCTTGTTCTCCGGTAGACGTTATTGCAGGTGATTGGACTGTAGTCATTTGAGATCAGTGTCAAATGTGTTTTTGTATACAACATAATCACGTATAAGTTTAGGAACAATTTAGCAATAGGCACAAATTCTGCCAACCTTTGCTAACCCGGCTTTTTCAAATGGATTCTCATGAAATTTGTGATCTGGAGAAACTCCATTGTACGGTTAGAGACGGCCAGTGTTAGCTGGACCAATCACAGCACACCATTGTGATGATGCAAAAAGATGAATTTCGATCGATTTAGGCTCAATTACAAATTATTTTGACTTCCAAAATGTGCACAAAAGGGAAATTTGTGCATTTTTTTGAACAGGAAAGATTTTTCAATTGTATTTACGCAAAAAATTTGACTTCTCGGCTGCTTCTAGGTTCAGATGCTTTGACCGGTCAGATTCAAATATTGCCATAACATTTTATTTTTTCCCAATTGCTTTCAGCGTCAGTCCTTCTAGATTGATAATGTGTAAAACTTAATTCAGAGCTATACACATATCAGTCTGCTGTGAGCCAGGTTAAAATCCTTTCACCCAAAGCTGTGTAATTTTTATTCTGTACCTATCAAGATGCTAATGCTCCAAAAATAATCAACCTACTCCCTATTAAAATGTGAGTTTAACAAAAGCTAGAGATGTTTTCTGTACTGACTGATAAAGTATTATATCAATATATCCATCCTTACAAAAAATCTGAAAGAACTGACTTTATAGATCAGTTTACAGTATATGTATGATTAAAAGTTTAGAGAGAATCTAATGTTTAGGTAACATTCTTCTGATTGTGCATTATGTGTCTTTAGGGCGTATTAATAACCTTAAGTCATTATAAATATATATTTACAAGGCTAACTATGTGCATATATAATGCAACTGCCAAGTTGTAACTCGCTCTCATATTTGCTGCAAAAGTAGCTCTCCTGGGGTGAAAGGTCAGAACCCCTACAGTTATAATGTCCAGCAGCGGAGCACATTTTTGCGTTGACATTCTGCTGAGGGGTGGACTTGCAAGTTGTAACTTGAATTCAAGTCACACTTGAGTCACCATTTTGAAGACTTGAGACTGTACTTGATTAAATGGACAAAACTTAAAACCTGTGACTCAGTACATGACTTGGAGCTTTGTGACTTGAGTCGACTTGATGCGGCTTGAAAAAGAAACCGAACAAACTAAATTTCCATTCTACTTAGACTTGTCTCTCTTTAATCTAAATACTTGAGACTTACTTGAGACTTGCAAAACAATGACTTGGTCCCTCTTCTGCAGTCAGAAATCAGCACAGCAATTTTCAAACAGAAGTTAGGAAGACTTGAGTCTAATCTTTGTTTTAGCGAAATATTGTGATTTAACATGTCTAAGCTACAAAATAAGGACCTAAAGTGCCAGAGCAGTGAAACACATTCTCTTTTTAAGGGTGTTGGTAGAAAGTAAAAGAGAGTGTGATGAGCGTCTCTTAGTCAGTGTGGAAAGTGATTTTGCAGTGTGACTGTGGGACAGGCTGCTGTTTGGGGCAGGTCCAGTCTGGTGCATGTGTGTGAGGTGTGGTGCCTGTAGGTGATCCACTCCATTCTGCCGCTGTCTTGTCGTGACAGGACCCACATTAAATGAAGCAGTGACAGCCCCCCCACACCCTCTCTCTCTCTCCCTCCCTGGGGTGAGCGGCAGGCAGCGTGCTATTTCCCACTGCTCATCAACAGTGGCCCTGTTATGCTAATGGCACTTGTAGCTAATAAAATGCACTTTGATTTGATTTCCATATAAAGTACTCGTGTGTCAAAAATCACATATGGCATGCAAAGGTATGTCTATTTATCAATCAGCACCATTTCTTTTGACGTGCATGTGTCACTCAGGGTCATGAAGAGCGTGGAAACTGATCAATCATACTTATGCAAGTGCCATGCACATGTTTGAAAACAATTATCTCTTTATCTGTCTTTTAAAAAAAAAGTTTTATATATTTTCAGTCATGCAAGTTTAATATCTGGGACACAACACTTGTGACACTTTAAGCAGGACTGAGAGATCTGGGAAAAAAAATATCCTAAGTATTTTCCTTGTATTGATCAATCTTGACTTCTGATTTGATTTGACCTTTAAATAATATTTGCAGTAGATTGACATAACCCTAACCCTTGCTTTATTTTTGAATAACATCATGTACATGTGTAATGGTGAGCAGGGATAGGTGACAGGTGAAACCAGAATTTTTGGAGCACTTGATCCTGAATGCAGAATTAGTCAAATAGCGTGAATAGATTTAGTTTGAGCAAATATCATATCACACGTTTTCGGACCAGAGGGGACCGGTCATTCCAAGCTGTGGCTCCAAAGCTTTGGAATGATCTCCCGCTCTCCTTGCGCACTTTGGATTGTGTTGACGCCTTTAAGGGCCAACTCAAGACCTTTTTATTTTGTCAGGCTTTCTAATCGTAATGTTTTTTCTCTTGTTGGGTCTGTTATGATTGTATATTGTTGTTAAATTGTTAAATTTTATTTGTGTTTTATCTGTGAAAGGTGCTATATAAATATACTTACTTACTTACTTACTTACAAATGATAAAGAGTGTAAAAACCATTAAAAACTCATTAAAGTTGATTTAACAAAATATATCCTCTATAACAGTGTGTACAACAGTGTGTATAACAGTGTGTATATAACAGCGGACTGCCTCTTGTCGTGCCTCTTGTGGTGCTCCAAGTCATCTGCAGTTTGAATCTTTGTTTAATTTAGAGACAAATGTATGCATATTTCGGCTAGTCATCATCTAAAATGGCCTTATCGCTTGTTTAGAACTGTTTCAGTTCAATGAGGTCAAATGTGGTGTTAGGCAAGATTTCAATAACATTTTTTCATCCATATAATTCTGTAGAGTAGACTGAGATTATCTATTATGGTGAAGAAAATAGATGCAATTTTCTATAATCTGGAGTATTTTCGATAAATAAATGCATTTTTTACAATTATATTTTACTATTATAAAATATCTTCTTACCAAGATTCAAATAATTTGGGACCCAAATTGTAGTGGGGCCCAGCCCTCTGTTCCCCCCTCTCCCCTTTGCTACAGTTCCCTCACATTGGATTTTGTGGATAGAAATACTAAAGTCTGAAAACTTTTGTTAGGACAAATAGCCCCATGATTTATGAAGCTATCACTTAAGTAGTTTGGATGAAAAAATATGCAGTTGTTAAAGTTGATCAGCTATTTGTGGTTGTAACTCAAAGAATATGTGTCCTATTGATGTGAAATAAAGACGGCTAAAAGCTTATGAGTGGTAGATCATGTATTTATTTTAAATCACAATTATAAATATATAAATATTGAACTTAGACAAAGAAACAAAAATAAATTGATGAAAAAAGCTAACAGTAAAATGCCCCTCTGAGTTTCCAGTATCCTGCTGTGGTCCTATGAAACAAACCCTTCATTTCTTTACATGACAAACATCGTCAGCACATGCTGCTTAACCTGTTCTCCACAAGACAAGTTCCAGTCCAATTAACCTTGTCTTTGTGCGGGTTTAAAACGAAGCGGGTTGAGCATCAGCAGCACCCTTCACTGTTGAAAGGCACCTCTCAAATTAGCGCGCTATCACCCGCGTACACTTCCTGTGCTCGTCTGAAGACACCCAGGCCCCGCGGGTGCACAAGTGTCTCCACACGCTGGAAATTGAATCAAAAGGCATCAATCAGGCCACCCCTTTACCTCCTCCTTTCACTCCCCCGTTATCTCCCTTTTCTATCTGTCTGTCTTTGTTCACAGGCTCCAAGCTGTTTGCCAGCAGAGCGTCAGGAATTAGCAGTTAGTGAAAAGTATTACGGTGACGGACGTAAAGGTTAATGCTTGGATACTTGATTTTCAAACCATTAAAGAAGAAAATACAGTAGAGGTTTGGCATCCACATGCAAGATTTAGTTTTGGAGCTCTACCCAAATTGCCTTAGCAACGAGAAGGTGTTTTTTCTTAAATGTTTGTACAGGTTGCTTTTATGTTGTAGAATGTGATGATGTCATAAGGCCAAATGGTGGACAAGAGCCAGTTTTAACAACATTGTGCTTTTCCATGAACAGTTTTCAGTCTCTATTACTGACTGACCCATGTATTGTATTAAAGTAAATTTTCTGTTTAAATATTAATGGTCAATAGAATGTGAATTACAAATGCATTTTTTGTTGGAACTCGATCTAACACTACATGAAGGTCTTGAGTACAACTCTCCATTTTTTAATGTTTTAGGCACTCCAAATTTCTTGCATGAAAATCCAGAATAATCTCTATACTGTACATCGATTTCCGTGTTTAACTACAGACATATATCATCTATTCACAATGTTCATGTCCAAGCTTCAGTGAACGTAACCGACAAATGGATTAGCCAATCATAGATGTGCATAACTAAACAGCTGCTTACAGAGAAAAAAAAAAAAGCCATGATAAACTGTGTCATGCAAATAAATTAATCTAAAGTAAAATTTTGAAGAATCCAAATCCACTTTATTTATATAGCACAAAACCCTAAATATGCAGTATAAGTTCAAAAGTCCTGACCAGGATTAACTCACTAACTGGAGTTAGGTCTCCGAACGCTCAGATGGCTCCAATGTAGAGGACTGTAATTGTGTGTTCCAATTACAGAGGAATCACACTTCTCAGCCTCCCCGGTAAGGTCTACTCCAGGGTGCTGGAGAGGAGACTTCGACCGATAGTCGAACCTCGGATTCAGGAGGAGCAGTGTGGTTTTCGTCCTGGCCGTGGAACACTGGACCAGCTCTACACTCTCCATCGGGTGCTCGAGGGTTCATGGGAGTTTGCCCAACCAGTCCACATGTGCTTTGTGGATTTGGAGAAGGCATTTGACCGTGTCCCTCGTGGTGTCCTGTGGGGAGTGCTCCGAAGTATGGGGTCCGGGGCCCTTTGCTCAGGGCGGTTCGGTCTCTGTACGACCGGAGCAGGAGCTGTGTTCGCATTGCCGGCAGTAAGTCAGACCTGTTCCCAGTGCATGTTGGACTTCGACAAGGCTGCCCTTTGTCACCGTTCTGTTCATTGTTTTTATGGACAGATTTCTAGGCGCAGTCACGGTCCGGAGGGTGTCCGGTTTGGTGACCACAGGATTTCATCTCTGCTGTTTGCAGATGATGTCGTTCTGATGGCTCCATCAAACCAGGACCTGCAACATGCACTGGGACGGTTTGCAGCCGAGTGTGAAGCGGCTGGGATGAAGATCAGCTCCTCTAAATCCGAGGCCATGGTTCTCGACCGGAAAAAGGTGCCTTGCCCTCTCCAGGTGGGTGGAGAGTCCTTGCCTCAAGTGGAGGAGTTCAAGTATCTCGGGGTCTTGTTCACGAGTGAGGGAAGGATGGAACGTGAGATTGACAGGCGGATCGGTGCAGCGTCTGCAGTGATGCAGTCACTGTATCGATTGTGGTGAGAAGGAGCTGAGTCGAAAGGCAAAGCTCTCGATTTACCGGTCAATCTACGTTCCAACCCTCACCTATGGTCATGAGCTTTGGGTAATGACCGAAAGGACAAGATCGCGGATACAAGCGGTCGAAATGAGTTTCCTCCGCAGGGTGGCTGGGCGCTCCCTTAGAGATAAGGTGAGAAGCTCAGTCACACAGGAGGAACTCGGAGTAGAGCCGCTGCTCCTCCACATGAGAGGGGCCAGCTGAGGTGGCTCGGGCATCTGTACCGGATGCCTCCTGGACGCCTCCCTGGTGAGTGTTCCGGGCATGTCCCACTGGGAGGAGGCCAAGGGGAAGACCCAGGACACGCTGGAGGGACTATGTCTCTCGACTGTCCTGGGAACGCCCCGGGATCCTCCCAGAAGAGCTGGAGGAGGTGTGTATGGACAGGGAAGTCTGGGCGTCCTTGCTCAGACTGCTGCCCCCGCGACCCGACCCCGGATAAAGCGGAAGAAAATGGATGGGTGGATGGATGGATGGATGGATTTAATAGAAATCAACTATAAATCTACCTGACATGCTAAAGATAAAAATAAAATTGGAACCGTTATTTACAGTCAAATAAACCATTCGGGGATGGATCCGAATCAATTTTATTCTAAAATTACAAATTAAAAAATACCCCCAAAAAGTCTCCAAAATTTAATAGGACGTCTACGCTTTTTTAAGTTAATAAAGGTCCCTAAAACTCATTTTTTATGACAATACTCAGTATTTTAAGAGGAATTGTCGAAACCCATAATAAGCTAAATCTATTGTTATTCTGGCCCATAGTGACACCAGCTACACTGATTCCTATATTTACCAAAGACAGACTTTAAAACCTGATGTTCTTTTGTGCCGAGCTTCTTCTCGCTTAGAGTCCTTCAGAACTACAAAAATGTGCTTCCATCATAAGGGCTAAATTATGTGAGCTTAACAAGGCTGCAAAGGCTTTTTAAACCCTTATTTCCATGTTGCAATTAAGTTAATTTACAAAAGATGTAGGCCTATACATTTTTGATCTATAGCAGTACTTTGTCTAAGGTGACGACACTGGTTTTGAAAGCTACATAAAGACAGCATATGATTTACTGTTATATTGTAATGAGCAGCACAGCAGTCACCACATTACCATTTCCTTTGAAACATCTTGTATGTACAGTAGTAGTGTGGTCATTTCTGAGAAGCACGTCTGGGATGAACAATGCTCCTAATTAGGAAAGTTTCAGCGTTTATGTCAGTGTTGGTATTTTACACAATGTAAGATGAGATGTAAGCAGTGGCTTGTACTGACAGAACATTTTATCTGTTAGAACTGCTCCGCCAACCACAAAACAGTTTTTAGTTGTTGCTTCAAAAGGCTTGCAGAGGAAAAAACAAATTCTACGTATTTAAAAAAAGTTTCAGGCAGTTTGACTGTGACGTGGATTTGGCTTGGGGTTGGTCTAGCGCTTGTATTTTGCTTTTCTTTTTCACAGTCTTTTGTCTGTCCTGTGATTTTTTTTCACACCATTGACCCAAGCATTGGTTTTCTTAATGAGAGAAAGTAAGAGACTGAAGTGAAAAGTCATCTGACAGAGGAGCACAGATTATGGACCAGACTCCATGTCTGCTGCTTATATAAGATCAATCAGGCCACTGGGCTTCTTTGTAAAATTTCTTTTTCTTTTATGAAATTTGATTGTTTTATTTTAAGTTTGCCTCTACTGTGGGATTTGCAGTGTTTTTGTTTACAAACTTTTGTAAACAAAATTCTGTGACCTCCACTTTTTTTAAAAATCAGATATGCAAATTTTCTTGAGTGTTTTCACTGTCTGTGTGTATGGGGTCAAAATAGGATTCTCTTTTTGGACATTTTTGTGCAAACTCATCATTTTGCAGTAATGTGTGCGGCTGCACTGCCACGCTGGGCAAATGCTTTCAGTGCATTTTCAGTACAAGCCGATGTCACAGTGAGTTGACGCGGCAGATGAGCCGCCAGGTGGGACAAATAAACTCCTCCCTCTGACACCGCTGCTGTGGAGACTTTGGAAACGGTCACCCGCTGTGCTGTGCATTGACATCAGCCGTCAGTTGGCTCAGCTTGTTGAGCGAGTGGTGCGATGATCAATCGCTTGTGCAATAATGTCCAGGTTCAAAACTCATGTGAGTGGCGAGATTTTAATTTTTAGAAAATACTCACATCATAAGTCCATGTGCTTATGTAGACTAAAGCAAAGGTTTTATTATGTTTTGCAAAGTAAATATAAAAAATAAAAAAAATCTTGACTGCAAGTAAGCAAAGACTTGGTGCTGTACAGCTTCCTCAGTTGCAGATCTCACGTCAGGACCTGGACCACAAGTTCACAAGTTAGTCTCTGATCGCGTGTTAAGCCTGACTTTAAATGTCAGTTTAACCAAATTTTGAAGTGGCGAGCAGACAAAAACAGGCAATTTGACAGATGAGTTTTCAACATTATTTCTCTCAATTTTTAAGTAAATATTTATTGTTTAGCCTTTCTCATATTGGTGACACTAGAAGTCCTGATGAAATATTTAAGCGTTGTGAACAGACTGCCTCCACACACACACACACACACACACACAGTGATATTATTATCCTCCTCTTCTGTGGCCCTCGCTGTAAAATGAGTTTGCCCCAACTCCATTAAAACCTGCGCCAGCCGCTCCCAGGACGCTGCCGCATATTTGCATGTGCTCTGTGCTGCCGAGCCACTCCAGAGCTCCTCTCCTCTCTCCCTCCTTCTTCACCTCCTTCACATCCCAGCGGAGAACGCCATAAGTGGGCAGATGACATTCACGGAGAAAGACTGCAATAAAAAAGTGGTTGCGCCTGCTTCCCTCGACTCCAGCGCTTTGCTCACTTCGGCCCCGGTGCCACCTCATCACAGTCGGGGAGGGGTGATTGCCAATGACACGGGCCAATCAGTGGTAAATAGGCGCTAATTTGATTGACATCTGGGCGTCTGTCTCTGTGCGGCGCGGGACAGGTCCTGGCAGTGTGCCGCGTGTGTCCCAGCCTCCCAAATCCAATGTGTCTCGGTAATATCAGCAATGAAAAAACAAGGGTGGTAAATGGGATCGAGCTTGACTACAAAAGGGCAGATATAATGGTGTGGTCTTTTGTGTTTTAGTATTTCAGGTATCAAACGGTGCTAAAGTATAATGTTGTTTTAGGACATTAGCAGATTTTGATGTTTATTTTAAGAAAGGGAGTTTCTTTAAGCAAAACATTTGTCCTACAACTTTCACTGATTGAAATGAAAGTATTTTGTATTAAGCTGGTGCAGATAGGGCTCTGCAATTAATCAGATTTCATTTTAATGTATGATTGTTGCTGTAACTGATTACAAAAATGGTATTATGGAGTAACTAAGTGTGTTGATAAGTGCTACTATAATTCCTGTTTCTTCTCTTTCATAAGAAAATACATTTAAAATGACATTTGTCAATTGATTTTCTCTCTTCACTCTGCATTTAAGGGGCACTAATGCTCTGAGCTCTCTCTAAGCAAATAATCGTTTCAATAATCGTGATTTCAATTATCTTTGAAATAATTGTTGTTATTATTTTCATCATAATCAAGCAGCCTAGAGGTTTACCAAAGAAATACATCTGGAGGCCATGGTAATGGTAATATCCACGTACATATACTGTAGTGGTTTGTCTGTAAATAAGTCATTAAAACATTTTTGTAGACAGGAAAGTGAGACTGGAGATGACCACTTAAACGCAGCCAATCAGTGCATTTGGCTCATAAAATGAAACTAAATGCTTTTCATTTTGATTCAGATAGTACACACATTGGTCAATTTTTTCCCAAAGTGCTGCATTTACAGTATATTTTAAAGTGGAAAAGTTTACAAATTTACAATATGGGTGAATATGAGCATTATGAAGACAGTGTATTATTTACATACCATTTTTGATAAATATTATCTAAACATGTAGATAGTTTGCCTGGACTTTGAACTTTGCAACATTAATGTTTCGTATAAAATAATGTGATCCCAGTCGCATGCTGGTATCATTTAGCAAAAACAAAAAATACCCTGAATAGGCTTAGTGAATCATGAACAAAGACCTATTTCATAAAGAGCTTATTGAAACTGAGTAATTTAATGAGGACAGGTTTATTATTAAGATACTTACATTGTCCCAGTAAATTATTTGTTTGTATAAAGGCATTATACACATGTTTGTTTTAAATGAATAAGAATAACTTTAAGTCAGCTTCCCCCACTGACCTACATTTATAAAGATGGACCATCGATGGCTGCTTCAATCCAAAAAGCCTCCACCTATCATTAGATTAAAACATATACTAATGTACCATTTAATCACTAAAATCCAGCATGTGCATGTGTTTGTGTTGCTAGCATTTTTTGTTTGCACTTCCATTAGCATACTGACATGATTAAACTTCTGCAGAAGACAGTTAAAAATGCAGTTACCAAGCTTCAGAGTCAGATGAATAGACTTTAACATGCATAGTAGATTTAATGACGTACAAACTGCACCATAGGACTTTATTTAAACAGTATATGTCATAAGGCTGCGTATACAGGTCTCTGGTGGTCCCTGTATCCCACCCAGCACCTGTCCCGGGCCCACTCACCGCTCTCTAATTGTGTGTGTCCTTCCTCTCACTGCAATTTTCCCATTACCGCCACACGAGCAGGCTCATCTGAAGTGCCTCGGAAAAATGTACCTCCGGGTTAACTCACTGATAGCTCCTGGCACAGACAGCGAGCGCATGAGGGACGCAGACTGATGCCGTTTGAACTCCACTAACCCTTGTGTACACTAGGTTTATTATAAGCACACAAGTGACCCTCGATGGTAAAATTCAGTTTACTAAATTTTACATTTGAATGGACTGATCTCTTAATATAGCTTACTTTTACCTTAGAAAACACTGGTAATGTTTTAGAATAGCACGTTATAAAAACTATAGAAAAGCTATTTTGAAGTGGAAAACAAAATGTGAGATTTAAAGATCTTAATATATTTTCTCTTTCTCTTTTTTTACATGTGATCCTGTGGACATCAAAAGGTAAGAAGTTCTTTTTGTTTGCGGGTGTGTGTATGTGTATGTGTGTGTGTGTGTATGTATGTAGTCATAATAATGTATTGTATGTACAGAGTTGTGCCCACTTTTCCCATTCGCAGTTTACACTTCCAAGGCTTCCAAATTAGAACTGGGTAATATTGTGATAAAAATCAAATTCTAAGCTTTCTGCACATCACTTTTTTTTTTTTTTACAATATTTCTTTGATTGACCAGTATGCTTTGAAGTTGTATTTAAAAAATCACGGTAAAGCAAATCCTGTTATTTTACTCACAGACAACAAGAAAACGAACAGTGTACTGAATCATGCTAAAATTGTGATCTGGCTCTAAGAATGTTCTTGTTATGTTATTAAATTTATTTTCTGTGATATCGTCCAACCCTAGCCCAAATTACAATGAACCTACCTTCAATGTTAGTGCTTTCTTTCGCTAAATTAATCAGATTTTATTGACAAGCATTGAAATAAGCAGGAGGATAACCAGAGACTGTGATCACCCCTCTGACATGAACACCAGACCCCACAGAAATCATCTGTGTTTTTTGTAAAATGAAGAAAAATGGATTAGTTGAAGGTTAGGCAAGAATAAATACAACTTTCTCCCCTTACATTGACTTCTGAGCAGATTGGATGTTTCTCTGTGAGGTTGGATTGTGCCAACAGTCATGCCCACGGCGAACACACACAGTCCCACCTGGACCAGGGTTTGTGCCATTCAGCTGTATAGATTTCTTCTTAGAGAGATATCATATGTCCCTTTTTTATTTTATTTTATTTATTTTGTATTTTTTTAAAGGAGAACTATTTTGCAAAATATACTTTTAAGAGTTTTTAATCATGTTACGAGAGTTTTCTTTGGACATTAGCTAACCAACCTTTGATTTAGATTGGTTAATGTCAATGTTCCAGTGCTCAGAAAATCTCTGTCTTCACTTACCACATCCTCACCCACTTGTTTGTATTTATTTGTGTTTAGTCAAAAATTCAGATTCTGAGTGAAACATGTGGGGTTCAAAATGGTCATTTTTGTAGACACAAAATAGTAGATTTATATCGGTGTCTTTTAAAGCTAAGTTACTGGACCAGTTTATATTTCTTAGCCATTTTAGATTTGTGTTTTACAGTGAATAAAACCTGAGTTATTGATCTGCATATACCATAGTTTATTCCTAAATTAAGCAGCAGTATTTGTTTATTTTGTTGGAATGTTATTTTTGCATAATCTCAAGTAAATACTGACAAATGAGCGGGAATAGATGGTAAAAGAAAACGGGACTTTTCTGAACACTCTGAACACAATCCAAGTGTACTTATTCATAGATCAATTCAAATACAACCCTGAACAATCTAATCAACACTGTTAAATATTATTGTTAAATTAATGGTTACACTATCAGAAAAGTAGATTTTACGCTATAACCTATGTCTCAAAGCTTATTAGTGCCTTCATTTTCTGAAAAAATGTGAAATGTCTGTAAAATGTGCACCTATCCCTATTTAGCATTTCACAATTCCATCTAAATTTCAGTATATTGCCCACCCCTAATGGTACATCAAAGTCATATCCTTTACCAAATGAGCAGACGCTTTGAAATCTTCTCAGACAATTAAAAGTTTCTTGTGTGAGAGTTGAGGTGGTGAGCTTGTACCTGCTCCTCCACGTGTGAACCAGACTGAGCAGGTTCACTCTCCGCTCTGCTGGACCTTTACCTGTGACATCATTAGGAGCACCAAACTCCAACTTCTGCACGGGCTGGCCTTTCACTTTTAAAGATTGAAGCGAAAGCGTCTGTCATGTTTACATTTACACACTAAATTTGCTGTTGAGTTGTATTTTTTATTGATCTTAACATATCAGGGAAGATTGCTTTTATTGCTTACCTTTTGTAATTGTCTTTGCAGACAGTGGATAGAGCTCTAAGTCAATTCTTGATGAGAGAAACACTGGACTATGATGTGAGCTTTATTAGAGAAATTGGGGTTGGTTGTCACATGGGTTGGTTGTCACATTCACTGTTTCTCGACTTCTGAATGGTGCATTTGAAAAAAAGTCAGATTGAAATGTTATATAAATGAACCAAAAGTCACTAGCTAAAAAATGTTATTAAACATTTGTTCAAGACTGTGATAAGACGATAAGAGGTCATTAAAAAAAAGTAAAATGTTGTGGAAAAATTTTCTAATTTTATCCCAAAAATGTGTTGAAAGCTTAAAACCGATGACATTACAAAGAAGGGAGTCATGGTAACAATTAGGGCAAGCCTATTCAACTTAAGGCCCGGGTGCCAAATCGGCCCTCCGAGAATCTGATCCGGCCCTCAAATCACTTTTCTAATCTTACAAAGCACTAGTTACCTTGATTTTATTGTATTTTACTAGGGATGGGACGAGATCTCATGCCGCGAGATCTCGCGAGATCAAACTGTCACGATATTGTGCACACACGTACCGAACTGTCTCGTGAGATTTTTCCATGGTCATGAAATTAAGTTTTGTATCTTTGAGCAGCTGTAGTAAATATTCTTCTCCACACACAGACTTGTAGCGGACTTATTCTGACAGAAAACAGTCTAATCTCTGTCTCAGTTTTTATTTCGTAAAGATAGGACCAATATTGACAGAGATAATTAGTCCTAAACATTGTAAAAGAAAAATATATAATCGTCAAATATACGCGCGGACATCGCGGGAAAAGTGCAGTGTTTTTCACACTTAAACATAGTTTAAAATAGATCCACAAAGAGATATTTTGGCGTATATCATCAATAACTGTAAAAAAGTCTCATCTGTGTGTGTCTGGTGCCTGTCAGCAGCATGGAAGAATCAGCGGCAGCGCTGTGAAGGAAGGGGAAGGGGGCGGAGCCTGAGCTACACACGGGGGAGCGGATTAATTTCAGTCAAAACTTATATCGTTGAAATAATAAAAATCTAAGGTGATACACATAATGAAAGGCAAAGCTAACTAAAAGAATATAAACTAACAATAATAAATAATACAAATCTTTTTTTTTTAATTTGCCTTGTTGAAATTCTAAATTGAAACAATTAATGCAAATTATTTAAAAATCTTGTCTCGTCTCGATCTCGTGGACCCAATCTCGTGGCTCAGCTCGTCTCGTGAAAATTCTGTCTCGTCCCATCCCTAATTTTTACTGTCTGAAAATACGATTTGTGTTTTTTTTTTGCCAATTGAAGTTGTTTTTATTATTAGATTCGAGTGATAAATTGTTATCTTTTTTATATTTTTAGCAAAACAATCCACTTTGCTCTTGTTGTATTGGCAAATTATTATTTTATTATTACTTATTTGAAGACAGTTAGAATACGCCCAAATAAACCTAATTCTAAACCTAAATCACTAAATATTCTGTGAATATTTGGTGCCTTTGTTGTGTTATGGCCCAGAAGCCATGGTCCTTGGTAAAATCTGGCCCTCTGGAAAAGCAAGTTGAATAGCCCTGAATTAGGGTTTGACTTTTTTTCTGAGTTGAGTCTAAAAATGTAGAAAAAAGCTGATGTGAGAGTGAAAATGTCCAGTCGGGGTTGGTTGTCACGTACAGTATGAGTATATCTGGGACGACATGCAAAGCCACAGCGGGTTTGGTTGTCTCACTTTAACATAAAACACTTTCAAAAATAGTGTGTATTTTACTGTATTCAATGCAGGAAATTAGTGTAAGGCATCAACTAAGAAACAAATTATTGCCGTGTAGCTTATTCAAAAGTATTGATCACTAATTCACATAATAATGTAGTTTTACATTATTAATACAATCTTGGCAAAAATGCATTTTTTCAAGTTCTAATTGCCTTTTTCTTGTAATTTAACATCTCCTGATTCAGAAAATGTAAAACAGTCTTGAATCAAAATTAAATCAAACATCAAAAAAACAGTCCAAAGACAAGACACATTTGTCATTGCCTGACCAGCCTGTCCCTACACTTTGACAGACACTTTACAACCAATGTGGCAAAAGGGCAACCAGCGACAGAAAAAACAACACAAGTCTTTGCTAATGTTCAGCAATGTTGATCGAACCGCACGCGAGAAGAAAGTGAGAACAGAGCAGCGGATGACGGGTGAATTTATTACTTCCGGGGCGTCATCCGGGGTCACAGGTGACACTTTTGGTATTACTACTCGAACTGCGCATGTGCGAAGGGAACATTCAGTGCTTTCAGCACCGTCTCTCTGGCGGTCAGAAGGGATGAAATAGAACACTGGGTTTTAATTTCGAGGGCGGGCTTTCTGAGTGCGAGTCAACCATTCACAGAAAACCCGGAAATTCCACCAAAACAGCAACACGCTAAACCGGATGTTTTCGTAAACATGTAGCGCAAGGATTTATCAGTATGAAGCCTCGCAGTTTAACGAATTGATACGTTAATTGTTCAAAACCGAAGCATGAGCCGAATCAGCGACGTTCGCCATCTCAATGTTTTAAAATGGTGCTTGAAAACAACTTTCGACTTTTTAGTGTCACGTGTCAGAATCACCGTACTTGATTGGATCATCCTAATGCTGGATGAGAAAATTATTGGCCAAGGCTCCGGTTTCAGACCCTTCTGCATTCAAACAGAATGAAACAGAATGTAGGAGGGGCTGACTGGTCAGGCAACAATTGTCATCGATCTCCCATTGACATAACATTGTGACAACCAACCCAAGGTGAACAATTTCCATTTAATATCAGAATAAGCCACAGAACAGCAGCTGGACTCAACACAAGACTTTGAACTTTTCTCTAAAATAGTTAAAGTGAGATTTTCTGTTTTTGAGCAATTCAAATCAAAGTAAAACATGTGACAACCAACCCCATTCTCACCTTCGCTTTTTTGTAGTCATGTAACTGAATACATAACAGAATACAATTGACTGTATTTATAAGATAAGTAAAGCTACGGAGAGTATTTTCAAACATTATTCCCTTGACCTACAAACTCCCATGCTCAAATCTTACCTCTGACGTTACAACATCGCACTAACATCTTGCGTGGCTATCTGTTCTCTTTCAACAGTC
Source organism: Mugilogobius chulae (assembly GCA_038363315.1). Taxonomy (NCBI): domain Eukaryota; kingdom Metazoa; phylum Chordata; class Actinopteri; order Gobiiformes; family Gobiidae; genus Mugilogobius; species Mugilogobius chulae. The sequence goes on along the minus strand of CM076398.1, from coordinate 40,795,080 downwards.
CTTCTCACGCAGCCATCTCCAAAGTGCCATTAGAACACATTGAAAACAGACTTTATATACACACAGTCACACTGCCACCCGCTATTAAGTGATTAAAACATGCTTCTGCTTTGTGCACACTGCTCTCAGCTTTTCTCCATTAGCCACAGATAGCTATGAGAAAGCCACCTAGTTCCTAATGGCTTCTTCTCAGTCATAATTACAACATGGGTCCTATTCAGCAGCAGCAGTAGCGACACACTTTTGCCTTAGCCACTGCTGCTTTACAACTGCTGCTTTAATAGAGTGAAAAGAAAACCCTCTCTTTCCTGCCCTCTGCTGCTGCTCTCCTCACTCGCATTGCACTTTCTTTCTTCCTTACCTTCTGAAATCTTCTTAGAAATGGCACAAATACACGTAATGCTTTGCTTATGCTAAAAGTTTGAGGAGTTGTAAATCTGACCTGCCGATCCGCTGTTGTGAAATGGGCAGCGGCGTGTCCTTATGTGAGGAGCAGGTGAATGAAAGGGCCGTCTCAGTGGTCTGTAGGTTAATGGAAAGCATTATCACACAGGGCCATACAGTCTGGTGCATCGCGGGGGGACAAGCAGCACATGGGGGGAAGATTTAAGAACACAGATTGGCTTAATGCTCATCTACAACCCTTAACCTTGATGACTACAAGAATATGTCTCTCTACAAATGGAATAAATATTCTGTTGTGGCTCAATTTGAGTCAATGATTATAAGATACAAATGCATACCTTTATATTAAAATTGTTGCACTAGAACTGTGGGTAATGATCAGTGGATGCATCATATCCCACTATTGAGTAAATCTGAAATGGTTGGCACTAAAACGAGAAGTCCACATCTGCAGATAACTTAACACATATATACACCTTGGAAAAAAAAAAAATCTGTTTCAGTATTTAACGCAATGAATGAAATTAAAATGAATTTACATTGTGACTTTTGTATTACTCACTTTTCAAAATTGTGAGAACCGTTTTTATAAGGAAAAAGAAAATACATTTTTCTTATGAATTTCTAGTAATATTAACATAAAGTTGTTGCTGTTGCTATACCCTGCAAAAACTGTATTTCTAGCTGAGTTAAAACATCTTACATTTTTTGTTCATTTTCACAAAGTACATACTTGATTGACCTAGATTATTTCACCTATTTCAAGGTATTTCTGCTTTGTATCAATATATTTGTTCTTATTTTAAGTCAAAATAATTGCCAGTGGAATGAAATATTTTTATTTACCCCACAAGTAAATTAGGTTTAGGTGCTATTGTATTTATGCTGTATTATTTAAACTGCAAATACTCATTATGATCACAAAAGGTGACTGATGGATAATTTATTTGAATGTGGTGTATTTTATTTTGAGCTGTTGATCAAAGATTATTTTCTTTTCTTCAAATAGCTATACCACCACCATCATTGTAATTTTTGTACATTTAAAATTATGCCATTATGCCATGACATTTGGATTATACACACTAAATCCAGTTACCCTGCACCTGCACAGATACATGGGCAACGTGTCATATTTGGGAGTGAGGCTTGCTGTAGGGGATATGGGGGAAATCCAATGTTAATGCATGGAAAGCTAAACTTTTTACCTCTTTGTAAGACATTTTCTGGTGAAGTGTATTTTTAATAATAGTAATAACAGTAATTAAAAACACAAAAAACAATGATAAAAACAACAATAAAAACAAGCTATAAAAGAGTTTGTCAGCCTGACAGGTCAAGTCACAACCACCCTTAAATAGAGGTTGTGGATGTGGCGTTATGTCAGAAAAGTAAACAGAAATCTAACGTGCTAAATCAAATCAAATCAAATCAAACTTTATTTATAAAGCGCTTTCATACATCCATGTAACACAAAGTGCTTTACATTTAATTAAAAACAATCCCACATGCCTACCACCCTCCACTCCACTAGCATCACGTTAGCATGTTGCTCGCAGCTATCTTAAGCATTGAATATATTTACATATTTTGATCCATGTATTCTATCTATATTTGACATAAAACATTTCTATAAGTCCATTTGCAGTTGTAGTTGTTGAGCAGTGAGTGATAAAGCTGTTGTTGTGAACCACTCTCAATGTAAAACATGCCCCACAGAGGTCAGTTAATGGGCGTGGCCTCTGATGCCGACTGTACCTATTATCCAGCGTATGTGTCAAATACAACAACTTTGACTTTTAACTGTGCTGAAACAATAGACTTAAACTCTGCTTTTTCAGTGACAAGGTGTAACAAGTATAGTAGTATTTCTGTATTTATTTTGGTCCTGCTTCTAATAGAATAATATGTAAGTGCCTAAACATAACAGCCACACACACTTCCATTTTCTCTCATCTTGTGCTTTTGTTGCTCAGGTGCAGAAGACTGTAATTGTTTTAGTATGTACTGTAGCCACCACTCTCTCACTCTCAGAAAAGTCTTATTTTACAGAGATGAGTCACAAACCATTAGCTGGCACACCTAGCTCCATTCTCTCCTTTCCTTTCTTTCTTTCTTACAAACACAAACTTTTTTTTTTCTACAAATATATACTAAGCTAAAAATGTTGTCCAACAAAAATAAGAAAGACTTGGGTGACATAGATTTGCCTGCTGCAGCTGCTCAGAGGCCCAAAACGACATCAAACATGCAGCACTCGGGGAGGCGCACTTAAAAGAGTTGTTCGCTGGAAAATTTTTGGACAGTTTTGTTTGTCTGTTTCTATGCCACTGAGCAAAGAGCACAGCGATCCCTTTGAAAACAACACAGGCGCTCCTCCCACGGTGGCTTGATTGCTGAAGGCACAGAGAGGTGAAGAGTCACTTTGAATCTGATGCATCTCATGTGGATTTGAGAAGAGCTCTGTGCCAATGAGCCGGTGGAGATGGGGTTATTATAAAGACATGGTATAAAAGAGTGCGCTTGTGTTCAAACAAGCAATTAGGAAACAGCACCATACAGAAACAAAATTCTTCCATTTATGATGCGTTTTGTTTTTTTCTTCTTTTGTTCATTTCATTGTTTTCAAGATCTTTAACTGACTTGTTATTAATCTTCCTACAGAAAATAAAGGCAAGGCAATTTGTTGAGCACAATTTGTACACAAAGTTATACTAATGTTTTGGAAAACAAAATGTGTTAGATGTGCATACAAATAAGAGTAATGGGTAAAAATACTTACAAAGGAACAGTAAAAAAAAAAAAAAATGTGTTGCATGCAAAATTAAACAGAAATGGTTTGTTTGTAGATTTGAAGATTGTCAGGGAGGCCTGTCTTACAATTTGAGAAAAGTGTTACCGTGGCCCTGAAGGACAATACACATACATGTGAAACAACCCTAACCCTAACCCGTATACATTACTATTTTATTACTTAGTCAGTTCAACCCATCCTAAAACTTTATTTCATGCTATAACTATCCTAAATTATTCTCCAACAGGCCGGCATGTTTAGTCCTGACTCTGGCACCAACAGGAGGTCGGTCCATGTTTAGTCCTGACTCTGGCACCAGCAGGAGGTCGGTCCATGTTTAGTCTTGACTCTGGCCTCAGCAGGAGGTCGGTCCATGTTTAGTCCTGACTCTGGCACCAGCAAGAGGCCGGTCCATGTTTAGTCCTGACTCTGGCACCAACAGGAGGTCGGTCCATTTAGTCCTGACTCTGACACGAGCAAGAGGCCGGTCCATGTTTAGTCCTGACTAACACCAGCAAGAGGCCGGTCCATGTTTAGTCCTGACTAACACCAGCAAGAGGCCGGTCCATGTTTAGTCCTGACTCTGGCACCAGCAAGAGGCCGGTCCATGTTTAGTCCTGACTGACACCAGCAAGAGGCCGGTCTATGTTTGTTCTTGACATTAAAAGTTGAAAATATTTCGTTTAATTCAACACAATTTAATCTTCCTTCTCTATAAGCTTTCTTGTCACATGATTGCACTGACGTAACTGTAATTCGTTTTAACTTAAAAGCATTGGGATAGATTAGTGATATTTTTTTAGAAGGGTTCTAATTTGAAAACACATTTTAAGTAAATAAAAGTTGTCAATAACTTTTATGACAGCACTGACATAACAAAATGCCATTTGGGACAAAAAATAGAATCCATATTGTATTTCAGAAGACATTTGAAAAAGCTTAAAGAGGAAATAGTTCTCGCCCTTTAAATCACCGACATGCTTTTTACCAGGTGCAAAAGTCCCGAGCAGTGCCAAGCCTCCAGGTCAGACTGCAAAACAGCCAGCTACATAAAAGTGGATCTAAAGTTTACTGGGTTCTACTGGAGTTTAAAAAGCAGATGGAGTACTGTGGTGGAGGTTCAAAGCGTTAATGTGACTAAGTCGAGAATGTGAACAGGTGTGGAGTCGCTGAAAAATGATGTCATCAAAAAGAGCTGAGTGCAGTAGGTCCCGTCTGAGCTGTTACATCACTGCGCAAATGGACTGAGCTCACAAATCAAACATATATAGGTTTTAAATAGAAGTGTCGAAAAGTAAGAATATGAAAAAAGCAATACCAATATATCACTGATAGTCATGCAGCAGTTTCTTATAACTTTATATCTAAAAATCAACTTGAAAATAAGCCTGCGTGGACTAAAGACATTTTCTAAATGGGCTCGCATCTCCCTAAAATTATTTAAACTATTTTGTGCCTTGAAGGTGACAAAGATCCGTGACTTTTCTGAGAGTTGAACTGAAACTAACATGGTGGCAAAGATGGAAGTATTTGTGTTTATTTTAGCAGAATTATCTACTGTTTTGACTTTTGAAAATGTGCACACAGGCAACGAAGGGATTTGTGAACCAGAAAGTGTGCTTTCCTCTCAGATAAATTGAACAAAAGTTACGATTGCTCTGCCATGATACTCTGGGTTTTAGCGACAGCCTGTTGGGATTGATATTGTGTAGAATTTAATTCAGTCATTCATCAATCTGATGGGTTAATTGGAAAAGTAGGGCAATAGTGATTATTTATTTATTTTACGTTCAATGCACAGTTACAGTAAAAAGATATACACTTTTAAAAGCTCAAAGCTACATATTTCACACATTGTTGCTTTAGTGCAGTGATTCCCAACATGGGGTCCAGGGCCAAAGGTATCCACACAACAAGCATTAGAGGAAACAGAGTTTGAATCTAACTTTATATCCTTAATTTGATTCATTTAATTACTGTTTATTACAAATCCGTACTAAGTAAACAGGCATTATCATTTTGCTGTTTTTGTGTCTTAATCTGAGAGGAAAGACATTCTACATTATTTTGAATAGAGTGTAAAATATTATTGGCGGGCCTCAGGCAATCTTAGGGCAAACAGGGGGCTGTGGCTTTGAAAAGTTTGGGAAAGGCTTCTTTAGTGGATACATATACTTTTATGAATTGTTGGTATTTGCAGTTAAGGTTAAGTGAAATAACAATATTACTGGTCACCCACACCATGTAGCCTGTATATTATTTTGTGGTGCATCGTATTAGTCTAGTCTCAACACCCAGAAGGCTTTGGTGGTTTTGGAAGCATTGTTCCTTAGACTTTTGTGAAGATTCTTTACTTCTCTTCTTTATGATAGCGATGTGAAATAAACCACCCTTGTTCCAGTGTCATTTGTGTTCTGCCACAGCATTGGTTGATCTTTTTGCTTTGGTGCCCAATTCTGACTTTTTTTTTGAACATTTGAGATAGATTTACAATCACTCACCAACTTGAATCATTGTTGGATAATAATGTGGCACTTTAAATATTAGAAGTGAAACACCTTCTCTAGGACTGCAAGTGTGTGACAATACGTAAGCTCCCTTGTCTCGATTCATGCTTCTTGGACATTGCCAGTTTTGACCTTTTGGTTGCTTTCAGTTCAGTCCACTCCAGCATTATTCCATGTGGTTTTGTCTCTTTAGCAGTGACATATGGATGGCAAAGCTTAAAAGCAGACGCCTCACATCACAACACAACATAACACTATTTAATCAATATTTTTAATAGCATGTTCAATAATAAAAGACAGGACTACCCTCTCTTGACTCTTCTAGTCCACCAGGGAAGCCGGCTGTGACCTAGTGTTGCATTATCGGGGCATAAACATTACAGCACACTTGATATCTATAATAAGTATCCTTCACTATCACTTGTTTGCCACCACACACAGACTGCAGCCTGAGTGAAGAGGTCCACAGGGGAACACACAGGGATGCCATACGCCGGTTCATATTGTGTCCAAGAGAAGTGGCTGTGACAGTATCAGTTGCCACTCCAGATAAGAAAGGTAGCGCGCCGCCGGTGGTAATGACGCCGGGGCCACAGAGACTGCCTGATTTCTGCTGATCTCATCACAAAACGGGCTTTTCATACAGTTTGTATCGGCAACAACATCTACTCAAAAGTAAAGGAAAATTAGAGTGCACTGCAACTTGTATTTACTTAAAGGAGCGCTGTGTAACTTGCTTGTCCATCATCTAATTTTTTTGCTAAGCATTTTTCACAGTGTGGTAGTGAACAATAACTGCTGCATTACAGTCCATTATAGTGTTTCGTCCACTGTACGATTTCAACTGTTAGTAGGTTGTAGGTTTCTCAGTGAAACAGAAAAGATTAAATGATGAACTTATCCAAACATAAGCTGATTTATATTAAACCTGATATTGTGAAATCTTTGAGCTACTTTACCAGGATTTGAGCAAACAGTCTTTTTATTTCTAAAGAACAGCATAAATAAACACACACTCTTACTTTTGCTGTGTTTGCAAAGTATAAAGACATGCATGGAGGTTTAGTCCATTCTTTTTATGTTGTTGTGTAGTTAACACAGCTGAGAAAAGCTCAAGTGAGAAATACATTTAAAAATAACCAGAAGACCAGAAGTTCTGAACTCAGTTTGAAAATCTCTTGCTGTGTGACTGTGTCTTCTGGGTTCATGGTTGAAATGGAAGTGTTATGGATCTGAAAGCTGAATCAAAGGTGTCCCTGTTTCTTTTTTTGTTTTTTGTTGCTTCCGGAGTATGGGCTGTAACTACTTAAATATGACCATACAATCTGTTGTGACCAATCAGAACAATAGTGGCCAGAACGAGGAAGCAGAGAGAGTGCCATGCTATAGAGTAAGTATAATTATGGTGTTTTGAGAAGTTTATGTAATGGGATTACAGAAGAATATTTTCAAAATTCAGCCTTGGTGAAAGCTCAACACATGAAGTTTGTCTCAGAAATTGCAATAACACTCTATGAGGAACTTGTCCTTTGTCCCAATTGCTTCAGTACAGCGTATACTACTGATCAAACTCACACATGCACAGAGTCTTATCTGCTTCATATAACAGATCCGTAGAGGTAAGACACCTTTCTCACAGTAGCAAGGCAATCACTGCCAAAATGAAACTTAATGATATGACTGGACAACCTGATTTTACAAAACAGCGTATGCATACAATCACGACTTAACAGGACATGTCAAAAGTGTATGATTAACAAGATTACCATATTTAATATGTATATAAATATATAAAGATATGTTATTATTTATGAATACTGTATTAAACAAACCTACCCGAAGCTCCAGCCATAAATTTATCCAATTTAGTAACTTGAAGCCTAAGCTTATCCATAAACCGACTATGTCCCCACATGGCTTCAACCAAAACTCGTGTTTGTTTTACGCTATAAAATATTGTGTGATTTTTACCCTTTTCAATATAAATGCCACTTTCTTCTAATTTTCTAAAAACTGCCTCTGTTTCAGTCAACACTGTAGCTGACGTTTAATGAAATCAGAAAAGAGTGGATGGCCATAATTGAACTTTGACTGTGAGCAGGGACACCTCTTCACAGATCTGATCTATTCTCACTTTTCTCCACATCTCCGTGCATAATTGCTGTTCACATTTTAAGAACTAGAGTACATTTCGTCTTCTCTCTACTAAGGCAAAGAGAGAGAAGGACCACACTGAGTTTAGAATAAATATCTTTGCGTTTCCCATCCTAAAACCCCGTTCCAGCATCATATGTCAGTACTTTCTTTCTGATGGCTGTTATTTAGGTGCCCTATTTGGCCCAGCTTCAGCATTTGGCAGCCACAAGCTCCTCCAAGGAAATCCAGTGAAAATCAGGTTGTTCAGAGTCGAGCGCTGGTCTCTTTTGGCTGTTTACGTGGCTGGAACAAAACAAACCAAGAGTGAATGCATAAATGTGATTTGTGACAATGAATAAAATGATAGGGGAAACAAAAGCAAAACAAAAGATAGAATTTGACTCAGGAGGATGTGGTGAGAGCTTAGTTGAGTCTGTTGGAAGACATTTAACCACCATAAGACGTCTGTGGTTGAATGCTTTACTTTTCTGTCAAGGTTTGACCCCAGTCTTCTTTTTTTTTCTAGGACAAAACCAACTTTAAACACAGAGCAAGACTAATAGTTTGGGAACACCTTTGTGAAAAGCATAACTGTTTGTTCAGAGTGAATAAAGAATGGGTGTTAACTACTTGAATAGAATGTCTTTATTAAGATGTGAAGTTTAATGTATAGATTCTTAATGTTGCAAAATTTAGTAAAAACATTTTGGTATGAGTTAGTTGAGTAAGGTCCTGTGTTTTCATTTTTTTCACTGCTGTTACGAGTGAGACGTGAAGGTATGCTAACAGCAGTTAGCCACAATGCAAACAACAGACAAACTTAGTGGAGTTTGGTGAACTAAAGAGACATTATTAGATGTGGTCAGAACAGGACACCTGGATAGAATTCCGTAGTGAGAGAAACTGATTTTAAGTTATTTTAGTAAAACAAAAATAAAAAAAATCAATGCTAACTTGGCTTAGAAATAGGTCCAAAAACTGATCAAATCTTAACTGCAAAATGCAACTTAACAACAGATTTTTATACAAATTAAATAAAAAATTTTAACTTTGCCATTTTTGAACCCTGCAGGATTTTCTCGAAACAACAAAACACACACAAAAAAAAATCTGAGTGACGGTCCAGGTGCTGTGTCTGAGTCTGTCGCCACTCCCTATTTTTTTTTAATATTGTTACAAATGAATGAACACAATAGGCAGGGATAGGTTAAAAATGAAAACAGGACTTTTCTGAGCAGTAGGCTACCAAATAATTTTGGTAAACCCAAGTCAAATTTCTATGTCAGTGGACAATAAAGTTTTCCTATTCCTAAATACAACTTTGAGCTACTAAGGAAATTGGTTAAAAACTCAATCTACATTATATAGCATTTTGCATACTGGGTGCTCCTTAAAATGTAAGAATTTAAAACACAACTTTTACATAATGTGAAAAAGTCTGGTCTATACTTATTGTATAATCTTGTCACAGTTAAATAACTGAACAGTTATTTGATACTTAGACCCCCAAATCCCACCTTCTGTGGCCCAAACAGTGCATATTAAAAAGCAGCACAGGACCCAGAGGGTGCAGCTGGAGACAGGCCTTGTTCATGGAGCCTGAACATGTGGAAGTGCACACACATGCACACATTAGCTTTAGTCTAATTAGTGCTTGTATTGTGAGGGCTTGTTTGCACAAATTGGGAATGTGTGATGTGAATTAAAATATAGCCGAGGTTTTTGTTCCCAATAAAAAATAGAAGGGGTTTTCACCTTGCCCTTTGTTGGGGCTCATACGGAAGTAATTTAGTCCACAGAGAGAAAGAGGAAAGAGAGATAAAATGAGAGAGTAGTCAAACACAGAGTGGAAAGTAAGAGAAGAGGAGGCCCAAAGTCAGAGGCACCGTGGGTGTCTGAGGACCTGCGCTGCCAGTAATTGCTTCCATATAACACCATCGCCTCACACATGCAGGCTCAATCTGCTCAAAAACACACATGTATACAAAGCAGACTTAACTCAAACCCAGGTTGTTTTATTTTCATTTTGTGGCATCTCTGCTTCAAATTAATAATCACATTAAAAGAACTAATTTTCTTAGTCTCTTTGAAAAGACTTTACAGTGAGTATGAAACAAAACTATCAACTTGCAAATGTTTATTTAAGGCCCAAGTTATGGTAACTGAAATGTTTAGTGACGTCTTATGAGTGCTGTTGCCTCTTGAACAGGACACTTTTTATCATGGTTAAGAAAAGATTCAAATTTCCCCAACTTGACTCTAGTACAAAACAATGAACTTAACAGTGACCGCCCACTTCCTGGTTCAACAATCTAAGGGTTCCATGTTAAATTTAGAGGGTTAGAAAAAAATATATATTCAAAGTTAGAAAATGTCCTCAGGACTAATCAGCTGTGGTGAGTCACGAGCATAAACCTACATTTTTGGTTTAAAATCTGTTTCTGCAGCTTTACAAACTACAAAGTTATCCAGACAATTTGACGAATTTGAATTTACAGATGTGCTTTTTAGACGGAAAACCGTGCTATGGATCTGAGTTAGCACAAGCAGGTTAACTTGCAACATGTCTTTTAACTCTTATTATTAGAATTTTTTGAAAAGCCTCTGGCACTTTACAATTGGGAATTTACTTCCGGAACCAGGGCGATCTTTCACTGTTGAGCTCCATTTGTTTTGCTGTGATGACTTCATCACCATGAAAAGAGTGCTACATCCCATGTGTAGCATTGCACTTTTTTTTAGCTTTTATAACTGTAATATTAATAGCAAGCGTATGCTAACAAGTAGCAATACTTTTTAGGCCAGAATCAGAGGATAAAATGAAATGATGGTAATATGGTAATAATTAGAGGAAGAAGTGACAGATTTTGTGTCTGGTGTTGGTACCATATTTTGTACACAGATATAACAAAATATTAATAACCCAAATATGTACTATTTGCATAAGTAATACACTTTAAGTTTGCTATGAGTTGGTAACACATAATTAATGGATGGGTGCTATTCAGGGACTCATACCAGAGGCCAATGCAGTGTCAAACCTCTGGCTCACACATAGTCCCATCAGCAGACATTCAAACACATCCAGATAAATGCACCTTTATCAAACATGTTATTTTACATCACTGTACTATTACATTATTCACTGTCTCAATCCAGTCCGTCCACACACTGTTCAAATCGGAACTGGAAGCTGTTGGGTTCATCTGTTTACAGACACATGCCACTGACAGTGTCTCTGTTGATCTCAGTCACTGCAGGAGCCCAAAGCCACACAACACTGCAGCGTAAACAAGCACAGCGCTAACCCCAAACAGTTTACAGCCGCTGCTCCGTGCCACACGCAGGGACAGGCTTAGGCGTCGCTGTTGTGTCCGGGGAATCCCACTGTTTACACTCGCATTAGGACAGAGCGAGGGAGAAAGGAGCAAGGGAGAAAGTTGTTGGCACTTATCTTGTGAGCATGTCGGGTAAAGTTTGTTTGACTTGTGTCTGCTGAATGTTTCTGTCCCACCACCGGGTTTAGATGGGATGGTTGGTTGTTGTTGTTGACCTCTTTAAAATATGTTTCTACTGACAAAGTGTGGCTTGGATTATGTAACAATGCATTACAATGTTGGATTTCTAGAAAGATTTATTTTGACTACAATCCACAGAAGTCTCACTTGGGGTTAGTGTAAAGAACATTTTTTTAAAAGAGTTTTTTTTTTTTTTTTTTTTTTTACAACATTTATCCCAGTTTAGACATTTTTTAGGATTAGTTTCATTTGAGCAAAGTGCTGTCACCATTCAAGATCTGAATGGAGAAACATAAGACCTTCCAGAGCCTCCTAAACTGAATAGTCTAAATATGTTCAGACAAAAGTGTCAGCTCTTGTCCTAAGTGATTATCCTTGCTTTACTATCTCCTTATTACAATGGGAGCAGACTTGGCGTGCACTGGAGTACCGGGTGTGGCATGGGGCTCTGGTCCAACACAAATAAGTGACTAGTGACAGCAGCCAGAGTTCTCTTGTCCTGGATGTCCTCAGATGGATGACATCCACATCCAAATTGTGATCGAGCCATTGCCCATTTTCTTTTTGTGTTTTTGTGTACTAGGCTAGGCTAGTACTAGTGTGCAGCTTAGGACCAAAAAAAAAGTACATATCTTGAATATCAAAGTTACTTAAAAAAGTATTGGAGTCCCCCTTGCCTTACACCAGACTGATATGTAGCACTCTGAATTGAATATTTGAAATCTGATGGTTTAAGTCTCACAACAAGAAATCAAGATTTTTTTTTTTCCTGTGCACACACGCACAAGAATGTGTGAATCTGCCGAAATAGTCCAGAATTATGCCTAAACAAACCAAAATATACCCATCTTTGCCTACACCATAATAAAGGCTGGGCCATTAATCAAAAAATCCAAATCGAATTGAACCGAATTGTCAACTATTTGGTGGTGTGTTTTGAATCGATAGATTGAAAACCAATCTTTTGCCAAAAAAATGTCTAATTTGGAGCAAAAGTCAAACTTTGAGAATTGAAAATTGATATGCAATTAAAAAAAATGTTTATGTCCATGAATGGCATTTTTCATTTGATTTTGAAAAGTTTAACCCTCAGGTAACCTCGGGACCATTTATGGTCCTTTTGAGCATTTTTGTTTTTTCAAACTTTTAGATCTCGGACAGTTTTTATATCAGACTTGAAATTGTACAGATTATAATGAGTAAATTTAAAATGCACCAAATTTTTTTTCTGACATTTCAGTAAGAGTTGCAAAGGATTCGTATCGAATTAATGGTCCCATTTTTAAACGGCCATATCCACATAGATTAATATTTTTTCGTACTTTCAAAACTCAGATACCTTCATCTACTTCTCCTCTGTTCATACATGTGTGATGTATATTTTTTATTTTACAAGGCCTTTTTGTCACAAAAGTACACTCCAAGTGAACTATAAATAAAATTAAAATGGCATATTTCCCAAATTAAAACAGTGAAGTGGAAAACTTGAGCTATTTTTATTAGAGCCTTGTATGTAAAATACAAAAATGCACCAAATTTTTTTTCACCATAAATTATTGACATATACAAGGCTCTAATAAAAATAGCTCAAGTTTTCCACTTCACTACTTTAATTTTGGAAATATGCCATTTTTTTATTTTTTATGGTTCATTTGGAGTGTACTTTTGTGACAAAAAAGCCTTGTAAAATAAAAAATGTACATCGCACATATAAAAGTTACACATGTATGAGTAGAGGAGAAGTAGATGAAGAGATTTGAGTTTTGAAAGTATGAAAAAATATGAATCTATGTAGATTTTATGGCCGTTTAAAAGGTGACGAACGTAACCTTTTTTTGCAGGGCCTAAGGGGTTAAGCAAAATCAAATCAAAAATTGAGATCGATCAATATGAGAAAAACAAATCATAATTATATTTTGTCTCAGATCACCCAGCCATAACCATAATGCTGTGATGTGATTGGTGTAGGTCAAGCTGTATAGTGGTGGCCATGTCGGATGGATTCTCAAGAGTTGGTGAACTCACAAATATCGCATAAAACCTTCTGGCTGAATTAGGTTATGGTTCTCTATCAGTTGGTAAAAACTAGAGCTGTGTCAATTTCTGTGTCAGTTTGCATTACCATGACAATAAAATAAATATTTGTTTAAAAAAAAAAAAAAGGAGTGTGGGCATTTAGATTTTGTTCATTGTAAACCCACATTATCAAACTAGAAACAAAGACACCCAGTTCAAAACTGCTTCTTTGTTGCATTTCACCATAACAAGTAATGGATTGTCATTTCAAGTGGCAATGTGTCATTTTAAAGCCATTTTTCATGCAGATTTTTTAATTCTTTGAATAATCTAAGTACAGTCATGAGGGCGGGGCTATGAGGCAGGTGAAACAGTACTTTTCAGAGCACTCGTGCTTCAGTTTCAGGACAATGCAAAATTACTTGCCAAAAATCAACTAAAATACAGCTTTGATCCCACATTTCATTTGGGGTTGATGGGTTTGATGGTTTACTTAGCTGTGATTGGAGTCTGTGATAGATGCATTTGTTTCAGCTCCATGCTTTGTGACTTGGCCATGTGTTTTATCTGCCATCACTTTGGCCTGCTCAGCCCTCTCTGCTGGGCTGATGTCTGAGGAATGTCATGGGCTGAACTCATTGTGCTCTGGTTCACATTTTGGTGTCCTGCTCACTGCCTCCTCCTCCTTCTAAAAGCACTGTTATTTGTGGTGTGGGGCTACACTTTGTGGTTTATGGAAGTGCTTTATTATTCCAGTGTTGAGTATCAAGTCTTTTTCTATAATTTCATAAGAGGCTTCCTTGCCACACATTACTTGATATGAAAGTACTCGCAGTTCTCAGGGTTCTTTGTATGTTTGATCACAACAAAAGTCATCGCGTAAGAGTTTCTTTAAATGCTGTATATATGATTAGTGTACAGCACAGTTGGCCTTGAGGCTTGGTTGGTTTTTATTTCAGCACTGAGAAAAAAAATATACAAAATTTATACAGTATACCTGCATTGAAATGTATTTTGTAACAGATTCTGTTACAAAATAATACAGAATACAAAATACTGTATTCTGAATACGTAGGTTGCATCTCAATCATCAAAACTGACTTTGATACAGTACAGTATATCAATGCATTAAATGTAAGTGCTTGAAAAAAAAAAAAAAAACATTTTTGACGATCCCCTTAGTTCAAAACTAACCCCTGACGTACCCTGAGTGCAAGTTCGGTGTGAGGTGAGACTCGCGCAACTCTTGCAAGACTTAGAAAGTGCTTAAAACCAATGTGCCCTTGTACACTGATGTCCAAGAGTCGCGCGAATGTGCAGAAAGAATCTGTAGAGTCTGTTTTTGTAAATTTTTGCAGCAATGTGCTGCGACTTTCAAGTCATAATATCAGCATTCTCGCGGGAATCCATGACGCTTTATGCAATAACGGACTGCAGTGGACTGGGGCTGGTGAACAAGGCACTTCGCAAGAAACTCAGATACATCTCGAACCGAACTCGCCTCACATTCTGTGTACGGGAGGCGTAACCTTGGAGCAGTGCGAGGGACGTCTGAAGTGAGCAAGTGTGCAAAAAGAACTGTAGAGAGTCTGTTTTGTCAGAGTTTGCAGTGATCTTATCACTTTCAAGTCTAATGCGAGCATTCTTGCCGAATCCACAGAATCTGCGTGGCTTTGGGTAAATACGGACCTCAGCGGACTGCTGCTGGTGAACAAGGCACTAGCAGTCAGTGTACACCAGACTAACACCGGGCTCACACTGCCTCCAGTCCAGATCCAGATCCAGATCCGGATCTGTCTGGGTCCGGTTGTCACTCACACTGCCTCCAGAATATGCATGCGTATGTACGCACTCTGCTGGCCTCGCGAGACCATGAGTTCATGGGGATTCGCTCTCAACTTGGGAGTTTTGGGGAGTTTACGCGATCAGCTGGCACATGGATATGTAAACAAGGAACACATGCGCCGAGTTTTGGGCTTATTTCACGTCACTTCATTTTCTGTTGGATTTTTCGCCGCACAATGGGTAAGTACGGGACGTTTATTTGCCTCCTGTGTGTTCAATTGTTGCGTATATGTCGAGCATTTTACCGTATTTGTTGTAATAGTTGAAACGTAATGTTTTCACCGGATTCTCTTCACCCGCGAGCGCTTGGTTTCCTGTATATCGTGTCTTGTTTTCACAACTTAACCAAAAAGGGCTGCAGAGTGCTCTGGCAGTCTGGAAAAATTTCCTTGAAACGGAAAGGATCCGGACGACCGGAGCAGAGCCGCGCGGCTTGCCGGACCGGATGGATCGCGGTGTGAGAGCCTCTCATTACTTTTCAAGAAACGGAAAGCCTCCGTACGCCGGACCGGAGTACGGAGTGGATCCAGTGTAAGTCCGGTGTAAGACACCAAGTGATATGTGGAGTTCTAAAATGTCACATAAGATTTCAGTCATTGGTCCCATTAGGAGTCGTGGGTGACTATAACTTTGGTGTCTCAGTGACTTTGGACCTTTGGGACATAACGGACATTGACAGCACACAGAGATAGACACAGATAGGCAATCATATATTCTTTCATTCTTTCCTAACTAAATTTACAGTATTTCCACTTATAGTTTACACAATGGTTGCAAGGTAACAATTGTAAAATTACCTCTCCCTCATGTTTGTCAACAAAAAGACAAATTGCCAAGCTGGATGAAAACAAGCAAAATGTTAAGTAATATCATTATTATAATCATGTTCATTATGTTTTACTAACCTGTCACATGCACTTGAATCAAATTTCTTCAGCTATATCCTCCCTCACACCGGTTCCTTTTAGAGTATGATTCTTAACTGTGTGTTTGTGAGTGGCACATCCTTCTCTCCGCCTGTCAGTGTTTGCTGGATGCTCCAGTGTGTCACAGTGCTACTAATGGCCACTGCTGAGCCAGCCACTTTCTAAATGACACCCTCCTCCACTGCGCTCGATACAGCTGCCTGACCCCCGTCCTTCCTCCCCTCTCCTCCTCTCAAGTGGAAGAAAAGACTTCTTACTCCTTGTCAATTTTCCTCCAACAGCTCCTACTGAATCCAATCCACGATGAAACAAGTCTTCCACCGAAATGCCCCGTCATAGATCACGTATCACAGTCTGACACGGCTGTTAGCAACGCGCTCACCAACACTGCTAGCCACTCATTCATCACTCACACCGGTTACCACCTGCTTTTATCACTTTCCCCACAACTTTTCTCGTTTTAATCATCTCGTCTTAGCAATGGATGATGGTGGAAGCCATTTTCTCAATTGTAAGACAACCGCGTACAAAGCCAAATTGGCGATGGTTGGAGTGCGTTCGCTTTTGCCAGAGTCAATCCCGCATCAAAACATTCAAATCACCGCTCCAGCCTTTTCATACGTTGGGCGCCACTTGGATTTTGAATGAGCTTTAAATTACCTTGTTGTCAATAGAAACCCCGGTTAGGCTTCATACTAGCTTCGTGGCAAAGGGTGGTCCAGCTTTATAAGAAAAACAAAACAGTGGTGGCAACGCTTTGGCACCGGCTGCTTATAACAAGGATTGCTGTAATTATTCAAAGGGAGACTGATGCCTTCCAGGGGCAGAAGATTGATTGGGCGTGATATGCGACTTAGTGTAATCTGTCTTTTGACCAGGGCCGCTGTCCAAATTGGCAGAAATAATAAAAAGGGGGGAAGTTATTTTTAAAGAGCGCACAAATGGAGATGCAGGTGGGTGGACAAAAGGAAGAGAGAAGGATGGAGGTAGATCTGGTGTCGTGTATCGAGCAGAGCCATAGACAAATCATTTGTCGAATCAAGAACAGTGTCAAGAACTGGATATTTTATTAAATGCAAAACTACAGTGGCTGCTCATTTTGGGGAAAACAGCTTGTTATGCACATTGGATTGGGTATTGTGATTCTACTGTATGTAAAATCTATCTGCTGCTGCTACACACGTGCGCTGAAAATTCATATTTCCACTTACCACCTATTCCCACCCACTTATCTGTATTTACTTGCAATTACTCAAAAAACGGACATTTCAAGTACAACAAGGCAGGGCTTATCAGTTCTCCCGTTCTGAGCAGGAAGTCAATGGACCTTTTCTAAGCTTCTTAGATCAATTTTTGTTTTACAATGAATAAAATGCAAATGACTGATCTGCATATGTCATAGTTTGGTTCAGTTCAAAATACACATTTAAGCATATTTTGAGACCAATATTAACATTTGACAGAGGAGACAAAGGAATTTCAGATTATGTTCGCAGAGCTGCAAACTATATTGTCTTTAGTACTAAAGATAGAAGCCCATATGATACTTTTTTTTACTTGTAGGGTTGGTTTGGTGTGATAGTCTTATGGTAATCACTTTTTTGTCTCAGTTATTCACTTTTTAAATATAGCTGTGTACTTTTTTATTTAGGGAGACTCCACTTGCTTACATTCATGTGCATTTTAAATCTATAATAGAATATTCCAGGAAAAGTAATACAAGTCTCCCAGTACCGGAGTGCTCTTTTAACTAAAAATGTTGGTTATTTTTCCAAATTATGTCTCACTTGTTTTTAGTCTGTGAGCTCCTTGGTTGTCTAATTTTCCGGGACTTAAGTGTGTTTCAGCTGATCCTCCAGTGGAAGCATGGCAGTACTTAAAAGGTTGTGATTAGGCTGTTGTGTCCCACAGGTTGGCTTCGTTCAAACTCGTCACACACTGGCAGGGCCCGTGTGCCCCAGAGGCTTCTCTTTGTGTTAATTAAAGCAGCCTGAACCGCAATTAGCCGCCTGTAGAACGAGAGCGGCTGCAGATAGACACATACACACACTTGTACACACACACACACAGTGTCAAGGAGACTTCTACTGTAGCAATGTTTACAGATACACCAGGACCACTGTGTGAACATGGACTGAAATTTAGTTGTATTCCTCATCAAATAAATACAACTTTTTCTTTACCTTTGATACTTTGTATATGTTTTATGTGTTTGAGGTGTGCAAAGTGTTTGCAAAGTATAACATTTTCAAAATATTATTGTGTTGTTTCGGACCAGTGTTGCGATTAGATTTGCCATTTATATTTTAGTAATCTTTTCAAAGTTCAACATTTAAATGTTTAGGTGAAATGACAAAACTAGTAAATTATTTCTTTGAACTGAGAGAAAAAAAATACACAAAAAAAAATTTGAAACGTGTTTGCCCAGATCGTACAATACGGTCTCACCGTAAAAACGTATATACAATCATGAGCATGTTTCTAGCCCTTTTCTAGTCTAGTCTCTTTTATACAGTCTATTTCACACTGTGAAAAGCGTAAAATAGAGACACTATTTTTTGTGTTTTATAGACAGGTGTTTGGGGACTTGGGGACAGATTCTTTGACTTTAATAGATAAGATTAGGTCTGAAGTTACAAAAAATGGGTACGTTTAGGTCTAGAACTTGGAGTTGGTTAATTAAAATTATGTTCATAAATATATTTATAAATAATAACACATCCACCATAGACAAAAGAAAAACTTGTGTGGTACACATACACATTTAAGTTTGCATGGTACGTATATCCATGAGAATGAGTTGGATCTTAACTTCAGACATATGTGCTCGATTTATACAAATGTATAGAAAAAAATCCCATATAATGCTTTATAAATAGAATTGCAATAGTATCAGTTTGTCTTTTTTGTCTGCTAAACCTCATCTCAGTGTTCAGCCCATGCTCCCATGGGCCTTACCACTGTCTCCTTCAGTGCAACACAACAGACTCTGTGTTCATGGACATCCGGACTCCATGGTGACCAAATGTCCCTCACTGTCTGCTTATGGACCAAATTAGTCCTTGATCCTCTCCTGTGTGCTCCAGCCTCATCCACAGGAAATCAGGCCAGGGTGGTACTTAAGTGAACAAGGGCCCAGTTTGGCACATTCAGGCTGGAGATGTGGAGAAGGTGGCCAGAGCACAGACCCCCCGGAGCTTGGACAGAGAACATCAAGAGCCACAATCCAAGGTGCCGAATACCTATTTGCACCACGTCTCCACAACCGGGTGCAGCGTGACCACTCAGCTTCCATGTTTACTTATTTATTGGGTCCGATGGCTGCGGTGACAGGGCCACTCACTCTCAGGAAAGCCTCCCTACGTAAAAATTTTAAGAGCCCCGGGCCTGCTTTGATGATTTTGACGCGAGTTAGCGTGTAGCGGACTTGTCGGGTGCATTCAGGGGGCTAACTGTTCTAATGCGTTTAGCCTCTCGCCTTATGGCTGCTCCAAAGTGAGGAGAAATGTCGCTTAATAATTTAGCCGCTGGTTTAGTCCCTTGCGCGTCCACCCATCCATTCATGAGCCTTTATGTCTTGCCTCTGGGAACGTTGAGGCCATCTCTTTGCTTCCCTCCAAGCAGCACAGACAGGTGACAGGATCTGGTGTGTTGGTGTGGAAGGACAAAGTGAAAGAGATTGACTGCTAGGTAAAAGGATACAGACAGCAGAGTGACCGTAAAAACGCCCAAACGGACAAGTTATAATGGCTGATTTATGAATAGCTAAAGGCTAACACGAAAGAGCTGCTTCACTTTTCGTTTGACATCTACTCTCCCGTTTGCCATCCTGTCATTTAGCATATCTTACATTATCCGTCAAGGCAATACAAGACAAACAGACACCCAAGACGGCATCTGCACAAAACGCACTCACAGCTGTTGCTTTACCAGAACGGATGAAAGTTCTCTCATCAAAGTTAGTTCTCACACTAATAGAGTCTTTGTTCCCAGTCAAAAGTGGTGTGATAGTGAAGGCCACACGTCAAACCTGTGGATACACTCATAATAATGCACTAATGTTGCTTGGCACAGCGGAAGGACGCGTGTTAATACATGAATGCTTTCAACAGTGTCTCTCAATGCCAGTGGCCGCCCACATACTTTAATGGGACTTGATGTTCACTTAACCCAGCCTTTCACTTGTAATTGAAACCTCATGGTGGACCGAAAAAGTCATATTTTAAGTCTTGTCTGAGCTTATTCAGAACCCCCCATAAAAAAGAGACAGACATTAAACTTTAGAACACATATTATGACCTCAAGCAGAAGTTGTTTGGTCAAATGTTTAATTATGAAACTATGCACTTGGTTGTCGGCATGATTTGAGTTTGTCACCTGTTTGTCCTTAAGAAAACGTTATTACTTTGCCTACACCATATGCTAAGATTACATTAAACCCAGTGGAGACAGACACGAAAATTATATTTGCGTAGGTCTGACTCCATTCACAGTAATGTCAGATTTACACCTAATATGGGGCTTGTTTGGCAGGTTATATCAACTGTAGTGTCCATTTAGCTAATACAGTACAGGTGTATGTGGATTCACATAAGAACACTGCTCCAAACCATGTGGTGTCTGGGAAAAATTCTTTCAGCAGAAAGATTTTTTTCCTGGACTGAAGGGCAACTAAAGGGAATTTTGTTTAAGTTAGGGAAACAAGGATCCAGCTTACTGTAGCTTTAAGAAACTACAGATACCCTATATCAGTCGATGGCAATGTAGGAACTGGGTTTAACAAAATTATGCAAATAAAAGGTGAAATATTACATGAGTTACATACATGAGTCACATTAGCCAGTGAAGACTCTTATTGTTGCCCAATTAAGGGCACAAACAGCTTATCGACTGAACTGATATCATGGAACCGATACCTGAGCCAGCAAAATTTCATGATTGGCATTGATATTCAATGCCAGAATCGGATCAGTGAATCACTAGTTTAAATGTAGTTTTTTGTTGCAATTCAAAAGATTGGTCTAGTCATCAGCAAAAATTCCCACATTATATAATTAAGGTAACTGTATATACAGTATAATTTTATGATAAAGCAAAAGCCAGCTAGTGTCAGCTGAGATGTAGATTTTAAAATGTTACCATAGAGGAACAGCAATTTTATGCATTCAGTAAAAAAATTAGCACAGTTAATAGCGAGACCTTTGTTCCTCTTTTAGCATCTTTAGCACAGCCTGAAGATCTACCTAAGGATTTACATTATTTTATGTATTAGCAATATAAAAATAAGGATTTTTAGACAAGTCTTTATTGAGACACAGTTAGTTTTTTTAATAGTGCAATAATATTTTACAAGCGTATAGCGCTTGTAGTTTCGCGGTAAAAGTTTGTTTTTACAGATGGGGCTTTGGGAGCGACTTCCACTGCCTTAAAGATCGACTAGTCGATCGCGATTGATGGGTTGGGCACCACTGGTATATACAGTGAGATATTTCTAAGCAAAGCAGTGTAACCCAAAAAATGACAGTGTAGCCTACTGGTATTATTATTTTTTTATTTAAATGATAATACATTTGACTATGACAATGACGAGGAGGACGAAGATATCCCAATGAGCTACACATTCTTTACATTCAGCCTTTGAAAAAGTCTAGATAACACTGATTCTCGTTCCTTATTTGAATCTAAAATAAATCTGTGATGGACACTTTTTGTTGAACAGAGGGGCACAGTGCAAACAAACACAGCCCTCAAAGCCAAACTTTTCATTAGCGCCATGATTTGTGTGACATTTATTTGGTAGCCCTCTCCTCATTGGGCTGAGTCACATCACAAGTGTCTGCGTGTTTGTTGTGTTGTTAGCGGTTATGTTCCTTGTCATGTGTATGCCATAAATAAAGACTTTCCTGTCTAACACAACCCACATGTTTTGCCTTCCCACCTCCTTCCTTTCCAAAAAAGCCAGCATTTGTTTTTCGAGAGGGATTCAGATGGTACGCAGCTTTTTGGATCATGTCTCGACTATTGTGAGATCATTGAGTTATTTTTTATATTAGAAGCAGTTGCAGACTTCCCCCCCTTACTCAGACGGAGCAGTGCGATTGCCATTATTTGACTAATGCACCACTGAGCAGATGTACAGAGGCTACAGACTGATGAGCGTGGCAAATGCATTCATTCACACGCTGAGGGCTGGCCACAGACGCACATTTACTCCTCCAAGGCGAGAAAAGTTGGCCGTGGAGTCGGGCTTTTTTATGTGGCATCTAGTGGGAAAATAGCAAAGTGCACAGCTTGCATTTCTGTTTGAAACATGAAATTCAGAATTTTTAAAATCCAGAAAGATTACATTATGTTGAGTCATTGATTAAACAATTTCGTCAAAACTCAACATGTTGCATCTTTGTGTTTTCTCGCACAGTAGGGTTGCCTTCACGTTCAAAAATGTGATGATGTCATATGGCCAGATGATGGGCATGAGCCAGTTGTCTGATTATAATGTTGTACTGTGCCATGAAATATCTAAAAGAGGTCTGTCAAACTCTTTCACAAAGAGCAACATTGGCATCAAGCGCAGACAGTGACAATAATAAACCTCACCACTCTTTGACAAATTACTAGAAATAAATCTCTGTATTTGATTTTGTTAATTTAAGTTGAAAATGTAGGCCTATATATCAAAGTTTATATAATTAACTATTCTTTCAATTTCAGATAAATCATTTCATTAGATTTATTCTTGGGGTAATTTATGATTAAAATTTAATCATGGTGTTTGACACATGATCTAAAAGGTATCATGTTTTCACATTTTCATTCTGGTGATTTTATTAGTGACTAGACCCACCGGTTTGCATTACAACAAAAGAAAAAAAACGTGTTTTCATTTGAGCTGCTTCTCGTCTGAAATAGATGTATTGATTTGAACTGAAGTTATTGGACAAGAATTATACACATTCTTGATTTCTTCTGGCATGTATCTGCTTGGGTTAGGTAAAAAAAAAAAATCTTTTCTGGCATGCAACCAATCTGGACATGCAACTAAAGACTGCACAACAATCGTAAGGTCATACCTGTTTCAATCTGCCTCATTGGTGAGGCTGGGCGATCTAGAAAAAAATATAATTTTTTCCTCATATTCATCAATTTAAATTTTCAATGTAATCTTTTTAAAACAAAAGAAAAATGGCTTCTAAACAAAAACTTAAAATATGTCAAAATTATTAGATTTATTTGAAATTGTAAGTCAATATTCTGCCTCAACGTTTGACTTTTGCTCCAAATCACACATTTTTACTGACAAACAAGTGTGCTTTTTAATCTTTCTATTCAAAGCATATAACCAAATATTTGACAATTCAATTTGATCTCAATCTCTCAATTTTTTTTCGAGTAATTGTACAGCCCCACTTTTTGGTAAGATTGTCATATCAGTATTCACCATTTCTCTATTTAATTTAACTGTTTGTGACTGTTGCTCCAACTGGTTAGCCATTGTCAAACTCACATAAATGTATTTATTATTATTACATATATTTTTTGCCTTAACACCCAGCCCTAATTGATAGCCTGCTACCAATCTTCAGGTGTTGGTGTAAAAAAACAAACAAAAACTATAAAAACTAGTTCCCTGAAACACAAGTCAAAAACAGCTTCAAGAGAGTCTACTTACTTCCCTATTTCTCACTGTGCAGAGCTCGGTGTGAAGTGTCAAGGCGCATGAAAGAGGCGAGAAAGTTAAAACTATATTATCCAGGTCAGGGGAGGCACGGCTATAATGAGAGACAAAGAAGTTAGAGACTTTTTCAAACCGTAGCCTGGCGCTGGTTTTAGAAGGAGAAGAACGGGGAGCCGGCCATGTCATGGCAGCGTTCCGGATGGGCAGGCGGTCTCTCAGGGGGACGTGGGGCTGTCAGAGAGCCTGGCAGGTAGAGACACAGGGCCCGGTGACTGGAAGGAGGTGCGGGCGGTGCTGGTGTATGGGTCAGTGGGCGAGGGGGCCGGGGTGGAGGCCTGTCTGATGAGGTGAGGAGCAGAGAGGAGAGGTCCGCGGGGAGGTGCTGTGGAGGAGGGTGATTAGAAGAGAATTATCCGAGTGTGAGCTGGTCAGAGAGAGAGGGAGGGAGATTGGTCGAGTACGGTGATAGGGTCGGACATCCTCATTCTTTTAGAGCCGTGCCCACGTGGGTGACCTTTCTGCTGACCTCTCTCTTGCACACAGTCCTGCCAAGTGCATGGAAGTGAAGGATTCTGAGTGGTGCGAGTGAGTACCACTACGATCAAAGGTAGGTAATGAAGGAGCTTGATAAAGACAGGGAAAAAGTAATCTGGCTGTATGAGTTATTTCAGTTGGATGGATTTCAAACCATGAACAGTTTATACCGGGAGTGTCAAACTCATTTTGACAAAGGGATACATTGGCATCGGGTTTGTTCTCAAAGGGCCCATTGTACCTATTTTCAACCTTTGACATAACACACATAATAGTATTTATGACTGAATATACATTTACATTAGTCTGAAAATTGACTTACTCTAAGTTTCAGACAAATCATTTAATTAGATGCCCAGATTACTCCTGGCACTAATATAACATTAAAGTCAACCTTACAAGACCTTGCATCTGGGCCCTGGGCCTTGAGTTTAACTCAGGTCATAAGCCATTTACACTTACATTTACTCCTCCTAAAACTCCTAAAAGCGTCTAGTCTGCATGTATTGGTTGTTTTGTGGTCACACATTAAAAATGTTGTAACCAATATTTGACACAGATCCTTGAGAGGATATTGGACTAAAAATATGACAGTATGCATATACAATCATACAACAAATTATTTATCCATAGACAAATCATTTTAGTTATATTTTTTACAAAAGTGAAAAGCCAATTATTGACTATATATTAACGCTGTGATTCTCAACCTGGAGTCAGGACGACTACAGGGGTCGTGAGACCACTGGAGTAACCCCAGGTGCTACAGTTGGGCGGTACAAGAAGAATTATTGTTGTCTCTTTGGGCAAGACACTTTACCCACATTCTGTTGTAATGTGAGACGTTATTTGGTGTCTTGAAAAGCACTATATAGAGGGATTATTTGCTCATCAACACGGGAGATGTGTGCGCACCCAGAATGTAGAAAAACGCTGCTTGTGATTGACCAAGTTGTAGCAACAAGTCGAGCCAGGGCTGTTGTCTGCTTTATCACTGGGCAAAAACAAAAATTATGCTGCAAATTCAACATTTGTGAATGAAATTTGACTCTGCGACGCATACACATTACATTCAGGCGAGTGAAATAACAGCAAGAAAAAACACTGTCTAAGCATCAATAGCCAGACGTCTGTCACACTGGTTCAAACCTGATCCAAAATAGCAAACTCTCATCTCGTTTTGTTGTTTTAATCAAAGAGGTTTTCTAAGCCAATTAGATGGACTTGTTATAACCCGCAGGTTTTAGGAACCAGTCAACAATCCGTAGAGTTACAGGACTGTCTTTTTAAGAATATAACCAAATCAAATACAATTTTAGAACGTGAACACTATAACCATTACCCAACATGACCTTCCCACACAAAAACAAAACAGTGATTTGTCCATATCTGAACATAGCCACTCCCTGCTTCCTCTCATCACAAAGGTGCCTTATTAGCGGGGCCAGTGACACAGACAATCATGTGGCTCTCCCTGGTTCCTGTGAGACCTTTGGGTGCCCTCGGCTGCCTCCCCCTCTGCGTCTCTCCCTCGGTCTGGCTGTGTGCGGCGCTCACAAACGGACGGCTGTTCCTGTCCGTGTCATATGATGTCTTGTGGCCCTGTAGTGGTAGCAGAACAGGGACAGTTTTATCCCAGTGCCATCTGATCGACACGCCGCGGCCTGTCACATGGACGCATAAATCAGGTCACTAACAGTAGCAGCCCTCAGCCATGTGCTCCTGCTTATGTCTGCGTCGAACTGTACAAAGGTTGTACTCAAGAACAGCACACAATCATTATTTGTGGAGAGTTTTGTTGACTTTACGCAAGTGGATTAGCTCTAATAAGGTTTTACAAGAGGAAATGGAAGCATCACACTGTGAACTTTTTGTTTGGTAAAACATAGGTAAACAGAGGTAAAGGGTTGAAGATGGGCATTGGTTTCGACAAGTACTGCCAATGTTGTAGATCAATACATACAGTATGTAAGCAGCTCAGTGTTAAAACTGAAATGCTTAAAAAAATGCTTGTAGCTCAAGTTTTCTAAAACATATTAGAAAACTTGACTTTTTTGGAAAAGGCCTTAGATAACTTGAAACAACATCCTTGAACTGTTAATACGCTTTGACCTTTACTCAGGGACCTAAAAATTTGACTTGGACTTCATCAACTTACTTTGATTGTTTTGTACTGCATCATCATCATCATCATCATCATCATCATCAACTCTCAGCATCTTCCAAAATCACCAGAACCACTATCCCAAGCCCTGTTGACCAAAGATGACAAACACTGTGTGTCAATGGCTTTTGCTCACTGGCGTTAGTTGCCATATTGGCCGTTAGCTTTAGCCTTTTGCTAGATGTACTACAGGCTATTGAACATGCACAGTTGCGTTTCACCCATGATTCTTTGCATGAGGAGCGAGACATTCTGACCGTTCAGACCAATCACAGAAAATTACAGAGCGAGCAGCAGTAGCCTAGCTAAAGCTTAAAAAGCTGTTTCATATGAAACTAAAACCTTTTGAACCAGAAAAAAGTGCTCTTTCGGCCGAACACGAGCAGTTTGTGTTTGCATTGCGCTCTAGCGAAAGAAGGTCTTCTAGGCTGTAGAGGGGTTCCCGCTGCAGGACCAATGGAGCAGCCACTGGGGCTGATTTATAACAGCTACAAGCTAGCAATGTCCAGATAATATTGTTTGAAGCACTTTTGTGAGTGTGTTGTGTCACTGTGGATCCAATATTACTAAGAAGCTGCAATCGAACAAGTTACAAAGACAGACCTAGAATAAAGTTTCAGTATTCCATCTCCCCATCTGTTCAAACCATGCTACACAACGTTTGTTCACGTTTATTTCTACTTTCTTCTTCGTCTTTGATTTTGTGTATTACAGCCTCCTGTTTGACTCTTAAAAAAAGTGCTTCCAATGCAGTTTTGCAATATACATATATTTTGACATGCTTAGAAAAGCACCTCTTGCAAGCCCAAGACAAGAAAAGTGTTATGATTCGGACATGAAAAAAACAAAAAAACAAAACAGCTCTGATATCTTTGGAAATGAAGCCCAGCAAGTACCTGTACTTGTAATTATAAAGTTAAAATTAGTTATGCTAACATTCTATAGTAGATGGACACAGATACTCGAGTTGAAACTTCACATCTGATTCTTCAACTTGAAACGACCCTTCTTCCTTGCTTCTTTCTCAGCGCAGAGCCACTTGTGAAGCTTTCTGCTGTCCTTAATCATTTGTTTCTGCCGCACATAATCACCATCGCTGCACAAATTATGTTCCACTTCTGCTTGCGTGTGCCCTCTGCCTCTGTCCTTCCATTTGCCCTCCTTTTAGTGCATAAAAGGCCAATTTGAGTAGCGTTTTGCTCAGGTGTGATTTCATTCGCAAAAGAATTATCCCCCTGTTTGGAAGAAGAAAAAAAAACACGCTCACACAAGAACAAAAATGGCCCGACAGACAAGCATCTTAATTATGACTTCTTCTTGATGACCTCTGCATGTGTATCTGCGCTGCTTGTTTACTTGAACAGGTTTTCTCACATTGCACTGAAAAGGAACGGCAAGGCGGCGAGTTTGGAGAGCGCAACAAGGGGAATTGGTTTTTCTTGAGTCTCTTTGTGAACGGCGCAGTGGCGGAGGAGCAATTTTGAGGCTATTTGAACCATTAGTTGACATTGTTTGGCAAAAAACAAGGAGCGCTGAGAGGCTAGATGGGCATGCAGGAGTGCACTTGGAGATGGCGATCAAAGGACAAAAGTGCATTAAGGGGTCACAGTGGAGTAAGGGTACACTCGTGCGCTGCTGTTTTCTGTTATTTACGTATTATCAACAAGCCATTAGTTATGCTTGGCAAACACTTGACACGGGCCTGAAGAGGAAATGTGCTATACATTTACTCTGGCATCAACGTGTATACAAGTTACTTATGGTAGTTGCCTTGTTTCAAAAATTCATGCTAGTATGCCGACTTCTTGTCTAATTTAACTGTATAAAGTTGTGTCATTTTCTGGTTCTCATTTTTGTCTAATGTCCATGTCAAGCTTTTTTTCTCTGGTGCCAAGTGGAGTACAGTCAGACTGTTGGCAAATAACCATGCTCATAACTTTTTATGTCAATCTTTCATGATCTAATCAAAAAAAACAAAATGTAGAGCAAATCAAAAAAAGAACAAATAACAAAAAAAAAAAAAAAAAAATAAAAAAAACAAAACAAAAAAAAAAAAAAAAAAAGCAACAACAAAAAACGACTATAATGAAGCTTTTATACATATACAAATTAGCTATATGTAAATATTGGGAACATTGTAAATGCTCTATGCAAACATAAGCAGTCTCACATTTTTTTCCAGCACAGAAGAAAGCGTACATTTACCATGACACAAACACAGCGTATTATGAACACAATTTCACGCCTTTTTTGCGTACTTATGTAATGCCATAGATAAAGCATGATAAGAAAAAGAGTAAAAATGACACAAGTTTTGGTTGAAGCCACATGGGAACATTTTCTTTAGGTGTAACTAGCAAGTTTAGGCTTCAAGTTACTAAAATGGGTAGAATTAGGGCTGGGGCAGGTTAAGATTAGAATAATAATTTTGTTAATCTTCATAAATAAGTACACATCAACCACTATAGAAATGAACTGGGACTGCAACTCGTGGCATATTCATGCAAGAAAAGTTGTGAAATCGTGCTAATCATACGCAATTTACGTCCTGTAATGTCGGGATATACTGTATGTATGCTTTTTCCCCAGTGAAATAGACACTTTTCAAGCGTAGTTGCACCAATTTCTCTTTACTTTCCTATTCTAAGAACTCTGAATAACATATTATGTGAATTCTTGTCTAAAGTTTACAACCTCACTTATTTTATTTTTATTGGTAAATTTAGTTTTACTACATGATTTACTCAGTATTCAATTTTTGCATATTTTGAAACTAACATTAATAATATTATCTAAAATTCTATGTTTCTCAGCTCTATGTGCCAAAGCTTTGATGAACAGCAGAATAAGATGAAATAAAGAATGGGGTAAGACATTTAGCTTATATTGTCCGAGTAAGAAATTGATTTTAAAGTACAAAAAACATTATTACTTTTCCTTCATTTGAATAAACTTTCTATTTCTCTCCCCAGTTCCAGACTTAATAAAAAGCCACTTGTACATAAGCTTAGTGTAGCTGAGTGACCGTATGAAGAAACCCAAACCTGAAATGTGTTGTCCACTAAATAATCAAAAGACCACATGTTTTTGCAGACAAAGTGATAGCTGTGTGCTTTCTGAGGCTATCAGCGCAGGTCTAAGGTGGGTCAAAGGTCAGCATTGCCTCTCTGTGTGCTGATGAAGCTCAGAAGTGCAGGATGTTAACACTAGCCCAAGTCCGACTCCATCCAATGTTTGATTAGCACTTAAGGCTATAAGCTGTCAGGATACGGGGCTTAAGTTAATGAATGGAGCCGCGTGAAGACTATCAAAATAAATACTCATATTTTAAGTGGGCTTGAGTGCTGAGGAACCATGCAGGGAATTGATTATTTAATAGTTTTGGGAAACGTGAATTAGGCTTAAGGGTGTTGAAATTACATTTTGAATAAATGTTTAAGTGTTAATAATTGCATCAACTAAACTGGATGAAACAGATCTAAAAGGAGAATAGCTGGGAATAGCAGCAAAGTCTATCTGATCTCACATGCCATTTTAGACAGTATTAGTGTGGGGCAGAGTCATCTTTGTGATCTTTGCAGACACTCAATTAGACACATAAATATGAATTATTTTTGTATTTGACTGACTTAACTGTAGGGGTGTAGTGTTTTGTTGTTGTCTGCTCAGAAACCTGGTGTTCAATAAACATACTTTTTTCATAATTGAAACTAAAGATAAATGTATAAAATAACATTTTTGAAAACATTTTTTGTATTCAATAAATGTTATTGAGTTTGATAAGAAATATGCATTTGCTTTATTTGAACTGTTTAGTAGATGGTTGTTTCTTGAAAAATGTATTCATATTTGGTTAACATAAATTATTGATTACTGCATTTATTAATAAATGTGTTAGGAAGTATTCCTGTTGTAATTACACAGATTATGATATTTGATCACAGAAGTTAGGATTTAAAATGCATAAAAAATGCATTGCTTTTTAATGCAACTATGTGTAACCACATAGTGACTCAAAATCAAAGTACGGTAGTTTTCCTAATATTGACCATTAGCAAGCACCTTTTCTGCACAGTTAAAAAACTATTGTTAGATAATGTTAATACTTAAATAATCACGTCCGATGAACTGATAAGCATAATAAAAATGATTGAATAGAATTTATGTAGAGCTTGATTGAAGGCACTTGATTTTAAACTAACAGATTTTTAATTTAGTTTACGTTTTGGTCGTATGTCCAATTCATTCTGAACCTACACATTATATACAATGTGTTTTGAGCAGTATGCTAAGGACAGTTAGCCACAATGCTAACAACATTAACAAGCTGACTTCCTGGATTTTAGTGAACAAACGGTGGATTATTATAAGATTGGGGGAAAACTGTTATAGCATAGTGTCTATAAATAACAGAAAAATGCATTGGCTGAGGTTTAACTATCAGAAAAGTTTCTTTTTTGTACTAAGACATCACTCAATACATCATGAAAACAACATACATCTAAAATCCGATAACCTGCTCTATCCAAGCCTCTCTTCTTCATTAGGTAATCCTCCAATAACAACCAACAGAAACAATCATAGCATTATCCGGAGCGACCGCTAGCTCTCCGTGTGTCTTGTTAGCATGCGTTTGTGACAGGCGGCTCGCTGGAGTGTGTCCCAGTGCGGCGGCGGTGGCACTGCTTTAACCTGCTGCTCACAGTTATTGATCTGTACAAGGCTCAGTGACTGGTCCTATACACAGCACTGCACTCTGTCACCCCCCACCACCCCTCCCTCCGTCCCCCACCTGCACCCATGAGCCCCCCCCTCTTCCTCCTCTCACTACCTCACTTTTCCTCTAATGAGTTGCAACACTGATAACGAGCTTGATGATCTCCCATTGATTCGGCTATCACTTGCTTGTCTGGTAATTGATCCGTAGCTGAGCCTCTAGTTAATTATATGGGCTCGGACACGGACCCTTGCCCCGGGGGAATTCTCCGGGTCCGCCACAATAATAGTTTTAATAAAGGAGCCCGAGGATCTCCAACGTTCTCTCTCTCATCAGCTTTCAGATTTTGAGCTTCACGTACCTTTGATAGTTGATTACAGCTGCTTATTTATCTGCTTTTGGTTTAGTGAGACTGTAGAGTAAGACACAATACTGCTGCTGGAAGACAAAACACATTTGTAAGATTTTAACATTTGGTAGTGGACTAGAACAGTTATTAAAAGATATAGAGAACAAGGCTGCATGGATTTGGAAAATAGATTTTGATTGTTCTGATTAGAATTGCAATTTATGAGTTCTGTTTAAAGTTCAAAGGACTATATTATGTCTATCTATGAACTGACAAAAAAAAGTGTCATAGTGGTATTAAAACTTCTTTAATTAAAAAAGCAATCTCGATTTGACTAACTATGCAACCTTAATATAGATTGTTAATGAATACATTCCATTACTGATGAAAAGGTTGTGCATTACATTTTGTTATTTATTCAATAACACCACTGTTCATTTTATTATGACTGCCATAATAATTCAGTTAATGGTTGCTTTCTTATAACCAGTGGTTCCCATGAGCTGATATAATTTATAAAGTATGACATTGTCTTCGCTTTGCTTTGCTATATATATGTTTTTTATGTCTCTCTTATATTTTTGGGGGGTCCCGATAAGTTGCTAAGCTGTTTTAGGGGTCTTATTTAGGATTTGTTAGTGTACTTGAGCAGCCTTGAGATTTTATCTTTGTATGAGCTGCTTGAAGGTTCATCAAATCTTAACAATGTATACAACAATAATGTAATAAAAGACAACAGTTATAATCCAGTGGATCCAAAAGACTGGTCTTGACTCATAACTCCCATATCTAGGTCTAAGTTTAACATTAATCGAAGCTTTAAGCTGTTTTAAAAGCTGTAATCACCAACAACAATATGCAATGTAATGACAAAAAGAGTTGTAAAAATATCATTATATAAACCAGCGGTTCTCAACCTGTGGGTCGGGACCCCCATGGGGGTCACGGAATGATTTCTGGGGGTCCCCTGATCATGTGAAAAATTTAACATTATAATCGTAAACAGCATTTGACAGCTTCAATTACAGTAGTAAGTGTATATTCCTATTTGTTGGCCTACAAGATGAATTTATCTAGGATTATGTCTTCAAATTAAAATCAAACATAAGAGTAAATACGACTATCCCTTGTAGCTACATTTTGTGTTTGAGGTCACAAATGGCTATGGTTGGTTGGTTTTAAGGGTTGCGACGGAAAAAGTTGAGAACCAGTGATATAAACAACTGATCAGGCTTTTTAATAATCAAGTTCTTACTCAAAATTAATGTTTCAACTACAACTGTATTTACTGTATACTTAAGCATTCAATAATATAATGTTGCGAGAGTATAGTGTTGCTAACAATATATTAACTGCATTAAACTATGACTAAACGCTCAATTCATAAGGAGTTTGATCATTCAAGCTTACATTGTTAAGATTAAGTGTAAGAAGTTAGGTTAGGATAGTATATACATCATTTCAATTAGTGTTTGTAGTGGGCTTGTCTAAATGAACAAAATAAGAAGTCTGTTTTGACATGTTTGGACTAATCTCAGTAAATACACATTTACTATGACACACTAGCTCTACAATAATATAGGAAATGACTCAAATCAATGGATGCTTCTATTCAACAAACAGTTATTAACCAGCTACGGCTCCACTTGAAGCACAGAGTAGCGCTGTGGAGAAAAAAAAAAGCCATAGCCCTGCACATTTAGAGACAGGAGCGGGCGAGCGAGAGAGGACAAGAGGGAGGGGTGAGAGAGGCAGTAGAGATGTGGAGAAGACAGACGAGCGCGCGGAAGAGCTAGAGCGAAAAGAAGCGCGGCCGCTAAATTGTCACTTAATATAATTAGCCTAAGCCTCGACATTAGCGTTTCAATAAGTTGTGAGGAGCGGAGGTGACACATTACGGCTATTACCGCCAGGTTTTTGACAAGACGCAGACTGATGGGAGAAAAAAAAGGGAAAGAACCAAGAAAAAAAGACTTCTTAAGAGTTGAGAATTTGTCTGAAATTTGTACCAATCTGAAAGGTTAAACCAGAATGGCTTTTAACAGATGTTTGGTGGCATTTTTTTTTAGACATTTTGAGATATTGCGTGTTATTCAAAAAGAGGAAAAATACATACGTTGGTCAGGTTTTGTTCAGTGTAAAAATGACAGTTGCTCCTAAGTGGGATGAAGTACATATTTAGACAGACAGAGTGCTTGGAGTTTGATTGTTTTGGAGGTGTCCTGTGCATACATCTCTTTCCTCCGCTCTCATGTGTGTCTTTTTCTCCCTGTCTGACTCCCTTTACTCCCCCATCCCTCATGCTATTCCCATACCTTCGCTGCAGTGGGGACCAATTTGGCTAAAATGGAACCACTTCCTCATTTTTTTCTTAATTAAAATCTGAGAGCCTCGGCGGGAGGGAGGGAGGAGGGATGAAGGAGGGAGAGAAGGAGGGAGGGAGGGCTGTTTCCTGCGCGTGTGTGTGTGAGTGGAAGTGTGCGAGTGTGTTCGGATGCAGGCTAGTGGCAGGCTGCCTGAGTTCCATTAGTCTTTCATTAGAGCTGATGTGAATTAAACAAAGGCACCGGCTTTTTGTTGAACTTTTTTCCAGTCTGTGGATTCTTTTGACAAGTGTTTTAAAAGGACACAATTTTGTCTGATTTTAGCACTTTTTCTTGTCGTCTTTGTTGTGGTTGATATTTTTGTTAGAGGGGAAAGCTCCTTGTGTGTATTTGTGTGGAGCGGGACGGTCCCACAGGAAAGCTAAGTTGCTTGCTCACAGCGCACATGGTAATAAGGCAGGGGGACACTGGCTCCCCCTTCTTGGAGCAGCGCGGTGCAGTGGTGTCTGCCCCCTCCTCCTTGCCCTCAGCAGAGGAGGAGTGTGTGTCATTGAGCATCTCAGTTGACTCAGTGAGCGTGTGCAC
The DNA here is from genome assembly GCA_038363315.1 of Mugilogobius chulae. Classification (NCBI taxonomy): domain Eukaryota; kingdom Metazoa; phylum Chordata; class Actinopteri; order Gobiiformes; family Gobiidae; genus Mugilogobius; species Mugilogobius chulae. Next base: position 40,760,585 of record CM076398.1, on the reverse strand, counting down.
ACTCGTACGGACACTTGGAGAGCCACCGCTCCTCTCTCTCTCACTCGCTTTCAGCCACGCGCTCAGAGGCAGCAGTCAGCTCCACAGCGGCAGCAGCCCAGAACAGAGCGGTCAGAGCAGGCACACAGGACAGACGCGAGAGGAGCGAGAGAGGGACAGGACAGAGCACACAGAGCAGGAAGAGCAGGAGGCAGGAGCGCTCCATCTGCAGCTGGGACTCACACAGTTCATGGTAAGAGAGCAGCCGGCTCGCACAGACAGACCACCGCTGCATGAGCAACTTTTTAGACTAGGGACATTTTTATGCACTTTTCTGTTATGCTTTGATTTTATTATTATCTACCTTTTTTCTTTTGTGCTCAAAATGTGCTGCACATAATTTTAGCATTTTTTAAATTTAGTTTTTGTTCTTAAATATCTTCTTTTATAATTATCATCATTTTGTGTATCTTTGGCTTGTTTCTTTTAGGTTCTAAAGTGTGTTTATAGATTTCTGTCAGTTATTGTGCTTCAGATATTTTACGCTTTTACAATTTAATTTAAGTTGAAAAAAACACTTTTTTAAAAATGCCAGAAATAGATTTTAGATGAGTTTTTCTCAATGTAAAATCCTTGGCTCTTGTTCTATAAAATACTTCTTCTCTATAGTTTCTTCCTGTAAAAGTGTGTTTGTGTCTGAGGTGTGTTTGAGTCCAGATGAGTACAAATGACTGACTGACAGATGGATTAAAGCTAAGTGTGGGGCCAGGCTGATCTGAACTCTCTGTTCACACAGCCTCTCAGCCCTCAGCTCACCTCCATCTCTTCACTTATCCCTCTTCACCTCCAACACCGCTGGTCCGTCCAAGACGAGGCCCCTGAGGACACCTCACCACAAGCCTTCTTTTTCTATCTTCACAAAAATTAACACAGACACACACACATACACAGAGGTCGGCCACCAGAGCTGCCAAAACCACCCCTCTCTGCATGTTTTAGATGAGCAGGACTGTGGGGTGAAAAAAGGCAACACGACCCTAAAAGAACCCACCTTCACTGACTTGTTGTGTCTCTCCTCCTTCCCCGCTGCCCTCCCTCTTTGTGTGTAGTCCGAGGAGGCAGACTTGGATGTGAGAGGCAGTGAGCGCAGTGACACGGTCCCAGCACAGCCCGGTGAAGAACCCGAGTCGCCCAGGCCACATCCTCCAGCTGAAGACACCTTTGACACGGCCGCCTCCTCCACAGGCGTCCTCCCAGGCAGCCCGCGCACCTGCAGCAGAGGAAGAAGCATCAGCAGAGTCAGTGCTGGGGGTCTGGGTGCTGTTAGCATCGTTAGCAGCAGGACGAGCAGCGAGGGGGCAGGCGAAAGCTCCATGCAGTTCAGCACCAGACCGCCTAGTGCTGAGCAGCCGGGCTTCATGGGGACATGGCAGCAGCAGAGCACTGACAGCAACCTCCTGTACAGAATGTCCCAGCAGGTACGTCCCACACAACTGTGTCTCTACACCTGCAGAGGTGTCCCTGTCTCTGTCCAGTGTCCTCTGTCTCCTGTGCTGCTGTGTGGATATGTGTCAGTAGGTTGTGTGTACTGGAGGAAGCAGGTGTACTTTACATTTCTTATCCTAAAGCACATTTAAAAACTTTTTACATCAATTGACTTTGTTTATTATTACTTTTCTATTCTGTCTTGTTTTTATTTGCACCATTTCCTTTTCTGACGAATGTTCTAACTCACATAGGCCTATTAGTATTTATTTAGTAAAAGAGCTATTTTCTGCCCAGTTTGCATGCTGCAAGCTAATTCGTTTATTGGTCTCTTTGATGGATTATCTCTTGTCCTGCTTCGTTACGTACACGCTAAGTCTGTGTAATTGGTCCGTGAGCGGTGAGGACTTTTAAAAGCATACAACAGCAGTGTTTTGGTAACCCCAGTGCCGATAAAGAGCGGGCAAGGGGCTCCCCTCTGGGAGCGGCTAATTAACTTCATGTGGCCGAGGCAGGGAGCCTCTCACACGGCTGCATTACAGCGCGAGAGCCGTGGACACAGCATGGATGAGAGAAGAGTTTGGGATGATGTTGTTCTTGTTCAAACTGGTGTGTGTGTGTTTGTGTGCGTGCGTCCGCACGGCGCGGGGGAGACAGTAAAGATTGGAGCTGGTTGTTAGCTGCAGTTAATCACTGCTGGACCTACAGGCAGTTCTCCGTACCATGAGCGTGCTGTTACGCACAGAGCACGTTTTATCATCAACTTTTCTGTAAAGAGAACACCGAATACCATGGACTAAAGTCACTGCCCTCTGTCCCCTCTTACGTTGATACTTAAAGTTTGACAGTGCTCAGCCCCTTTTGTTTAAGTGTTTGGACATTTAAAAGAATCATTTATCCCACGTAGGCCCACGTAAGTCATCCTCAGAGTCAGAGCATCCCTGTCCTGACGCTCGGAGCTGCTCCGCTGTGGGACACTTTCCTCTTTACAAATGCGCACCGTTGTTTCAGTCTAATCAGCTGTGGGACTCGCTGTTATTTATCGCGCTCGTAGCGCTTAGAAGACATCCCGCCATGTTTAGTAGGCATGACAGAAATCCTCGGAAGGAAGCGGCGCGAGCCCTGACAGACTCGCCTTATTGGAATCTAAGCGATAATGACTTTGTGTTTGCCGAGCAGCGCGCACCCAGGGGTGCAGCGCGCGCACATGCTTTTTCAGAGACTTTACCCCATGTGCGTGTGTTACAGAGCGGCCAAGTGACGCCAGGGACGCGGTATTTCAGCGTTGTTAGGCCGAATTATATTTGCAGTGGATCGATGGACAAGCAAATCAGCAGCGGAGAGCTCAGACGAACGGAGCTGCAGCGGCAGGTTTAGTGAGAGGAGAGCAGAGTACATGATCTACCTCTTAAAACGTGTTCCAACGCTGGAGAGACGCTCAGACGGTGGAAGGAATGCAATTAATTAAATATTCAGTTATTGTCTGCTAATTTGCTTATTTTATTTCCTCCATGCTCCACTAAAACACAGAAGCTTTCTGGACTTCATAATTATGTAATTTTATCGCGCAAAAATAACTCTCTTAATTAGAAATTATATTAATTGCATGTGTTTCTTTTTATTAGCCCATTCTATTTTTAGAAGGTCTAGAATGTTTATAAAATTGTTACTCAAATTTACCTCTACGATTTGTAATGCACCTGCTGGAGAACGTAGCCTACGTAAAATGTCAAACGTATAAAAACGAATGTTAAATTACCTTTAATTGATGTAGAGTAGCCTACGTAATTTAAGGTGTGTGTTATTGTCCAGTCTGCTTTACACATTTGGAAATGTTCATGAGGTGCAGATTTGTTCATCAAAGCGTCACTCACGCAGACTTACGTTCTTCCATAAAAAGCCTTAATATGCTTTTAATGTGAGCTCAATTGTACTGTGTTTATTTTACAAATTACAAACGTGAATATCTGAAGAATCTTTAACAGCAAACGAATAGTCGAAAGTGAAATCAATGCAATGGATTTCATCCTCTAAATGTCCAAAATGTTGAGAGTGTTTTAAACTCACCGCAGGACAGGCTTGCATCATTGTTTATGTGGTAAAAAACGTGAATATTAATAATTAGAGGCTGAGTTATTTCCAGGAACAATATTTGGAGACTCGGGCCTAATTGAGGCGCAGCATTACAGCGTCTGTGGGTATTGACTCGAGCGAGTTCAGAAGCCGCAGTTAAGTGAGACCGCTCCGATAATTGCTCCTCATTTAGGCACAATGCATCAGCTGCAGGCCGTGCTTCTTTAAGCTGCTCCGGGTGGACAGCACATGTACATCACGCTCTCACCTCGGAGTCAGAGTATACAGCAGGCAGTGCATTGTGTGTCTGACTGGCGCTTCCTTCTCTCTCTACAAGGCTGCTGCTGTAACGCGTCTGCCTTTGAAGTGCGACACGTCCTGTAAGGCCCGCGACCACGAGGTACGGTGGCTCCTGCTGTCCATTTAAAGCCCACTCACTCCAGAAAAGATTATTATTAATAATAATAATAATAATAATAATAATAATAATAATAATAATAATAATAATAATAATAATAATAATATTTTTTTTACATTTTGAAAAAAAAAAAGACAATATGTTATAAAGTAGTTATGCATTTAAAGTGCTGATAAAATTATTTATTTGAGCAAATATAACGACATGATAAAGATATATTTTTATAATACCAAATAATTTTTATATGCTAATACCAAATCATTTAAAAAAATAAAAGATAATTGAAATGTTGCTTGAAAAACGTTTTTGTTGTCTTCCTTTTTTTTTTTTGCATTTTTCCTTATCATGTCAAACATTTTTTTTATCACTCATTGTCATCTTAAATCTTGCTAAATTAGAATTAAAGAGTTCTATCTGAGCTATAGATTTATATTTATTTCTCTTATGAACCTTATAAATCTTCCAAATCCAACAAAATGTACAGAAGTTATTCAAAAACCTCTATCTACCACAAAAACAGCAGATAGAACCCTATAATTCTGCAATGTCGCTTCTGTTTCGTCACCATCTATAAACGCCGTTCTAATTTACGTATTAACACACCACCACTACTACCAGCCATTGTGCTTACACTGTGCTGCATGTTGCATATGTAGTGCATATGCTTGTCTCTTCTCCTCTTATTGTGTGCGACCGGGACTCACTGATTCGACACATGTGTGCAGAATTATCCACAGTGAGAGAAATTTGTGTGCACCGTTACACCGCTCTTATTATTTCCATGTTTCTCCGTGACGGGTCATTGCACACACGCACGGACGCCGCACAACTGTAGGATGTTGTAGATTTTCTTTTGCAGATCTGGTGTCCGAGGTCTATAGCTGTACTCGTGCCATTTCTTTTCCTGTGTGGGTGGCTGAGTGTCTAGCAGTTGTGTGTCTCTTTGCCTGCCTGCATGGCGTTTGCGTGTTGGCTCGGGGTTCCATGTGTGCGCGGGTGCGAGTTGAAGTGTCTCTTGGCTGGCCTTGGCTGCAGCGCTGGAGGAGAGCAGAGGTGAAAGAGGAGATTTGCAGAAAAGACATGCTTCACTTCCCCCATTATGGCTTATTCTCGATTTTGTTTGCCTTGTCCTCCTTCTACCTTTTTACTGACTAACTCCTCACCTGTTTTGGAGAGAACCATGGCATCCGTACTACACTATTTGGACTTACAGTACATACATTGTTGATTATACTTATACTGAACGCCACTGGCTGTTTCAGAAGGGCCACGTAGCATAAGCAGCGCGTGCTTTCTCTCAGTGATGCGTCTTGACGATGATGATGTATGCATTTCCTGAAGGCAACAGTTTTTTGCTCAAATGTGAGTGGGAAGGTGGCTGCGTATTTACCGTAAGTCTGGTGTAGAGGTGCAGAGATTTCATTCATGTTGTTAAGATTCAATGCTTTTCTTTTTTTAGTAATTTGAATCGTAGAGTATCAGGTGGGTGTCTTCAATTATAGACTTGAAATTAACTGAAAATGTTTGTAGCGTATTCTAATATGTTTTATTGTGTGATCTGACTTCAGTGTGTGCCGAAATCCAAAAATGCTTGGATTCAATATTGATTTTCTGTTGTACGTTGATGTAGTTACAGTTACAAAACTGATTTTGAGGTTTGAAAAGGAGGTGGAATGCAAAGAATGTAAACTGTGCTTGACATTAGATCATAACTGTGAGAATGAAGCAGTGCTATTGTTGTTTTGATGTGCAGCAATTTCAAAATAATTGTGTGTAATTTGTTTCATGTTTAGATGCATCATTTGCTCAAAGTTTCAAATGTAATCAGACAAGGTCGACTATAATACAAACCAATTAGCATTGTTCAGTCATTCATCCGAGCTCTTATACCTGCTTCAACATAGTCATTTTCTGTCCTTGTGCCTGGCCTATCTGCTGCTGATCATGTGTGTGTAGTGGGTGGTATCAGGCCTTACAGGAGCACCGTGCTCTGTTGTGGGTAAAGTTTTCGGGCCTAGCTGAGTGGTGCGGCGGCCCCGGGGCCATGTGTCATCAATACGCATCATATGAGCGTCACTCAACTGGCTCTGTGTCAGCTGTTTCGTCCGTGTCCTGAGGAGATGGCCTGCTCTGCTCACACCACCATTGTGCACTGTGTGATGCTGAGGGAGGAACAGAGAGAAAGAGGAGAGAGGGAGAAAGAGAGAGAGAGAGAGGGAGGGGGGGGGGGGTGAAGGATGAAGTCAAAAGGCTGTCTTTATCTGACAAAAAGAGTGTTCAAGTGGGAAAGGTCAGACGTTCTTAAGCATCTGCTAATATCATGAGTGAACTGATGCATTTTCCCATTGACTTTTCATTATTCATGTTTGATTGTTTTGGTAACAATATTAAAATAACATAATATGTAATAATAATACCGAATCTGCATTGTTAGGTTTTAGTATCGCAAAACTTAAATGGACCATACATTTACCAAAAAAAGAAGACTGAAATATCACTTTTTACCCTTGTTTCTAATATTAAACTAGGAGTTTGATTTAATTTATTTTAATCCACTCTTTTTGAAGTCATTTTAGCACAAAGAATATCCAAATTTATATTTAAAAATTCAAAATACATATTGTTTTTCATAAGAGGCATAACAAACTTTGAACCAGTGTGTGTAATCTTGCTTATCATACTTGCTCCTGTTCTACTCTACTTTCCTCTATTTTAGCAAAAAGCCACTCAAAATTGTGCATGTCTTTTTACAACATTCTAAAAACCAAATGACTCCATCACATGATTACTTTCATTTTGACAGATGGGCTTGACAAATTCATATCAAACTCAACCCACATTTCTCGCTTTTTAAAAATCTTACGCTTTGTAGAAACCACCGACCATAATCTCAATCAAAAACATAAACATGACATATTAGCTCGCCGCGTGCCGCTCATGCGTTACAATAAGCCTATTTAGAAAAGCTTGTTTTTATAGTGTCACAACCAAACCTGTGATCTCACTCGGCATCTGTTGAGCAGGCCTTTGCCCGCATACGCACAAAGCACATTCAAAAGCGTCTCGCATTATGTCGTATACAAGAAATATGATCAAATTCCAGATTTTGGTTTATTATCAAGAACTAACGCAAAATTACAAGAAAATCATGTTATTTCTGTGACTGCTTTCCTCTCTCTTTCATTGTTACTGAATTTAGATCAGTTTATTCCCCATTTTGTTCTTTTTTGTCGTCTAACCTAGACCTGATCCTAGTTTAGCCTCAGAGCAATTTATTTTCATGGTTTTAAAGGAAAAGTCAGATCCGTTTATGCTCTAAATGATGACAGTTCAGACCTTTGTCTCAATAGACCAGTGTTTCCCAACCGGGGGTACTGGGACAACTGGGGATACGCAAGCACTTACCGGAGGTACAAGGAATGATTTTGGAGTTAAAAGGAAGTAAAATGTGATATTATCTGAATTTTAAAATGTTATTTGTGGTCAGTTTTGATGAGTATTGACAGATTTTGAGCATAGATTTAAAAAAAACAAGAAAATACAGCTTCATAGCAGAAGTTTATACTTTGACTATTGCAACAAAAAGAAAAATAAATTGATATTTTCAATCTCTTTGTCCTTTTGTTTGTAACTAACTGCTTTTCATCAGTTTTATGAGCTCTTTTTACACGCTATTATAATATCTCAATAATTGGCGAAATTCATATTTGGTCTACTAAATATCTCTATATTTGATACAGTATATCGCCCAACCCTATAAACATGTTGTTTTCAGGTAGTTTAGTATCACTTAAAAGACCAAGTATTTCTATATGACTTAAAAATTATATAAACAACAGCTCTAGCTTGTCTTCCTAACATTCTTTCAATCCAGCGTGCAAACTCCTGTGCGTCTGGAAGCTCTCGGTTTCCTGCTGAGAGGAGAAACGACTCGGTGTGAAGAGGAAGTGTGCGTTCTGAAGGGCCACTCGCTCAGGATGTCACCGCCCTGCCACTCGCTAATGAGAGGGACAAGTCGTGCGCACAGACGCTACAGCTAACTCTCCTCGAGGATATGGCAGGAATGCAAGCAGCTGTCACCAACTTACAGTGTGTGTGTGAGTGTGTGTGTTGGCACGGCGATGGGTTCCAGGAGGTCAGAGAGGTGTTGAGAGGAGGGAGAGGTCCAGCCTTGAGTTCACTGACCCGCGCGGTGCCACCGGTGAGGAGAGTAGTGTCCTGTAATAGATTTAAAAGGATAGTGTTTTGTCAGTGCGAGAGCTGCGGTCACGGTCGCGCCAGCCCAAAGAACATCTGTTATTGAAGGGTTTTAGGGTGAGGAATGTGAACTTGGTGTACCTGGTTGAATATACCTGAGTCAGATGGTTAAGATGTAAGATTGAAATGCCATGTGTCACAAAAAAACACATGGGGAAAAAGCACAGATTTAATGTAAACTTCATTTCTATTATTCATTAAAGCTTCAGTAAATAAGCTTTATCATAAGGCAGTGATTCCCCCTAAGCTTTGTCTCATAAGTACCCCTAATTATTTTGTAGATCAATTTGTTTCCTTGTGGCAAATTGTGAGTTATTATCATTGTTTCACCTTGTTGCTAAATTGTTGGTGCAAAAAAAAAAAAAAAAATTGGAAGATGCACATATAACATACTAAGCAAAACAGATATGAACCACCTCAAATTCTGCATTTTTAGAGTGTGTGTGAGAGAAAAATCTCTGCCAAGTATTGCTCTCCATAACCTGTTTTGCACATGAGCAAATGCTTGATAAATCTGGCCCTGAGTGTCCACATCTTACGCCTTTATTCTCAATTGACTAAAAAGGCATTTTTACATAGAACGTATGTTAAGCGTGAAGTCTGAAATCCTTCCAAGTACCTGCTAGTATGTGCTTGCTCAAGGGTCCCCGTACCCCTGATTGGGAAACACTGTCATAAGAGATTTGTAGATTATTAAGCAGTTGCTCATGTCCATAGGTTAAAAGCAAAAACTTGACTTGCTGACATTTTTGACTCACAGAGACAGAAAAAAATGCAAACTTACAATGCTGAATTTCGGCTTTGTCCAAGATTATGTATTCATTTTTCACTTTGCTCTCATAATTTAGCACCTGAGTTGTTGTAAAAGACCTTTAGCATAATAACCTTCTTAACTTCTAAGCCTTTTGAAATTCATTTCAGCAAAGTTTATTAAGGGTTAACATCTATTCTTTAAGGCTTACGTATCAATAAATCAAATTAAATAATTGCTTCACAACAGCAACTATTAGTGTCTTCAAAGGATATAATAAGAAACAATATGATTATTGTCATTATAAAGTAAGGCCAGTTTAGCAAATGCTGAACTTTTAGCTTTGAGAACAGTCGACAAAATTGCGAAACACAGTATGTACTTTTTTAACGTGGATTCTCAGAAATGTTTTTTTTTTTTGTCACTTTCTGCTCATTTTTGTTAATCTCAATCAAGCATAGACACAACATAATTTCTTTCTCATTGATTGGACTGCCAATATCACCACATCTTCTCACCCATTTCCCTCCCATTCTACACACACATACACACCACCATTTAACTGTAAGAGCACACGTTGTCGGGCGGAAACCTCTTATTTTGGTTCTATTTGGAGCCCACACGGCCGAGACATTGTTACGTTCTTCCCTTCTGAAAAGGAAGGTGACATTAGGTGTGACCTGCGCTAAGTGACAGGAACTAGGGCCATACTTTCACCGCAGCTTCTCCCTTTTCCTGTTATTCCTCCACTCCTGTTATTTTGTTTTCTCTGGAGCAGCGCCAACGCAACGGGCAAATCAGCAGACTACTATTTTTACATCCGACTTTAAGGACCCCCCACCCAATGCTGCCCTGGAGTAGTTCTACCTTTCCATCTCTTTTTCTCTCTCTCTCTATGCCAGGCTGGTCCATCACTAGAAGAGATAAGTTGGATGGAGGACAGCTAAGATGAATACTATGAATGCAGTTTTTGGTATAATACAAAAGTGAAATTTGAAAATTGGACAAATTAGGGTTTAGTGAAGACCTTTTTCTTTCAAAGTATGTGTTTGCCTTTACAACAAAAAGATCAAATTCCTTAAAATCTGAAATTACGGAATGAAAAGAGCCATTTGATTGATTTGTTTCATGATAGGTTTGACACAACAAAACAACAATGCTGCAGAAGACATAAAAATGATTGTTGTGAAGATTAGTCCAAAAAATAAATAATGGACCAAAACTTCAAGTGTGGTCAAACAAAAAGTTAGAATTTCATTTACTTTCTATTCATACGTGTGCGATACTTGAACCTTAAGCACATTTTTAACCCACTTTTGAAACAAATATCCAACTTACGTCATCAGAATCTTCATAAAAAGCCTAGAGATACTCACGTTTAGCTTTATCTCCTATGCACACCAAAGAAAACCTTTCATTTTCAGAAAAAGCCCTTCCGAGTAGATTGCTGTTATTATTATTGTCGGAGCCATAATCATTTAGGCTTATTTTGGTTGCGGGTAATGATTGTAATTTTGCTCGCAATTGACTATTTTCATCCCTCTAATACTGCTCACAGTACAGTATGTTTTCACTGGGTTACCAAACAGCGCTTTCTCAACAGGTAGCATCGAGTTCACTAATGCAGATTTCCGAGGAACTCTGCAACACGTTTATTTCTTTCTTTCTCCGTCCATCTATCTTGGTAAGGGCATGATTTTTGTGCAAGAGGCCCAGCCCAGGGAGTATTTCTTGGGGAGTTTTTGGAGAAGGGAGGCTAGTGGTACAGGCGGTGGTGGGCGCGAAGCCAAAATACACAGACGCACAAATCTAACTCCTTGGACTGGAGATACCCACTTGCATGTTTCCTAATGTGGGCCGTGCAAATTGCTTTCGAACAATAGCGCGGTTTTAACCCTTCTAAACTAGCAGGCTCATTAGCTACTTTGTGTTTGGGAGCGCAACATGTGTAAGCATTTGTTTGCGCGCTCTGCTGACGGGGTAAAGATGGTGGATTCATAATGTTTAATGGCCACTGTTAAAATGCAGCTGCCTTGGCATCCCACTGCTCGTGTTTTCCTGGCTCACTCACGGGTGGCTCTGCGTTTTTGTGTGGGCTGCTCCACAGCGTGAGATGTCACTGAGCAGAAATGCAATGGAGGATTTCATTTGCAAGCTGATAAGTCCGGGTTTGTTTTTCGTTTTATTACTGTAGTAAAAACTTTGGTTCAGTTTGCAGATTTTGTATTGTATTGGTGTTGTCACTAAAATGGAAACTCTACTGTATGTCTGATACGCTTTGTCAGTTTTGGGTAACACATAATAATAAGTGTACTTTTAATAGCCTTAAAACGCATTAAGTTAAGATAAGATAAGCTTTATTTGTTCCATGTGAGAAAAGTCCAGTGTTGCAATGCACAGTTGAATAGAAGGATGCAATAAACTTTTTCTAAACATAACCCACTACGTTGATAACCCTAACCCTAACCCTGCTTTTTAAAACTAATAAAAGTGTATTTTTAAAATAAACTGGTCACACTTTTGATACCACAGTATTAATAAAAATGTATTTAAAATTTTTAAGGAAATTTATCGCCATGGTGAAAAGAGAATAACACTACGAACAATAGGAATTTTGTCCTGTTAATATGTTTTCTCAAATGCATATCTAATACTAGTTTTAGAATTAGTTGATCTCAGGTTTTTGATTCTTTTAAATATACAAATTTCTTTTGGCATGTCCAGTTGGTTGTTATCCATATTCCAATTTTACGTGAAAATGGTGTAACCCAGACCCGTGAAAATTCTGGCCCGGGGGCCAGATGCGGTCCTCAAACTGTTTCAAAGTGGCCCCGACACATTTTTGAGAATAAGTGTTAGTCTTTAAATTTCTTTTATTTGATTGACTTTGCTATGGGGCATGTGTTATGACTTGTTGTCATATTAACACCAAAGTAATTGGCTAAAATAGTACATTAAAATTGCGGCCCTGCACCACTTGTCTGGATTCGAATATGGCCCACGAGAAAAAATATTTTCCCAGCCCTGGTATAGCTGCACATCATCATTGTCACCAAATTAACTTAACCTAAGCCTAACCCTAATCCTAACCTTAACCAAACTAGAAGTCAATGTTAAAATATAAACTTTTGCTGGCATAGCCACCAATGCAAAGTGATGGCAGTGTGGCATAACTCAGGCATTGATTTTATAACAAACCTAAAGAGTCCATGGTTAAAATAATATGTTCTAAAATGCCCAATTTGGCTTTTCCTTAATTAGAGTACTTCTGCATACACTGTCTTTAAGAAGATTGCATTGTTACATAATTTAACTTGAGTTAGCACAACTTTTTTCCCTCCCAAAACACTGAAAAGATGATCTAATAGTTGTCCTCAGTATCACAATCTGTACCTCCCCTTGAAGCAGTCCCTGTCCTTTTCCTCCTGTGTCTTTCTCCACCATTGAAAATCTGTATTCTCTGATCCCATATTGAGCCACTTCACTTTCTAACAATCCATAATGTCAGTTAAGTCGCAAATGATCTAATTAGCCCTCTGCGATAGACATCAATAGATCTGACCCAATATCCGTGGTAACCAGACAGAAATTCTAACCCTCCCACCACTCCCTCCTCCTTTCCTCAACCTCCCTAACCAAGCGTGACCCCTCGTGCCATCTTACATTGTGACTTTCCCATTGTGTTCTGTCCCTAACATCGGAACAAAGTGAGAAGTCTTGTAGACGCAGTGCCGTGTTGGGAGCGTGGTAAAAGGTGGAAAATGCATCGGAAGTTGTTGTTGATCTGTTTGCCCAGCCTCTCTCATTGTCGGGAAACACACTCCGGCATAAGTGCTGTGTCGGAGCCTGCGACTTTGGTTTGCCATTAAATATTTCATAACCGTTTAATCCATTTGATATGTTTCCTCTTCCAAAACGCATGGCTTTTGTGCGCCTTATCCGGAGATATTACTTCGCAGCTTGTTGATCAGCTTTGTAAAGAGACTCAGAATTTAGCACCTAGATTTACGACATGTTTGTCATTTCTTCCGTCATAAATTTAATGTCTTGTTCGTGGATGAAAAAGGGGGCTCGTCGAGGTTAAAGGTGATCCGTCGTGATCAATGTTTGACTGCATGTAACGCTGTCACATAAAATATAATGCGAGATTTACTGAAGAAACAGCATAGAAATAAAGGCACTTAATCTTGTGCTGGAACGTGTGTCGCGGGCGAAAATGATTATGACAAACTGCGAGGAACCAAAAGCCAGTGCATCATTCAAAAGACAGGTTCAGTGAGATCAATTGGTAATATGTCGGAGTCGCAACCGGGCGATTATAGGCGTCGACTTGCCTTGGCCGCGTTGTAAATGCTGTCAGATCTGTTAAAGGAAGCCTAATACCTCTCAGGTTGAAAGCTGTAATAACATCAAGTGTAACTGGATCCGCGGGTAAAGTGCAAGCGAGAAGATACGGTAGAAAAAAAAGAGAAAAAGTCATTGTACGGATAACACCTACCCCTGATGTGTTTGTGTATCAACTAGCTAGCATAAGAGGCCAGAGCCGCGGGGTTGCTCCTGGCATTTTTTCGGTCACCAGCTGCCTGTCACTCGCGGAAAAAAAAGGGGTTGTGAGGAGAGGACAAAAGGAAAAGGGAGGGAGGGACTGTGGAAATCATGTCACGTAGCGCTAATTCATCCAACCTCATTAGAGAGAGGGAAGGGACCGGCGGACCCTCTCTTAGGAGCAAAGGGCCCCGGCTCCCCCACACACATGCACACACATGCGCACGCGGACTCTACATGCATGCGCTCATTGTCGGTGTTGTCTTAGGCGCATACTTGCACTCAGTCCTCGCAAACACAGATGACACGGGCACATGGCGAGGCGCGGGGGCAGTTTGGGGAATAGAAAATTGCCTTCTCAAGGAAAGGGCCCGGGCCAATTAAGGACCTGACCGGATTGAATGTCAAGTGTTAATTTAGACTCGCGCCAACCCCACCCAACACCACGCACCTCCATCTTTCAAGCTTCCAATCCTCTCTCTCTCTCTCTTCCTCTCTCCGGCGGCGTGTGTGGTACAGATGAGCAGCCACGTCAAGCCCCGTAGCCGTATTAAGTGTCGCAGGCGAGTGGGGTGAGACTGCAGACTCGGAGCCCACTGTCACACGCTGCAGTGGCACACATTGGTCAATACAGTGCCAAAATGATGATAGTGAATGAAAATAGTGTGCACATTATTTCATTTTCACCATTAAAGCAACAAGCTGAGGTGGCAAGTATTTTAGCTTCAGTACCTGGTGATTTTTAATTTTACTTTTTACATTTTGTAAGAAATATTTCTACTTTCTACTCTAACCATTTTAAAAACAATCTTAGTCTTACCACAAGATTTAAGTTAGATTTAATTCATTCACTTTAAAACCAATTTCACACCGCAATGTACTTACCTTTCTACCTTTACTCAAGCATATACAATACCTGCATGTCTGTACTTGATTTGTTATGCTAAGCAGGATCAGATCTGGTCAATACCTGGATGGGAGACCACTGGAACACAGTGTGACCACTACACTTAACCCACCTTGTCCCAGTGTCTGGGTAAACTGGGTGTAAAATGCTTTCATTTCCTTGAAAGGCGGAAAACTTTTAAATAAGTAAAAGACATTTAGCATTTAGGGATGTTTATGCAGTACATTTACTTCTATCAAATTTAAACAAGAAAGTGTACTCTTACTTGGGAATTTCACTATTTTTGTTATCTCTTTTTAAGATAGATAAGAGATGGTTCTCTAACAACGCAACCTCAACAGTTTCTATAACATGTTCCACACTTTTCCAAATACACCCTCACCCTAACCTAAACATACACATACTGTATTAACCTAAACTTTGCTATGTAAAGTAGACATATTCATTTCACAGTAATAACCCAAAAAGCTTCCCGTTTATAAATGAAAATGTCACACAGCATGAAATTGCAGCCAGAGTCAGAACGCCGCCTCCGAGCTTTATACTGTTGTCACATGCAGGCAAGTGGCAAATGCACATCCTCCTTTTTAGCCTTTAGCGACCGACCCTGAGGGACCTGGGGGCACGGAGCGAGAGGAGGGAGGAGAAAGACAGGATTAAGTGTACCGCGGTGATAAGAACGAGGGGGGTTTACACTTGGGACGCGGGGAGAAGGAGGAGGGTAGAAGGGGACAGGGCAAAGAGAGAATGTTTGATCTCATAGGACTGGGTGGAGGTCTTTGATAGTCTTTTAATTGCCCTGCGTTTTCGATGAGGTGCGAGAGAGCAGCTGAGTAGGCACTTTCAAGAACAGGCGGAGATGGATTTCAATGCCATTTGTCGGGGAAGAAGTTTGTTTTTTGTGGGGATGAAAATATGTTATGTTATGATGAAGTGGTTTGATAGATCGGAGTTGTGCACATGTTGCTGCTGGAGAAATTATAAAGCTAGTATTGATGGAAGGTAGAATGATTGTATACTTAATGGTTACTTGTAGGCAAATTTGAGAACATTGTCTAAGAAGCTTTTTGAAATGTCTGTGCATGTATTGTTAGACTTAAAAAAAGATTTGAAATGGCTTTGTTAGGTTTGAAGTATTCATATCCAAGAAAAAACATCCAGTAAGTATTCCAAAATAACTTTAATAAAAAAAAATAAGCTACAATTTCCACAATATTCAATATCAGACCTCCAGGAAATAAAATGAAAACTGTACTTATATTTACTTATTAGCTTTACTAGTTGAGCTATATTTGTATGCACACTGATACTTTATATACATTTGTAAGTGAGTAAAACTTGAAAAATAGTAAAAAAAAAAAAAAAAAAAGTGTTTTAATATATACATTCAGAGATTTCAAACCAGAACCCCAAAATAATCAACCAACAAAACAAAATAAAATAAATGTCTATAAAAATGGTTAATTAGAAAACCATTGCATTTAGAATAAATGCATTTATTCTATGAGTTTTTGGTTTAGTTGACCAAAATTCCATTAAACCTGATGCTTCCAGGTAAAAGTTATATTTGTAGAATTACATCCTCCAAAATTAGCTTTGTGACCCCCACTTTGGCAATCATTGTTATAGAACGTATAGAAACAACTAAAAATATATAGATATAGCTGAAAACTTGTGTAAGGGTAAGGGTTAGTTTTACTTGGACTTAGACGGCAAGACAGTGTAGCAATGTAAACCAAGAGCTACTCCGTATTGTACCACGAAACAAGGATTTCAATGACCAAATCCCTTTTAGACAGCATGATGATAGTGGAAAAAAGTTCAGTCACTAAGTCTTGCCCTGTCTTGCATGTTGGAATGATCTCATGATTTGTGAACACGGCACTGGCACGGGGGCAGGAGAGCCTGGACTGATGGTAAAGGCCCACCTCCTTTACCTCTGTGATCTAATAGACATCCACTTAGTCTTAATGGGCAGATTCCCTTTCTCCTCTTGTGATGACTGTTGCACACTTTTAAAGGTAGAATTGCCAGCTTGTCTTTCCTGTGGACCCGCCCCTGTTTTAGCCCGTGTAACTCATCTTCACTGCCCCGCCGTTGAAGCAGCCGTGGATAAATATTAATGGCGGGTCTCCTCTCCGGCCCCTCTGGCTACACGTGTTTGCGAGAGGTGCTTTGTTTTACGCGCTGTTCACGGGCTTGTCCGGTGAGCATGTATGTAGTGTGTAGTGATAGCCGTGATGTGGTGAAATGGAATAGAGAGGGTAAGTATTGATTATGTCCCCCTGTGTGTTATTAGCTCTGCTGCTGCTGCTGCTGACAGAGAGAGCCCGAGTCACAGGAAACACAAGCTGACACAAACATGGACGCACGCATTGTTTACAAACGCCTGGATGTATTCTAGCCATCATCATTTAGTTTGCATGCTCTGCCAATTGAATAGATCTTATCCGGTGGGTATAGTAGAGTAAACTGGTCAAAAAGGGATAAGGATCTGTGATTGAAAGATGAGGTTTCAAATATTTGTTTGTGCACCTATGCGGCACTTACCAGCTTTTGTTAATAGCTTATAATACCTATGTAGTATGAATAAAGAAAAAATTTGTTAATTCCATGTTGAAAGGTTTGAGTGAGTTTGTCAAACTCAACCAGTCAATGACATTTGTAGATGCGTATACCTTAAATCAGTGGTTTCCAAAGTTTTCAGACTGGGACTCGACAAAAAAACAATGTAACCAACTTGCAGCAAAATAAAATTAATGTTGGAAAACCATTTAAACTGGACTCAAATGCAGTTATTTTTTCTAATATTATTGCTTTTTATTACCAATTTTGAGTCAAACCTGATGCTAAAGTTATAAAAATAAATTAAAAACAAAGTCATAATTGTAAAATAACATCTTGAATCTGTATCGCTACCCCAGATTTTGCTTCGCGACACTCACTTGAGAACCACTGCCTTAAAAATAGTTTGCAAAATAATGACATTGTTAATTAGGTATAAAGCTACACAATTATTATCATTTTGAATAGAAAAAAAAGAATTATTGGAACTAAGATGGCTAAATACCTCTACCAAGTATCAGAGTTAAAATAGTACAGTATATTATCTGGCATAATTGTATTAGAGCTCAGTCAAAATGTGTCAACTGTCACCAAAGAAATTATCTATTTCCGCAGAAAGTATTCTACACCTTTATGTAAAAAGATGTACAAAAACAGTGAAACAAATCAAAAAAACTGTCACTACTAGGACACAACATAAACTATTGATATAGTACATGTAACTCTTAATATGTCTGTTGCAAATATACAGTATTTTATCTGGTAAATCAAGCCAGAGGAATGAACAGCTGTAATTTCCAGCCTCATCATTTCAGTCCCCACACACATACAGTATGTAACTTACTTCTATATACTCACCGCCTCACCCTTTTTCAAACACGCTCAATTTATGTCCTGCACTCCACATTTATGTTCCACATTATTACAATCTTTTGTGTCAATCTCCTGAAGTGATAACGCGCTCGGAGTTCACGAGGGTCGCCACCGAGTGTAATTCAATCTCTGATCACTGATTTCCTAACAGCAATTTGTCCAGGTCTCCAGGGCTGGTTGCGGGGGAGACAAGGGGGAGGGTTTTAAGGCCTGGCGTAAGTGCTCCTTCTCTGGGTATAGATAGCCATGTCTGCGGGGCTCTCCGGAGCTCCAGTGGTCAGGCGGCACTAGTGTAGAAGTGTGTCAGCCCATAATTGATTACCTGACCTGCGCGAGTGAGGACAGAGAGAGAGGGGGTGTGGATAGATACGATAGATAAGAGAAGAAAAAAGAAGAAATTGCGCGACCGGTGGCTTAATCTCTCCGGACTGGCCATTTTTCGCCTGCGGATGATAGATATAGCGAGGCCGGCGCGTGACACAGATGGATAATGCAAGCGTCCAGGGTGATAGAGTTATAAATTAACACATTACGGGCCCTTAATGTGGACCAGTGCTGACGACCTCACACCAAGCCTATGGGCGCTATCACTGGCAGTATCACACCGAGCATAAACACGCCCACGGTCTCACTGGTGCGGCTGGCTGAGTCCAGGGTGCGATTGGACTCCTCAAGTGGCATTGATTTGTGAAAGTGCTGAATTAGCGCAAACAGTGCAGCAGCTGGCTCTCCACTACTTTGTTTCATCACGGCTTTACTAGTGTTTAGCGCTTTTGTTGCAGAGGCCAGCCCTTTACTTCTCAAGCAGTGTTAAAGTGCTTTGAATGACAGTGCCAGTGTTGAGCGGAAAACTCGAAACAAGATTGGGTTTTAATGTGTTTTAACAGCTCACACTTCACTCTGATTGGTTGAATCTTCCTGTCAAAGCCTCAATTGAGGTTGACCTGGAGGCTTCTGTCATCAAAAGTGACAGTGATTCTGTTTATCTTAATGTTGGACTTATTCCAGAAGTTTACAAGTGTGTCATCATCTTGTGTATTCCTTCTTCTGGTTATGTAATTATGTACGTTTTGTAAATCCAATCTTAGGCTGTCCAGAAAAATGGTGCATTGTTGACTTACTAACCTACTTTATGTAAAATTTTAGGGGCAAGACTTTTCCCTCGCTCTCTACTTAACTGAATTCGAAGTCTACCAGAAATGTTGCAACAGAAGTACTGATCCACAACCTAGCTTACGCCAGATGAATATGTGTTGCACTCCAATTTGATTTCACATTAGCCACCTGGAACTTCCCCCGGTGAAAGCGTTTGAGAATATTTTGAGCTGATTGGGTGACTTGTTAACTAGTTCCTACCTTAGTGCTCAACCAATCACAGCAACAAATCGTAATAACATAATCCAATGTGAATGAGCAGCAAACATCCCATGGATGTTGGGAGTGGCCATCTTTGTTTTGTTTGATCCAGGCACTACTTGCTGTCGTCTTTGCTTACATCGCCCCTAAAACTGCAATGTGATTGGGCCGTTAAACCAGTGGTTCGGCCTGCAAACCAACCAGCTGGCGGACCCAAATGGATTCTCCCGAGTTTGTGAAGTCATAAATATAGCAAGAATCCGTCAGACTGGATTAGCTGACCCATAACAGAAAGATAAAGTGGGAAAGGCAAGAATAAAGTAAATATTTGTGTGCTGTATAGTAAAAAAACCCAAAAAACTAAGGAAATAGTGCTGAAATAGTTGTGTTTTTTAATCAATTCAAGGTTGAAGTGATAATCAATTTTGTTGCATACTGTTTATTTGGCACGTTGCAAGGATGTACCAATTCGTTCATGCACAAATACAAATCAAAAACAAGCTCTTAGGGTCACATAAAGACAATCGTGTAACTGTTTTTGCCATCTGCATGTCATTCATTCATATTCTTGTGATAGTGACTGCTCTGGCTTATGAAATTTGAGGAATGAGGAGTGATCATACTTGTTGGTCAGAGCACATTAACTGACCACTGCAAACTGTTCAAAACTAGCTGGTTTTACAATCACATTAAGTTCAACACATATAAAGCCGTATAGATGGTGAAGATTTTGAATCATTGAAAAACTAAAATCCACCTTTTCTCTCAGCTGTACTTTCTCCTCTCCATCTCCTCACGAGCGCTACTTTCGGTACTTTTCCCCCATGGTCGTCTTGGCAAACGCCTCATTATATTTCCCGACTTGTCCGTCTCCAGCTGGAAGGTCTCACCTAAAAGAACAGTTGTTTTTTCTCTCCTTCTCACTCTGTGGCCCGGAATATTGGCCAGCTCAGTGTAATGTCGCTGCGTCTGAGCCTGTAAGGGAAGTGGTGTGAGTGTGAGTGTGTGTGCGGAGCTGGGGATTGGTATTTAATAGGCAGACATACACAAGAGCTAATATCCAGACTAGCGGTAGCCTGCACAATGTAAGGCCACACACAGTGACAAGGTCCTAGCAGTGTTTAAAAGAGTAAAGTAATACAATATATGCAATAACTTCTATCCAGAGCTGTAAGAGAACATTAGACGAACATATGAAACATAACTGGGATAACATTTTCACATTGTCCTTAAACTTGTTGTCTGGCATATTTGGTCCAAAGTCTATCAAATTGGTCCATTTTTCTTCTCCAATGTCACATTTTTGATCCAGTCTTTGAGCTTTGGTTTTTGGTAATAGCTTTTTTTCTTGCTGCCAGAAGTAATTTCCACAGGTATGCATTTATTGTGTCTATTGCTGCTGTTTTAAGGACATAACTGTTGCAATGCTTAGCCTAACTTCTCATCTATGCTTTTGAGAAGTGTCCTGCTTGGCGATATAGTTGTGTTATTAATAAAGTAGTTAATAAACCCAGTTGTTTCTTAAAAAGCAGAATGTTCCATGTGAGTTTAGCTGTCTTAATCGTGTGCTTTCTATTAGATTTCCATGTACTTTTGATCCACATCAAAAACTGCATTCAAACATTTATCATTTTAGCTTCCTTCCATCTGTAATATCATGTGAACAGAAGCTTTTAAAAGTGCATTTATAATAAAATGTTACAATTTCTTGTCATTATGTAGTCTGGTATCTTCATTAAAATGAGCAACGTTGCATTTGATTACTCCGGAAAGGTGTTTTCTACACAGTGTGAAGAGAAGGAAACATCCCGCGGTGAAAAGTAAGTGTAAAAAAGTGTAATGGCTTCCACAGCTACAGGCCTGTGTCTAACCGCAGCGAATTCCACTGGTGCGAGCGTCTCTTCAAGAACAAATGCGAGAGCGTGTAGCCCCGTGTTGTGCTTGGGCTTACGGTTCGGACAGACTGTCTGCTGTGTGAGCCCGAGCCGCGGCCCTCAGCCAAGAGGTTTGTTAGTGTCTGCTCCATTATCACCATCACTGTGTGTTTGTGCAGAGGGGAAGAGAAAGGAAGAGAGGGAGCCAGCAGCCAAAAAGTGTCCCCAGATCTTCTTTTCCTCCTCCAGGCCAAACACTTACCATCTGGTGGCCAATGCTTGACCCGTCTCTTGGGTTTAGTGTATCCAAGTGATGAGTGAGTGACCGCTGACCAGTATACCCGCATAGCCTTACAAAGCCCACCCTATTTCCTCTGAGTGTCCATCTTGAGAAGCCCTCCCACGTCCCCATCCCCGTACTCAAAACCATTGGTCGATGAAAGGTTGATCGCTGCCTGATCCGTCCACAGCTCCAATAAAATGCTCAATAAAGTCGGCATCCTTGACCTGATGGGCCCTGGTAGAAAAACATCTTTGGAGGGAAAGTCACCCAACACATATGCAAGAGTACTCCGCTGTGGGCTAACAAAAAGCAGCTTCACAGGGATAATGAGGAGCAAGTTTGTGGATTTGTGCCAGCGTTTTTTAGGCGCTTAAAGGTGCTGGGCCCAATTTTTATCATCTTGAAAATGTAAACAAACCGAATTATTTCATTAAAGCAATTTAGAACACATGTTTGTTCATTAACCAAAAGCACTCAGAGCCTCATAATTGGTTAAGACTGAGTTTAGAAATGTTTATTTAAACTTTTATAAACCAGATTAGCTTTGTAACCATACCCTAGCCCAACCCTAATAACAGATAGCTTATACTAAAACATAACAAGGCCTTATTTCATTTTACTTTTCACTTACGGTATTAGTTTTGTGATTTTCAGCCAGTTTGCTGTGCATTAGACTGCACCAATCAATAATAGAATTGAAAAGTGACGCAGATCCATGGCATTTTGTTGAATCAAAGATCAGCTCCATGATCTTGGGCCAGCAGATATCCTGGTTCTGTTTTTAATTGGACATAATAAGACTTATTTACAGGCTAATGCTTATTCGAAACATCTCATAATGTTTGAAATTTTAGTCTCGTTGTTAAACTGTCACTTGTATGATGCACAACAGTTACATAACTCTATGACCAATTTTCTAATGTTTAGAGAAGGTCTAAATTGGGTTTCAAGCCAAAATATTGAAATTGGTAAAGGAACTGATCAAATTGGATAAGTGCATAACTAGTAGATTTGCTGTGGAGTCTTTTCAGATAAAAAAAAGAGAAAGGTTTCAAGAACACTGCATTAATGTAGTCTATGCTGATAAAACTTTACGTTTCACTTATACCCAAAAACATAGAACTTGCCCTGTTCACACAATGTTTATTGAATCACACAGTTACACATGAACATAAAATACATACGCTCTAACAGTTCTGACTTCCCAAACATTTATGAGCCTTTTCAGATTGGCAGAAGAATGATTGAAGTAGTGAATGGAGCGTAAAGCTTTCACCACAAGAGAATGTTTGTATTCCGACAACTGTGCGGTGGTAAAGCTCAATCATTCATGTAAAACCAAAATCATTTTGAAAAAGTGTGGCTACATTTGTGGTGAGTTTACTGCTTTAAGCTAAACATTCATTCACACATTAGCGAGTTGGAGATTTCCCACTTCCCTAAAGGCACCACATATGGACTATAAATAATACAATTACCAGTTTAGCAGTGTTAATATATTTATTGATTGTTTTTTTAGAATCACCTTTTTTTTTTTTTACCGTGGCAGTGTAAAGCTGTGACTGCGCCTCTTTATTCAAGTTAAATAACAGCGAGAGAAAAATAAGGGAGGCGACCACGAAAGGGCAATGTGTCGGGGAAGGCTGGCACAAGTGGAACAAGAAAAACATTAAGTGAAGGAGAGGAGAGAAGGGGGGGCTCAGCTTGCGTCCCCTAGGCCAGAGGCTGATGCATTGTGACAGTCACTTAGAAGCATTTCACTTCCCCTAAACTGTGGCTCTCACCGCCGGAAGAAAACACCCTAAGTTGGGACGATTATGGCTGGAAGGAGATATGACAGGACCCATGCGGAGTGAGACGCGAGAAAGGAGGGCTGGGGGGTGAGTGGAGTAGACAGAACAAGTCGAGCTCATAAATATATACAGTGTGTAATGTCTGTGAATGTAACAGAGGAAGAAGTGCTCGGGATAAGTGGTGGGGAATGTGTCCAATCAATAGTTCAGGAGAAGGAAGCGATTGTTATGCTAATGTGATGCTATGGTAAAGCTGGGCAGTATTTTCTATTTCTATGACTATGGGCAGTCCATTTCCTATTTATTCTAATGGGGGTGCAATAATATCTGTCCGTGTGGTTTAAAGGTGCGCTTTGTAACTTTGTATGAGTTGCTTTAGCCATCTGTTTGTGGTATTTTTTCTAGAATCTTGATAATTACCTCTGTGTTAGATATTGTATTGTATTGTATTAAAAGTAATGATCTATCTTAAAATGGAAAACCAAATGCGTCCACACACAAGTGACAAATAACTGAATAAATACAATTACTTGTGCACAACCAATCCACGGTCCAAGCGGTGCAAAAATGAGCTCCACACTTTCCGCTGTGCTTAGGGGAGGTTGTGCTCCATGAAACATGATTGTATACTTTCATACGTGAACACATAAATTACATAGACACTGGATCATAGGCATTTATACCAGTGTGTCGACTCCTTGCTCTGTGTTAACATCGTATGTGTGTGTGTGTGGGGCTGGTTTGAGGAGGAGGTTGCGAGGTACTTGGCGTGTCGGGGAGGTCCGGAGTCGCTCTCCTCTTGGTACTGTGTGTTACCACTCTGCCTCCCTCATTCCTTTCCCTCATGTGTGTAACATAACCTGGTGACGGCGCAGGGAGGAGGGCAGGCCCAAAAAATACAACTCGGATTCAAAGTCTGCCAGGAAAACAAACTTGCACACTCCTCATTTTCGGATTTTTCATTTCTTGCTTGACTTGATTTGTTGCAGTTCCTCTTTTTTCTTTTTTTTTTTTTAGTTTAAACATTAGACAATTGACATTTCTATTGCATTTACGCACATGTCTTACAATATGAACTCATAAATTCCATGTTTTGATGTATTAATAATTGCTATAGAAAGAAGGAAGCTAAAATAAAAATTGTTCAAATGCATTTTTTTTTGTAATATATGAAGTTAAAAGGCTTTTGGGGTTTAGCCACTAATAGACACCATCGTATAGGCTGTAGGCTGCATTCATGTTCTAGACCAGAGATGCCCAAACCTTTTTCTAATGGTGAGCCAAAATTAGTAGATTGTTTTTATTAACATTGAATTAAAAAGATAATCCTAACTCAGCTTCGCGGGCCAAAGAGGACCCCCTGGCGTGCCGAGTTTGGTCTCTGGGCCCCACTTTGGGCACCACAGAAAATCTAATCGGATGTCTCTATTTAGATTTTCTAGTGAGTTAGATTTTTTTGAAGAACTATGTTTCGAAGTCTATAATACAGAACCACATGACACTTTTACATTTTAGCTTTCTATGAAACACAAACAACTCAGAGGTTTATTATTTATTTAAAGATAAACCCTTGAGACGTACCATCTCCTTTTCAAGGGGGTCCTTGGGGGGTTGCAATGTGTTTTATTTAGTGTCAAGCCAAGCTAGTCCAAATTGCTTGGTCGCTTGGATGCGACCAGATAGTGGCCAGTTTTTTTTTATTATCTTAATGACATCCTTTGTGACATTTGTTCAATTGCCATTAAATATCTAAAAGTTTTGCAAGTTTTTAATCTGGTGATTTATTAGACTCATTAATTGGTTATATTACACCAAAAAATGAATCTATATCAAATATGTCCTTATGTTACGTCAATGAAACCCTGCACATTCCGCGTCCATTACCATGACGACAAGTTGTAACATCTTGCATGCTGCTAATAATTTCTCGATAAGTGTCCCTTGTAAGTCCTTTTCCTGATACAGTACATTGTGTTACCACCGTACAGCGAGTCCTGCCAAGAATGTCGCTGTAATTTGAGTGTAAGTGGATTCCAAGAAATACACTTTTTCCTGTTTCATTCACTCGTTTGGCTTTCAGCGCTATTATGTCGTTCGGCAGGAGAGAGAGTCAGAGAGAGAGAGAGGTGTGGATGAAATAGTCCCTGGCTTTTTCCTCTGTCTTGTGCCACCGACAGTTACAGTTCACCTCTTAATTCCACCGCGCAGTAAATAATGACAGCAGCAACAGCGAAAAGAGGTTTCATTTTGAAAAATACTCCACACTCCAGTGCCCTCTACAAGCGCCGGAACGACAATAAACAAATGGACTTGTCTCTCCGCTGCTGCACTGACTTATAGTTTTTGTCCAAATGTTTTCGTTGTCTAATGTCTGATGTGACATAGAAAATTCTTGTATTGTTTGGATGGGTTTATGGGTACTCCTCAGGCTAAAACGTGCATAGTAACCACCAGTACTTATAATAATGTAGATTGCATTGCTTTTAAGGTCAAAATGCGACTGCTATGAGTCTGCATCCACTTCGAGAGGGTTTATTCACCTTGAAGCAGAAGAGCACTGCTAGCATGCAACTTTGGTTTGTGAAAGTGGTGAAAAGTGCTTATAAAGTCATTATGGCGAGGAATTAGGGTGACTGGAATGAAGTGTGTGTTGGAAACAATTTCAATATGTTTCAAAAATAGTTAAAAAATAAGGTACAGCAACATTTAAGAAAACACGAATCAATGGTAAGTGCTTAAACAAAGCAACATAGCATAGGCAGATGATGATTTTTTTCACTGTATCCATTGTATACCTCATTATTGATGTAAAAACAGATTAATAATAAAAAGAAGAACAGATAGTCCATAGATTTTCAGTTCAAAACATAAGAAATAACTCCCACATTTCACAGTCACAAGCAAATTTTCATTTTGCATCTTTTGACTTTAAGACTCCTTTGAATTCTTATTCTTTGAAATAATCACTACTAGATGTAGAACGTTGATGGAAATAAGGAATATGTGAAAACACCAATTTTTATAAAACCTCACTTACATGCATGAAGTTATCAAGCTTTAAAAAACCCAAGAAATGAGCATTCAGTGTTAATCCCTTATTTGTTCAGGAGTGGTCCATTAAAAGGTTTCAGAGTCTGGATCCTTCAATGAATGTCGGATGATATTCGAAACTTTACAATCTTCGAAAACGCTGTCCAAATGACAACTTTAAAGCCTTTCCACTGACGTTCAAAGCTCATTAGATTACAGTTTACACAGTATGTTTTCTGTAAGGCATAGATAATCTACCTCAGAAATACATAATGATTAAGTCTAAGCTCTGATAAAAAACAGAACAATATTAAAACAAATCAGCTCTGTCTGCATACATTCTTAAATTCCACACTACTTCATTACAATTATATCTGGAAACAGGCTTAAACATGTAGTCAACAGGCCGTAGCGTCGTGTCCTGGTGATGCTCCCTCAGCACCTCTCATTAGTATGGGGCTAGTGTTTGCTGAGCTAGCTTTTGATAGACTTTCATTTGCTCTGGTCATCTGAGATTTGGAATTAGCACTCCGGCTCTTCTTCTTCTCCTGCCTTCTTTCTAGTCTTCACCTCTATCCTTTGGGGTTTTATTCCAGTTCATCTCCACAGTGTCTCCAAATGCAGCTGGGACTCCAATACAGCGAGGGCTGACTGTGGGAGATAAAGTTAAAGGTGAAAAAAAAAAAAAAAGATTAGTATCTGTCATGTGGTAGTTGTAGTGTCACACAAAATAACTACAAAAGTATATTGATATAAGAGCTTTTACTGGACACTTTGTTCCAATAAGACATAATTAAGATCTCAATGTTTAAGTTATCTTTAAAGCTGCAGTCCAGTAATTAACTTTTTTTGTGTGTAAATTAGTAAGCTTTGTCTTTTCAAACAAAAAAGTATATGTAAATGCAGCACATTGGGACAAAACAATTCAGTCTGAATCAAATAATATGCCTCATAGATAGATAAATGAAAGCAGTGCTCTGATTGGCTGTTCTTGGGTGGTCCAGTTCAGTTTACTTTGCTGTCTGTAAAAACTGCAGACAAAAAGTAAATGCTTGTGGATATTAACCATGTTCAAGGATTAAAAGTGAGGAAGTACTTGGACAGACTTAAATACTTACTTCCTGTTTTCAGGTAGCTTTAAAGTAGATTTATCCTTTCAATGAATTTTTATTTATACCTCTGTGGTTAACAAATCCACATTTACATCACAGTAGCCAGCATTTAGCTTAGCAGCAATAATAATGCTAGGTCGGTCTGTCTCGTTTATTCTTGAAATAATACACTTTTGTTTGCTATAATCAGTAACACCAGTGGACCATTAATTCATATTCCGGATCAAATAAAGTACTATATTGATTTAAAACAAACAAACAAACTAACCACAAAAAATTGCAATGCAAATTTTTTGTTAGCTCTTATGCGATACATCACAGTTAACCTTCTTACAGCAAGGCACAACACTGCTGGATTGTGCAATAGAATATGAATTTAATGACTTAAAATAAAGGCAATGCAATATGCACATTTATTAGATATTAAACTTCTTTTGTCAAAATTCCAAAACCTGTAAGCCTTCATAACCAGTCCACCAGAACGGCTATTCATCCTCTGGTGCTATTAGCCTAAATGCATAGAGGGAAGGGGAAGTGCTGCATTTTACCCATATACCCCCCAGCATGCAGCAGTCATTACCCGTGACAGGGGTCAAGAAGGGTTGCGGGCTAAGCACTCCATCGACGGGAGAGTCAATAAAGGACTCATGTCTGTCCACAATGACTCTCCTCGTGATCTATTTAAGTGAGAGGGCTGTGTGTGTTTTTGTCAGCACATCAGCCCCTGTGTTGTGATGTGTTAAAGCTTGTCCTAAAGTGGCTTACGCGGGAGCAGACGGATTCTAAATGGATGCAGAACCGCTCGATAGCTCAAAGAATATATTGTAATATCATTTGGTTGTCAGTCTTTACAAGTCAGAGAGATGCTAATGCTAATGAGTGCTAGCTGAAAGTTCAATTCGTGATATTGATAATGAAGGATGCAACACTGATCAAAGTAGTTTGCGATAATGCATTGTTAAATGTCTCATAAAATCATGGGCTGTCACAGTTCCTAAGCTCAAAGGTGCGTTGCGTAACTTTTCTGATAGTCTGTTGACAAAAACTCATGGTAAATACAAAGAATACATTCAATAACTTCTTCAGTTGTACCAATTGAAATGTTGTTTGTAACCAAAGCTATAAGTTTTGTGACCTTGTATGTATGTATGTTTTTTTTTTTATTTCATTCTCTCCTGTGTCATTGGTTTCCTCCTTCTTCCATTCAAGATTTTTTTTTTACAACTGTCAGAAGACATTTGTTGAAATAGCAAAATTTCTGATCTTGACACCAGGAAATAGAAAGCTAAAAAAAAAAAAGTCCATATTTTTCCACACGTAAGTCCATTTTACCACTACCCTCTGCACCTCTCCAACCAGTCCACTACGCTTTAAATAATTTATCCCCTCCTCTTACTATCTCTCCCCTGCTCTCTCTCTCTCTGCCCCCTCCTCTTCTTCTCCCTCTTAGCACTTGCTTCATTTGTTTGCTTTGAGGAGCTAAATCTTGTTTGCGAGTATTAATAAGTCAAGGCGGATTATCGTACCCCCCTCCTTCCCTTCTCTCTCTTTCTCGCTGCTTGCACTGCCTTTGCCAGCCCAGCGTCGCACATTTGTTTGCCCAGTGCCCCCCGTACCAGAGAGGCCTAGCGCGCTCTGGCTAATTAGATTAATTCCGATGCCTGTAATGATTGCTCGCCATCTATTTTTAATGACTGCTGCATATCAAAGCATAGTAAAGCATGCGAGGAGCCCCAGCGCGTCGAACACCGTTGGGGGGCACGCGCGGGCTTAAGTGTCTGAATGCGGCGCGGTGTTAGCGGGGATGTGTATTTGTGTCACTGCAGGCTAATAGAGAACATGTGTTTAGCTTGGCCCCGGCCTGGCCTTCTCCAAAATAAATACAACACAAATAAATAAACTCGCAGCCACTCACTGACATGACATTGGGATTCTTGTGGTTCACATATGCATACTTTCATTTGAGAAGGACTGGAAAATGTGGTAGATGAAGGTTTGGGTAAATAGACGGAATTGATAAGGACTGTGTTCAATTAACGACGTGGCTTTGGTATTTGACGTTTGAATGGGTAATTTCAGTACAGTATAACAATTGGAATGATGGCTAGAAAAACAGAGAATGATGAGGGGTTATGAAGAGTTGTGCCAAGGCGTTGACTTTTTTCACAGATGTTTGATCAAGTTGATGCACAATAGAACCAGATTGCATTAAACTATAACTAAAAAGCTTTAAACTATCAATTTGGCCCTTGACTGATATGTATTTAATCTTAAAGAAGACCTATAATGAAAAAAAAAAAAATGTGATCAATGCATATTTGAGTAATCTTTATTCTTTGGAGGACAAGACACCATTGCTTTTCTCACTTTTTGTGATCACAATATGTTGTTTTTGCTGAATCTTGCTATATCAAATGACGCTTTTGTGTCTAGAGCTGCATAGCAAATGTAAGACAATAAATATGACCCAGCTATTTTTTCTCACACATTCCAACAATCCAGCTTTGCCAAAGTAACTCTCGCAGGTTTCAACTTCTTATTCACCTCCACAACTTGCTTGTACCACATGAAAAAAACTTCTGTGTACTCAGAATATCAGAAATGTACTATTCGCTGAAATCCTCCGAGACTTGTCTGTGTATACACGCTTCCCTTAAGACGCTCTTCCCTCTGCGATATCAAAGGTAAAGCTGTCATTAGGCGGTAAGCCCAGGATAACACCTTGCCTTCCCTGAGCCAGCATGTTCATCAGGCCTCTTTATGCATCCCAAATGTTGCTCATCTTTAATAGATAGATCCAAGTCTCTCTCCTCTTTCTTCAGCCCTCTGTCTCTCAGTAAAAGCCGGTATAAATATTTGAGAGGCTAACGGTTCAAAAGTGGGGAAAAGGAGCGTTTAGCTGTGCCATTTGGAAACACAAATGTGAAATGAGAAGCTGGATAGAGTCAAAGAGGGATGAAAGAACAAACATTGTCATATCTTTTACACGCTAAGTAAATATGTGCCACTACTATCAAATATTAAAAGAACTGTTTCCCGTAATCTCAGTTCTGTTTGCTGAGTCTGGTTCAGCTGTAATTAAGCGGATCACACAGCAGCAGTCCTCTTCTCGCTCTCTCTCTCTTGCACAGATGTCGCACATAGTGGTTCTCAAGCTCCGGCTCAATGGGCTCATTCATAGACAAGTGCCTGTACACAGAGACCTTCACAAATACACTCCAAACGCTCCCAAGCACTGGTCTGAAGTCTATCTTTCCCAGACACCCCATCGCGATCTTATCTCCATAACTATCCATATATCGATCCACCTCTCTTTTTAATTCCCTCCATCTGCCCCTCCCCTCCGACCCCTTACTCTCCCCTGCCCTTATCTAATCTGGCTACGCCGCTAATGGCCGCCATTCCCAGCCATGAACAAGTGCCATAATGTGCTCTGGTAAGCCGTTATGATGTGAAATGACCCTATTGATTGGCCTGCATCCCCACTGACAAAAAGAAGTGGCGGCACTCACTTATTACTGTTAATGAGCTGTGGGATGGGCCCGGAGTGGCACCGCACATATGCATGCGCGCAAACAAAAACAAAAGCCTGCACAAGCGCACACCGGAGCTGCACCTAATGTCGCCGCATCACTCCTACCTGTCCGTGTCCTGCCACTCCAGCTCGTTAGCCATGGGAGGTCCCTCTGTGTGGCCCAGTGACGAGCTTTTAATGGCCGCCACTCGGGTTTGTCACAGCGCGCTCCCAGTGACTCTCGCATCTGTTTCTATTTCTGCGTCTGCTGTACACACCTGGGGTTTCTGTAATGAACAAAACAAAAGCCACTTAGCCTGAGGAATGATGGAGGCCTTTGTATGGGGAGCATGTTTTAGCACGGGGGCCAGATGTGAGGACATGTAGGAGGTGTAATCGGAGAGAAGTCGCAGAGAGTGTAATGAGGGTCAAAACAAAACTGGGAGGTTCGGCTGGATCCCATAGGCAGAGGTCTGAGTCTTAGTGCGTTTACATGCGCTGGAATATCCCAAGTCTGGCTCTGACAGCATTGGCGTTTACATGTGAGAAACTACGTTAGTCATGTCCTTGTCTACACACATGCACACCGATGATATTTAATGGTAACTATAAGGCTTCTATGACGCAGATATGGCAAGATACTAAACAGTCAAACAAACTAGCTTACCAGATTGTTGTATGTAGAGTGCATTCAAAATATGTTTGCTTGGGGTGACCAAATTTAATTTAATTTGGTTAATTTAAGGATTTGGGAAAGGTATGCTAACCGGGTAGCGGCATAACTGTGTTGGAGAAAATAAAAAAGCGACATGTCACAGTTGCTTAGACCACTTTGAGTAGTAAATATGGAAATATATATACTGTATATAATCCTTTGTAACCCAATCTGGGTTTTTTCAAGTTTTTATTTTAGACAAGGTGGTCGCCCTAAGTTTTCTAGTGAACTACAGCATGTAGAGCAGATTACAGTGACAAATTACAATGCTGGATACCATCAAAATATCTCAGTGAGAGTGATCTAGTTTCTTACAACTACATGTACAATCACCACCAGGACATTTCAAATCTTGATCAAAAGTGGGATATTTGAGCGCATGTAAACGCAGTCATTGTGGGCTCAGGGCGGTACAGGAGACCAGGTCATGTAGTGAATGAACAGCATCTTTGTGTGTGCGTGCGCTGAAGTTTTCCGAAGCTGGCAGCACCTCCCGAGGATAATCCGTGGGACACATCCAATCAGCCGCGGTGCATGTGCGACATATGTTTTTTATTCAATCTCCTTGTCTTTTCATCTTCCGCCACCACCGCAACGCTTCCTGCTATTTTCTTTCCAGCTCGGACAAACGAATAACAGATGTAGGTTGGAACGCCCTCCCCTCCGGCTCGTCCTCCCTGCCCCTGTGCTGTGACTACTCTGTGACAACCTTTGCACTCTCACTCTCTTCTGTCTCCCCAACGCCTGCCCAGCCCCTGTCTGCTATGTGAGGACAGAGCTGCACCTCCTGCTCCTACTCAAAAGTATGTGCAGAGTTGGGAAAAATAGTGAATTGTCATTGTGATTTAACATGCAACTAAAACTAAGTCAAAACTAGATACAAAAGAAAAAACATAGGTAGTTGTTTGCGGATAAAATTTTGGTCAAAAATAGAATATTTTGGAATTCACTCTTTATTCAATAGAATAAGTTGAATTTATAAGGATATCACAACATTCTGTATCCTAATACAATTCAATACAAATAAAGGACTGCTAAAAATGGTTAAACTGCACTTTTTATTGTAATGCAAAAAAGAGAATAGGTCCAATCACTAATCAAAATAATCAGACTGAAAATATATGACATTACATTATAGATGTTTTGTTGCAAAGTACAATAATTAAAAAAAATATTTAAAATTGTCCCTTGCTCACCATCTGGACTTATGACATTAGATTTGAGAATGTAAATTTTGATTAAATTGCAATTAATCTTGCACTCGTCAGGGTTGTCCCCTGAGTTCATCAATTTTCAATGCTGAGTTTAACAATCCCACCAACCTCAAAGTTTGACCTGGACTTGAAAATGTTCAATATTTAAAGTTAATCTTAAACTTAAAATTTTGCCAAACCTTTTTACAACTTAGTCGTAAAATTTCAGAAAGACATTTGAAATTAAAAATTGTCCATTACTTACGACAGTTTTTACGCTCAAGCTTTCTAACAAGACATGACCATGACACATTAAGCCTGTGTTCTGCTAACTTTGCATTACAATGAAAGCCAGAACGTAATAAAAATTTTAAAACAATATGAAATTATTATAAGTGCAGTAGGATGTTCTGCTTCCATTGTTAATCAATCATCAACTTAGTAATTAAGCTCTAATTGAATACATTTGCTTATTTATAATCCACTCACACTGTTAAATCAATGGTGCATGGTTGGAGAGATTTATACATGCACGAGTGTGGCTGGAACAGGGGATATAGCCGGGTGTCTGGGAAGAGTCAATATTTTCATATGTAAGCCTGTGAAATTAATGACCTAATATCTGCAATGAGAAAGCTCGTTCTAAAGGCATAATCCTCGCCCGGTTTCTTGGGAAGACAGGAGCATCAGGATCAATGAGGGTTTAGACCTGGGGAAATTATAACCGCATACATAGACATAGATAGCAAAAAGACATGTTTAGTGTTCGTAGACTGTATGAGCGAGTTTATAACTCCCTGCGCTGGTAACATTCATTTTACCTACTGCTCAATTTCAGCGCCGAAACCAAACGCGGCGCACGACATTTGGCAGGTCATAAAAGCAGCAATCAAGTTACTGTATAAAATCCAAAAGCCAGATACGAGAAGGAAACCGTACCTGTGTTAGCATAGTGGAAACACATGTTAACAGAGTGACTTGTAATTTTATTGTAATGTACTCCAGTATACAAAAAACATGGGTTTGAACCGGTTCCATTTACTGTTATACATATGTAACTGCAAAGAAAAAACGAAGAGCTTTTCCTGCACAGCGTACAAATTCAAATGTCATTACAGTACCAGAATGAAACAGCTCAACAAGAGGAGAGGAAAATATAAAATAGGACTGGATTCTTTTAATATCAAAATGCAAAGAAATCAATATGCCCGGAAAGGCCTCTGTTTTAAAATTTGCTTGACAATTATGTATGTGTTGAGGATTATGAAGCAATCTAGACTGAGGCGATAGCTAGTAGTTGCAGAAAGATTTTGATACAGAAGTAGAAAAGAATCAGGAGCAGCCTGGTGTGGTGCCAGCTGACCTGCTTTATCTGACCTCTGACCTCCACAGTAGCTCTCAGGAAATGGGCTGATAACTGATTGTTGGCGAAGAGAGAGAGAATGTTCTTGGAAAGTGCATTGTGTTTTCTGTATGGTGTGGACAGTTATGAATCAGCTGGACTGAGTTTACTGTGTTGTCATTAGATGCAGTATTTTCTATTTGCTTTTTTTTTTTAGTTGATGGTATGCTTTGTTTTAAGGCATTCACCAAGTTTCTCACACATCATTATACTCCTATTTCTAATTATTTATAGTTGCTGTTTAAATGGACAGTTCCTCAGATCAGTAAGACAGCATTTAGCATTCTTGCTGTATTAGTAATATTAAACTTTTTATTTTTTTATTATTATTTTTTATATATATGTTAGTTGCTAGAAATAAAGTGTATTTCACATGTCACACAAAGAAAAACTTATGGAAAGTAACAATTTGACAGTTTTGTTACACATTTAGACATTTTCTATCACTTTGTGTTTACTTTGTATGCATTCAAACCCTGAACTTGAACTTCCATTGGAGACTCCCAGAACATGGAAAAAATATTTTGCACATGATGGTAGGGGGCATGTAGAGGACAATCATTAGAGAGCACAGAAGGAGACTGGAGTGGAGGCGGAGGGATACGTGAAGAAGCGCTCTGGTCCCCGAGCATCTGGCGGCGCGTCACGGGGAACCACGGTCCCTGTCATTAATAGTGATGAAATCATTTAAGCCATCAGGACTAAACGAGCCAGTTAAGAGACTCTCAGCGTCGGCAGAAAGGGAAAAACTACCAACACGCGGGCTAACAGATGCGTGCGTGCCTGGAAGCTGACAGCGTGTAGAAAGTGCATTAACTATGTATACTTTTGTGTCGTGGAAAGCAGCTGTGTCTATATTGAGCACAACTGGATTCAATAGCGGAGTGGTTATCCGGATCTTTTATGAGGTGAAGTTTGGACCACGGGACAAATGAGAGCATCCCTGTGAGTGCGGCATCTGAATCCCACTGTAAATTCAGACGTTTATGAGTACATTAGAAACGCACCTCGTAAGCATGGGGAAAATTAGATTTAGCTCGGTTCATTTAGAAGACAACAGACAGTAACAGAATGAGTCACAGTGGAATTTACACGGAATACTTATTTTTTAAATGGCTGTACCCTTAATTTGAGTTTTGCCCCAGTAAAGATATATTGTAAACACATCTACTCAGATGAAAAATAGTTTGCTTTAATCTCGAACCTCCCAGTTTTTTGTAGTCTTTTATTCTCAAAAACCAGGAAGTAAGCTGTTAGCATGTTAGCTGTTAGCTTGATCTCTTTTTGGCCTCTTAAACTGGTCAGAAATACTTAAACAATTCATTGTGGTGAATAACTAAGACGCTCAAAATGCTCTAGTGAAAGTTACAGTGAAAAGTTGTTTTTAATAGGGCATAAGAAAAAATGTAATGTAGCTTAATAACAATTAGAAATGCACGGAACCAAAATAACTTTTTTAATTGACAAATTTTTTCAGTGTATAGATTTGAACAACATTTTTGAAAAGCAATTTTTTACATTTAATTTGGTTAGATCAAGACTTAATTAGTAGTTTAGCTTTTCAGTTTTACCTATGTCTGCTCACCAGAACAGCCCCAAACTAAATGATCAACTGTTCGAATGTTCTTTCTGTTTGGCTATCTGAAATTGTGCTCTCTATCAGCCATCTTTAGCCCCATTAAACAACGCCCTGTTGTGTCTCCCATACAGCCTAAGCTAAAAGCCACTGGAAACTCACCACTTAATGACTGCACCACTTAATTGTGTCTTTTATACATTTAGTCCAACGCGGCAGACGGAACAACAAACAAGTCAATTATACCGGCCTGTACATTACCTCTATGTTCTCCGGTGTACTCGCTCACACCACACCGCCGTTAGCCTCCCGCGGCGCATGCTAACCCCAGTGTCTATGCGATAAAAGTTGGTCCGAATGAACTATTACTGGTATGCCACAGTTTACAAGAGATGCGCCATCATCGGAGTGGGGAAGGCTAAAAACCACTGGCTAAATCTGCCATGAAATACTAGCCTAGCGCAATAAAACCTGAGCATCTGCACCAAACTGGAACCAGATGATGCCGCGTCAAGGATACATTGTGATTTTTCCCCTGCTCGTTTCCTCCTCTCTTCCCCGGATCAGCAGTGAGAATTGTCTGTATAATTATGTGTGTGTGTGTGCGGTGGATGTGCCAGTTGTACAATGTGCTTGCTAGCTAGCGCGTCTGGGCCTTTAGCGCGTATCATGTTAAGGCCTACACACGTATCGGGGCCACAAAGGAAATCCACTGCCAACAACAGCACGGCTACTGGCAAGCGGCCATTACCACCCCGGAGGTTTTGCACGAGATAGGGTTTACAACTACAATCTGAAGAGGTCAACTGTGTTTTGTGTCCTCTGTCTTCCTAGAACTTTTAAAGAGGACGAATAATGCTAAATTGTCTGCTTTTAGGAGTAAATGTTATTTCTCCTTCTATATTTAACTTCTCGTAGTTAGAACTTGAGTGATTCTGGAATATTTGAGTGAGCTTTGTTTTCCGGTGGACAAACTAACTAACTGCTATTTATTTTGTAGTCAGTGCTAAGAAAATTATTCAATTTTGTTGCTAAATGAAATTTACTAAGTGAAAGCAAAGATAGCTAAAATTTACTTAAATAAAAGTACCAGTGGTAAAAAACTTTATGTTGATTTTTGGAAGTGAAACATGTTGATTTTGTTAAGTAATTTTAAATGTTGAATTTCTAAATATGTGCTTTGAGACCTCCAGGGCTTCCCCATTAGGAGATTGTGAGTTTGACTCCCAGGTCTCACAATTTCTCTGGGTGGTATTTGCATGTTCTCTCTGTGTTATCGTGGGTTTTCTCCGCACACTCCAGCTACCTTTCACTGTCAAAAACAGTGTGTTTAGGTTAACTGGGAATCACTCTAAATTTCACATAGTAAATGAATGAAAGAGTGAATAGCTGTCTGTCTCTTAACTCTGCGATGAGTTGGCCACTGTCCAGGGTGTTCCCCGCCTAAGACCCAAAGTCACTAGGCTAGGCTCGGATCACCTGCTACCAAGAGGTACAAAATTAATGAATGAAATTTCTGAAAATGTGTTCCTTTGCCTTGAATTGTAGTCAAAAAGTAAAAAGCATTCACTGTAAAATTGTACTTTCTACTTTTATACCTTGTTACTCTCCACCATTGGATACAAGAATAAGCATCGTAAAAGAGCTATTTTGGCACAAATTGCCAAAAATATCTTTTGATGACCATTGTAAATCCCAACATGCTGCAAAAAGACAGGCACAAAGTTGTTCTGTGACTTTAAACCAGGTAAAAAGTGTGCTTGTTTAGATTAATAAAATGTAACTTAAAAGTTGCTCTGGTTTGATTTGAACTATATAACAGAAAGCACATTAGATCCTCTTTAACACGTTTTGAAGTAATGATGTTTTAATCCTGCCTACATATTGTACACGCTGAACAATTCTAGTTGTTATTGCGAGTGTTGCACTGATGTAGAGCAGAGTGCTGGAGATTTATAGACTACATTAGGACTCAGACGAGAACATTACAGTGCTTATGGTGAATTAAGGCATGGGCGCGCTGCCGTGTTTGCTTCTGCAGAGACGACCCGGGATCCTGTTACTTCCTCAAAAACCTTACTCATAGGGGACACCAGTGCTTTTTCCATCTACGACATTCTACCTTTTCTCCCCCAAAATGTGTTCCATTTTTGGATGTTATCTGATAGTATCGGTGGTGTAGTTGTCCATGTTACACTACGCAGATGTACATAGGTGATTGGGTTATTAGCTTTATAAACCTGACAGGTAGTGTGCTGACATATAGCAGAGTATTTGATAAGTTGTGTTAGGGAAAATCAACTCGAAACAAGACTGTGTTTGCAGAGTTTACATGCGAAAGAAAGAGGCAAGTTTGTTATGACAGTGTGCACTTAGTTTTCTACTTTAAAGAGTAAAATAAAAGATTTCCAAAGCTTTTTCAGGGCCTGGAATTTTAATTTTCCATTCATTTTTCAGGTTGTCCATGACTGCATGCACATGCTTACTTATATTACAAAACATGACACAAATGTTTAAATTTGCCCAACTACTTCCTAGTGCTTACAAATTCTTCAAAACACAGTTAAATAGCGATTCATTTGTGGTTGCAAATATGGCCTGAAAACATCTTTTTACAAACAACAAAGTGAAACTGGAGTGGACCCAAGCCCCCATCAGAGCGCTGCTTTTGGTGATCTAGTTTTTTCCACAAATTTTTGCTTTTATTATATACTTTTTGGTGAAAAATACAATTAATTTATGTTTTCGGACTGAATATGACTTTCATTATTGATAATTACTTTATGCTGAGTACTGAAAAAAACAATATTAATAATACAAATATTATTGAAAATCAATTAGTCTTTAGATCACATGATAGATTTACAAATGTCATAAAAGACACATAAACAAATGTAAATTACAATCTAACATTGTTGAGGCGAAATCTGAGGCGGAGCTTACCATTTCTGAAGTTTTGAAATAGAGTCAATGTTTCTATGTTTACTATTAAGCTGTTTTCACTCAACATTGTGTATGTTAGTTCAGTTTGAAGTAAAAAGAGCATAATATGTCTCATCCAGTTTATGGTTGTTTTCTGTCTTAATATTTTTAATTTGTCAATCAATTTATATCTTCCTTTCTATTCTTCTGCAGTTTCAGTGGTTTTGAACCTACATCAACAAGTCATTTATAGCTAAACCTGTTATGTAAATGGATGTCACGCGTTTGTCTGTACATCTTTCCTCTCGCTGTTATCCTGATGATGTGCTATATTTGTGGCATCCGCGGTAATCGTCCACATACATTTTCCAGAGGCTAAATGTGACCGCTAAGCTCTTCTCCGGGCCTTCCCCTTTGTCTTGTCATCCTTTTCCCGACTCTCCCGAGCATCCCCGCTGTCTCGTCCGTCAGCGACCGTGCCATCTATCGACAGAGCACTACATTCTAGGCATATCTGGGAATTAAGTTGCAAATTTAAGCAATGGGAAAATCAATGTGTTCCTCTTTTAATTCATGAGAAAGGCTGTCACCGTGGACAGGGAAAAAACAGTATGGAGATGTGGCTGTTTAGATCACATTCATCCAGGGAGGACAGCTGCCTTAAATCTCTCCATCAAACGGGGGGCATGGCTGAGGTGGCTTGCCAAAGAGACGACCACTAAAGAGAAATATAGTGCCTTTGTTTCCAGCTTAGTCATTTGTTAAATAGCCTCTTCATTGACTCATGGAGGAATATTATTCTTTATCAAAAAGCCGTTCTCTGGAGAAGACGGTTGCAGAAATAAAATATGATTTAGTGTACTGTACATATAGAATCCATTTTCATATGTGGACAACAAGTGCAGTATGGTGATGTTATGTTATATTACAGGACTTTACCATTAGATTTTTAATCATCACAGACTCTAGGCATTGATAGTGTCTAAATCAGACATGGGCAAACTATGGGCTGGGGGCCAGATGCGGCCCTCAACCAATTTTAATCAGGCCCCCAAAACATTTTTGAAAATAAGTGGTAGTCTTTATATGGCAATTTCTGGATTGATTTAGCTTGTTTTGATCTTAAATTTCCAAAATCCAGTTAGTTTATTTTTATTTACATTTTTTTATTTATTTTTAAGAAATTTGCTCGTAACAATGGAAATTTGTTACACCAATGATGGCCATTGTGAAAAAAAGATTGCCCAACTCTGGTCTAAATATAGCCCACACTCTAAATGCTCACGTTAACTTTATGTGAAAGTAGTTTTGGTTGTTGCGCAGAGCTTAGCTAGCTTGTTTGCTAATTGTAGAAGGAGACAAGGACACACTTGAACTTGTCTCACAATACATTTTCTCAACACGCTGACTTAGAAACATTGTTCAAGGATTAAAGTTAGTTGGTGATCAGAAAGTCTAGTATAGCAACAAATAAGAGTGTTGTAGTGTTCCTGTCGTTTAGCTGGTTTTCTGGTTTATGTTAGTTTTTTTCAGGTACAAGTCGAGTTGTACACATTGTTGAACATTTTATCAGTGTTGTGATGAATGGATTGGTGTTGTTTTACACATTTGTTTAATAGCCATTCCCTGGAATTAGAATGCATGGGTTTGTTTGGGTTCTGTCATCAAGTGTTTGTAATGGTATTATTACTGAGCTTTAAATCTGTTTTCCAATGTGTTTTAGCAACAATTAGCTACAAATGTAAGCTAATGCAATGGTTTAGAGCTCAATGAAATATATATTTAGAAATATTCCATGCACCACCTCAGCCAATCCAAACACATAGAAAGTCTTGATTAGTGTTTGCTCCTTGCTGTAAATATTGTTGTACCCACATGCGGGAGAATGCCGGATATATCTGCGTTGGTTCTCATGGTTCGGCTTGGTCTTGGTGAAGCAAAGGGAGTATGTTTCTCGTCTTTAAATCCTTGTTGAAACTGAGGCCGTCAGCAGAGCTAGCCTGGGAGAGGTTTTAAAGTACTACCTGGACTCGCAGCCAATAAAAACAGGTATCAGCGCGCTCACATGGATCACTTCTGCTTTTGCCGAGGGACTTTTCTCTCTCTCTCTCGGTCTCTCGCTCTCTCACACACTCACTTCAAGTTGAGAAGTCATGCTTTTGTTTTCAATCTGATTAAATTCACAGATGCAACAAAGCAATTAGATTAGGAGTTAGGTAAATAATTTGAGGACATAGTAAGGTCTGACTGAGAGTTTTTGGTATGCTGCTGCGAGAAAGGCAGAGAAGTAGCGTCTTGCTCAAGGACATAATGTATTAATTAAGACAAAACTAAGTCACTGCTGCACTTAATGTACATTAACTTTTAAATGTGTAATACAAGTTAGACTAATTTTATGAAAATGCCTACATTTATCTAAAATTGTATAGGGGGAAAAAAAGTTCTGGTTGTACATGACAAGACAATATCAAACAAGTAAATATAGCAAAATAATCAGAACTCCTCCCATGCTAGACTGACCCTTGACAAATGAAAAAAATACGTTGAAACTTTTTGGATTGTTGAATTTATATTTAATGGTGAAAACATTGTTTTGTTTAAATTTGCATGACGTCGACAACAAGGTCTCATGGAAATGTGAATCTATCACATGTTAATGGCATATCAAGAGCACATTTTAATACCTTTTTTGGGTGTTTATAATATATGGCGCTTTTCACAGTGTCAAATAGAGATGCTATTTTCTTAACATTTTATATTGGTTGAAGCCACATGGATTTTTGGGGAGGTTCGACGACTAAGTTTAGGTCTGAAATACAAAAATGGGTAAGTTTAGAGCCGAGGCTTGGTTAGATAAGCATTAGGATTTTGTCAAACTTCGTACATCACACACACACAAAAAAGGAGAAATTGCGTAATACATATACACATTTCCGTAATTTTGGGTTGGAATGGAATGAGTCTTCTTTTGTGATTTTAATTTTCTAACTTTTTCTACACAAACTACAGTTACAACAGGTAGCGATCTATGAAATAAAGTCTGGTATGCTCTTTTGTATACTTCTAGTGCCTGTTGTTTTGAAATCTTCCCCAACACGTCTGGCCACCGTTCAGTGCAGTCATCAGAATAAACCTTGTGTTTTATGGCCTCCTAAACAAGTGGCTTCCGTCCCCAGGTTCCACTACACACTGTGGATCCCCCTGCTGACTTGAGAGAATTAGATTTTTTAATGAACAGCTCAATATCTAATTCATTAAAGTGGCTGTTTTATTTGATGCATTTTCCTTACTCCAGCTGAAGCCGAGGGGATATAGGAGATGGACGCTCTGATGGTATAGTGCTGCGGTGCTGACGCTGTGCTGTCCCTTGTAGAGAAATGGCACTGAGCTCCGGCGGTAATTAGAAATGATATGTAGCAGGGTACGATTTACTGACCTGGAAGACTGAACGACTCAACAAATGATTTAGAACAGAAAGAAAATGTATAGTTCAACTAAGTGTAAAGAACTAGAAATCTTTTGACTGTAATTATTTTGATTATAGTTATATACGTACATTTGACTTTTTAAACACAACTTTACAAAGGAAGCATGTTTTTCAAGGTACTTTTGAGCAATAGGGAACTTTCTAGGCTACAATAGTACTCAAAAACCCAATACACTTTTAATAAATGCTGTCAGTTCCATCACTATTAAGCAAATAGACTGTCTAGAATAGATTGTGATTAAGATAGAACTTGCCTTTTCAAACTTTGATGCCAACCCTGTCTTCTTCAATTACAGGTTCTGATAATGACAAGGTTCTCTGCGATACAGACATAAGGTTAAATATGACAATAATAATATATACATTAGCTCTATATTATCCAGCCCTACCCTGAGCACATTCTAGCCCAGAGTTGTCATTACAGGCGCAGCTTAACCAGTGAAGTGGGACATGTCTGTGAGTCTATCTGGCGCTGGAGAAGCATAAGGAGGCATGTCGGGCCGCGGCGCTGTATTAAAAATGTCGCCCGTGGCTCTCCTCAGCTGCTCTGTAATTAGCATGTCTTTCATTTATTGGCTCTGATCGGCGTTCTGATCTCTACATGTAGTGGCAGAGAGGAAGTCTGCTCAGGGGACTGGTTCAGTGCTGGCACAGACTCTGAGCTGCAGTGACCATGAGTGATCATGTCCTCTATTAGATTAAGAGAGGAATATTAAGTGCATAAAGACAGGGCGTGC
Organism: Mugilogobius chulae; assembly: GCA_038363315.1. Taxonomy (NCBI): domain Eukaryota; kingdom Metazoa; phylum Chordata; class Actinopteri; order Gobiiformes; family Gobiidae; genus Mugilogobius; species Mugilogobius chulae. Next base: position 40,717,738 of record CM076398.1, on the reverse strand, counting down.
AGTGTTTCAAAGCTCTAGTTGGTGAATGGGAAGTAGTCAAACTTTTCAGCTTTTGTGATCCCATTTTGTGCATAATCATTTGATTATCATAATGTTTGCAAAATATAAAGTTACTTAATAGAAAAATTTAAAATGAAAAGTACTGTATCCAATTTCTTCCATGTAATAAGGTAAAATAGATTATGTATAGTGACAGATGCATAATGTATTCTTTCTCTGTGAAGCAGGAACTGTGCATGAAATTTGTTACAGCTTATAAACTTATCACAAAAATAGAATTCTGTGCAAGCAATGTGGACTGATTCAAACACTTTAAAATAACTAATTTTAGGACAGTAAAAATAAGGTAGAGCACCCTAACACCAGTTTTTTTATATTTCATAAATGTGTAGCTAAACCTTGAGTCCCAAAGGAGACTAAATCAGATTGACAGTCTAAAAAGCGTTAAGAAAAATTCTGCAATGGTACTACCTGAGCCAAAGTACAATAAAGTATAGCTCCCAGAGCTGTCAGCCCACCTTTTAGTTTCCTGTGTTTTCCAACAGAGCTTTAAATGCTACATAAATTGTTAAGACACTGTACACTGAGTATTGCAGTTGTACTGAGCAGCTAGCATGTCTGTCCTGAGACAACCAACACCTGTAGTAGAAGCTTGTGTGATCAAACATAAAAACAGACATTAATGCCAAGTCTGTACAAAACAGAGCCTGGGAGACACGAAAAGAAACATGCATAATATTAAAGACAACACAAAATAATATCTACAGTGCCCTGAAGACACGACGTATGGAGCGGAAAGGTGCATTCAAAAGAGAAGCTCGGGGCCTTGAGGAAATATGCAGGGGTCAGAGCGCGAGTGGTGGGGCTCCCTGGCGAGGCCCGGGGGGGCAGCTGGGGATGTGTCAGGTGTCTGCTCCTCGGCACCAGCTCGGGCTCCAGCGTTGTTGTTACACCGAGGGCAGCGCCACAAGTCCGAAAGTATTGATTTCCCGCCTTGTCGAGAGGCAGAGAACTGTCATGTGGAGAGCACTGACCTTGGTACGCACGCCAAGACAACTATTCCCCCGGCCCCCCACGGCTGCATGGAGAGGAGAGAGGCGGATGCAAGACACAAACAAGAGAGAGAGAGGAGGTGTGCGAAAAGAAGAGGAAGAAGGAAAAAAACTGAGATGAAGTCGACTGAGAGGAAAGCTAACAGTCAAAGCCAGGGCCAGTTCCCAGAGTTGTCAATGGGCAGCGTAGTGTCTGGTTATCACACTGTTTGAAATGACAATGGCTTGACTTGTATTCGCCTCTCGAGACTCAGCTCAAGATCTATAAGCTGAGAGAGAACAGGGAGGGGAGGGTTAGTGAGCAGAAAACATGGTTGAAAAGAAGAAGAAGGCAGATAGATAGATAGAAAGATAAGGTACTTGACAGACGCGGCAAAGATTGGACTCGTCTTGTCTTTCGTGTCGAAGTTTGTACCCTTTAAGATCCGAGGAGAGGAAGGGAACGCAGCAAGCAGCAGCCAAATCTCGACTGAAGTTTTTTTTTTTTCCTGTCTTTCGATAGAAGCTCTGTGAGGACTTGACAACAAAAAGGGGCTCCTTGTCACCTGCAGCTACATGCCAGCGCACATCCCGAGTCACTGCGGGAACAGACGAGACAGAGAAGAGAAAGCCGGATACAAAGAGCTCCGGGCTGGTTAGATCACGGTGACAGAGCCGCTTTAGTCGCACAGCTCCTCTCCTCAGATCAGGGTATTTTGCTAACAAGCTCAGCAGAAAGCTCCCCTCTCTTGTACGCCAATTTTTCATCATGAAGAGTTTCGCAGTTGTGAGGGAATGTGAAGTCTCCCTTTTTTCCCCCAGATTTGAAAGAAGTGTAGCTCTAATTGAATTAGCTAGCTTATTAGTGTTCGACATTGTGAGAGCGGCTGCAAGAAAGGAAGCAGGGACATGGAAGGTGGGTTTGAAGGAGCAGTGTGGGTTTTAGTTCTAATTTTACACTCTCTCCTGACAGACATTATTCCCCTTAGCTGCAGTTAGGCCCAGATATGGTAATGCTAATAATATGTGCGCAAAGGGCGCTTAAGTGGCTTGCTTACCTCTACTGGGGAAGCCTGGGGAACAAAGTCACAATGAAGACTATCTATCAGTGCCTGTAAGAGAAAAATACTTAAAGGAGACATATAAAGCAGTGTTTATAGGTATTTAGTACCAAACTGTAACATAAATAGAGAATTTCTTAGCATTTTGTTTCTACGTGAACCATTTTTTCCCCAAGATAATTGACTTTTTGTTCAAACTGCCGATTTGATTAGCTTTGGCAGGGCTAAGTGACAGTTAAAATTTAACAGCCGCATGGATGTGGACAGAACTTGTCGTGGATAGGTGAAAACTGGTATAGTACTCAAGTAAAACTTTGAATTAAAAATATGAAAAATTGGGTCTCAAATTGCAAAAAGTTAAGGTCTTGTTCAAACAAATTCCCATGAGGCAAAGAAATGCCAACTCTTTTTGTCTTTTTCAAAGTGTAGAAAAAAAAATATGATACCTTTGTGAAACTTGTAATCCATTAAACAAAAATATTGACAGTCAAATAGTTTCTTGGTAAAGCTCTTTGCGCTTTCACATTTCACATTTCTAGAAAGTCTGTTTGATGTGCTCTCTAGAATTCCTCTGTGTGCAACAATCAGCATATTAGAAATAGCTTTCTTGGTTTTAATCCTTCTCTTTATTGGTAAAATATTAACTATACTTCTTGAATATTTGGACTTGAAACACAGATGCCTAAAGAAAGACAGTGTACTTTAGAGTTCTTGATGATGATTTCGCCTCCGTCTTCGTCGGGTCAAATGGAATGGCTAATTAGGTTATCGTTCATTATTTCAGTGTGTTTAATCTACAGGCTTTAGTTGCATTACATCTCTGGAAGAACAAAAAAGTGTTCATTTATATACACAATGAATTAATCTATTTCATCTGTGTTTCTTTTGTTCAATACCTCCATTGAGAACGCCAACGAAACAGAAGCTTTAACAAATTATAACCCATCTCAAAGTATAACACGACATTTATTGTGTCTCTCCAAAAACATTGCACGACAACAAGCAAACAAAAACAAATAAAGCCCCTACAATTAGCCAAAGCTCTCAGTGGACACGTAATGGCTCTCGCTGTACAATAAGATTACGCGCCACTCCAGATCATGACAGATTGGGCTAAAAGGAGCTACTTTGCCCACTTAGGCCACTCTCTTTGGGGGTATCACAGTGTTCGAGTCTGCGCCGAGAAGGGACACGTAGGTTTAAAATATGTTATCCCAGCAGAGCTCTCAATCTGTCATTAGACAAACTTGGGGACAGGTGACTAACGGGAAAGCAATCATCTAAGGATTCCAGACATTGCCGGTAAATTCCCAGACGCTATTTCGTTTGAACTTTTATGTAACTTGATAAAATAAGAAGAATGGAGTTATTGCTGGAAGAACAGTAGGAAATATGAGTGAAAAATAAAGTTGCCTGAAGCCTTACTCATGATAAAAGTGCTGCTCGTGTCATAATTCTCGTACTGTCGTCGCAGCAGTATCAGTCCTTGTATTCCCAGTTGGCAGTGCCATACTGGAAATGCCTGCCTAAGTGCTGTTCTGACATTAGCAGAGTGTAGTCACAGCATTTGGCCTGGGGACAAATGCTAGAAAGGCCCTATAAATATGGATGCCATCCCTCCCTCCTTCTCTCTTCTCGTCTCCCTCGGCTCTCCCCGATGAGTTAGCATGTGTCTGTGTGTACGCGGCGAGCTCCGTTTGCTCTGTCACATCATGTCCCCTCTGTTTGTTTACTCACACTGACAGAGATACACTGGCTGGCTGTTGCTGTTCGCCACCTACGACGCATGCTAACCGAGTGCCAAAGAGCGCGCTAATGCCCCGCTTCCACTGTAAATAATGCACTAGCTGTGCCAGGCGTGACCCCAGCTGTCGCCGCTATCTCACCAGTCTTGTTTTCCCGCCCGCCACTTGCGCTTGGCCTTTTTCAGAGCAAATTGTATGTGTTTGCAAGCATCAGTGTCACTCTCTGTTACATGGCAATTTTCGCGGACGGCCCCCAATTATGTAACGACCTCTGTAATTAAATCAGTTTGCAAAGACAACAAGCAAATTAAAATTACATCATGTTTGACAGCAGAGCAAAATAAACCTGTGAATGGATATAGAAGGCAGACTCTAGTAATTTGGGGGATTAGTTGTGCACTGCAAGGAAAATGTTGCAACCAAAATCAGATAATATACAGCTTCATTTATTCATGATGGAGAAATTCTAGTGTTGCAACATACAGTTTAACAGAAACCACTGTGCAATAAGAGAAAGTTAGTAGTGGGTTGGTATACCTTGAAGTCTGAAGCACATTTTAGGTCAGATAAAGGGCTTAAATAGCATGTTTTACGATATCTGTCCTCATGATCAGTGTGGCACCAGCTCGGGCAATGTGCTGGCCTGGTGGTGCCCCGTGGCCGCCCTGATGCCAGCGCGTGTGGGACTGTAAGGAGGTTGTCCGTGGGGAGGAAGTGGGCCATTAGTATAGTCCGTGCCCCGGCATTTTACTCCACTTCAGTACACATCACACAGGGCCGCCTCTCGCTAACTAGCGAACACATGCTAATTAGCCCTGCGACAGAGCCACCTCTTCGCCCGCTTGGGGAGCGCTGGAGGAAGTGGGCAGGGAGGACAAGCTTAGGAACACATTCATTAGGTGAATTTGCCTTTTAAAAGTAGAATGTAGAGCATGTTAGCGAACCTGTAAAAGTAGGTGTAGTGAGATATTCTATTAGCAGTACATTCAGGTGTCTATGCGAAATTCAAAGCAATTATAAATGTAATACTTTATCTATAGTAGATTTAGTTAGGCCGAAAGGAGACAGGACTATCATTTTACATTTTGTTGATTGTATAGTGAAAACAATAATCTAAAATGGCTTAATGATTGAAAAAATATATCCATTGACTTTCTGTTTAAACTGCATACCAGTTATGATCTGCCTCTTCATGATGAACAGGCATTGTCATTTACTTAATTACTTTTTCTAAATAACCACAATAAGTGCAGGAATGTGGGTGGGGCTAGGTCAATACAGGAATTTTCGGAGCACTCAATATTTGGAAGAAAGTAAAATTTTAATTGCCCCACAAGGATAAATAAAGTGTTTTGAATAGAATGAGGTATTGCTCAAGCTTGCACAAATCAATCAAAATATAACTTTGAGTAAACTAATGATGAGGACACACTGTTGTTACAAGGTAAAAATTACACAATAACATGTCTCTTTATGAAGTCAGACTAACTGTATTTAGCCTCCCATTGAAATCCTAAAGTTGATTGCGCCTTACCTTAAACAATCGCTCGCATGTCTTCACTCTCACTGACATCTCATTCTGCCGCACCGCCTTCATTTTCTGGAGACACGAACAACCACAGCCTTAATGAAACTTAATGATGATATCATAACACAACAATAATCCAGTGGTCTGGAAAACTAATCAATGCTTCTTCTCCTCTTCCCCTAATGACCTGTGAAAACAAAGCAATAAAAAGGCGGCACGTGTTTATTTTGGCCAAAGCAACAGGCCAGATAAGAGCGGCAGGCTGATTAGCGCTGAGACAGGCCACAAAGATTAGCGATGCCATCACACTAGCTAAAGGTCTACTTGTGCAAACTTTTGGTAATAAATGACCAAGCAGTGACAGACAATGACATTTTGTGACTAAAGACAACGCGGTTTACTGTGTGTGCGTTATAGCGAAGAGAATTTCCTGCCCACAGTGATTTTCCCCTTAGTAATTCCAGAGCGCGCTAGCTAGCAGTTTGTCATCTGGCTTGGGCAATGATAAACACATGTTGTTTCTCTTGTATTGTGTGTGTGAAGTGGCTGACCAGTGGAGCTTTCACTTTAGCATTCTTCTTGTCTTCTGGGTGATTCCTACCAGACTTCAGGGCCCTTCACCACAAATGATTGTGGTGCGTGTGTGCGGCATTGTGCCCCTTAAGTAGCAGGAGCAGCTTTTCCCATTTGCCTAAGAAATGTTAAACCAAGGGCATTTTTTTGGAGGGAGCTCGATTTTTGCTGTTACTGGTGGAAAGGATTAGTTTGACGGACTGCTTTTAATTAGTTAAGTCAAGATAGGGAGAAAAGGGGGAAATAATGTTTTTATTTTCTCTACACAAAGGGAATATTGGGTTTTGGAAAGAAAAGTGTGAATGATCTTTAGATGGCATATGTCAATAAACTTAAGGAGAAGCTAAAAACAAAAAATTCTCAAAAGTAAAAGGAAAAAAAGTTACATTAAAATGCATTAAAACCATACTCATAAAATCTTTCACAATTTGTTGTTATTATAGCTGTATAAAATTACGTTTTGGTTGTAAGTTGAGAAGTTAGTTATTCTAAAGAGATAAGCTTAACATGCCTTCAGGCTCCACAGTCATGTATGTCATGAATACTGTATTCAATTTGAGAAATCTCTCAAATTAAAACGATTAAACAAGCTTGTAATAAATGTGTTTCCTGTTCCCAAAGCGATCGAGCGAATACCTAAACACACAACACACTTAGGTGTGACATGGGAGCTGGGCGTCAGGTGGATTACATGAAATGATGGGGTGATGTGTCTCTTTTCCTGCTTGCCGGAGAGCCTGGTGTCCTGATTAAAAATTTCAGCTCCGCTGCCTTTCTAATTAATTAGCGAGGCCACTCGGAGGAGCACTGTGGACCAATTAGTGTGTAGCAAGCCGATGATGCCTATCGCTGGAGCAGCCGTGTACAGCTGTCGCTCTGCTCTCGGGACGACCGTACGGACCCTCAGGTGCTCACAGAGGTTCAGCTAGCATCCAGGCCACAACCACTGGGTTAGAGTTAAGGAGAAAATACAAGGACTTCTAATATGAACATGAATGTAAGAAAAATGAAAATCTAATCACAAATTGTACATTGTGATGGTGAATGCGTTTCAAACAAAGACATTAGGGCATTATACAGTCAACCTTATTCCCTTTTTTGATAAACTGAAGTAATTTTTAAGATTTTTGATATAAGATCAAGAAGTTTTTCATGGTAAGCCACAGTTCAGTTAGCAGAACTGATAAGCTTTGCCTTTTTCTCTGGTATTTCACCATAACATTTGCACATTTGCCACATTTTGTGGATGTGGTTTGAGGTAGTTTGTTGGTGAAAACAGAACTGGACTTTTCTGAGCATTAATGTCTTGAGTAAAAAGCTTAACAGATGATTTAGAAGTATATGAACCCGCTAATATAGGTTTGGTATGTAGTGCACTGTTTACCTGCTATAACATTAGCTACATTTCCATTGTTCAAATGTCAGTCCCTCAAGCTGAACTTCACAGCATCTTCATCTCGCATGCTGACCACAGGGCTAACTGTGACGGGAGGGTGGAAGAGAAAGGCTCTAAACTTCTTTCTAGGGTTGTCGGAGTTTGCTGACTTGGTGAGAACGGACTAGTTAGGAGACAAGAGGAAGCTCATTTCCACATCAAGGAGTCGTCTCAAACGTGGCATCAGCAGGCCTCTCTTCTCTGCGCCCATCACGCTCCGTCGTCTGTACTCTCCCATAATTCCCCATCTCCTCAAGTCTAATGTTTACTCTGATACCAAATGCGCTGATGCAGTTTTTTTTTTTTGGTTTTCACCCCAACAAAAAACAGCCACAAGCTACAAAAACGTGGAACTTCAAAGGCCCCAGTGGTGATGGTTCCTCAGTACTAATCAGCGCACACGAGGGAGCCACTTGCCAGTAATACTACTGTATGTTATCTTTGCTCGCTGAATGGAGACCTGCTGTGCAAAATTAACTTTAAGATGTATTTAACCTTGTTAACATATACATTTCTTGTCGTCAGCTTACTCAAAGTTCATTGCCTAATAAACCTATTTTTGTCCCTCAACCAACTCTAACTTTGATCATTTTAGCTCCAGCTCCATTTAAGTTTGAGACCTCTGGTGTAGATGCTTTAGAACGTGACTGATTTGAAAGATAAATAATGTACTATTGTTTCTAACCCATCAAACATAGCCATAAATACATATTACAATAATCTAAATGTAACATGATCTACTTATGTTTTAGTTCAATAGCATATGTTTCCTTTAATTGCACAGCCCTCTATAGTTCAGACTCGACACTTGGCCTCATCAAAGTGCAAGACGTGTTTGTTGTGCATGCCATTACTAAGTCACTTTCCACGCGCAAACAGTCAATACCAGCGTGGCTGATTAGTATGAAGAAGAGGGGATGAATATGGAGGAGCACCCTCGAGAGTCACCCTCGGAACATGAAGAGGTTGTCAAACGTTTTGTTCCTATTTCATTCATTAGATTAAGTGGACGTTGTGTGTTTTTGATCCGCGCACACACAAAGAAACAACAAGAGGGCCGCAAACAGTCGTAGTTATCACATGGGCGCGCCTGACATTTTGTCGACATAAGTAATTAATTTAGCCTTTCTATTGGGAAAGTCCAAAGAGCCCAATTAACATGGCTAATATTGCTGCATCGTGTGAAAACATATTTTTTTTAATACAGAGGGAATATTTAAATGACTCGCCTTCATTATTCAAATGTATAAGCAAAGTCATCACTGGGGGAAAGAGACAAGATGGGAATCACAGCGGATACGAGCGAGCAAAATCGTAATCAATCTTTTATTTCCGCAAAGCAATCGCATAAACATACAGTATGCATTTTAAATTGATAATGCCGTCTTTGATTCCACTTCTTTTGTGTCTCTTTTTCTACCATCTAAATTATTGAGTTGAGAGACAAAAGAGAGTAGAGATTTGGCTTGGCATTCGATTGAAATTATACAGTAAGCCGAGGATTTAGGCAAAGTGGATTTTCGACTTTTATAGTTAGTCCGGTACACATGCTCCGGCGAGAAGACAAGCCAAGAATCACTGTGTGGCAAAATCCCACGGCTTTGCAAGCATCACATCGCACAGAATGGATAGTGTTGTTAATTCGGGGGTGAAAGGGTAAAGGTTAAGATAGAGAGGTGACAGATATTTAATACAGGCCGCGCTTACAGATGGCCGTTGTGATGCTGTGTTTTCTATCGGCACGGATCGTTCTTGTATTTGTTTTCCAGCGAGCTCCCGGGGCCCCACTACTGCAAAGTCCTGGCTCTTGGCTTGACTCTCCCACTCGTCTAGCTGTAACAAAGTAAATATAACAAAGAGGTAACATATGTCGAGGTATGCTTCAGGGCTGAGATGGGACACACACAGACATGCAGTGTACAAGTGTTCGGGAACCAGGAGGAGAACATGTAATACGGGTTTTGAAGAAAATTTGTGAAAGGTTACTGGTTTACTTAAAGCGTTGTTATTGTATGTCGCAATCTTATCTAAAATCAGTACACATAATGGATGCACTTCAACACTCACACTTTGTGCTGAAATTTGCCAGTTAAGACAACAGCTGGCAAGTCTAAGTTCTTAAACCTGAATCGCTCTGTGTAATACAATAAGTTTAAACTAAAAGTACATCTTAAAGGACACATATGGGCCTCATTTATCAAGCCTAGTAAATTGCACATATGAACTGAAAATAAATAATGCATCTGTTACTTGTGAGCTTAAATCTATTTTCTTTATCTTCATCCAGAGTTGGGTTGTGGAGGCAGCAGTCTGAGCAGGGAGGCCCAGACTTTCCTTACACACATTCCTCCCTAACCTACCCCTACCCAAGGAGACATAGTCCCTCCAGTGTGTCCTGTGTTTGTGCTCAATTTACTATTGGAAGACACCTCAAACTTTGCATCTTTAGTGTCAGGTGTTTGCTTTGACTAACCTGTTTTGCTCATGAGCAAATGCTTGATAGATAAGACCTACAAAACAAACAAACTGACACATCTCTCTTATCAAAAATACAATTGTGGTTTTATGTGAGGTGCTTTTTCTTTAAGCCTCAGAAAACACAGTTCTGAATTTTTCAGATTTGTGACGTCATAAAGGTCTAATGTTTAAGTAATTTCAGAGTAATTTTGAGCCTTTCTGCACCAGTATCATATCCAACCCAATCTCGCAAGAAGATGTATACCAGGACATGTCAAAATTGTATGATTAATACAATTTAATGTGTGATTTTTCCGCTTCTTCATATTGTGCAATATATACAGTACAACATATACAAGCAAAAGAGGCATGAAATTGCGCTATTTCTGTGTTGTGGTATTTTTGCGCTTTCTTGTGATGCTGTGTTGACATATCAGGCGAGATCGAAGCCAAAGTAAAGGTTTTTCTCTAAATGTATCTATTCACTCTGTATCATTATGACTCAGCCTTCTTAATACGAATTTTAGACCAATTAGTAAAAGAATAATGCTCTCCATGGTCACTTTTAAATTCTATTAACTTTTCCGTCTACTGTATTTGCAAAATATTAAAGCGGAGTATCTCCATCTGTAAACTGAAGAGGGCAATTCAGTTAAGCAAACATGAGCTCAAGCAATGGCGGACGACCCAATTATCTTTGTCGGACTGCTAAGTACTACACCAGTGCAAAGTAGTTGTACCATTCGAGTGTTTCGTGAGGGCCAGTTTGTTTTGTTTTTCCCTTACTTCAGCACATCTGAGAGAGCTTTTCTGGAACTCCTGAGCCCTGTCCAAACAAAAATGGCCGAATGCGAGGGAATGGAAGAGGGGAGGTGGATCGGCGCATATGTGTGTTTGTGATTTTTCAAGTAAGCTGGGACCAGGAGGGCCTTGTGAAAAAAAAAAACAAGAGAAAACCGAGCCCCTGAGAAAGGCAGCTGGAAACACAGACACTTGCGGTCTATCTACCACCAACACCACCACCACCGCCACCTCTTCCTCTCCCACCCCTGATCCAGCTGCATGTGCCTGGATGGTCCAACACTCCCCTCCTTTCTCCTCTCCCAATCTCTTTGCCACTGCCAAGGAAAAGCAGAATGAAAAAAATTGTCACAGCTGGAAATACTTACAAGCCATTTCAGCGCGGTGGAAGCATGAGATTCATTAGACCGCGTGTTTTGTGCTGTTTTTGTTAGGATGTGGTAAAATTATAAATATGAAGCCCGGCGGTGCGTATACAGGAATGCTAAAAAAGTTAAAAAAAAAAAACAGAAAGAACGCCACTCATTAAGTCTCGTGATTGGGTGGCGATAAAAAAGTCTGTCACAATTTGTCAAAGTTAATGAGTCAAAGGCGCAAGGGCTGGAAGACACGCTAACATATGTCGAATTAGTCAATAGCTTTATAATTGCGGGAATAAGGAGCGCCGGGTTTAGCCAAATGAAGCGGACTTAGGCAGGTCCTGAGAGGGAATGGGCAATTTGGTCAGGTCGATGTCGGGGATGGAAATCACTGTGGCTTGGCGCCGATCCCCTCACGCCATTATCGCGTGACTCTGCTTTCGACTGGTTTATAATACTTGTTTAGTATTGGGGGTGGTTTCATTGATTTAAATATGTGAGCTTATGATTAAGTCGTAGATGTCAAATTAAAAAGTTGAGTAAGGATTCATTCCGCCATGAGTGCAACAATAAAAAATGCACTGTATGTAATGTATTTTTAGAAGTTAAAGTTACACTTACAAAATAAAATGAAAGCAAGTAGGCCTATATTTATGAATATCTAGTCCAGTAATGAAGCTTAAAATGTGCTACTCAATAAGCTGAGCCAAACAAAACAAAACACTTGAAGGACAGTAGTAATCAGAGCAACCCAATCCCAGAAGAGACGTACATATAAATGTCTTTTTTACAGTATGTTACGAAAAGCCAAAATGTAAAATAACCTCAAATTTCTGTTGAAGTAATTTGGCAACATTTTCTTTGGGTTTAACGGGGAAATCTTAATCTGCCCTCAAAACCTAGCTAGTCCTACCCATTTTAGTAATTTGAAGTCTAAGCTTTCCCTTTAAATCCAAAGATAATGTCGCCATGTGGTTTCAACCTAAATTTTACTTTTTTGGCCTTTCGTAACATAAAAAAAGCAACAAAATGTTTTTGACATTTTGTTGTAAATCTACATTTTCTTTGGAGACTGTGTTCAATTAGGTCCCAAAGAGGGTTACAATTTTTAAAAAATTCTAAAAGCTCGAAATTTTTAGGAGTAAAACAAATGTCGTTAAAATCTGTTCAATCTTTTCATACTTTGCTAGGTCTGAATGAACCCAAATTTGCTTTGAATCTTCTAAATGCTTAGATGACACTGTTGATACTTTAACTGAATTTTAAAACTATTCTATAGTTTGTTTTCCAGCAAGTTCCCGGGGCTCGCTTTAAAGAGTGATTGAATGGGCCGTGCTGACAACACATACAATTCTATAAAAGATGTGTTCATACTGCTACTTAATTCCATCTCTATTAAAATAGCAGAAAAGATTCATTCAAAACTAAAAAGATGAGCAGAATTATCTCTCACTAAACTAACACTCGAGCTCCCTCCCACTTCCCTTGCGTCTTGTCTGTGACCCGTGACTCCAGTGTCTAGCCTCCACTTCAGCCCTCTATCTTGAACTTTGTAAGACTGATAAAGACTCCAACACCCCGATGGACTCTCCTTTGGTCTTCGTCCTGGTCCCTCCCTCTTCCCCTGTCCCGCACACACACACACACACTCCTTTGACTGTGCGGCTTTGGGAGTGACATGCTTGTCCCTGCAGCCATGTAGTCATTGGGCAACTGTCTCTGGGTTGGACTCTTGTCATGTGAAGAACCAGCCACATGGAAGAACTGAATGTAATGTTGAAGCTGCCATAAGGGTTGTATTGGCAATGCGTGCTGAGGTAGGCACATTTTATTATTTTGCAATTTAAATTAGTGTGGAACTTTCTTCCCTTTTTTCTGCAGAAAACTTTGCTATCTGTAAAAAGCAAAGAATAAGAAAACTGTTGCATTTGCATTCGTGAGAAAACATATTTCTCTTTTAGATCAAACTTCCATTTCCGATTGAATCCAGTTTTCCTCATGCACATTTCTTCTAAACTCAAAACCAAAACTTTACACTTGAATTTAATATGTCATTGTTACCAATATCAACTATACCAACTCTTTCCTTTCAGGCGTAGCTTTTGTATTGGCCCAGCTGTTGCAAACTGATGCCTATTGTTTACAAGTCAATGGCCACGCTGACACGCTGTTTCAACAAAACTTTGGGGAAAGAAACAAATATTATTGCCCCCGTCGTGTGTCTTGAACGGCGGCCAGCCTGTCCACAGTAGTGCTCGGGCTGAAAAAGTCCATGTACACATCATTTGCAGATTGCTTACACAAAATTAGCCTGGGATTTTTTGCATTAAAATGGTCAAAGAAAATAAAGAAGCCAGATTAGATCTCGGAGTGCGTCCAAAAACTTGTCGGTGAGAAGGGGAATTTGGGTTGTGCATTTGCATGAGAGAGAAGAGAGAGGCTTGCCGTCCCACCAGGGTATGTGATGAGTAAAAGGCAATTTGGGGGAGTCTCTCAGGGCTGTCCTCATGTCGTCACGGAGATGTGTGTGTCCTGTTGGTTGTCATGGAGATGTCCCTTCACAGAAAAGGGTAGCTGACTAAGAGGTGATGACTGGGTTCACAAGGAAAATGACTAAAAAGCAAGTTTGTTTGTCATGCAGCTGGTTCATGACTTCAAATTTGTCAAGCAGCTTAAACGGTATTTGTTATTTTTAGCTTTTGTCTTCATTTGAATCAGTAGAGCTAGTTGTAAACATCAGTAAAGTTTTCTGTTTCAAGTTTCTAAATACTAAACTTAGTGTTTCTGACACGATTAATTGATACATGAATTCATTAGTTGTGACCTATCATCTTTTCCATAGTAACTGTCATCCCAAGCTTTCTGAGATTATGACCTTAAACTGGTCATTCAATTGTTGTATTATTGTATAAATTGGTGTAATCTATCTTTTGTCCAGAAGTGACGTAGAAAAGGCTTCACCTTGACGTTTTAAAGCTATTTTAAAATATTGTCACATGATTCACTTTCAGAAATATCTTTCCCTTTTTGTAACTTTGTCCTTTATCTTCTCATGTGGCCACCTCTTCCTGTCTCGGCGCTGTTTGGTGTGTCTTTGCATGTGGTGGAGTTTTTCAGAGAGTGCAGGTGTCCATGTCTGGGACAAGAGCAGATAGGCTCAGGGTCACCACAATTCAATGGGTGCTTTCTTTTGACAGTCTTTAATATCACAAGTTTTCAAACATATTTTGAAAATGTTGATTCAAGCACAGTGTAGGAGTTATGTCTGAAAAGTAGTTTGGTTTAAAAATGTCTTTATGAAATACTTAAAGGTCATTTAAACAATGTATACATTGTTGCAGTTTTAGTTAAAATACTGACTTCAGATATTACTTTTGACATGTATATTTGTTGATGTTTTACAGTATTGAAATAGCGCTATGTTTATTCACTCAAACAGACAAAAGTTAAAGTCACTGAAGTAACTGAAGGTGAAATGTAAAGAATGTATAGGTGATAAAGTTTGACACCAGCAGAAGGATTCCTGCTGATTCTTGCTAACCGAGCTCATCAGCTTTCCTCTGCCTTCTCCTACTTTGCCTCAACAACCTTCCACACTATCCCTATACATCAACTTGCATGACTCCCTCTGCTCCCTCGCTATCTCTCCTCTCCTCTACCTTTCTGCCAACTTTCCCTTGGTCTGCCTCCGCGGCTCCCTCTCTCCCCGGCTCCCCCAGCACCGGGCTTTGAACCTGGCCTTGTGTCTGTGGGCCCAGAGGTCTGTCACTGGGCAGATGGTTTGATCTCCGGCTGGGGAAACGCTTTGAGGAGGGAGAGAGAGGGGAGAGTGAGAGGGGGCCTGGCTGGGGGCCCTCTGCCCGGACCTGCTGTCTGCACAAAAGATGGGATGCACTGCTCCCTGGATGCCTCCACATTTGAACTGACAATGCGGGTCGGTGTTAGCGCTGTGGTCCATCTAAACAGGCTGAGATTCTGAGAGCATGGCATATGATAGTGAGATCACAGGCTTGTACAAGAGCTGCTTCTCCATTTCACAATACAAAAGCCAGCT
The DNA here is from genome assembly GCA_038363315.1 of Mugilogobius chulae. NCBI lineage: Eukaryota > Metazoa > Chordata > Actinopteri > Gobiiformes > Gobiidae > Mugilogobius > Mugilogobius chulae. Next base: position 40,702,694 of record CM076398.1, on the reverse strand, counting down.
GGGTCCTTTATCCGTTCATTCATAAACAAGCGTGACTGTCCCGGAGCACACACATTTATCATGCTGGTGACTCAGGGTCAGCATGTCGTCACTGGTAGAGGAAGAAGATTTTTTGGGGTGGTGCTCATAGAGTTTAGATTTACTGACTGCGACAGTGTCAGCACATTGGAAAGGTTTGGATCTGGGGAGTTCTCACTAGCCGTGTCCCAGGAGTAATCAGATGGTGATTGGGTGAGTCATAAAGCGGTTGACAAACGTAAAAAGACAGCACTGAACTGTGGCCGTGGTCAAACGCGGACATCCCCAGAAAGCCCATGAACGCCACATGTCATAACTCGCTTTTCAGCAGCAATTGTTTTCAGATTTATACGATCCGGCTCTGCGACTGACATTGTCGTTTCATTAGCGGCAGTGCCAAAGTATGCAAATAGTTCTGCAAAACTGATTTGATATGACAGACAGAATCACCGGGGGCTCGTAAAGTTTCACGACTTGGACTTTTTTTCCCATGAGTAAGATGATAGGGCCTGAACAGGGCTGATCCTCGTGCTGCAGCTGAGTGTTCCTGTGCAGGTCAGCAGGTGAACAAATTGCCAAACATCTAGAGTGGTGTCTGCCCGGACACTCAACTCAGAAGTTTTGATGCCTGAGAAAGTTTGTTTTTATGCATGTACAAACCTTATTTTCACTTTTGTTACTTCTCAACCAAGTAGTTTACAGTCTGTCACCAATTGTATTTAAAGCAGCATCCAACCTAAACACTATTGTAGCTGTATATACATCTTATCAGATTTGAGCTACATTTAGTGACTTGCAACACATGAAAATCTGTCAAGTCCAAATGTGCATTAATTAGGGGTGCGTGCAAAGCCACGTAGCTGCTTCCACTTGTTTGACTTGAGGACGAAGCAGAAAGAGGGGAAGAAAAGCCAGGGGTCCCGGGTCCTGTGCATGAATACATGAAAACACATGCTCCCCTTCTCCTTCTGTAATCCACCGGGGACTCACGCCCCATTTGGTTCCCATTAGCATAGCTCTGGTCGCTCTGCCCCGTGTCAAAGCCCAGACGCACAGCTGCACAGAGGACAGGCACCTCTGGCTCATGCGACTGCCATCCACTCGACTCAAAGCAGAACTGACATGGAGGACAGCGCGGGTCTGTGGGGAATACACAGGAAGACACTCTCTAGAACACTGATTTCTAAACTTTGTACACCACAACTTCTTTCAAAAATATTTAGTTTGTCCTTGAAGAAAAAAAGAAAATGTAATGATAGATTTAAGGTTAAGCAGAACTAAAACAAGAATAATCCAACCAAGTTTGACTTCACTGTAAAGGATAAATATAAAAGCTTTCATGAACCTCAGAATTTGAATTGCTTCCATTTAACACAACAAAGATCTTGTTTCAAAAGTTGATGATTGTTGATGATAAGACAGGACTGAATCTTGCTCCTAGATCAAAATTGATAAATCGAATCAGTTGTGGCTAAACACCAATAAAATGTACAATTAAACCCAACAAACCAGCTATAAAAACCCACTGCAAAGAACACCTACCAGAAATAGCTTGTCAGCGGTACGTTCACCACTAATTGATTACCATCGCCTTCTAGAACAATGCTTTACACCCAGCCAAAAGATTAATAGTTTGTTTTGTAGCACTTTGTAAGACATGAAAACTCCTTCTGAACTTTCGCCCAACATACAACGCAAAAATTAGTCTTGGCATGAGGCATTCGCTCCCTTGTATTTCGTAGCACGCTGAGCTCCACTACAAAGCCTTCCCTTCATCCAGCTTGTTTTATTTGTCACCTGTTTCCAATATGGACACTGTAAAGTCCTGATCTATCCGACGGAGTTGAAGCCCGCTTTTATGACACGCGAGGTTGTTGCATGCGCCGGCCTCATCCCCTCTCGCACACGTTGGATGCACATTTTCTGGCAGGAAATTGACAGTGTTTCAGCAGCGAGGCCCATGGATGAGATAATATCTGGTGGGTGGAACAGAGGACAACATGCTCCCACTGTTTTACAATGACCCGAGCTAGAGCAGAGACAGATTTCAGCCGAGCACAGGGTTTTCATTTGGAGATCGGTTTTGCTTAACTTAGCAAACAAGAAATGTGGTCTGTGGCTTTGTCTCGAACATGGCAAAGGTTTCAATTAAATGCAGAGGGAACAATACCAGGCAGTGTACAGCTGCGAGTTTTATTGAAGGAGATGTCAGGATGAGAAAGCGATGCGTACTTATGTCACGGATCATGATGAGATTAAGACGACAGATCTGGGTATTAAAAAGCATGATTGAGGTATAGGTCATGCTATTCAACGTAAGGCCAGGGGATCAGATTAGGCCCTCCAACCAATTCAAATTGTCCCAAAACACATCTTCCAGTTGTTTAGTTTAATTGTAAGCAAACAAATATTGGTTGCAACTTAAAATAGATTTAATTTTAGGAATGTTTTGTGCAACCTTAAATAAATATGTTGTATGTGGTGATTTTTTTTTTCGCTTTTGGCAACAACCAATTGTTGTTATTGCTAATTTAGTCTTTTAAATCACATTTTTAGCGAAATATAGGTTGACATATGGGGACAAATATGTTTACATATAGGGCCAGATTTATCAAGCATTTGCTCATGTGCAAAACAGGTTAGGGGAACTAAAACCTTGGCCGGGATTACATTTTTCTCCCAAACACACTCTAAAGATGCAGAATTTGAGGTGCTTCATATCTGTTTTGTTTAGTATGTTGTATGTGCATCTACCAATATTAACATTTGTGTGAAATGCTCATAAAAAACACTTTCTTTTTTCATTTTTGCACCCGCAATTTAGCACCTGACTTGATAAATCAGACCCATAGTGTTTTATTGCAAAAAAATCAATAATAGTTTTGTTTTTTGACCGTTTGAGTTGTATTTAGAATAAGTAAGTCCTGTTAGCTACATTAGCAATGCCATCGAAAAAAACTATTTGACATTTTTTGTTGTTATATTCTAAAATGGTGGCCTGTTGTGCACTTCCTGTCCAGAAGTTATTACGCCTCAAAAAGTCGGCATTCAGGAGAATCCAGTGAATAGTCCGGTATAGATTCATGGAGTATAAGTTAAAGATTCATACAATTCGTTCGATAGTCTTACAAGTCTTAGAAATAAGAATAATCCGATGATATCATAGGAGATTCAATTACACACAAAAGAAACAGAATGTTCTGATCTTTTAAATATTAGCTTAACAAAATAATGGTATTCTCAAATGTGTTTAGTTATTTTCTGTAACATTTAGAAGAGTTTGGGATCAGTGTAACATGATTACTTTGTCATTTGTGTTGTTGTCATCATTTACAACCAGGAAGTAAGTTAGTAACATGCATAGTGTTAGCAACATGTTTACTGAGATTACCAACATGACAGTGCAAAAATAAGTAAATAAATTGGTCAAAATGCGAATGGGACCAATAGTGATGAGGTTCCAAGATGCTCCAATGCAACAGTCAAACCACATTAGATCGCAAATATTAGATCACACTTGTTGCTATTTTATCAATGAGACAAAATGTTCCCAAATCTTCTTGATCCACGCTACAACATCCAAAAACGTCTTATCGTCTTACTATCAAAGTAACGTAACACAGCCTCGCCAACCAGCAGACATGTTTTAAAGTCACTCTCAATGTTGTCATGGCGATCCAGGCATTCTCCATGTTACTTTTACATATCTTTGTATTTGTTCTGTCTCGTCTCTGCTGGACACTGCTCCATGACACTGTCCAAAATAAAAAAAATCCTCTTGGACACTGATCTGGAAAGTCCAGCCCGGAGCTTGTCTTGTCTTGTGTGTTGTGCGTGGCTCCTATTTCCTGCCGTTCTTCGAGTCCATCTGTCCCGCTAACAGTCTTTTAATTGCGAGTCCTCCCGGGCCTGATACTGGCCATTGCTGACCGTCAGTGTTTATACAATTGGGCTGGGACATGGGCCGCCGAGCCAAGTCAAACATCCATGAAACATCAAGCTCAGAGCTAAACAAAACTCAACAGTTCAGACGCGCACACTCTCCAGATAAGAATGTGATGCCTTGCAAATGTAGCTGACATGTCAACCCAGTAATGACATGAATGAAATACAGATGGGATGGAATTGGTAATTGCGGTATTAAAAGTTGCAAAATGTTAGCATGAACTTTTAGAGTGTAAAAGGCTAAGTTCCTGAATCAAAATGTAGTGGAGAAAAAACAAAAAACAAAACAAAAAAAACTGCATTGACAATTATCCTTTTCTCCACCCCAAAGAAGAAAACATTGTTAATAAACACAAAAACAGTCATACATAATATGTAAAAAAAAAAAACACCCACATACAAATCAGCAAAGAAACAACAGTTTTTAAAGGCGTTAAACCCATTTTTTTATTCCTTTAAGTTTAAACTACTACATCACAACAACAACAACAACAACAGACACATAGTGAAGTTTGGTGAATAAACGGGGCTTAGAAGATGGAGACAGGGCATTGTGGACTTATTCCTACCTGAATAGATACAGTATATTATGCTAGGGGGAAATAGATTTAAGTTTTTTTTATTGATAAAAATCAGGTATAATCTGATGAAGCACATGACTTGGAAAAGTTTGGACCAAGCTTGTTGGTTCCAGTCAAAATTCTCATTATTAACTGAACAAAAAAGGATGTTAGACAACATTACCATTTAAGTTTTTAAGATACTAAAGAATATTGCTTGATGTTAATCTGTAACAAATGATACATCGTATTTACGTTGTACATGAATTTTGTAAAGTTACAGACGTTCCAGCACATTTTAAAAAGATGGGACTGAAAGTCTTGAGTGGATTTTTCGGCTGATGATATTTTAAATTGACCACAATTTAAATTTGAGAACACATTTTAGGAATTATAAGACTTTGCGTGTACATTGTTCACTTACAAATTGTTATTTTACATTATGTTCTGTGAGCTTGTCTGAGAGTTTGGGTCCAATATATGATCAGATCATTTTGACATTCCTAGTTTTGACAGCATTAGCCATGACCCCTTTAAACTCTTATTCAATCAGTAGGGCATGTCTTTAGTTAACCAAGAATTTCTTTAGTCGCCCACCACCAGTAAAAGTTCCTTAGAATGTACTCTTAGACACTGAATTCCACACTTAATGTAGAATTAGAGTCAAGAGCTTCTTACATTTTAACCATTTGTAGAGTCATTTACAAGTATGTCCTTTTCTTCCCGGTCCCTTCAGTTTTCCGAGCCAGAACGGAAACAGTGGCGAGACGCTAGCACACTGACTAATGCTGCGTCTCTGGCTGGACCTCAGATAACATGGCCTCTTCCTCCTCCTCCTCCTCAGCCACCCCCGTCCCGCTGTGACAAATATGTGCGAGGGGAGCCCGACTCTGTCCCTGATCCGGTCCAGGTTGAAAACGCGAACACACCACAGACTATGAGCAAACGAGACGACTAACAGCATGTCTGGTCTGAGTGGCTTCTCTCCAAATGGTTGCATGCACAGTCACTAGTAACCTTGAAATTCCATTCAATTGAAGTAGACAGTATTTTCGTGTCTAACATGAGAGGATATTTCGGAAAGTTGAACTCTGCTGAACTACTGGAGAAGTTTTTGTACTGGCAAAAGGCATGGTTTAAGATATCAAGTAAACAAACCCAAACACTCTTCTATCTATAATGCATCTATTGGGTCAAATGGAACAATCTATAATGATCCTTTTTTGACAGATGTCTTCTACATTTTGTAGTGTCTTGCTCAGTAATACATTTTCAGCAAAACATAATAAATGTATGAGAGTTTGCTCAGGGAAAATCTGATATTTCAGTGTTTTTAGTCTTCTATGAGTCATGTTACACTTTTTAGGTTCAAAATCTTCCATTGCACCACACATATCATCATAAATTGTCTTTCCGACTATGCCTGATTTTTCTTTTGGACGCTCTAAAATTGTAATTTACTGCAATTAAATGAATGAATCTGTGATTTTCTTTTCCATAATTTGTAAGTTTTGTAAGTGTTTGTAAGTTAAAATGAATCTATTTACTTTCTGTATGTTTAGAAGAAGAAAAAGTAGATGTAATCCTCTTAGTTACAGTCAAATCAGAAATTTTAAGATGGCTCAGTGTTTGTTCAAATGCATTTCTAAAGACTTTTTAACGGGTTCCGCCTAAACTTTTTAAACCTATTTTAAGTCCCTAAAATTTTTTTTTGTTAAATTACCTTCAGCTTTTAAAAAAAAATTGTAAAAACCCCAAATATAGTCCAACTTTTGTTATTCTGACCCCAGCTAGTGCCACTAGCTATACAAGTTTTTACAAACAAGTTTTTAGGCGGAAACCATTTTCAGTTTCTGTTTGACAGTTTGACTATTTTTGTCCGGCGTTTTAGTAAAAAAATACTGGTGCCTTATGGAGTTAACATAATTTAACAAGAAGTGCTCTGCCAAGAACAGTGCAGAATAACGTGAATAGGTTAGTTTTACGTTATAAAATGCGATGACGTCATTAGGTCAGTTGGTGGCTGAAGTCAGTTTTTCTTATAATACAGTTGTACACTGCCATGCAAAATATACAACATTTTCAGAAATGTTTATTCAGATGACAAACTTTAAAACAATCGCGTCATTGAAATGTTCTATCTACCTCGTCAGACTTCATTGTCCCTCTGAGGTTTTGTTATTGATTAAAATAGTTAGCTCTTTGGCTCTCTCTTTCAATCCAAACTCATCTCTTTGCTCCCTCTAACGGTTAGTCTCAACACTATCCAAACATCCCAACAGCCCCTTTAATCATCCCGTTCCCTCATTCATTCCCTCATATCGTAACCATTCTGCATTCTTTCATCCAATTGCACTCTCCACGTTGTCATGCTACAGACATCTCCTGTTACTTTTCCTCTCACACTTTGGCATCTTAAGAAGAACGCACAAACAAATCCCAAAGAAACACAGTCGCCTCCCTCCCTTTCCTTAGTTTCTCTCTCTCTCCATCGGTGCTTTTCCGGTTAGGAGGGGGGGACTTTCTGCTTTAATGCTTCTTAATACTGCTGTCTGCTTAATGGGGCAGATATGAGAGGTGCTGCTATCGTCGGAGTAATAAGTCAATGATTAGAGGGTGGCTTGTCACAGCAGACAGTGGCGCACTTCTTAATTGCCGTATTAGACGCCCCTTAACTATCCTGTCAGCTGTCAGGAACCCGCCTCGTCGTAAACAGCCCCGCCGCATTTTGATATTTTCATTTGTTTGTCGGCTGATGTTAGCGCCGGGCTAATTAGCGTAGCTCCGTGACACAATGCAGGTTTAATTTGGCAGAGTTTAAGGCCATGCGGTTATGTAAGAAGAATCGCTGTTTTGTGGGAATGCGAGGGGTTGACTTGAGTTAAGCAAAACAAGAGTGTGCAACTTGGGAAATATTGATGAATGGGTTGCAATGCGATCATATGGGTTGAGGTTAAGTTTGTGTAATGGTGAATAATGGATGTATGCGTAATAAATAGAGATTAAAGCTGGGGTCCCCAATTATAGTAGGTATTAAATCTTTCCAAGCACTTGCTAGCATTCACAAATTCTTTTGTACATGATTATTATCCTCCTGGATTGTGAATTCTGAATTTTTGTCTGCAATTGCAACTCAAGAACACCCCACACCCAAGTACAGCCAATCAGAGCACAGATTTAAGCTATTTATTGAAAAATACAAGCAAACAACAATAAACTGTACTGTATTATTAGACTCAGAGAAAACACATCAGTCTGAATTTGTCACTAATTGCTGTGTTGATATATACATTGTGGTTAGAAAAAACAAAATCAGGTACCCCATCTTTAAGTAGTGAAAATATTTATGCAATAATGCAATCTTACTGAGTTACTTCACTATTACTACAATAGGCGTACCATTAGTTGTAAATGTGGTTGTCTTGTATTAACCCTTTGGCACCAGGGTTCTTACTTTAAAATCCAATTCAGTAAATATACATATATAAACTTGATCCTTGACAATCCAAACTGATATATTTCTGTAATTGTTTTATACAAATGCTGGTACAGGGTTGAACCTTGAATTTTCCAAGCTACTGAAACTTATCGGAAACTGAGAATCTGGAGTCTAGACAATAGGAGTCTGAGATGATTCGATGCAGAATTGCTATACTTTGGCATCAAAATGATTAACTTATGTATATTGTATAGGCCTTATAACTTGTATAAACAACATAATGGTGCTCCTGGAAATTTGGATAGCAGTCTCTTTTAATGATGAACTGATGTTTCTTCAAATCAGTTCTCAAACTTTTTTTTTGTGCTGTTCTAACTAAAGTCAATCCTAGTGCCTTGATTTTACACAGCATTAATAAGACACACAACCTAATTATATGAATATTTTTGGTTTCAGATTTATCACAGCATGGTAACTACAGCATTCTTTAAGTAAACCAATAGCACCGTGACTAAACTTGTTGTGTTGTCATTTCTCACACCCTGTGTAATCCCGGACCATAGCAGCGTCGACCTGGAGAGCTTAAAAAGTGAATAATCTCCCTCTGTGTCGGCTGTTGAGGTGACACGGTTAGAAGTGCTGCAGTTTTTTTCTTTTTCTGTTTAAGCCTGGATTAGCTCATGTTCATTTTGACACCTGCAGTGCTAATCTGGTCTACACCTTAGGCCCGGCACAGGGGATCCAGATTTATGGATTTTACGGTGCCATTTGCAGATTAGCATGGAGTTGACTTTTATATTTGACATTACAAGATATGGGCTAAAGCCGTGTCGTATTTTCGCCATTAAACACTTGAGAGTAGACGGGAAAGACTGAAAAGTAGTGCTCTGGTAATACTATTTTGAGGAACATTAGTTTACATTTACATTCACGCAACAAAAACTAAAACCATAATAACAGTCTTATCACATTGATAAGCTATTGATGTACTGCTGTATAGTTATTTACCATAAGTCTTCTGGCAGTGAACAAACCTTAAGATGACTACACACTAGAAAGTTCAAAATCTTCTGCTAACTTTAGACAAAGTCAAAGGGAGGCCAGAAACATGAGGACATTTTGCAAACATCATTTGTCTCACAGTTGCACGAAGAACAGAGACACCACACACACATCACAAAAGCAGAGGACAATGTCACACAGTTGAGCTCTGTATTAGAATTAAAACAAATGCAATCAATAATGAAACATGTGGACTTGTCTTGGCTCATAAGCAAAAACAGAAGAGCGAATATTTGTTAGAAAGAAGGGCCTGTGTTAGATATGTTCTATTTTTGAAGAGTCACAGTCACTAGGCAGAGTAAAAGACTCATGACAGTTGCACTGACCACACAGACAGAGGAGTGAAGAGAAAAATCCTATTTTATAGTTACGTGCTTGTTTTAGCCGCAATTATGCGATTTATTACAACAGTACACTACAATAAATGTAGTTATCCCTTTTGTTCAGTTGAGATTGAACAAAAGAATTCAATTTATCTGTGTTAATAGAAATTGACAACACAAGGTGGAGCAGTGTGTTTTCAGATCAAAAGCAAAACACGGTTTAAATATGTTGGATTTGTGAGTTAAGCATGTATGAATGAATTGAAAAAAGTTTAGTTCATCAACAAGAGAACCTTACACAAACCTAGACACTTTAAAGGAGACAGAAACTGATTTTCTGGACAATACAGTCAATAATTTTGAGTGAACTAATGATGATGAAACACTGTTGTTAAAGGTTAAAGGCTCATTAAGGTCATCTTGCATAATGTATCCCCTTTAGGACAAAAAAAAGAAATAACAAATCAATGAGAAAAACTTTCAGAAATGGTTGACTTCTGATATTGACCATTCTTATGAAACTCCAGTGTTTGCCACACTTGCTGGACTTCGACCTTTGACCTCCAGAGCTCACGTCTGTGTCACATTGTTGTCACTAGCGCTGCAGAGACACACAGCCAGATACAATGCACAGGTGCCTTTCTAGTGCAGACTGTAAATGCATAAAGACTGATAAGAGACACTTTCCAGCTCAGTGTCTTCATAAAGCTGTGATAGATATCAGTGTTCTAGTCAAAGCGGTGATTGTGTGATTAAGATTGTTGTCCTGTTTGGTCAAATTTCTGAATGATCTTATTGGTTATAAATATGACTTTTCCTGCACATTCATTAGCTGACTAAATAGGGAGTGGAATTAGCGAAACAATTTCTATTTTTCTGGTGCTTTTCACTCCATATGCAAAGTAAAAAAGTAGCAGTAAATAGTGTTTTTGTCTATGAAAAGCTAAGGCATTCACAATTCCATTTTTGAAATCCCAAAATAAAAATTTGACTCTCACAAATTTAAATGACCAAGATTCCATCGACTCATTTATTACTACTATTATTAGTAGTAATAAGTCAGGTATTTATTACTACTAACTATAATTTTGGCAATCTACTTCACTCTTTCAACTGTGGATTATTGGATTAGCGTATCAGACAAAATATCTAATTGTTGCAAAATTGTATTTATTTATTTATTTTATTTTTCCCAGTCTTGAAAAGAAATAAATAAAGTAAAACTAGGTGGAGTCTTGTTTATAACTTGTCAACGCCTGATCCTGTCAGATACTAAGCAGGGCTGGGCCTAGGCAGGACTTGGATGGGACTTGGACCACTGGAACTGTAGGGGGTTCAATTTGAATAGAAACTATTGTGGATCTGGTGTGTGTGAATGGTGGTTTAAAAGGCCCAAAGTGCAAAATGGCAGCCTCACTTCTGTCAGTCTGTCCAAGGGCAGCTGTGGCTACGATAAGTAGTAGTAGCATTTTTGCATGTGCAGAAATATTGTTTGTTATTTATAAGGATTCAAGGTTTCAGAGATGAGAAAGAAGTTGAATTTTGCTCATAACACAAGGAATCAGCGAGCTCAGTGAAATGAGTACATACATTTTAGTCTCTCAATTTCAATGTACAAATTCCAGATGAATCAGAGAAGCCTTCATGTTCTGCTTTCCAAAGAAATCAAACAATCAAACTGACCTATTGCCAGCTTGCACAATCCCTCCACCATTCTCCCAATCGTTACTTCCCCATCATTCACACTACACCTCGGTTATTTGGCACCGACTCGCCACTACAGCTCACGTGCCAACGCAAAGACATACATCACATTCGCAGAACTCCTCATTGTGCCAAGTTATTAGCTCTAATGTCTGCGCGGCTTACATCACCTATCGCATATTTATCTTAGGGAAACGTAATATTTGACTTGAGAAGGGATGAAAAGCATTGCGCGCTGCTCTGGTCCCCCTTCAGTTCCTGGAGTGTTGTTGTACTATCTTTTATCACCAATTCATCTTGTTCGTGTAAAAAAATGGTAAACAAAAAATCTGCCATTGTTCATTAAGATACATATTTTTAAACTCTCTCTACTCCTTACTTTTGGTCGGATATTTATGGCTTGCAGCTGCTTGTAGCTCATTTGAAAGATAGCGCTATAGAAGTATATATCACACGTTTTCCTACCGTACAGGTCCATATAGAGACAACGTTTACCTGGCTGTCGGTGTTGCGGTTTAACGGCCGAAGGCGTTAAGTGTGTCAAAGTCTGGACACTTAACATGGGGCTACTAAAAGCTTTCCGGGGTCAGACCCAGGGCAGAGACTGTGTGGAGTAATAGAGCAGCAGTCAAAACATGTTACACAAGGGCTTTGTATGCGCTCACACTCAGACAGAAGAAAAGGAGACGCAGGCTGTGGAAGTTTGTTACTGATATTATTACAGATTGCCTTTGTGTGTGTGAAAGCGTTTGAGGTTAGATATTGATTTTTTTTTTCTTATTGTTTTGTTTTTAACTTACATTTAAAAGAAATCACGTAAATAAATGAGGTTTAGACCTTTAGACTAAGATAGAAGAACCAATACTGCCAATCAATGACTGAGCAATATCAAGATTATAACATTTGCTTTGCTTTTATTTCAAGTTTTAGTATTAACTCAGTACATATTTTACATTTTGTTCACTGTAAACAGCTTCATTGATCTAAAACGGCTTCTAATAGTAAGTAATGCACTGACTTCCGATGTTCAATGTAAACAATTGGTGCTAATGAAATGTTACTGGAACAAGCAGCATCTTTACAAATTTATTTTTCAAAATCTGATGAAGTAATTTTTATTTATTTTATAATAGTAAGTAAATCCAAACATGTCACCTAAATAGTACCTAAAATGTATGACTGAATCAATTGAAAGTAAATGAATGGAGAATAACTAGAGATAAACCAGTATACCTTATATTTATTGGCCGATATTTGCACGTTTTGTATCACATTCAAAATCAGATTTATTGTCATTGTCACAAAAAATTCGTTTGGAGTGAGCCTCCGGGCCGCGCGTCTGAGTGCGCCACTCGCTCTTCTGAAAGTAAGTACAGAAACAGTTTGCAGTCTGCTATCTAAAAAACAGACATTAAGCAAAATATTTGCATTTTCACAAACTGTGCAAAACATGACGCACACCAGTGTTACATCTGGAAAAACTGAACTGTGGCTGGGTTTGGTCGACTTAAATTGTGTCAATTGTTACAGAATTTTAAGCAAACTGTATCTGCATTGCTCATGAAAAAAACTAGACCAGTCCATCTCTATTTATAACAATCAAAGGACATTCATTTTTTCTTTACCAATAGAACCAAAAGACCAATAAACAAAAGGCTCATCAGATTTTCACACCACCCAAAACATATATATTTGTTACATTCTCTACAGAATTCAAAGCAATGTATCCAGTGTATTTGTATTTGTTTTCCTCCTGGCTGTTTCTGTGTATTGTGCTTGTATCGTAACATATTTTTTAACACTGGAAACACGACTAACCTTCAATCATCTGTCTGTGTTCGTAGGCCATTCGGTGCACACTGGTGAACTGCACGTGTGAGTGTTTCCAGCCGGGGAAGATTCACCTGCGGACATGTGACCAGTGCAAACACGGCTGGGTCGCTCACGGTACAGACCTCACACTCTCTCTCTTCTCTTCTCTTCTCAGCCTGAATGTTCTACTGCCTCACAGAAGAAGAGACAACATGATTTAATATATTTGTTCTGTTCTGGGTTACACCTGGCCCAGTGACAGATTTCCTCTTGGGGACAATAAAGTCGGAGTTGAAACAGTGGTTAGGTAAACAACGGCTCCGGTCGACTTGCCGTAGGAGATTCCAAGGCCAATATGTCTGGACCATGTGGGGATTTTAATAAGATTTATCAAGCCTTTTATGTATTTCGAAACAGTGAGGAGACAGGAGCGTTTTAACCTAACAAAAGACAAGATTTAGAGATTGTAAGTTAAAGGTGCAATGAGTTAGCTAGACAGATATGGGACCATAGCATGAAGATAATTTAACATCTTAGATCTCTCTTGCAATGTTTGTGCAAGACAATGTCATTTCTGGAATACACAACCTTATGTGTAATTTCTTAGGAATTTTGTCATATATTAGCACTGTTTCATACTTTTCACAGTTCAAATTAAAGTGTATTTGTTCTAACTTAAGCCCAAATTGAATCCTATTGTTGATAGTGCTTGTTTAGTTCTAAATTTACCATTTAGACTACGTAAAATGTATAAAGTTTGAGAAGTGTGTAGCTGCAAATGATGAGCAACAGCGTTTCGAATTAGGGTCCACTAGTCTCACATCCATTTTCGTGTACTAAACATTATCAATCCCTAATCCAAACCCTAACCTTGTAGATATTGTATAACAGAGTGGTAGCAAACTTACTCCATACTGCATCTGTGACTGGGCTCTCTCAGTTGCACAAACCTACTGTTATTTACGATTCTAGACAGATGCTTTTTGGAGAAGGCTTGCTTTTCAATATGAAGATACTTGAGTATTTGTACAGTTTCCTGTCAAAAATCAGATGACAAAAAAGTGAGACTTTCAAAGTAGAAAAGTTCAAAAGTCTTCATTCCATCTTGGCTTAAATTCTTAAACTTAAAACTACTCTTTTTCACACAGTGCTTCTTGTACCAATTGTTTGCATTGGATTTAGTTTATTTTTTTTCCTGACATATATACTGTAAGTCGCATTAGCATTCAATCATAACACAAAGTTGAAATGTCTGTTTTCTTAAAGATGTAGCTGTAGCTGATTTTCACACTGCAAACACATTTAAAGTTTTAAGCTTGACAACTTCCTCTCATAAATCTTTTGACCCATCTTTAATAACAAGGTGTATTCAATTTTGGTTGCAAATATGACTTTTTACAAACAGCAAAGTGAAACTGGAGAGAGCCACACAAGCTCAGCCAATCAGAGAGTAGCATTCAGCTCCTGATGAGAGCTAAAACTCTGACAGTACTCAATGGTCTCATTTTTCACAAACAGCTGCATTATTCATTCATTTTTAATGGAAAGCACAAAGATTACTAATTTATAACCAAAAATAAAAATATGTTATTCCAACTTTAACAGAACAACAAAGAAAACAGCCTAAACTGTAGCTAGCCGCAGTAAACATATTCTAAGCCCAGTTAGCCAAAACTACCTGTTTTTGTTTGATACTATATTTTCAGCTGCCTTTAAAGTCTTGTTTTGCACATCGTACATCAAAACAACAAAAAACAGGAGCAGTGAGGAGTGAGAAGCCAAGACCACACCTTACACTTTTTCATGCGCTGCAAGACGAAGAAGACGAAGAAGAAGAAAGAGAGAGTACAAAGCTAAGGAGGAGGGGGAGAGATAAAAGAAAACACCTGTTTGGCCTGCGTCCGCATAAGCCCGGGCCACAGTGCACAGGACCCCATTGAGGAGTTTTTAATCTCCCCCTCTGAACTGTCAGGCGCACATCGCTCCTCTCCAGCGCTCTTCTGTTCATGTCGGCATTGGCAGCCACTCTGACAAGCACTTCTTCATTTTTTATTATGTTCGTGTCTGGTCCGGGCCGGCGTTGTCAGGAGAGGCCCCCGTCAGCAGGGATCAGAGAGAGGGAACGAGAGCCGAGCAGGTGTCACACAGGCAGAGCAGGGGTGACGTACTGACAGGGGAGAGGTGGGGGAGGGAGCACAGGACAGGACATACTGGAGTAGAACGGTCACAGTCAGACAGGGGTCACAAGCAGACAGGGGAGCAGGGACGGAGATGGACCACAGGACAGGACATGCTATAGGAGAATGGGCCAGGTGCTGCAAAGAACAAAGAAATACACTTGTCATGGAACATCATGAGATCAGGATTTACGCAACATGGTGCATCTTAAAGTAAAATTCAGTATTTGATTTGACTGACTGATGTGAGCTCTTAGACTTGAGTTCTGTTAATGTCAGAACAGAAAAAAAAGTTTCTACATAGCTAGAGCTGGCAATATTGACAAAATGAATATTTCAATAATTTTTGGGCAAATCTCGATAACAATACTTGGGCGTCTTCAAATTTGTGACAACATAATGAAAAATATTAACCTTAATATTCCAATGAGTTTAAAACTGGTTGACTGACTTAGTGTTTATCATGATTTTAGCATGTTTTAACTTTCCTAAATAAAAATTTGACAATAATATCTTTTTCTACGAGATGTTTTGCTGGTTCCTTTAGCAGGCTTTGTTCAAAACAATAAAAATCTACTCAACACATAAAATACTCCTCATTCCAGGCACATATTCACTTGTTTTTTAAATTAAGTTGGTAATTTTTTTCCAGTTTGTTTAAATTTCAAATAAATGTTTGTCAAATTAACTACAAGTACAGGATATTATCATTACTTTGCTGTTTTGTGAAACGCTCTGAATTACTTAATGCACAAATTCTGTTAATAGCATAATATATTTTTTTTTCTGTGTGACATATTTTCACTGCACAATATTAAAAACAACATTCACATAGTACCTCAAATTTGATATGTTGCACCGCTCTATACACAACACAATATTTGGTGAGTTCTTTCTGAAAACAAATATTGGAATGGCATGCATTGTGTAACTTTTTGATCAAAATAGACTTTGTCATTTAGATATTTTTGATGCACTAAGTAAATAATAAAAATCTGGCCTGCATGGCCACAAAGCTGGCATTATTTGGCCTGGATAAGGGCCTCATTGTGTTATTTTTGCTATATTATTTTCACTTTATGTCATAACACACAATCACATTTTTGAAAATACCACAAAGCATGATTATAACTTTCTATTTCTACTGAATTGTGTAATTGACTTTTCACCTCCTGAAAGTTACACTCTACACCTTTAAGTTTAGCACCGATTGAAACCAATCTGTGTGAGGTATAAAGTCTCCTAAACCAAAGTTGTTTTACAGTGAAAACCCACTTCTACAATAGACTATTAAAGTGTCTTAAATGGCATTTCTGCTGGATAACTACAGCTAAGGGCCAGGATGAAGATAGAGGAGGCAAATAAACACGAGATGCAAGGGCAGCAGTAATGAGAGGCAGCGCCAGATTAGATTAAATAAAAGGAATGGAGCGAAATTACATTAATGTCATTGCTTTTATCAAATGGATACGTCATTATGCACTAATGCTGACTACGCAAGAGCCTTAGGTACAAGTGAGTCCAGAGGGAAACCTGATAGTCCTTTGCTGGTGATGAACAACACTGATGCAGATAGTGATTTAAATATCAATTAGACATGCATATTTCTATCATTCTATCATTTCTGTCATTATATATTCTTAAGCAGTAGCTGAGACTGAATTATTCTTTACTGACTATTTGTTGATTAATATTTCCTTAAGGTAAATAATGCTTGTCCCTGTTTAACTGTGTTTGTGTCTTGTCTCCAGCCCTGGACAAGCTGAGCACTCAGCACCTGTACCACCCGACGCAGGTGGAGATAGTCCAGTCCAATGTGGTGTTCGACATCAGCAGTCTCATGCTCTACGGCACCCAGGCTGTCCCGGTGAGGCTGAAGATCCTGCTGGACCGTCTCTTCTCTGTTCTGAAGCAGGAGGAGGTGCTGCACATCCTCCACGGCCTGGGCTGGACGCTGCGAGACTACGTCAGAGGATACATCCTGCAGGTCAGTGGACATGTGACACAGAGGATGCATTCACACTCAAGCACACACTGTCAGAACCTGGACTAGGCCAAGACAAAACAAACTAGGATTAAGGATTAAAGCTGGGGTGCCTGATTTTTTATTTTTTTTATTTTTTGCTGTAAGTTACTAGCCTTTGTCTTGTCCACTATAGAGTGTGCTGTAAGTGGCACTTTGTGAACACATCAGACTGCTGAGCATTGTCTAAACTGAATAATAAAGTATTTTAGTTCTCAAAAGTTGCTGAAAAGCAGCAGTCTGGTTGCCTCTGCAAAGTTCACTTTACAGTCTGTAAAAAGATGTTCTTAAGACGTAATTACTGCCAGAAATGAAAGCATGTGAATATTAACCATTAGTGCAAAAAATTGTGAAAACAAAGAGGCTGTTGGACAGACAAAAAAGAGGTTCTGTTTTGCAGTGAGAAAATCAGGTACACCAGCTTTAAAGAGAAACACTATGGGCAAAACTAGACATGTTTGTCTACTCTAGAGATTGTTCATTCTTTCATTCATTTGTCTTGCATGCATGTGCTTAATACTTTAGTTGGTCATCACAGAGTTTGAGTACATTCACAGAAAATTTCAAAAAAATTTTATTTGGTCAGCAAATTGAAACAAGAAATGCATACTAGTTACTCAGATGTATGTTCTGTAAATCATAAAATCTATCATTAATGCCTTTGTTTTATATGTACAGCTTATCTCTTTGTATCGATGATTTTGTAGACAGAGTCTCACTGTAAAACTTAAACAAAACACTTGTTTTCAATATGCACTGTGCTAATGTTTGCGCAGTGTATTACCATATGGCATTTTATTTATTCATACAAGGACAATGTGCAATCACGAGTGGCCAAAAGGAAATATGCACCAGGATAGAAAAATGTTTTTTACTTAGCTGTTGAGCCAAACTCAAACTTGGCAACACTCTGGTATAGTCAACACTATGGTAGGCATATAGACTACAACGGTTAAAAAGACTTATTCCACGCAAGGTTGGATCTACAAAACCAAACAAAACACTTTCCTAATCGCTGTGCCTTTCCTTTTCCACAACACTCAAAAAAAATGCCACTTCCAAAAACCGACCACATAACACAGGGGTCCCAAGTCCAAACCTCACATTAGCCGAGCTTCTTCCAAAAACGCTCCAGTTTGCCTCAATTGTACCACCATTTTTCCAAGTGCAGACAACACCTCAAAGTGATCACCCGTGCCACCACTTTCACCCAGAAACCTGTTTGGACAAATTTTTGTGCAGTCATTTTAGGAGCATATAATCCAAAACAACACCAATGACAATATAGGCCACTTTTGCAGCATTTTCTTTCACTCCAGTTTGCCCTTTTTTTTTCTTGTCAACACCTTGGCTTTTCGCTTAAAAACTCTGAAAAATGTCACGCTAGCAAACTATTAAATCGCCGTAGCACGTTTCCTCTGCATTTTTCTTCTAATTGCAGTCAGACACTTTCTCAATCAGTGATGTAGGGATTTTTGTCGAAACCCAAAGTGTTCCTGAATGAATTAGTTAAGAGCCAGTGAACATGTGTATGTGGTTAGGCGTGTGCGTGGTTGTTCCTATCTTTATGCATGGAGAGGGGGTTTCTGTAAGTGGAACCAGAACTCACATGGGTTTGGCTGAGGGGAGCGTGGAGCGGCTTCTGTGAGGGGGGAAAGAGAGAGCTCGTAGACTATTCGCAACAACCGCCAGTGTCCACAAACCCGCCCACGGCCGACCAACAACCCAAACAACAATACAGTCTGCTGGATTAGCGCTTTGTTTGTGCTTGTGGGTTTGGGAGAATGGGAAAGCCAGTGCGATAAGGAGGATATAGGGCAAGTGATGGTGTGAATGAATGTGTATTTAAAGAGTTTGTTTTGTTTGTTCGTGCGGTAAAGTTGCATTTAGTTTGCGTCATAGAAAAAAGTTTATTTGGGTTGTCCATTTGAAATAAGTCTTTGCATTATTCTATTCAACCGCTGTTAGAGTTGAGTTGGAATTTGCAAGAGACAGAAAATTATCCGAAACAGAACCTGGAATGGCTCTGTGCACGGAACATCAGTTGGCTTGTTTTTGTTCAAAACAGCTAACTTCTGTACATACAGCATTTCCTATTAGCGTTAGTATTTTGAATACAAAATTTGAATTGTTCTCGATTGTGATGTCTTGAACATGTTTTCTGTACATTCACCACAACTATTGTCACTGTCTGATCTTCTGAGTATTTATCATTTTAAGCTGGTGTAGTGAAACCTCATAGAAATTAACTGAACAGGAAATGCTTGTATGTGCAGAAGTTAGCTATTTTGAACATAAACAAGCCAACTGAAGTTCCGTGCACAGAGCCAATTACTATTGATACTTTGGTACATAATGGGTAAACAAAAAAGATGTAACCACTGTGTGCAGTTGTACAGCTTCTCCACAAAATTAGTTGTTAACATTACCATGACAACGGAATTGGGCTTTAAAGTTGTGACAAGAATGTTTTAATTGACCACAATGAATAATATGCATTACGCAAGTGAAGAATGTAGTTTATTTATTTATTTTCCTTCCGTAAAATCAGTAGGCTACAGCTTCAGTAGGCATAGATTAGATGCCACAAAAACCTACATTTATACTAAATAATATTATAATGCATAAATGAATAAAGTTGAGGTACCTTTCATTTTTGTCTTCATAACACTTACCATTTTCCACTAAAAGTTCAATATAAAGGGAGCACTTTGAGACAGCTGTGTATTACCAAAACTTCATAATAACGTAAACTATTATAACATTCTGATTTGGCTGTGCTTGAGTGTTCCACTCCAGTTTCACTTTGCTGTTTGTCAAAGGATATTCTTAAGCCTTAATTGCAGTCAGAAATAAATATTACCAATGTGCTAAAAGATCTGTGAGAGCGACGAAGTAGTTGTTATATCCCAATCACACATCTTATGTAATGTTTTGACAAAAAATCCCTCCAAAAAGACTTATTTTTTACTATTTTATTAACTGGATCAATAAGGTTTAGTATTTACACACTTAATTAAATTGAAAAATGGAAGGTCTTTTTAATGTTCAATGATATGGACTAATGCAGTAACTATGCCACAATATAGCACATTCTAAGTAAATAATGATTTGACTATTCTTTATGGGTTGTAGACAATCTCTCACTTCTCTTAAGCATAATATCTTTGCAAAGCGTCACTTCTGAATCCACTCAAATGATCCGAGTTTTCCCATGACCAAAGAGCCTTTGTATGCTCAGCCTTGTATTGAGCAACCCTCTGCGCGGTTCCCATCCACCGTTTTGATCAGCTGCTTCTAATAGTCAGCTGGTTGGAGAACAGTTACTCAAGCGCTCAGACTCATGTCACGCTGCCGCCTAAATCCTCTCCATCTCCTTCAGAAGGGGCTTCAAAGGGTCCGAGGTTCACTTAAGGATAGCCAGTAGTCAGTGGAAGACCCTATTAGCCTGTAAGTAGCTATGAAATTCAATCATCTTTTCCCCCCCAAAGCCTTCGGGCAGCGCTTTGTGTCAGAATCCCCACCGCCACTGTGTATGCGTGGCACTAAATGAGAGATAAAACACACAGAACGGGATTGTAGATGATCGACTGTGTGATGTCGTCTTCACAGCGACGCCAGGGGACATTACTGAATGAGGAGTTGTGCTGTGGTAATTGTACATGTCAGGTTTACAAAAGGACTCTTGTATGGACAAATAGGAATCAAAAAGAAAACTAAATTGCATGTCTAACAGAAAAAAATCTTTGAAAAGGCACAAGTTTTAATTGTGATGCAATCCTGTCATATTTGGTTACTTTTTGCCTTATATTATTTGAGGGTAAAAGCCATTTTATATGGACAAAAAAAGGACAATTCTAAAAAGATTATCATGCAACATACATTGTTAGGGTTAGCAAATCTCAGGGATGCAGTTTTGTCAGTCAAACTCTAAATAATGCAAATTGACTCATTCATTTACTCATTCATTTACAAATATGTTATTAATGTTATCTCTTTTTTCTCTTGTGAATGACTGGAGCCTATCCCAGTGACTTTGGGCCTTAGGTGGGGGAACACCCTGGATAGTAGCTAACTCGTCACAGGTTAGAGACAGACCACAGTTCACTCTCATTCATTCACTCACTCATATAATGCCTAATTGACCTAACCACTCTGCTACTCTGTATCACTGCAAATGGACTCATATACAGTTAATGGAACAGCAGTCCATATGTCAATACAAGCATTGTTTGGAGCTCAGACTTGTAGGAAATCATACTATAATCCATTGTATTTGTTACAGGACAACATCACAAAATCAAAATAACTTTTTTTTAAAATGATTTCCAAGACTTTAACATAATTGAAATAAATTTTAGTATATAGTAGTTCACATTTGTCATTTTTGCTAAGTATTTTACCAATAATGTTGACATTTACAAAAAAACAAAAAAAAAAAAAAAGATTTCAAAGATGCACTTTGTGACTTTTCTGGAGACTTCAGCTCTGCCTTTTGCTTTACCTAGACTTCTTAGGTGTTAAACAGTACGTCTAGAGTTTTTTCACCATGGGTGCTTTTATTGCTCAAAAATATCTTGGAAATGAACCTGAAAAGGACCTCTTATGGCAGTGAGCATAATGATCCTCTCCACAGACCTGACTTCTACCATGGCCTGTTAGCACCTCATGTTTGTCTCCATGGAGATAACTACATTTAAAGCTATACTTTGTGACATTCAATAGAACTAGGATTCTGACATTACACATGAGTAGAAATTTCACTTAAAAATATTTAGTAAATGGAAACTTATAATGCTAAATACTGAAAAGAGCATGTATTTACATTTTCTGACACTGCAGATTAATTTACCAGTATTGAACTAGTAATTTGTTGGGTTGTTACTGTTTTATTCGCTTTTTCATATTGTTTTAGATAAATTATCTTATGAAAGTTTAGCAAACCTGCAACAAACATGACGGATTTGCCAGTATTTCCGTGGTTTTGACTTTCCTAAAATCTCTCAGTGCACCTGCAAAACCAAAACTACGTAGATGGTTTCTGAAATGTGTCCAACAACAAATCTTTCCAGACAAATAAAGGACCATAGTGACTAATTACCAATTTGAAACTCCCTTACAATCCAATATTTGCACAGTATTGCTTTATCCCAACACTGACAAAACTTACCCAAACGTCCAAACACAACACTCTCCCAAAGCATGTATCACTCTGAGCCGTCCATGATCCCTTTGTCCAGTGTTTCTCGGGCAGTGGGCAGTGGGAGGGTGGAGGGGGGCTTGGCATGTCCGCTCTGCTGTGTGCCAGGTGTCAGTGTGCCGGCCTGTCAGTGATGGGCCAGAGAGCGCAGGACAAGAACTGACAGAATCCAGCCTCTCATCCCTGACCACAACACACCAATACACACACTTATATTCCATCAGACACACAAATAGGACCATTTCTGAGGAGGACGTCGTCTGCTGGAGGGAAATACGGTGAATAATGTCTCGCTCAAGTCAGATTTTGGGGGTTTTGTTCAGGCTTATGGGGAATGGTCATGTCGGAAGCACAATTTGAATAGTGATTTGGACCTGACGCTGTTTGTGTTTTGTTTGAGTATTAAGGTAAAATCTGTTTGTGTTTCTCAAAAGTTTTGAAGTACATGTTGTTTTTTTGAAGTGCAGAAGTCAATCTACATGTTTTTAAATCTTCAATTAATCAGTTGATGTATTTGATTTTTATTTTTTACATACAGAATATATAAATGCGCAGATTCCTGTACATTTTCTGTCAAAACTGTTTTTTATACAAACACAATTGGATTGTTAGTCTTGTTAGAGTGCAGTTTGAGTCCAATGCTTTTTAGTTGGGAGATCTTTTACCATGCTCCTTTTTGTGCGTCGACTGATCACTCAGCTGAACATGGTTTGTTCTAGAATTTTCTTGGGGGACCCAATACTGTATAGTAAACAATTTCCAAATTCACCAAACAGAAAAGTTTAACATCATCATTCGAATGTTCCCATTCTCACCAAACACTGATTATTACACTACTACTACTGTATCTGTTAAAACTTAAGTTAAGTTTGATTAAAATCAAATTTGGCCATTGAATTCAGACTTCAAGCATTGCTTTTCACCCTAAACAAGAACAAAACTTTAACAGTATTTTATTACTAGTAAAACTTCAATAAATCCAGACTCTCCAAAACAATAATAAGCTGCAGCAAATCAGTCACATTCCTGTATTTTCCTTCTATTTTATTGTATTTTTACAACTGCGAACATCAGCTAAAACTTGTCTTGGAATCCTAGTTCTTTCTCCTGTAGTTCTGATTCTAGTCGAGGCTGGTTCAAGCTTTTCCCCATGTTTGAAATAAATCACGTTTCAAAAACTTTTTTACAAAAACGTAGCCACAACATTACAGCCATACAAGTCCTTTTTGTTTTACACTGTGCAGAACTAGCTATTATATTTTACTACAGAACAAGTATGTAGCGTAAGTAATTCAACCCAGCGCTGGGGAAAGACTTGTTGGGTGCCCTTGACTTTGGCCGTACCATTACCCCCTTTTCTACTCTTCTTTTCATTTGGATCACTCTCCTCCCCTTATCCTTAATTCCTCCTCTCCCTCCTTTCTTTTTCCTCCGTTTGTCCCGTTCTCGTGTCCAAACCCCATCACCGGCCACATTTCCCCCATACCCGCGCCTTGTCACTGTCCGACAGACGCACACACATGGAATTACTATCAGAGCTGGCTCGTCTCTCCGCGTCTGTCTCCCACACTGTCTATTTTGTCTTCCTCTTTCTTACCAAGTGAAAAATAAGCAAAGAGAGAGAGAGAAAGAAAGAGGGATTTGCAGCCGACATATGGGCCAAAGCGACATTCTCAGTAATGTTCTGTCCTTGTAGAACATTGAGCTGCCTCCGCTTTTATGAGATGTGGTTTTCCTGACTCCACGCAGCTTCCAGGAGACCCAGATGGAACCGCTAACGGCCCATACACACACACACACATGCACACATACGACAAGCTAACCCTAATTGTGCGCACACTTGGAGGAATGCTTATTCAAACTATCAGGCGCTCACTGTACACACGCAGCCACACAATCATGTCTGAGCAAAGCTACCAGACCCCCAGGACAGAAGCAGGAGTTTGAAGAAGGAGGGGCTATAGAGAGTTTGAGGGATGTATTGGTGATGGTCAGTAGGGGGCGCTGTGGGAAAAATTATTGGTAAATCGACTTGTGAAAGTGATTGTTTTGAGTTTTTTTCTGAAATGAAGAAACTAAATGCAACCAATGTTGTTGTCTACTTCTTATAAGTTTTTATATACTATTCATTAATAAAATACAAAATCATGATGCAGACCAATCTATATCTGGCCCCTGACAATTTTTTTGACCACACAGTCGCTGAAGAAAATGTAGATATACAACGAAATGTCAAAAACGTAAACCAAAATTTGTGGGGGTTTTATGTTTTGCATATTGGCGTAAAAAGGTGCATGTACTCTCACCTTGCATGTACGTTTTTGATATTTCGTTGTCCTATATTTGACTCAGCCCAGGCTTTTTGAAGACACAATTGTCAAATGACCAAAGATGAAACACAATTTAGTCCGAACTTGGGTCAGCAAGACAAGACAGTTAGAATAGTGGCCTACTTTTTAAAGAATATTTTACTGTATTTCATTTATCATTTACAGTAGTGGTTCCCAATTTGGGGCCGTGCCAGAGGTCAAGCTATAAAAGTAGTTATGAATGCAATTATTAGTAAAAAGTCTACATATATGACATTACAATGGCTGAACAAAAGCTTTTAATCTTGATCATATAATTAGTTTTGGAGTTGTTGTTGTAAACAGAGGAGCGGACAAGTCTTGTTTCAAGCAAGAGGCATCAAGAAAATGTTTGAGAATGGTTGGACTTTTAGCACTTTTGTGTGACTGTGTGAAGCCAATGCACTATGAGACAAGTGTGCACAATCCTGTGGCAGATGTATTTGAGGAGAGCTTGTGATACCATCCCTAATAATATAAACCAACGTGACTCATAGCTTCTCTTAAGGCTCATTCATGTTGTGAGTTCTAAATGCATTCAGATATGTATAGGCAAAAAGACTCCAGTCCTTTGTCTGCATTGTTCTGTCCATGATTCTCCTCAGAGTTTATGGCAGCACAACGGAGCAGTGCGCTTGCTGACTACATGGAGAAAAAGTGGCATTGATAAAAGTTTAGTTTTTCTTGTTTTGCTTATTTCTTCTTTTTTGGATTATTCTCACATTTTACCCCTTGGTGGTTTTTAACTGGACACAGATTGTACATGAGAAAAGGTTGGCGTATATATACAGTGTTGGTAACGTCATTTTATCTCAGTGCAGTTCTGCTATGACCGTGTTCCCAAACGTAACCAAATTTCCTGTATGTAAACTATACGCCTTGCAGAGCCGCACCTGTAAAGTGATTATTGAGTGGCAGAATTGTAGAAGAAAAGATTCAACAGTTTGCATTGTGGTCGGTTATGCAATTTGGCAGAAATAGAAAGTTAGAACAATGCTTTGGGGTAATCTGATCGAGGATGAATATGTTTTATAGCAGAATGTGAAAAGATTTAGCTACAGAAACAGTTTTTCTATAGAAATAATCAGGAGGAGGTCAATAATGTTGGGCAACAAAAAGGCTAAATAACAAAAACATTAAATTATTGAAGTCTATTTTTGGTCAAAAAGTTGCACAATGCACCTTTAAAGCTAATTACGAACAAAAATGACGTAAGATTTTTCACTGCAATATAAAAAACACATTTGAAAACATGAGCAAGCTTTCTTCATGCTACTAAAACAAGTAAACGTTGATAATATAGTTTAACCTAAAAATAACTTCCACCTCTAATTTGTTGGCATTTTTTCTCGGTTAATTTAACCTTTTAACAACCGGTCCACCACGCAGGAGGCAGAGAGTGATTTTATAGCAGCAGCAGTTAAAGTCTGGCTGTTATTAAGCACTGCTGAGTGTAATGTGTACATGTGTACTTACACATGTGCAATATGAGATGTAATTACATGGATTAGCCCTCCACAGTATTAGTGTAAGACAGGAAACCATTCCCATTCGCAGGTGGGTCCGGGGGCCTTCGGGGAGGTACCACTTGGCTCCTCCGCACTGCTTCACCAAAGTATTTATTGAGTTAGAGTCACGTTTCAATTTCCCTTGTCTCTTATTCACTCGGCGCAGTGTTCTGTCTCTCACTCTGTCAACTGCGAAGGTCACCATATCTCTTGATCCTTGCCTGAGAAACTTCCATTTTAGGTAGTCGGGCTCCGTGCAACAACATTTTTGGACACAATCCCCTTCTCCAATCTCCTGCATACGGCACACTTGTAACCCTGGCTCTCCTCCTCCTTCTCCCCTTCACAACCTGTTTTCTGTTATCACTACTTAATGCCTCACCCTGGGAGATGGACGGCAGTGAAAGCATTCTCCTAAGGTGGAAATTCTTCTGTTCATATGGTTATGATTTGGCGGGGAGGTCAGGCTTCACTTTTCGCTGGAAGGCTTACGGTCGGCTCTGTGCTGGCCGCGCTGAGCTCCGAGCACATCAAAGAGGGCCGGCGTACTGAATCAAGGTGATACAACCCCTCCTTTTTTTCTCCAAATGTACTTACACACACACATCGGCCTGTCCTCCCCAGCGCTCCTAACCGTGTCCTCTCCCGGCACATTCTCAATCTCTCACCTCTCCGACAGCTCCGATAAGGAAGGGATGATTTTGGAGATAAGAGAAGTAACTCATTAATGACATAAACATGAGATATGACGGAACAAAATGTGCCAACACCAACTTGACACTATGTATTGTTAAGGATTTAACTTTCACTTTGGCTGTTTTGGAATGTCGTGTTGTCACAGTTCATTTTCTACCGCTTAATCCCGTTAGGGGTCGCGGATGTTGTCACAGTCCTAAAATAAATCACCTTTTACCATGAAATATCAAAAAGGTCATTTTACACATTTTGAATCTGGTAATTTCTATGAATGACTAGACCAGAAATGTGCAAACTTTTTATGTAGACAAATGGAAGGGTCCATTTGGGCCTTGCAAAAGTGGACATTCAATGAAAAATTAAAATGGGTGCAATTAGAAAGATTTGAATTTAGCGACAAGACATTAATTTGGGCCTAAAATTACATTACTACAAATTAAAATGCTCAAAATTGGCTTTCAAATGAATTTTTAAAACTAATTTGAAAATTCCATCACTGTTTGGGCCATCTCTGAGTCCCAACAAAAATAGTTTGGGACCGCAGATAGACATACCTGAACTAAACCTTTTCACTTTTATTTCACCTGCCCAACATCTAAGTATCTAACAGTATTCTCATTTCTGGGTGCAAGTTACACATTGCCAAAACAATGAATAGCACCCTTACAGGTCAAGCATTTAGATAAAAAAAAATGTAAAAATTCTGGGCAAAAATAAAATGACTTTTATTATTATACATTGTGATCATACAAGTTCTGACAAATCTGTTTGGTTTTGTCAATGCAATACTTTTTATTATTCAAATAAGTATCTTGTTTCAATATATATCTAATCCTACTCTGCAAAATATCTATATCTAGCCTTGCTCAAAAAATTCGATTTGGATTTGAGTCATTTTTTTTTTTTTTTTTTTTTTTTTTTTTTTTTTTTTGAAATTTTTTTTTTTTTTTTTTTTTTTTTTTTTTTTTTTTTTTTTTTTTTTTTTTTTTTTTTTTTTTTTTTTTTTTTTTTTTTTTTTTTTTTTTTTTTTTTTTTTTTTTTAATTGAACATTAGGCCTTTCAAATTAAGTTGCCTAGGTAATTAAAAAACACTGTGCTTTCATTTTCTGGTTTTTAAGAAAGATTTTCCTTTGGTAAAGTCAAAACATTTGATTAACCCAATCTAGGTATCAAATACAAGTAAATCTATGCCAAATGTCAAACAATTGTTGAATTTTGTAGGAAAAAAATGTAATCTGTCAAACCTGACCAGTAGTCAAAACTCTTTAAAAAAAATAAAAAGAACAATCTAGGTATATAAATAAATGCACGCAAATTGTCAATCTTTCTGAATTTGTGGGAAAAAAGTGTATCTGTACCTGCCTCGCAGTAAAATACTTTACAATAGTGTGGGACTTTTATGTTCATAAATTCATTGCCTTGTCTGTCTGTTTTAAGCAAACAAACACAAATAGAAAGTCGAAACAATTTATTTTAGCAAAATGTAGTTTGCTAAACACAACATTTGCCTTTTTGTCCAGTTTCATAATGCTCGCAGAGCTCAACTTCTCATGCCAACAGTGTCCAGGCCAAATACTGAGTGTCTCTGTTTTAAATATTTTCAAGCCGCAGAAGCGAGGTTATGAGCAGGTTAAATTTTATGGACAAACTTGTGAAATAATTCCTCATTTTACCAACACAGAAAAATTCCCTGAATTGTCGAATTGCATGAGGCCTCACGAGTGCACAATGGAAAACATTTGTGGAACCATGCCTACACAAATATAATGTTATTTAATCGTGACTTTCAGTTGTGTAAACTGCAATGTCATGTGTTTTTAACATAATACTGACAAGACTTTAAATTGAGGTTTCTCGGTAAAGTATGTTGTTGGGTATTTATTCATGCAGGTATTAATTACTACATTATATATGTTTTATTAATTTCTGAAAAAAATGAGTAAACAATACATCTTTTAATTTGCCTTCATGAATAGATGGTACTTTTTAAGACATTATAAATAGTTTGCTAAGGAACCTCAATTTAGGCAAATATTCCATTTCTATTTCTATACATTTTTTATGACTTAAAGTAATTTGTGTAGATCATAGAAAGTCATATAGAGCTAATACACGGTACAACATCCTCTCTGGAGACAGCTAAAGTAATTACGGCACATTTGGAAGCCCTTTTAATGCATCTATTACATGCTTGGTGGTCACATGTATATTTCAACATGTTATCTTAACTTGTGACGACCGCCTATACGGTCAAATACTGCGCGTGATTTCATGAATATTCCATGTTGCGACGTATGGCGACGACAGGGAAGGGGCTTAATCAAATGCGATGGGAGAGTGAGCATGCTGTGAGGGGCGAGCAGGGGAAGTGAAAATGATAGGTTTAACATACATGGTCGGGTATGGGACGTCCCACGGGGGGAGGATCAAACCGCACGATACGCAGCGGAAGAGCCACCTAGGTTCCTACTCAAATCCTCCCCGATCAGGAAGACTTCAAAGCCCACATGTATGATTGCTCTTCTCATGGTCCCAGTGGTATCAGGCTTTTAATGATGGAAAGCAATATGATGTGTATTCTGTGGAAAAAAAAAAAAAAAAAAGATGGACAGATTTTGCAGAGAGCTCTGTAGTTTCTGATTGAGTGTACAAAGTTACTTTTGACACACAGTTGAGGCACACTTTGTTGCAGCCGGAGGGACACTTGTCTCTGTAATTTGATAATGCAATAATTTACAAAATGAAAACTACAAGGTCTAAACCAGCACTTAACAAGTAATTCAAATCAGTTGAGTTAAGTGCCTTGCCTAAGGAAATCACGACAATATATAATCCAACTGTGATGCCTGACAATCCAGTGTCTTCCATCCAAGCACTGACCTGGCTCGTCTTGCTCAGCTTCGATGTATGACGACACAAGTAGGCATGTCACATTAAGAATGAGTTAAGCTTATTACTGTACCTTGACCAACAAAAAACTACATTCAAATACTATTCATTTTAACTCCCAAACATCTACTTTCACTTTTCATTTCAATTCTGATTTTCTCATTTTCTCTATTAGGATATTGTTTTCAGTTCAAAAAGTCTGCAAATGGTAATGCAAACAATGCATTTATTCCTCAAAAACAGTAACAATTAATACAAATAAACTGCATTGGCGATATATCAGGACTGACCAACATTTTTGATATTTTGGCGGTATCAAAAAGAGTAGATTCTCCTTTGTCTCCATTGTCTCTGATGAGTACATTTTATAACATGTACGCAACCAATTGAAACTCTGCTTTAGACGTAATTAAATAAAAAACACTGTGAAACCCATCCACATACATAAACTCCTTCTACACCTCCCTACACCATCTCTACTTCCACCTGCCAAACCCGCTGTGTTATTCCCCTTCTCTTTACGCTCATGTCGTCATTACAATAAAAAAGAATATTCTGCCTGTCTTAAAACAGTTTATCGTGTGATCCTGCTCCTCCGATCAGCGTCATGGGAACTCCTCTCTCCACACATTGCTTTTCTCTTTCTTTCTCTTTCTTTCTTGTAGAATTCCCCCAACAAGTCGTCCCAACACAGTTTTAGACCCCACCTACCTCATCCCTAATGCATCCTAATTGAAACTGGGAAGGTGGCAGCCCAAATTTTATAATCACCTCCTGTCCTGGTTCATCCTTTTTCCATAAGTTATAATATCCGGGGGAAGAAAGGAGCAGGAAATGGCGGTAGAATTTTGATGTGGCGTTCCGGAGGGTTTTGTTTTTTTCCTGTTGTGGAGTGGAAATTGAATTTTACTTCAAGGTCAGCGACACTAATGACAGTGTGGGAAGGTGTTGATCCAGCGGAGCACTGGTTTGTCTAGTAGCATCCCTCGCTATCGATCTGCGAGAAAGAGAGAGAAGGAGATTGTAGTGGCGCATTGATTGTCGCACTGAATTGTTTGGGAGAGAGGTGGAAATCATTATTGTGGTGTAAGTGGTGATTTGGGATGCTACAAAAGACTTCTGCGCCGAGAATAAAAGTGACAAACAAAAGATTTCTATTAGAGAATGAATTAGTGAAATCCTATGTGACAACCATTTTATATACGTAGATGATAGTTGAGTTGATAAAATAAAGCAGTTTTAGAATAAGAGAATCGTTTTTGTTGAACAATAGGGACAATCGGGTGATGCAAATTAGAGAATACATAATGCAGAATGAAATGTCCATACCTGCTTGTCAAAGCCTAATCTCGTCAGATCTCAGAAACTAAACAAGTTAGAGCCTGGTTAGTACTTGGATGGGAGACCACTGGAGCACCAGGTGCCACAGTGGGTTAACAGGAGTGGATTGTCGTTGTGTTCTTGGGCAAGACACTTAACCCACATTGCATCAGTGTCTGTGTAAACTGGGTGAGTGGGTCCCTGATTGTAAAGTGCTTTGAGTGCCTTGAAAGGTGGAAAAGCACTATAAAAAGATAGAGACCAGACCAGAGACCAAATTGAATTCAATTCAATAAGGACAGGATACACATACCAAAAAAATACAAATATTACAAACAAATAATAATGCAAATATTACAATAAAATATAAGTGAAATTGTAAATACTGCAAAACTAGGCTATATAGAAAAAATACAATTACCGTATGTTACATGTACATAGTACAAAAAGTGCAAAGAAGAATACATGTATCAAATAAAAATATTATTTACTTGTAAATGCATACTTGATGAACAGTGCATTTATATTTTTGAACTGCTTATAAAGCACTTGCATAGAGCTATTTTATGTCACGTACAATTTCATTTAATTAGCTTATTGTTACTCTGCAATTACTTTTAATGCAAAATAAAAAAGTCCACCAATGATATCCATAGGATCCATCCAAGTGTTCTAAAATCTTCCTTCAGATGCAAAACTGATCATGATCACTGGAGGTGTCATGCCTCTATACCACAACTTTAGGTATCGATACAATACCAAATATTTT
Organism: Mugilogobius chulae; assembly: GCA_038363315.1. Taxonomy (NCBI): domain Eukaryota; kingdom Metazoa; phylum Chordata; class Actinopteri; order Gobiiformes; family Gobiidae; genus Mugilogobius; species Mugilogobius chulae. The sequence goes on along the minus strand of CM076398.1, from coordinate 40,670,901 downwards.
GGGGGCAATTTTTTCGATACCAATACACGATACCAGTACAATCTTACAGATAAAGACTCTTCAAAAAATACATATAGGTGCTAAAAGTACAAACAAATTAGCAGAAACAGATAGTTATGACTTTGAAAACTGCTGCTTAAGTGAGTTTGACACAAAACAATGAAAAAAAAAAAGTTTAAAGTGAATGCTTTATTTATGCAAATTAATATGATATTTACATACGAGTGTCGATACTGAAAATTTTTTGTTTGTATCGAAATATTGATATTTACATTTTGAGGTGGTTTGACTAAAATCTGTCACATTTGTAGAGAAATGTTCATTCTGCAATTACACCAAGAACCAGGATGGTGATCAGTAAGTTTGTGTGCTCCTGCTGTAGTTCAATGTGTGGAAGTGACACACATACTGTAATCCAGGCGTCAACCCAGCAGCCCGACACAGACGTTCACATGTGAGGTCCTTATACCTGTGTTGTCTTTCGCTCCAGTGTGCCCCTTCATCCCTCCCCTGCTATTTAACGACTTTGAGCTTCTCCGCTGAGCCCTCTCTTCAAGGCACGACTCGGGTCTGTAAATGTTTCCATTCGAGGGGGAAGTGACACACGTTCAGTCTCACCGCAGGGGAAACGTCAGGAGGACAAACCAGAGAGTGTACGAGAGCCACTGAGTCTGTCATCACTGGATAGGCTGTACACTGGGTGGCATCAGAGTATTCTAAATGTTTGCAGTGAGTGGCAAAAGTGCATGCGAGTCAATGTGAGAAAGGATATTACTGCTGTAAGAGCTCAGAACACAATTAAAACAGGCAACAACTATAACTAAATATTGACTTTGTGGGAGAAAATCCTGTAAACAGTGGTAGAAGACCAGATAAACAACAGGAACACTGCGGTTTTTCTCACATTTTTCATTGTCACAAACTTATTACTTTTCTCTTCTTAATTAAGAAACAGACAATAGATGTTAAGCAAAAACCTCACAGACAAATGCAACCCCAAAACTGTTTAAGAAACACATTTTAGCAGGTTTTTTTGTTTTGTTTCAGCTACCATGAAAACATGGCATGTTATTAGGTTTATTGGCAGGTTTGCTGAACTTCTATAGAAATATATTAGTCAAAATTATGTAGAAAGTATCTAAAACTTGTATGTCTGACACAGCAGGCAAATGTAACCATCTTATTAAAAGCAGAATATATAGATTCCACATTTGATCTTGAATACATAAGTGTGTTTGGTTAATGCAAATTTTTTTTGTATATGGGTCTTAAACAATATTAACTTATACCTTCTCCGTGACCTACCAATTTGGCTCTTCTCCCACTGCTGCTGCCTTGTTTTGCTCGAGTGACTTTATGAACTAGCTCGCGCAGGTATAAGAATGCGTCGACTGCTCTCCTATCTACATTTTTTCTCTGCACCAATTGGTCTGGCATGACTTCCCTCCGACAGCAGAGCGGCGCTGGACGGAGGGCGCGGGTATATAGCTATAGTGGAAATGGGAAATGGCGCGCAACGTTCCCTCCGAAGAACCTTGGAAGCCCTCAAAGTCAGAACTCCACTGAACGGCGATTAGTATTATCACGCTTTACCGACTTAAAGACATTTTTTTTTTTTAGTTTGTGTGTTTGTTTTTATTCCCAGACATGCCAATAAACAATCAGTGCATTAAGCGGCAACCAAATGGAATCAATTCATCCAGTTTTGCGCAGATGAGTGCAGAAAACGAGGCGTGAAGCAGGCGCGCTAGCTGTTTGGAGTGGCTAATTAGGAGCCCATTACAGGGTCTCTCAGCATGGTGCGGCCCTGATTGTTTATTAGAGCTTCACCGAGGTAACGGGGAGCTGAGAGCGAGAAAGAAAAAGGGACTAATAGTAGTATAAATGGATTGCTAACAGACACACACATAGGGCTGCCTCTGGGCTTGCTGCAAAAAAGAAGTCTTGTAAAAAAAGTGAGGGAGGAGAGAGGAAAAAAAATCTTTACCAGTGCTAGCATGCCCCGGGTCTGCGCTGTTAAAGGCGGTCTTATTAAATGGGTAAGTGGATGGGACCACCGAGTGAGACTTGCTGTCACTGGCACGATGCGCTTTTGGACGGAGGCAGTAGTCACCAGAAATTATGATGGTGGATGGAGTTTGGAAAAGCAGCCAAAAAGTCACAGCCTGTGTCTGTGTGTGTGTGTGGAGGTATTCATGCAGTGTAGGAGGCTTTATTGTGCATACTGTCTCTTTAAAAGGAGTTTTGTGCAATATAATACAGTATATATGTATGTTCCAATATTGAAAACAATCACAAAGAACATACATTTTTTTCAGTGGCTTGAAAATTATTGTGTGTGAAAAGATTGGACTCACAGAAAGTTGAGAAAACAAATGATTTTAGATACTATTTTATTAGCCAAATTTGTAATACTATTGTTGTCATAAAAGACTTGCTGGGAATGAACTTCTTTTTGTTGAAATTTGTCATGATATTATGTTCAGAATTTGGCAAATATACAAATTATTGTTTGCTTGAGTTAGGGTGACCAGACGTCCCTATTTACCCAGGAAAGTCCCTATTTTGAGCTCTGTGTCCCATGTCCCAGCAAATGTTTTAGTTTTACACAAGACATGTCCCACTTGTCCCACTTTGATACCCCGCATTACTAAGTACAGAAATATAGAAACCCAGTTGTAATTTTGAAAATCTGGTCACCCTAGCCTGAGTCAAGTTTTACACTATGTGCTTGTAGACAATGTTCTCAGCAAAGAAGTGACATCTCTATGTTGGTCTTTTTTGCCTCCTCAGTTAATTTATTGTTCAATAGACATCAGCACGAATGTTAGGCAGTCATGTTTACGCTTAGGTCTAGAAATGAATGTAGGTTTATGTAATGCCACCACAAAGCATGTAAACCTAACTTTGTGTGTGTTTGTTTGAGCGAGAGAGAGAGAGAGAGAGAGAGAAAGAAAGAGACAGGTAGTAAGTCAGTAATGACCAGAGACACCAGTGCTTTGTGGGAGCAGGATCGATGAGCTGCAACAGGTGACTGCCCTCAGCCCAGACACCTCAGAGATCAGCTGGAACTTCTCTGTCTTCTGTCTCCTCCGACTCTCCCTCCTCTGATCCCAGTGCCAGCTCTGCTCCGGTGCCTGGTACTGCCTCCGCTGCCTCCCCGATACTCACACGGAAAGGCGCGCTTGTTTTCTTAACCAGGAGAGCACTTGAAGCTGAGTTTGTGCACAGCCAGGCTCACGGTTGGGCGTACAGTAAACATAGATAAGGCAGCTCTGGAGATGGTCTGTTTTAGAGACAGTCGCATGACACTGTATGTGTGTTTGTGTGTGTATGTATGTATGTATGTATGTATGTATGTATGTATGTATGCGCAGCCTCAGTCTTGTTCTCATGTTTATTTATCAGTTAGGACAGGGGTTCCTAAACTTTTCAGACCAGGACCCAGGAATTTATGACCCCCACAGCAAAATAAAATAGATGCCTGGACTAGTTTGAAGCAGGAAAACGATTAACATTGGAAATAAAATGCATTCATTTTAGTAATGCATTGTTTCATGTAACTAAACAAACACGAAGCTTCCAGTTTAAAAAATACAGCTTAAAATTCTAATTGTAAAAGTACATCTTGAAATCATCTCATGACCCCTATATTTGACCAACCTCCCACTCCCCTCCCCTCCTGAGAAGTCCCGACCCCCACTTTGGGAACCCTGGATTTGTGGTACTCAAAGTTTTGACTCCATTTTGAAACCAAGGGAAAAGCTCTCAGTCTCTTCGGATTTTGACTACACAATATTACATAACTAAAGCTATAAACAATTTAACACAACAAAGAAAATTAAATTAAATTAAAGGCGGGTAACTAACTTTTTTAGTTGTTTAGTTTAGTTAGTTTAATGAATTAGTAAACTTTGTTTTCAACTGAAAAGTATATGATAAATGTAGCACATTGTGAAAGAATTAGACCACTGTGTACTGTCTGAATTGAATAATAAAGAAATCAGGAGCCAAATGCAGCTTTCTGATTGGCTGAGCTTGGGTGGGCCTTCCTGCTTCACTTTATTGTTTGCTTATTGACTATAATTGCAATCAAAATGAATACATTTCAGTATTAACCATGTGTCAAAGGATCTCTGAGAGGAAGTTGTCATATTTAAAACATAAATCCTGTTTGGAGTGTAAAAATCAGCTATCCAACCTCTAATGTGAAATTAAATTTGATGTAGTGGTTCTATTTATCATAGTTTTTATAGCCGTTAATTAAGCAAATTATGAAGAAATTGAAAACTAAATGTTGCAAATTACACTTTCTAAGACAGAATCCCTCTACATGGAGACAATTTACACACAACTGACACAGCCATTTAACAAAAGTAAAGTGTAAGTGGACCTTTGCCCTCTTTACAATGTGATTGCTAGGTAACATTTTTGGCATTACCTTTGTCTATGTCATATTTGCTGAGCCAGACAAAAAACAAGCAGAATTTTGAATATAATCATCTTAACTTGGAAGATGAATATTCTTTATATGGCCAAATCTGTCATTCACACTTAAAAAAACAAAGAATAAAAGTGTATTCTGAAACCTAAAACACATATGTGATCAGTTTACTGTAGTTTGTGATAAGTTGCAAAAGCAGAGAATTGATAAGGTGTTAACCCGCTGTCTGAACCGTGTCAGATGTTTGTTACCCGCTCGCCAATACTCAACAATAACCTGTGACTGAACAATGTGCCAAAGGACCTGACAATCTGACAATGGCTTTGTGTGAGCTGCAGTCTCACTCCAAACACTGGATCACACCTTTTGTGGAGCGCTGGGACCTGTTTGAGTGTGAGCCGCCGTCTCCATTCTGATCCCTGACAAAAAAAAAACAACCTACTGAGGTGACACAGTACAAAGCGTTTTCCCACTTTGCCAAGCTGACAAACCTAATTACCGTGCAAGGATATCGGGGATCAGACCTAGATCAGGACTTCTTAGCACCTCGAGTGTCCCTTAGGAAAGTAGTAAACCTCTTGTTCAGGTTTCAATGAATTCACTCGATTTCAAAAACAGCCAACAAAAAAAGCCCATAAAAAATAGCTCTTTGACATCGTAGAATTTATTGTTAGAATGTCAGATTGAAGGCATGATCTATACAGTATAAGTCTTTCATTTTGTTTTTTGGAAGAACTAATCGAAACAGAAGCTCTGCAGATGTTTAAAATGATCAACAGTTACTTTGAAGCCACTATGTTTGAAGCAGAGTAAAAAATAGTTTATGGATTTTTTTACTGACAGAGAAAATATTGAACTTTTTGCTAGTATTTATTTAATTTGAAAAGGTCCAGACTAAGCATAACTAGATAAACATAAGACGTCTGTCTCTAGTTTTATACTGAACACAGTTTGTTCTATCTGTCTGACCAGAAAAGACTGACTTTTAAAAATAAAACTATTCACCTTATTCTGCCCCACCCACTTTTCTTGGCTATGCACTTCCTGTTTAGCTGTGGCTATCTTAAATTCAGAAGCTGGGTTTATTTGAACTATGATTATATTTGCTTGAGACCACACTACAAGACTGACAAGCAAAGATCTTAGCTACCTAACAGAGCTAAACAGGAAATGCACTGCCAAGAAAAGTGGGCGTGGCAGAATAACGTGAACGAGCATAACAAGCTAGCATTAGCCAGCTGTTGTTGCTACACCTTAATGCCACCATGAACTTCTGCATGGAGTTTGGAACGTAATATAATTAATCAACAGTTACCATGGAAATCAACCATGTTTGGGGTGCTAAATGTCTATGTCACCTTATTCTGCCAAGCCCACATTTCCTGGCAGCGCACTTCCTGAGAAGTGAGAAGCTGGGCAGAATAAGGTGAACAGCGATACATTACCTAAACAAAAGTAAACTGCAGGTAATTTCTAGTAAATATGTTTGTCACTCTGAGCAATTTTTATGATTGAATGCATCTTAAAATCTCCATTTATAGTTGACTTTTTTTCTGATATAGACATTGTGTCACCGTGGGAACTATGAAACAACTCTCAGTAAACGTACAGTTCTAGAAAAAATGATTAATGTTGTGATGTCAACCCAGCCAGTTAGATTTTTATTTATATACCATCAAGAACTTTTAAGACGTCTTCCAAAATTGTCCTGCGGTGACATGTATGACTGGGTTCACGTTACAGTCTAATAATGCGTCTCTTTCGGCACAGCGTGATTTGTGATCTAAAAATAACACTTTTCAGGCCTTTTACTCTGGCGAGGTGACAGCAGCTCGCCTCAGTGTACCGGTGCAACTGAATTCCACAGCATTAAGACCACATTAGTTCCTTCAGCTCTTTGAAATAAGTAGCTTTTTTCACTTGTTATCAGAGCTCAGTCGTAAGCTTCTCCCTTTATGGGCATGTTTCGCTAATCTCGCTACTGGCCTCCTCGGTTTTAAGTTGAAACAGGTGTTGCGCTCATAACGCAATCACGTATTAGTGCAGGCACCTCCATCCGTACTCCTCGTGTTTTCTTTGGAGATTCTTTCTTGGCGACCGGGCGTGACGATTTTTCACGTGAGATTGAGATGGAGAAGAAAAGTAATTAAAATGGAAGAATCAGGATTAAGTTGTATGATAATTCACCACACCGAGTCGAAAGAAAATGTATCTGTGCTGGTTTGCTTGTAAGAAAACGTGTAATTCTCTCTTACAGTGAGAGTGAAAACATAAGTGTGTGTAATCAGTCCAGAATGTGGTAAATTTGTAGATTTTCAACTTAAGTCCCATTGCAATTCTTCTGTTTTTGTAAACCAGATTATGTCATTCCAGTCCTTGATTCAGTTCAGTTTGTGAGATTAAGTGTATGTATTTGTGTGATGACATTTGATAAAGTACAGTGCAGATGAAAAAGTGATTCTGAAGAGGCAAACAGAATTGTAGAAATATTGCTTTTTCTTTTAAAGCTGAGGTACCTAATGTTTAACTAGTAATAAGTCTTTAAATCTACTTCCTAGCTTTTACAAATCCTTCAACAAATTATTATTATCCACATGCATTTCTTTTTGGCTGCAATTATGATTTAAGAAGATCTTTGTATAGACAGCAAAGTGAAACTGAAACCATCCAGGCACAGCCAATCAGAATGCAGCTCGTAGTTATGTATGAGAACTGAATACATTATTATTATTTGAGTCAGGCAGTACAAAAGTATAGTTTGTTACAAAGTGCTGCGTTAACAATATACATTTTAATGAAAGACCAGATTTAATATTTGAATTTAATAAAAGTAAGTATCCCCAGCTTTAAAAAATGTCTTGACAACCAATGATGTCAATCATACTTTAAAGAATGTAGACATAAAGTGCCTATAATAATTATTTATACATGTAAATGTTGCAAAGGATCATGGTCGATGTAGTATATAGTGGCGTACAGAGCAGTTAAAATAAATACTTATGTATGATTATAGCTCATTGTTACTTACACATGACAGGTCATCCACAAATGAGTTTGAGTAACTTACATTTTTAAAGCAGAAATTGTACTTACATTTGTTGAGCTGTTTTTACGGACAGCTTAACTTAAAACGTATGCAATTTGTGCTATAAAATTGTAGTTAATAAACATTTAACCAAGCCTTGTCGTGCAAGTTAAAATAGTAATATGATCACTTATGCACTTAAGTTGAATATGAAAATCTGACATTGTCAAGTCATATCAAGTTAATTTAACTAACCTCAAAACTTTTTACTGTTTGCCTTGAATTCTAGTAAATGGAACAAAGTCTAAACCTCAGTCATTTAAAATACTGAAGTTTACATACTTGACACAACCAAAATATATTATTACAATGCCATTATTACTGTATAACTTGTGTGACTTCCATATATATAGGCTTGCTTTTTTCAATGCAGGGAATTTGTTAAGAAAGAGTAATTTTATTGCTTTGTCCTTTTAGTTAAACAATAAGACCATGGCCAACTTTCTGATCAATTGTCTCCAATGTTTATATCACAGCTCATTATTAAACTTATTGAGTTTACTTCTGTCACACTTCAGACAGATAAATGCAAATATAAATGCAAAATCAATTCTGTCTATCAGTATAAACTATTATACTACTGCCTCAAAATGATTCAAGTTGCTCTGCTTTTGTGATTATGAAAAAGCTACTTCTATTCAAACATAATAATAAATTGCCTTCAATCCTCCACACAACTATGAACAGAACCTATAGATCCAACGCTGGGACAGTGTTTCAGTCCCCTCCGTCACCCTTCCGCTCCTGTTTTTCCACCATTTTCATGTCAAAGTACAGAGAGATTAAAGAAAGTCCGCGTCCCGTAGCAGTACAAGTGCCATCAGTCAAAGGCGGACCGTGCCAAGCTGCTCTGTCTCCTCTCTGCTCTGTATCTCCTGCGTACACATCATCCCCGGCGCTCTCTGGCCCGCGCTCCTCCACACGCACACACACTCACGCACGGTCATGATTTACCGTCCCAGGCACCGCTGTCCACATATGTGCTCAGTGTGCACGACGCCGGCCACATCAAATGCTCCCAGACATTACCCCATCCATTCTCTCCCGCTGCGAAAACAGAAGAAAGACGACATTTCAAAACTTCAGCATTGCAGAAAAGATGATCTGTAAAGTATCTGTGTAATTTGTTTTGGAGTGTTTTTGTAGCGTCTCTGGATGTTTTTGCTTTGGGAAAAGGCAGAATAAGAAGTTGTCGCTTAAAAAAAGTCCAAAGTTCTCTTAAAACAACAACATTGCAAATAGAAAATAACAAGTATGCAAGTCTTTTATTTCGGATTATTTATGTAGTGGATTTAGAACTTGGGATGTCATTCCACAATCGGAGTCACTTGTCGAAATGGACTCAATCAGACTACAGTAGTTGTTAGCTTGACTGTCATTTCATTCTTTAAACTGCTACAAATGTTCTCTGTCAGTTCTATCCTTACATCGCCACATGAGATAAATAGAACGTTTATTGATGTTTATTTTTGATGAAGTCACATGAAATCTTAGTCATAAAAATCATTTAACTCAACACTAATGTCAGTGCAGTGGCGTAGCCAGAAATTAGATTTTGGGTGTGCCTCCAAAAATGTAGGTGTGCCCAAAAAACTGACCGATATTGTAATGTATTATATAGTTTTTTTTTTTCTCCACATAAAATTCAGAATATAGCTATTCTGGCTCAATTTGTTGAATTCTTTTCTAATATAGATAGTAAACTGTGACTAGTATTGCAAAGCATTGATACAAAGTTTGAGCATTAATGGCCACTGTAGTCTGGGGGGTTTGGGGGCCCTCCCCCAAGAAAATTTTGAAAAAACAGGTGTAATTTCCTGTAATTTGGTGAGTTTTAGACTTGCTTTTGTTGATTCAGATAACCTGAAGTGAATAGTCTTATTATTAAACTGTCAGCAGGTCAGCAAGATTACATTTGGTGCCCCCTAGTGGTTGGTTTGTAAGACAATAAATAAGAGTTCCTTTACAGAGTTCAAAATATATAAATAGACTAAAGAGTATCTGAAGGCAGGAGGGTCTAAAAATCTAAAAACTAGATGTAGTTTGCTTTAATCTGGGGGAATTTTAGACCAACAAATGTGATATTTTAGTTAATTTATGTGTTATTTTGTCCCATCATACAGTACAGATCAAAGTTTGGACACACCTTCTCATTCAAAGACTGTAGATTCACACTGAAGGCATCCAAACTATGAATTAACACATGTGGTAGTACACAGCCAAAAAGTGTGAAACAACTGAAAATATGTCATATTTCTAGGTTCTTTTGCTTTGATTACTGCTTTGCACACTCTTGGCATTCTCTTGATGAGCTCCAAGAGGTCGTCACCTGAAATGCTTTTCCAACAGTCTTGAAGGAGTTCCCAGAGATGCTTAGCACGTCTTGTTGGATCCTTTTGCCTTCACACTGCGGTTCAGCTCACCCCAAACCATCTGGATTGGGTTCAGGTCTGGTGACTGTGGAGGCCAGCTCATCTGGAGCTGCACCCAGCTCCAGATGAGCTCATCACTCTCCTTCCTGATCATTCATGGTGTTTATATCTTCGGTGTGAATCTACAATGTTCATAATTATGAAAATAAAAAAGACTCTTTGAATGAGAAAGTGTGTCCAAACTTTTGGTCTGTACTGTATATTTACACTTCTCACCAAGATTCAATTGAGTTTTTGTCCATTTCTATTTTATTTTTAGTGTATTTCTCAGTGGGGCTCCAGCCCTCTGTGTCCCCCTGCTCTTTCTTCTGAGCTCCGCCCCTGCTCTCTAACTCTCTTTCCAGTGCGCACCAAACAGAAACGAGGAGCTGCATCCTCACACTCAACTTGTCGACAGTCACAGAAATACTAAGCTTTAAAGTCTGAAATTTTAGTCAGAAGAGATAACCTCATGCTTTGTGTGTTTAAAATAGGCAAAATCCACCTTCAAAGTCTAGACAAATGCGCCGTATTTCGCCGCGGTAAATTACGTGATTAAGAGACGTATGAGTTCATCTACCGTTTATGCTCGTAACTTTGTGAATATTTGTCATATTGACGTGAAATAAAGACTGGCTAACTGCTTATGAGACGTGGAACGTCTTTGTGGGGTTATCAGAGTACCCAGAGTGTTTGATTTCCCGCTATTTGCTGTTAATGATCAGACCAATGTGCAGACGTCTGTCACTCAGTGGTTGGGGCAGGCGCGCTCCTCTCATCACCGTGCGCTCTCCACACGTCCAGGCCTACGTGTGGAGAGCGCACGGGCCTGTAGTACAGCCAGTACGGCCGGGTCTGTGCTCCCTGCTGCCTCTTCACACGTCTACAGCCGCATGCCTGTAGTAGGCTACAGGCGGGTCTGTGCTCCCTGACTGCCTCTCCTTTCCCTCGTCTCACATGCGGCTGCCGTCTTGTGTGCGTAATTGGAGTTTTGGAAACTAGAGGACATCAGAAAAGAGACGAGGACTGGAGGCAACACGGACAGAAAGTAGGCTACCCCAGTGGTGACTATGCGTGTGTGAATACGGTTTTTATTAAAAAAAAAAAAAAAAAAAAAACACTGATATTTTTTGGCTGTGCCAGCCCTAGATTTGGTCGGCACTGGCACACCCTGGCACACCCGTGGCTACGCCTATGTGTCAGTGACGTGAAGTTTCTCCGCTCTGAGATGCTTGCTGAAGTTTATCAGCAGTTCAATATTGTGTTTTCACAAGCGTTGAGCTAATATTTAACTTAAAATTTGCATATTTAAAATGTAAATGATTACTATATCATGTTCTATATTGTTTGCCCTTTTAGGTGTTGCCATAGGTAAAGACCGTTATTTGTGCGCTTGCGCAGAAGTTTCTGGACTTAAATTTGGCAAAACACAACAAACAAAAACAAAAATGATCAATAGAGGTTTAAAGTATTAGAGTAATCTGTTAATCTAAAAAGATATCTAAATAAATAAATGTATATTTTTAAGTTACAAAAGGTATCTGAGCAATCCGTTTTAGAATATTTTGTGCAGATCTTTGCTCTCAGAATTTTTTTAATAGTTATGGTTGATATTTACTCTCTTTGCGTAAGTAAAGTTTATTTATAAAGCACTGGAATAAACTACAGCAGACTTTAAAACTTAGCTCTTTCTTTATTTCTCAGTTTTTAAAATCTTAATTTGGTGTATTTTGCAGGATGAATGCACATGTTTTTAACACCGTACTTCATGATTCTTTTTTTATGTTTGATGCTTTCTTGTGCTGCTGCCAAGCCAGGTCGTCATTGAAATGAGAAATTGTTCTCATTACTAGTGTATTTTACAGACAAGGTTAGAATTACAAAAAAATCATCCAAAACTATTTGTAAAATAGATCCACATCAAATAAATAAATAAATAACATTTCTAAAACCTCTATCCTTCTGCATGGACAAGCTTAGATTCTGATCTTTAAAAAATCAGAATACAAATACTCACATCTACAACTAATCAAATTCACCAAACTTCAAACAAGTCCACATGGCGCACATCTCAATCTAATCACACAGGTGTTTCCATAGTAACACAAACTTCTCAAAAGTTCTAACAGGAACAACTTTTTGCACTCTTTTTAACTCAAGTCTTTTAACTCGTGCTTTTTTGCAGTGAAAAACAAAACAAAACATAAAATAATAAAGCAGCGGCCGGCTCCATCTGGCACCATGTCTGTACTTAAGGGTTCCAAGTATGCGTCTGGGGAGGAGGTCTGCCGGGACCAGCGCGGGCGGCTTGGAAGCAGTAGAAAAGGATGTCACACTTGAAATTTATACGGTGCGGTTCAGGGAGCAGCCGCTGTAAATTGACAAGTGATGCTTGTGAGCAGCGTTAGCCGTCTGTTCCCCTCGCTCTCATCCTCAGTCTTTTTCCGCTCATCTTTTCTTTTGGGCGAGTGCAGGGCTGTTACCGCTTACATCTGTGCGTGTGCGAGAGAGAGAGAGAGAGAGAGAGCCCCCCAGCGCTATTGTTAACGGGTGAGAGATAGAAAAACAAGGAGGGGGAAAAGTGCAAGGGGAGAGAGTGACAGGAGGTAGTAACAAGCCAAAATGTGTGAAAAAAGTAGGGATTTTATTGTTTTGGGGTTTAGATTTAGATAGAGTAATGTAGCTATGATACATGCTTAGATTAAAGTCATGTTTGCATAACTTTTTTATTGGCTTGTTTCTGTTTTTTTTTTTTTGCAGACTTTTTTTTAGCCTGCAAGCCAAAAGAGTAATGCTTAAAGGTGCACTGCGTGACTTTCTGGAGGTGAAAAGTCATCTACACATTTCAGTAGAATGAGAAAATTAAAACTATACTTTGGGACTTTCTGAATAGAGATGTATACATTTTTTGCCTTATTATGAAAAAATCAGCTAAAGAACAGCTTTTGTGCAGAAACATACGTGTTTGGGCCTTCCTCTGAGTTAAATAATACACAATTTTGTGGTCATGCAAGTCGCTCAAAGTAAAAATGCAGATTTGTATTCATTTTTTAGTGTAACTAAGGCATCTAAATGACAAAAAAATGCGTTTATTAAAGTTTATTTTTGGCCAGAAATTGCGCAGTACACCTTTAAAAGAAAGGCTAAGCTAAAGCTTTAATAAACTGTGAATCAGGCATGACTTGAAGTGCATTTGATTTTTATTATTTCAAAATTTATCCATGTTGCAAAATAAATAACATTTGTATATGAATCAAGACAATTATTAGAAAAATCTAAATATATGAAAAACTGATGACATCACGGAGACAAGTAGGCTAAATTTTCAATGTTCTTGCAAAAAACACAAATAAATAAGTCTGTAAACATACATTTAACCAAATACATCTGTTATGGTGTAACTTTATTTGTAATTTATAAAATCTGTTACATTGGCGTTTTGGTTGCTAGGTGACTTTCTATATAGTAGAAAGGTCAAAGTTGGACAGCAATTACTTTTTACTTTTTTGTCAAATAATAATACAAAAAATGTCACGGATTTTATATAGGAATATGCTAAACCCAAATATATTAGAATAAAACTAAACACATTTTCGCTTTGAGGTTGGAGAGTACTTTCTGTGCTGGCCACTTAAGAACAACAGACAAAGTCAAATATCACAGAAAAAAGGCACTTTAACCAAATAAAATCCTCACATTTTCAACCCACGTCCAAACCAGCAGCCTTCATGGTGTATCTGTGCCGCGGTTTGATCGAGTCATTCTACTGGATAAATGTCGCTAATGGTAGCACTCTGTTTAATAATGCAGGATGTGCTTTCTGTGTCGCCTTCTCCTCTCCCCGAGTCCCAGAGCTGTGTGTGAGTGACAGCCACACGAGCCACCGGCCTGCTCCATTTCCTCTGTCTGCACAAGTAACAGGACACCAGCAGCATGTCAGCACGGCCTCATGTCCACGGCATGACACTGACACAGGCCAAGTGACAGGAGAGTGCACACGGAGCATTTAGAGGGCGCCTGGAAAGTGAAATGACTAAATCAAGAAACAGTATTTATAAAGAAAACATAACTGTAGCTTATATTTTCATTCAGTAAACTTTTATGAGGTCTCTGTGATGACATTGCCACACGTCCAGGAAGTAACATCAGATAACAAAAGCAGAACATGTCATAAAGGACAATCCTCTCATTAGACATTGTTTGCATAATAGGAATGCAAACTTTTAATTTATGTTCAAACATTGCTTCCATATATAAAAAAAAAAAAAAAAAAAAAAAAAAAAAAAAAAAAAAAAAAAAAAAAAAAAAAAAAAAAAAAAAAAAAAAAAAAAAAAAAAAAAAAAAAATTATATATATATAAAAAAAAACTGTTTATATTTGGTTTATTAATTCTTTGATTTCTGAGATCTTTTGCACTGTTTTTTATCAGTAATCATTCAGACTTGTGTGTCTGCATCATAGCATATCAGGCATGATTGGTGTGATTATTTCCCCTTTTTAATTTCTTTGCCACCAGTAGACCCATTTATCTGAAAGACATTTTGAGATTTTTTGGTGATTTCTATCACTGAGCAGATAATTTTTTTTGTATTACAACTAGGGATGGGACAATTTACTTAAGTCACAATTCGATTCAGTTTTCATTTTGCAGTCACGATTTTCGATTTGGTTAATTATCTATAATAACATTTGTTTTTTACTTAAAACCCCAAATAAACCATAATAACTTACATTTAAAACAAAGCCACTTTTGTTGTGCTTAAAACTTGTATTTTTATGAACTTTTGAACTGTAAACAGCGATATTTAGTGTCCAAATTTACAGATCCACCATCAGTTGTTAACACAACAAAATAGATTCAGTCAAGTTTTGTTTTCTTCAGACGTTCTTATTTGTATTATACAACTACAGAGTGTACCTGTATGTAAGTCAGTGCCTGCATGAGCAAAACTGATTGCTGCATACTTCGAATGATTTTCAAAGTTTTCAATCAATTTCCCATCCCTAATTACAACACAAAACTTTATTTAGTCAAAAATAATTTTAGTTGCATCTGTAATAACTTTAACAAATCCAGAATGTTTTGAGGTCAAAGCAAATGGAACTTTTGAAAGTGGTTTGAATTACATTTAGGCATAAGGACTAATCATTTTTGGAGAGCATAATTTGTATTTTTACTACATCAATATTTAGCTATTCCTTGTGTGATTTAGAATAGATATTTGTAGACTTTTGATTTTCTCTTTTTGTCACATTACCAACTCCATCTGACATCACTTTCAGTGGTTTCCCTCCAGTCAGATACCAAAAGTGCTGTGACTTCTCCTCTCTTTCACTTCCTCCCCCTTTCTGATGCACCTCTCCGATCTAAAACTGGAAACACGCTGTCACATCTGGGCCTCGCTCACAGACATGAGAGACAGATAATAGAAGACAAAGATGGCTGCACCGACAGGATCTCTCACTCTCTCTACCCCTCGCACGTGAAATGTCACAGCCGGGCCCCGACATCAATGCGGAGCTGAGCCGCGAGGAGGATGATGCCCCTTCAGGGTGACAGCGTGATAAGAAGCCCGTATTATAACTGTACTCACCCCCTGCCGACCCCTCCTCTCATTAACCTCAGCTCTGATTGCCCCCAGGCCTCGGTCGTGCTAATTAGCGAGGGGGAAATATGTCTACGGTGCACCCTCTCCAGTCCAAACACACACATGGATAATGACAGACAGAAAAGCTAGCGTTAACAGTAGGTGCGAGAGTGAATGAAAGGGGCTGTCTCTCCATTGTTTTTCATCTGGAGCACAATGTGTTGGCATCCGCGGGGTTAAGCCCAGCAGGTGACAGTTAGCAGCACTGTTGATCCCTTTGACACGGACAGGCTTCATCTGTGCCGCGCTCGCCTCTGGAGCGCCGGATCAAAACATAAGCAGGTGTCTCAATGTGACACCGGTAATTAGGACAGAGAGAAATACAAATGTGCGTGTTTTTAGATTTGTTTTGAAGGTGGTGTGACATATGAAAGAAATGTAGTTATGTGATGTTGTATGTAAAGTCATTGTAGCTCTGAACATCTGCTGTAATCACTTGTCACTTGTAAAGAGTCGGTATCAGAGGGAACGACCGCTAATAGTTTCTGTGGGGGAAAACAATCTAGTCATTTCAATTTCTCATTCACTGTTCAACCACAAGAGGAAACATCGACTTAAGGAAACTACTGTGTCAAATGCAGATACAAAGACATGGAATAAAGAGATCCTACAGCCGAAAATCGTAAAATATTCAACAATGCTAACAGCAGCTGCATGTACTGTATTTTAAAACCTACACATGATCAGCTTAATAATGTCACACCAACAACCTCTTTTAAGACTCAGTTTTGATTTATTCTGAATTATCCCAAATATGACGCTTTCCTGACTATATGTTTGCAATTTCTACCCTGATTCTTAACGGGAATCTATGTAGCTTTTTGAATTGGTACCAATCTTTAAAGACATCTTACAAAGACAACCTATTTGAACCCCTAAAACCTTAGCCTGGAAGATCCAAACTGACAATATAAAACATTTTCCAAGCATAGAATCTAGAACCTAGAACACAGAACCTTATGTCTTGGTGCACAATTGCTGCATAAAACATTAACTCAGATGCGAGCTATTTTAGGCCTGCATTCTTGTGAATTAACCTTATGTGACTGACCTAATACACAGGTCCATATTAACTAATTGCTGTATTGAATCCCTCTTTCACAATGACATTTCTCTGCTCCTCGGTGAATTCAAATCATTGTCAGAAGCTTTGTGAGCTGTTAAAGCACTGACATTTCTAATAGCACTTTGACATCTCCATTCAGGTCGCCTTTGTGCTCTAGGAAGCAATTTGTGAATAAAGACAAGAGCCCATTTTCTTTCTTTTTTTTCCCCCACCCATTTTTATCTTACACGTTGTTCGGGACAAGTGCGAGCAGACACAAACACGTTGAGGGACTTGTACAGCAAATAGCCATTTGTACCTGCTCCTGGCCTGGGGAGAGAACTCACGGAGAGGGACCCGGAGTACAAGAGGTGGGGGCACACGCAGGCGGACCCGAGATGGAGTATTTAAGAGCACTTGAGTGCCAGTGTGGATGTAGTCACTTCTCCCAGCGGACATCAGCGGGCCCCTGTGCTCCGTGGCATGATTTTTCACTTTAGCAAGCACCACTCTGAGCTGCTCCACTCCTCATCGCGCTCTCTCTCTCTCTCTGACTGTGTGCTTCACTGACTCCATCATAGCCTTTCATTCACTAACTATAGGACTGGCAGCGCAAACACACAATTTGACCCATTTGCCCCCCTGCTATGGCTAGTAAATAATTCCATTGTGAGGGCCATTAGCAAGTATCTCAAGGGTTAAGAGGGGAAATTCGCTGGCAGTCGGATGGGCGATTAGACAATAAGAAGATGAAATGTCTACTATTGTTTGGCTGCATGTCGTTTCAGAGGTCGCATTAGGCTTGTGGCTTATTCATATCCTTAATGTCCTTTTATTTGCCTTGGCCTTTTCTCCGGAGGCCGCATTTCTGGAGCTATGAAGGCGTACACACACTTATACCGTGCACACAAGCTTACAGTAATGATCAACAGACCCTTTTTCCATGGCTGGGTCCAGAGGAAATGTAACGTGCAATTATGTAAAGTGAGGAGGTAACAAAGAGCGCAAGGAGTCAAATTGTTTTGCTTGTCTCGCTGAAATGTGGACAGCGTCGTGAACGGAGGTTAGGCCAGACCGCAGTCGTGCTCGTGACATAACGGTGAAAGAATTGGTGTCGCTTTTTGCCAGAAACCTCGCTCCTGGTTTGGCGACAAAAAGATTGCTTTGTGTTTGTGTAATGGCTGTTCTGCTGTGGAGATTAAGCAGTCTTGTGCTTATTTCTTAATAATCTCAAATGAGTGAATAATAGTAGATAAAGGCCTATGTTGGATTCCATTTTCAAACTGTTAGTAGAAAATGGCTTGTTCAAGATTTCATTACTGATTGTAGGACTGTGTGAAGCCCCTTTTCTAGGTATATTTCATTAAATCTGGTTCTGTAGCTACTTCAAAAAGTTGGCCCAATACATGATCTCTGGATGCGCTCGATAGTTGGCCCCAATGGCATGGTCAGTCATTGTCAAACTTTTCACACCAATCTTATTTGGCTTCAAAACTTAGTCTAAACCAAAACTATCACAGGTAAACTAAAACAGTCTTACAACTTCAGTGGTAAATGAGACAGAAATGTAGCTAAAGAGCTTAGAGGAATCCAACTCATTACAAGTCTAGCTTCCATAGCGAATACAATTTATTCTTTATTTTTGTCCAGTAGATAGAACCGCCTTATGCTTTTAGGAATAGGAGCATTTGAGTTGTAATTAGCAATCAACTCACAATTCTCTACCAAGCTATTAATCACTTTTCGTGCCTCGAAGTGTCCACACAGCTGTAACTGCTCCAGTGTCACTGCACTCAGGGCGCTGTCAGAGGGCTGCTTGTACTTTTCCACGGGTATGTCAGAGGATTACTTCAAAGCGCACGAGAGCGGTGTCCGGCCCTGAACTCGGGGCCCTCACAAGGCCCCTGGCACTCTCTCCACATCTGCCTGCAAGGAACGCCACTGGCAAGCATGAGCTCTGTGTGCACCTGTGTGAATGAGAGCTTGTGTGAGCAGAGAAAACTACATGTGGGCCATAGTGCACGGCTAAATAAGTGATGTTTGCACCTTCTCATGTGACATTATGTTGTAGAAGTCCAAAATAGTTTCAAGGCTTGATCATACAGAAAACGGAGTTAAAGGTATGAGCATTTGTGTCAAAACAGTCTGAATCAAATGTTAATTTCTTGGTTACCATTCAAATACTATGTTAGCTTAAAATGGCAACTTTAAACTAAATTGTATTTGTTTTTGATTATTGACACCCACTAAACAATATTGTTTTGTAAAATTGTCTCATTGATACAAACGTGATGTTAAAACTAATATTCTTTATGTAGGCCATTTTTTAAACAAATATATTCACAACACAATTATTGGTTTAAACTTTTATGACTTCAAGCTAATTTAACATGGCTGCATTAGTATGTGTGAGGATCTAAATAGAACAAAGCTCTTTCTAACTTCTCCAGTTATTAATTATGAAATACTGCAATCAATATTTTGCACTGAAGATTTCTCCTATGCCCCAAGTAACACAAAGTGAGGCCAAAGTTAGATGTACTGTTCAGGTGCATGCAAATGGCTCCTGGGTGAGAGTTATGTGAGGTCTGAATTATTAACGCACCTAGGCACATTGGCTAAGGGGGAAGATATTTATCCCGGATCAATAAATAGTGTTTAGTAGTAGCATGGTTTCTAATTACGCCCCATCTGACCACTCTATAACCTCTTCTCCCACATTTTCGTTTTCTTCCTCGTGCTCCCTTCCCACTCTGCCTCTGTTGGGCGATTTGGCCTACACATAGGGCAACTCTGCAAGTACAATACCAATCGATAAGTTCACGTATTAGCACTCAGACGTGGAGCAGACAAGGTAGAGGCTCCGGGACCTTTGAACCTGGACACCTCTATCTATCCCTCCAGCCTTGATCAATAGCTTAAACAAAAAGACTTTAACTGCACGTCGCGCTCTTCCATTTCGTCTTTGCTAATCATTTTCTCGATGCTATCTCTCTTAGCCTGTCTGGTTTCCTTAGCCTTCCAACGGAAAGTTTATTTCCCAGAGCTCGTAAGGATTCCCTGAAGTCCGCATGGCCCAATCTCACCTCCGCGCCACAGCCAGACGCCCTGTTAAAGGCTATTACGACGGCTAATTCTCCTCTACCATCCCGACAAGACGCAGACAGGACCCCGAACATTAGCTAATCCATACTTATTGCATCTGGACACCTCTCCCAGCCTTGTAATTCATTCGGAGAGACGTATTAGCGCGACATATTAGGTTGGCAACAGGTCTGCGAGGTGAGATGCTATATGCTAAAGCTAAATTGACTTAGCTTCAGCCCTGTGGGACACTGGAGGGCACTGCTGCGAGCTGATGAGGACTTAGGCCTGGTGTCTGTATTGAGTTTCTGTGATGGCTGTTTAGGATGTAGTGCTACGGAGGTGTAAAGAGGGGGAGTGTAAAGGTGCTCCGGCTCATTGGGTTTACAGACAGGAGTCCTGCAGACCACAAGACTATAGGGATCAATAGCATTGCACAGCACGGCGAGACCAGGCTAGACACAAACATGAGGAGATTGCATTACATGTGTAAGGTTCAATAAAAGCATAACAACAAATTTGCAAATACGTTTTTTTTTCACAAGAATAGGACATAATAAAATAAGGCTAACAACTTAAAAATATCTACTGTAGTTGCATATTTAATAATTGGATTTTCATCATTTTATGAAAAAGAAATTGACAATACTAAAAAGGCTTATGGACTCTCAAAAAAATGAAGGGAAAAAAAAGCTTGAAATCTGATTGCATTTTTAATTCAGTTAATCTTGCACCTCTATACTGAATAACATGGACAAGCAAATATATATATATTTTTTCTTTATCTGCACGCAAATTGAAATAGAACACTGACTTGCTCTATTAACATACAAAAGTTGACATGCCTGAAAGATTTATCACATATAGACCTGCTTTTTTAGAATTCTTTGCTTCGACTCAACACTAATATCTATAATAAACAGATCAACAGCTTTTAGTGTATAGAAAGTTGCTACAGTCAAATTGAAAGTTTGGACTTAACTTTTTTTTCAGTCTGTCTCTAACGAAAACTAAATGACCAATTCACACTATTCACACTATTCACACGTACATCACAGTCACACCTTTAGCTTAAACAAACAGAGCCTGTTGGTTTCCTCCGTGTCACCCGGTCCAACCCCACACATTTTTGTGGCCCGCGGACCTGCTGACACGGCCACCCAGCCTGCGCGGGATTTGCTGCTAGGTCCTGGAGTTGACATTTATTAAGGGAAGTTGCACTGAGACTTAGTGGGAGATGACAGCCCTCTCGTCACGTCACTTTTCACCATTCGAAAACCTGTACGTTACACACCCCTTGTAACAATAAAAAGAACAATGAAGCTGTTAAGATCCGAATTGCTCTCTGTGGACCTAATGCAAGGAGAATGACAGCTTTCATTTCTCTGCTCAGTAGTAGGACTGGGTTTTTCCTTATAGGTTCCTTTAGGAGATTTAACTATACGTGACGTTTCAGCCAGACAGAATGAATGAATGAAGTAGAATAAATATTTGTAGGCCGCAAGGGGGGACATAGAGTTTAGTAGACCGTGAGGAACAATGAAAATCTGAAAAGAAGTGGAGTGAAATGGTGTGCGTGTGTGGAGGGCCAGATGTGCCATGGATGGATCAAACATCTGCTGGCTCAGGATGGCCTCAATGATCTCGAATGACCTGCTGGTAAAGCTTTTGGTCTTTTTACTACCTGTGCATTTAGTTTTTCTACCATTATGGACTAGGGAAATTATGTTATGATGAATATATTGGATTGGGAAATTTGATGGGCAAGTTAAACTTTTTTTGTTCTATGTTGTTGTGAATTAGGGTGAGTAGGCTAGATAAATGCTAATGCGGAGAGGCGATTGGATGAATATTGTGGGAAAAAACAGCATTCAAAAAATTCTGTTACAATATTTTAAAAATAATAATACAAATTAGACATTTTAAATATTTAACTTTTTGTGGTGGAACATGCTCATCTACATGGAGATACCCTTACTTTATCTTGATCTTGTCAAATTTTCAACAAAATGTTTTTGAGAAATATAAACCCAAGTGATGAAATAAACTTTAATACCTTGCGGCGAAACATTCTTCAGAATCTACAAGGAGACAATGATTTGGGTGGCCTAACCCACTAGAAAAGTTGCATAGTGTAACTTTAAACAAAGTGGGAACACAAAGATGATGCATTATTGCATATTTTATGTATAATGTAATGAACATTTTAGCAATTGGTGCATTAGTAAATGGAACATGCTGCAAAATCTGAAATCTATTTTTCATCCAGTTCCTGTTATTGTTCTCCATTCTCTGCGCTGTGATGGTCTAAAGCTTTTCAGCATGGATAGGTTACAGTACAGGGGAGGCAGCACCAGATGGTAATGGTGTTTATTTTTGCAGTAACTAATCACCATGCAGGAACGTATGACAGTAGACAGGCCCAGGGACTTGGACGCGCGCCCCGAGAGACCTGCGCACCACTTCCTGTAGTGCCCTCATGAACAAGCATACAATCACACAAAGAGCCACGTGCACGTAAACAAGAACATCCTCCGGGCCAATGGAGGTATGCATCAATGAGACGCTGGGGTGGATATGATCTGGCACGGGCCAGAGTGGTGAAAATTATACTCAAAGCACATCAGATTCTTTTGCATTCACGACTTGCAGAGTTTCATGCCAGCGTCCTGATTCACAAATAATTGAAACCACTGTATTTTTAACACAAAAACGTTGATTGATTAGTCAATAACTTTACATATTGCCGTCTAAGAATATTTTTGTTCTATTCACCAACAACAACAAAAAACAGTGACAGTTTAAACACTATCAGGTGCAAAAACAAGTCCTTCTTTTTCAATTCAATATTTTCCTCAATGTCGCAGTAAAATGGCCAATGGCTCAATGAGGAAGACACTAGACCCGCTATACAGTTAGACAGAGCAGGAGTGTCAATGTAAAACCAGGGCTGGAGGGGAAGGTACCAGCGAGAGAGGATCGAGTTAATGGTCTTGCATCTTCCTGGCAGCATGTCAATAATGGCTCTGATCACATTAAGTAAAGAGTCCATTAGCTTATTCTCTTTCCTCCAGCCTGGTCCACGGCGAAAGCACAGGAGGAGCTGAAAGGCGCTCCTAATGCAGTGTGTCTGCATCTTACAGACACCTTTATCTGTTCCCAAAACAAAATGACTCGGGGAGATTTGCCTTCGCTGCGATCCATTATCCTTTCAACTCTATTTTCCTTTAACACGGTGACAAAGTGTTGTGTAGATTCTTTTGATTGGCCGTGAATGCCGCATTTTACACTTCATGGTTGGTTCCTTTTTTTTTTTTTTGTTGAAGTAGAAGCCGCTTTGGAACTATTCACATTTTAGCCTATAGAGATACTGGATAATTGGGTCACATTGGACACCTCAAAATGTAATGCATTCACTGCTGCCATACATGTCCATGTAAATGGAGTAGACCAAGAATCAAAGTAATGGCTGGATCACACCAACAACCACTTACTGTCGAGCATCCTTGGGCAAGACACTTAATGTGGAGTGTGAGAAGTTACATGCACTATGAAGCTAACAAAACCTACAGTATTTTTACATCAATATACACAAAATTGCTTAGACAATCCTAAATCCTATAAGTGACTTTGCACAATGGCTTTCAAATCTATCAACTAAACACCAAAAAATAAAATAATTGGGCTTTCTGAGCAGGCTTCTTAAAGGTCAAAAATCGAATTATTATGCAACTAAAACTGGCTTACAATTAAGAAAAAAAGTATCCAATTTCCCCTGAAATACGTAATAATGACATGAGGAATGGCAGTAAAATCAAGTAACATTCGCATCATACAATTAGATTTTTAAAAAGTGGAAAAAGTACAAATTGGGATTACTTTATAAACAATTTTTGAGTTTACTTCATGCAACGACTGTTGTGAACATTGGGGTCAGTTATTAATGGTACACTAACCACAGTTTGAGAAGCACCGACTTAACATAATATTAACATAAAATGGACTATAGGCAAATTGTGACCATATGCTAATGCACCCGTTTGGCACCAGGCCCTTGCCAAAACAGTAATGAAGACAAAGGAGATGTGCGATTTGAAGGTTTGTCTGACCCCCTTTTACACAGCACTACCAACACACACAAAAGACACACAGCCGGTTCCTCCTGCACCGCCTCACTGCTCTGCATCGGCCCTGGAGGGAGCAGAGCGGCCCCTACATCTGTCCACCAGGCCTCCGCACCACAGACCTGCCGTATCCACACCAGGCATATCACACCGATCATCCTCAATTAATGTGAACCTTCTTCTCCGAGGCGTCCCCCCTGGCTGCGTACTAGGTCTGCTGAGTTTTACGCATTGACCACAAACTACGCTTTCCTTAGCACAGCTGGTTAAGGCAATCCGGTGTCATTGCGCATGCTTTGTGAAAGGAGACAGCGAATCGATACATCAGGCAGACGCTGTTCACGTGTTAGTGCTGTTGATACTGTTTGTCAAAAAAAAAAAAATTGAACAGGGTAGATTTGCTCCGCGGCGCAACAGGGCCTGAAATGGTTTCCATGTGCTGCCCCATCTGCACCTCTGCTGGGCGGTGGCCAAAGCTATGTCCTCTTCACTTTTAAAAGATGCAGAGGGACAGCTGTAAAATGAAAAAAGGTGCTGATGCTGGAGGGTCATGCGGTTCAAATAAAGGGGGGTGACAGGGCCTTTTAAAAATGACAGGTTTTTGAAAAAGATTATAAACAAACTTGAGTAAAGTTTGAGTGGAAAATGGTGTGCCAGTGTTTTAGGCTTATCTTGCATTACGGATTTTTATCTTATGAGATCTTGTTGCTAACATGCACTATTTCCCAATATGATCTGCATGAAATCAGTTTATAAGTTATTCAAGTTTTTCAGTTAAGATCAACTGTCTTTTC
This sequence comes from Mugilogobius chulae, assembly GCA_038363315.1. Taxonomy (NCBI): domain Eukaryota; kingdom Metazoa; phylum Chordata; class Actinopteri; order Gobiiformes; family Gobiidae; genus Mugilogobius; species Mugilogobius chulae. The sequence continues at coordinate 40,646,266 of CM076398.1, read as the reverse complement.
CCATTAGAAGTTTTGGGAAAGCCATAGAAAAACAGTTTGATAGAACCATTATGGCACCACCTGCACTGCCCTGCAAGTTAACCAAAAATTATACCTGTGAATTTTTAACTAAATGAATGAGGAAAATAAAAATGGACTAAAATCTAATATATCAGTATGCATAAACTTAGTATGCAAAGTTAACTTTTTAAATATACACCTTTTAACAATGTTTAGCCACTTTATTTTTTACTTTTGAATGAATTAATAAAGGGTATGCAAAAAAATATTAATTACATTGCCAGATTTTTTATGCGCTCAAATATACAGAGGTTCCACATTGCTTTACAAAGACTAGTATGCCAGCTATGCATTCAAAAGTACAGTATAGATTCGCATAAGTTAGGTCACATTCAAAAGTAACCTTCTTCTTTGACGCGCAGACCCTGAATGTAGAATTTCCAAAGATCAGAGAGCAAATTTCAGCCTCTATGATGCTTACAAATGTCCTCCACCCACGTCTGGACAGGAGCTACTGATTTCCCTGTGGTCCATCACAGGGGAAGCAGCAGTTCTGGTTGTTCACACATGACCTTTGCCCTGCCACTGCAAAGCCAATGGGGGTGCAGCTGGTGCCTTGGGAGCTCTTGCCCTCTGATGTGATGCTCCAGGCGTTGGGCTTTGCCTCAACCCCATCCCCCATGGCACCTCTCGCCACTAGATCTCCTGCATTATTCATGAAACCAGGCCAGGGTGCGATGGAAAACAGAATATGGAAAAGATGGTGCCAAAGGTTCAAGACCTTTCTCAGATCACAAGGAACTTCTGCTTAACCTCCCTTGAAGTGGCAAACATAGGGATACAGGCTTTTCTGAGGAATGGGATCTGAAAGCAGGGCCAAAGATCAATGGGGAATCCTCTGAGGCTTGGTAGAGATCGCATTCGCACCAAGGTGATTGGGCGATCAATGCGGTTCCCAGGGTTGGATCTGCCATTGTGAGTAGTGTTGTTCCCTCTGCAAATGATACAGTCTCGGCTACGTATATGTAAATGCGCCACTCAGGGGTCATCCCACACAGGCAGCGCACGGTAAACCACGTCATTCTGGACGTTAACATGATGTAGTGTGATGCGTTCTGTGACAAAGTCTGGATGAGGGTCTAAAGGCCAGGTCAGAGGTGGCAAACATTTGTCTTTTGTAGCATTGTGCGTGGCATTGCATATCACGTTGCAGGTTTCAAACACAGCGCATTGCCTGAATATGATAGGTGATGATTACAGAACAGAGCATTTGTACATGTTATACAGCTAATCCCTAATGCACACGAAGCGACCTCCTCAGCTACACCGGCAGGCTTTTAATAGAGCTTTACGCATAACCTGCTAATTGCATAATTACCTGATTTGTTTTAACTGACAGTAGTGCCCTGGCCCGTGACAAGGCCATCATTTGCTCATCCTCATTGTCAGCAATTTGCAATGTAGATGCCCGGCTCCACGCCCACAGCAGCGCGCCCAGCAGCACAGTATTAGAGACGCGATGAATTAAGAATGTGCTGCGATGCCAGTGTGATGTATAAACACTGCCATTGCTACGAAGGCAGGCAGATAAAACAAACTAACAGCAGCCAGCCGTCCACCAGATAAAGTGGGTACCCCCTTGTCTCTGCGCTGTAATTATTGGCTAATCGTCATTAACCTGGCAAAGTGAGGTTTCGCCGGATTGTTTAAAGGACTCTTAAATGCATAATGACAGACTAATATGTCATAGCAATGGGGGAGACGGGGGGAGGGGTGGATTAATGAGATTTTATTGAAAGGAGTGTACAAGAAGAGGTGGGGCCGCCTGGAAAATATAAGCCAGAGAGGGCCACATTAAGCTAATTGGAGGATGAGTGCCTACTTGTAAAAGTGCTTCTAATGGCATATTTGTTTCTCTCTCACGATCACGGGGGCTAATGCAGGGAGTGGACTGGGGATAGACATACCGTGACCGTCTTGTCTGAAAATGTGTGTCAACATGCAGACATTAATTCATTTCACTACATTATTGATCTGACTTACAGGTTTTATACAAACAGTTTTGCGTGAGATTGGTTGTAGCAGATATGGTGAACTGGAAGGCTGTTTTAAATAGTATGACTCAAAAACATGCATAATTATTCTTGCGTATTGACCCCATTTCTCTATCTAAAATTCAATTCAATAGTAAATAAGAGTTGAAGGCAGTTCACAACCTTTCTGGGGAGCTCTTTTGAACTTTTGACTACAAGCCATGCCAAATCAGCTTTGTTATATTTTTCATTTAACCTTTATTTTCGAAGCAGAAGTAAAATAGTGGCCATTCATTTAGCCTTTAAACCATTTTTTTTTACATCACTTTTTAGCCGTTTTGAAGATCTCCTTGAGGAAATTGATCAACAAGACTCACATGTAACACATTTTGACTGCTCTATTTTTTATTTTTGAGTTCAACTGAAATGTTTTTCGATTCACTTTCTAATTTGCTTTTATTTTTTGTTTCAATTAAATCAAATGGAAGTACTAATGCCCAGATGGCTCTGCAGTATGAAATAATAGTGGCCAGGCTAGAATTGAAAGTCATACCTCCGGGCTAAACTCCACAGCGCACACAGAATGAAAGTGTAAAATGTTTTTTAATGTATATTTAACAACAAATACCCCAGTGACTATTGATGTTTGGTCTCAGAAGAGTCTATTTCTCCAGTATATCTGAGGGCATGATATGAAACCACTCACACTTTTATTCTGTGTTTTTCTGCGGCTCATCCTCTGCCTGTCCTTTCTCTCTTTCTTTTTCCTTCCTTCTCTCTCTCTCTCTTTAAACATTTATCTTGTGTTTTCTCCTTACAGGCCCTTTGTGCTTTGTAATGTTGGTTTTTACTGCTTTTTACTCACTAGAGCTGCCATTTATCTTTTATACATGCCGACAGCGAGGCGCACATCTCATGTTAACATTTCATTGCCACTAATTGTCACTCCTTGTTGTATTTTCTATTGTCACTTGCAGGTCATCCCACTGGATCAAGCACAGCATATATTAAGGTTTTCTTGTGCACATCTAATGAACCAAAGCAAAGCCACATTTGATAATCTACAATGTGATTAAACACATAATTTTTTATTTATTAATTATCACCAATTTACAATGTTTGTCATGACATTGTCTCCATACACCGGGGGTGTTTGAGTGCCCATAGACGTGGAACAAAGGAAATGAATGCAGAAAGGTGTCATTAATGCTTGTCATTAATGATTTTATTATGTCTGCTAGCCATTCTGTGTCTGCTTTACACTCTTTGTAAACATCCTCGAGCTCTGTTTGTGAACACAGGGACTCCCAAGATAAGTTCATGAGAATGAAAAAGCACTCATGTCACAGATCTATATTTCAGTGTTGAGAGTGAGCACCTGCAGTGTAGCTGCATCTCATTTCTCTATCACTGTTTCAGATTATCCACTAAGTCTTTATTCAATGAATAAACAGGAAGTGGTGGTTGGAAAAGAGGGACACAGTGTAGTTAAGCTTTGGACGAACCTCTGTGAGCTGCCTGTCGCTCCAGGGGCCTCTGAATTTCATAAGCTGAAAAGCTTGCCCTTACAAACTAACCCCTGCTCTATGTTCTCTTTTGACCACACTGATTATGCACAATCAATAATGTTTGGTATTTTTGTCTTCTCTTGTCTCTTCTGGGGTCTTTAGGATGCTGCAGGCAAGGTCCTGGACCGCTGGACCATCATGTCTCGGGAAGAGGAGATCATCACCCTGCAGCAGTTCCTTCGCTTTGGTGAGACCAAGTCCATTGTTGAACTGATGGCCATCCAGGAGAAGGAAGGTCAGGCAGTCACTGTTCCCTCCTCCAAGACCGACTCCGGCATTAGGACATTTATTGAGAGCAACAACAGAACCCGCAGCCCTGGGCTCCTGACACATATGGAAAACAGTAGCCCTTCCAGCATCCATCATTTTGAAAACATCCCCAATAGCCTTGCCTTCCTTCTGCCCTTTCAGTACATCAACCCAGTGTCTGCACCCATGCTCGGCTTACCCCCCAACGGCCTGCCAATGGAACAGTCTGCTCTCCGGCTGAGAGAACCAACCCTCCCAAACCAGGGTGAGCAGGTGGAGACGAGTGAATCTGAAGTGTCCTTGTCTCCTTTTCGCACAGGCCAGAGTCCGAGTCGAGGAGGTCTCGGACCTTTAAACAATATAGAACCCAAGACAGAACCTAGTAACAGAGCATCACCCATCTCCCCCACCCCCTCCCAGCAGTCACAGATACAGTCACGATCAACCCCACAACCCCAACCAGGACAACCACAGTCCCAATGTCAGACACAGCAGCCTAGCAGCCTGACCGACCCACAAGTACATCATCACTTTGCCAAGGAAGAACAGAATAAAAGCATGACACATCCTTCCTTCTCCTCTAAAATGCATCGCATGCGCCGTATGGGGTCCACCTCACGGAAAGGTCGTGTTTGTTGCAACTCTTGTGGAAAAACTTTTTATGACAAAGGCACTCTTAAAATACACTACAATGCTGTACACTTGAAGATTAAACACCGTTGCACTATTGAAGGTTGCAACATGGTGTTTAGCTCACTCCGTAGTCGTAATCGTCACAGTGCCAATCCTAATCCACGGTTACACATGCCAATGTTACGTAACAATCGTGATAAAGACCTTATCCGTGCCACTGGTAACTCTGGTACACCTGTTATCTCAAGCACCAAAAATGGAGGCTTTACTCTGACCAGCCCAGGAAGACCTCCTCTTGGCTTCACTACACCCCCAGTAGACCCCCTGCTCCAGTCTCCTCTTCAAAGTCCACTGGTGTTTCCCTCACTGAAGTCAGTGCAGCCAGTTCAGCCTGTGCCACCATTCTATCGCACACTACTGTCTCCTGCAGATCTAGTGAGCCCTCCTGTGTCGCTGCCCACCAGCCCCATCCTGCCCACCACCACCAACAGCACCACCCTGATGGACCAGCAGCAGCAGCTCCTGGCAGCAGCGGCTGCAGCTTCACACAACAACATTCATGTTTCAGAAGCCGGGCCCATGTCTCACCGCTTACCCACACCCAGTGCCAACCATGAGGGTACAATGGGCAACAGTGACCCCACGCCCAAAAAGAAGCCCAGAAAGTCTAGTATGCCAGTGAAGATTGAGAAGGAAATCATTGATGTGGCAGATGACTTTGAGGACAAAGATGAGGAAGATGATCACATCCATAACCACCATCACCACCAGTCCTCTCTCCTCCATAGTAGTCTGAAGATGAATGGAAACTGTAATAACAGCAGCAGTACAGGGAACCACAGTGGGGGCAGTGGGCAGCAGTCTCCCTCTCAGGACGAGATGAGCCCAGGGTTGGCTCTAAGGGGAATAATGAGGAATGAAGACGAATGTCGGGACGGGGCAGGTAGTGACAGCAGAGGAGATCTCAGGAGTACAGGCGACCTGCGCTGTATGGACAGCTTCACATCAGAGGACCAGGACCATGAGCGAGACTTTGAAAATGAATCTGAAAACTCAGATTCCAAAATGTTCTACCGAGATGAAATGATGGATGTGGATGATCAGCACAAACAGCATCGATTGGGGAGGGGTTTGGACAAAGACATGGATGATGAGGTTGGAGAAGATGGACAGTTAAAACAAAATGGAGGTAAAGGCCATTCATCTCCATCCCCACATCAGCCTCCTATTAAGATCAAAGAGGAGCTGAGCGACCCTACCTATGACATGTTCTGTATGGGACAGTATGGCCTGTACAACGGAGGCATGGCAGCTGCTGCTGCAGCGGCTGCCAGTATGGCCGCTCTGCACGAGAGCTTCATTAACTCTATGGGCTATGGTGCCAGCCCACCCAAGTTCCCCACTTCTCAGTCACCAGATGGAGACCCATGTTCGAGCCCAGACCCGAAGATCTGTTATGTGTGTAAGAAAAGCTTCAAGAGCTCCTATAGCATGAAGCTGCACTACAAGAACGTTCACCTCAAAGAGATGCATGTGTGCACTGTGGCTGGCTGTAATGCTGCTTTCCCCTCTCGACGGAGCCGAGACAGGTTAGTGTTACAGATAGAACTCACAAAATAAGTGTTTACTTTTTAGGAGAGATTTAGTTTAATGGCATATATGTGTTATAGGAGTAAAATATTTGCAATAACTATTTTTAAAGTGAGAAGAAAGTTTAGAAATATATCACCGAATTGTCTGTACTTGTTCATCAAAATGCACAAAGACAGGCTCAGGGACATCTGCTGTGTCAAGTCAAAGTTGAGGAGTAGGTGTGAGAGGAGAACTTCTCATATTTGCACCCTCCATCTGCACAGGGCTGTGTACCTGCCCTCTCTGCATCACCCTGTCACTGCCAGGTGAAGCTGCATACATTAACAGTGGTTTGTCAAACCGCTGCATGTTTTAGCGCATCAGGAGGTGAGGCCAGCAGTGATCACCTGGGCTTGTTAGCACATATCAAATCCACACTCTTGCATTATTGCACAGCCACTTAACACCACTAATGTCTTGGGCTTGAGCTTACTGTAGTTAAGGAGACCAAAAAGTAGCAATTAAATTTAACTGTCATAAAGCACAAATTCACTTCATTCTGAAAAAAAAAAAAAAAATCTATATATAAAATAATAATAATTTTTTTTTTTTGTTGAATTACGAAATAACATAAAATTGCACTATATGTAAGTAATTATATTTTGCATAAAGCATTAACAAACTCCAGAGAGGTAAACCACTGCATATTTATTTTGTAAGGTGGACGACTCACAGCGAAAAGGCCCACACTAGTAATCATGCAGTTATTAGCCTCGTTAATCACATTTTAAGAAGGGGACAGCATTTCCTTATTTATCTCATCTTTATCACAGTTCATTCGTTAACCTAGCTTTAACCTGCTCCCTGTGTGTCACCGCGGCAGCCCGAGCTCCTCCCTCACTCCCTCGGCGGTCCCCGGCAGTCCCAGCCCGGGCCACTCTAAATGCAGAGAGTGAAGGTTAATTATGTCAGAGAGTCTTTGGGCTCCTCTGTGCGGCTCCTGGGGTCCCCGCGCAGCATGGGGGCCCCAGATTCACCGCGCTCTGCACAATCGGCTGCCTCTGTCTTCTAAACAAAGGGCACTGTGCTTCTGGAGACAATGTGTGAGCAAAAGGCACATGCTGGTTAAAGACAAAAGCGCTGTTTGATCTGTGCATATTTACACAAGGATCAACTGGATAATTAAAACAAAGCAGTTTTCATGTTAGTTTTCATGTCAGCTTTCATTATTCACTTTCAACTAATGCTGACTAATTTTTTCAGTAGTTTGATTTTCAATCTTAAAATTAAATACATAAATAACATCTATGCTATAAATTGTCAAAACATGGCATTGAACACAGTAATTACACATTTGGTGGCACTTTCTAATATTACACCTAAATTAGCTTTAACAAAGTTTGAACACACTCTGAATTCATAATGAACACATTGTTTTAAGACTGATTCTGTAACTACTTAATTAAAAGGTTGAGATAATCATTACTTACTAAGCCTATTTCATTCTTAATAACTATTGGTTCAGTATGAAGTACGTTTATGTTAACATTTTATTAAGGAGAATAAAAAGGAAACATCAAATTTGACAATGTTCTTCCAAATGTATATTTTGTTATACACAGAATAATTGATTGTGCATAGACTATACATTAGCGTTACCAATGAGACACAAACAAGTCTCTTTCTCTGCTGCAGTATTATCCTTATTTATTAAGTCTTTACCATGTTTTCATAGATATCCACCACTGCCTGATTCATTCTTGACAATTGCTAATAACTTACAAAAATGTTGATTCAAGCGGATAAACAACTTGTCAATAAATAAATAATCAGACAAGCCCTAAAATAACAATAACTACATTTTCAGTTCTTTATCACAACACCCATTACACGGCAATAGAACAGTAATGCACAAAAGCCATTACTGCCGTCAGATGGTGAGCAGGATTAAGCCAAGGCAGAGCAGTGACAGAGTTTGATGGATGTTTCTCAGACTCGTGTCCTCCTACTTAAACCCAAAAGCTCCTAACACACCAGAATGACAGGAAAGACAAAGAACCGCGGTGCCACTTTAATACCACTCAGGCCTGCTTCTCATTTACACATTATCAGCATCATTTAGATACACTCACACACAAACAGACAGGGCAAGGGCCATCGCACGCACCTAAAGATGATTAACGCCAGTTGGGACAGTTGCCTCCTCTGCACAGTCAAAAATGGGCCCCCGTGAGACCCTCCCCCTCCCCCGCCTTTTTGGGGTGAAGATGAGACTGTCAAATTGCTTTGCCAGGAACATTACTAGCCAACAGGGAGGCGTAGCGGCAGAGAAATGAGGGCAAATCAGGACTTTGGAGAAAAGGATGAGCCGTATAGACACAATGAACTGTTCTAGTGAGTTTGTTTTCTTAGCTAACGATCTTTTAGCCAAGTGTTTAGGAATATTTGTGATAATAAAACTGAGATAGCCATGGTTAACTTAGAGCTTATTAGCAGTGTGAAGGTGTTGTTATATGAAGACATGTTGCAAAGGACCTGCCTACCTGAGCATCTTCAACAGCATTCAACAAACGAGCAAATGAGTGGCCCCTTTAACAAACAAAACTTATCTGTAACTGCCCTCAACACAATCAGAATCTACAGGCACTAAAGTCAAAGTCACTGCTACTGTTTAGCCATAAGTTCACACTATATGGACACAACTGTACTATCAAAAGATAAAAAAGGGAATTTACAATGTCTTTTTGATCAAAGCTCCACTATAGAAGTAGTATATTTTCTCTTTTACACAAGGAGCAGCACATATACACACACTCAGTGACAACCACAGCCAATCGATTTGCCATGCTCTCTTCTCAATGCTGACGATGCTCTCGTGGACGGGCTCCTGGTTGCCTGCTTCACAGAAAAGGGTCCCTGATATAAATGTATTTTTACCTCTTGCAGGACATTGTCGGATAGGGAAGTAAATAATTAAAGGAAAGGGACCCTTTTTGACTGCATCAACCCTGCCACTGCTGGTAAGCTCTACTATCCATTGTGCCTCATGTTTGCCCATCCTCCTCAGGATGACCCTTTTCTGTTCTGTTGTTGAGTTTTGGTTTTGCTTGAACACATGTGCCCTCCCTGCATGGAAACCCCTCACATTAAAGGAGTGTTTGCATATTTGCATTTGCATTAAAGTGAGTGGGCCGTGTGCATTCACTGGCTGTAGTGGCTTAAGTTTCTTTTCTGTTTGATGTAAGACTATTATGATAAGATACATATAATAAAAGTTTAATTTTGCTTTGCATCTTTTAGCATGAATGTTCCTGGTAATGCTGTAGTGAAGAGTTAATTTGCAAAAATAAAAATCACAATTTTGTTCTTATTTTCTACAGTTATTATCAATGAAAAATTTTGAAGGGATTTTATTTTAAGTGATAAAATTATATATGAAAAATGCTATGCAAAAAGTCCAAGGATAAGCAACATCACTTATTTGTTTTTGCAAATAAAGTCTTAAAAGTTAAATTAGACAAATTTAGTCAAGTAAGTTTTATTTCAATAAAGTGTCCACTGTTTTAAAGCAAAACTAAGTAAAAAGTCTTTGCAAGTCACCGTGATGGTTACATATGTTTTATGTGGCATTTGAAGGACATGTCAACTCTCAGTTGCCTCTTGCTTCAAATACAGCACCTGCAACTTATCCATCTCACCCCCTACCTGACCCAAATTACACCTCTGAGAAACTCTGGCTCTTTGAATTTTTTTTTTTATTATTATTATTTAGCAGTGTAAAATGTGCTAACATGTTATTGCTGCCTTATTCCAATCCTAAATCGATGCAAAAATGATAAATTAGGTAAATAATAAGTTTTGATTCAGTAGGCTAGTTTAATTACACAAGAGAGCTGTAGGGGGAGCACTATCACTGAAGTTGCTTAGTTCTACTTTAAACACTATCAGTCTATAATGCACTTTGGTTTGGTTTGTGTTGAGGTTTTATAATATTATATTCCTAAACATATTTGTCAGAATATGAAACCTAGTGTTATAAATTCTAGCTAGCTATTTAAAGAATAATAACAAAAACAATACTGACAAAAAATAGGCTATAATGGACAAAATAAACACTGCAACTATCTTAATTACCAGTACATTTTCACTTACTTACTTTACCTGCTGCTGTAGTGGTGCAGTACAGTGCACAGGGAAAGTGCCCGTTCTGATTACATGCAGAGCCACACATAAAGACAAGTTCATTGAGGTGGCGGATTAAGCAGCCTCCAATAGGGATCCAATACGATAATGCTGTCAGGGCCTGGTGCTAATATGCTATCCAGTTCCCCTCGATTATCACATTACCACAAGTCCAATCAATTGATAAACTCCCATTCAATATGCTGGAGTATTTAATTGAATCAGACTCTATTGGATTTGAGGCTTGTGCAGTGCAGACATGCTGACAGCAGTAAACAGGGGTCCAGTGCTCTGTGTCATGATACTGCACTTATCTGTGTACATGCTGCCCACTGTTGTGTAATAACAGAATGGAAATACTTTTTTTTTTAAACTGATGCACTAAAATATCATAATTATGTATTTAGGCAAAACGGTAGAATATATTAAATTAATTTCTTAGATTTCTTAGATTATTAGTTTAGGTTTTAAATAATGTTCTATGAGCACAGTATCCACTAATTTTCATGGATAGATTTGGTGATTTGGTGTAATTTTTTGTTAATATGTTAATTTTTGTTTCTAGGTGAGTGTTTAAAAGCAGTCTACCAAAACGTTTCAATCAAAACTGTACTATATACTTTTTAAATAAAAGCGGCTCACTATTGCAAATATCTTATTTGAAAAGCTACTTAGTGCACGTTTAAAAGTCATAATGAATGTTCCAGTTGGACACAAATAAAAACAGTTAAATAACTTCAGTATTGGTAGAAAAAAGTTTAAACATAGAAACAGACAGTGTTGAAACTAACACTATTCTGAAGTTTCAATCTGATTAACTAGACTAAAAACCTTAAACAGTATACTGTTCTGACTTATGTTGGGTTTCCCTGATTACCAAGTTCAAATTCTTCTTAAATATGAGTTGATCTTTCTCACAATTTAAGCAAAATATTGTAAACAGAAGGGAGATTATACCTTAAAACCAATTCTGAGTCTAGTTTCTTTCATTTGAGTTCAATTCAATTTCAAAAACATTGTTTGAAACCTTTTCATTGACCATTCTTGAGCAAATGAGGTATTGCACCATCTCTGTGTCATCATCCAGACCAGATTCTGTCATAATTTCTTAAGAGTAGAATTGTAATGTTTTATTTTCTTTCTGCAGGCACAGCTCCAACATCAACCTGCACCGCAAACTGCTGACCAAAGAGCTGGACGACATAGTCCTGGACCCCCACCTCACGCCTTTGCCCAAAGACCTGCGAGTCGGGTTACTGGCCAAGATCTACGCGGGCCACCACCACTACATGGGCCTGGATCCTATGCTGGGGATGGCTGTTGGAGGTCCCCATTCCCCCATCAACAACGGCTACCCACACTTTCCCAGTCTCCATCAGACCCATCACCACCACCTCAACGGCTTCTCCAGAGCTCCGCCGGACGACTACATGGTGCTGGACCTGAGCACCACCTCCAGCATTCACTCCAGCAGCAGTATCCACTCCTCCCACGGGTCGGATGAGGGCAGCGACGAGGGTATCCTGTTGGACGACCTGGACGATGAGGAAGGGGAGGAGGAGGGTGAGGAGGTGGAGGAGGAGGTGAACAGCGAGGGGGAGAACGTGGAGAGGCGTGCCCAGAGAGACAATGGAGAAATGGGGGGAGAAGGACGAGACGGTGAGGGGATGGGACAGTTTGTGCATCATTCATCCACCGGAGACGGTAACGGTGGTATCCTTTGCAATATCTGCCATAAAATGTACAGCAACAAAGGGACTCTGCGTGTGCACTACAAGACTGTGCACCTACGAGAGATGCACAAGTGTAAAGTCCCTGGGTGTAACATGGTTTTCAGTTCTGTACGCAGCCGAAACCGACACTCGCAGAACCCAAACCTCCACAAAAACATGCCCTTCTCCATCATAGACTGAAAATGACTTCTTCTTTACTTTCCTCATCCTCCCTCTTCCTTCCGAGGTTGCCACAAACTCCAAGCTGGATGCCTCTGCCTATCCAGTGAAGATTTCTAATATGTCTGTATGTACAAATCATTGACATTCAATGCAGTCTATCATTGTGACGATGACTCTATTGAGGATGGAGTTCCGACGGACTCCAGAAATTTTTGTTTTCGTTCGGAAATATATTTTCTTTCAAGACCGTTTGTTTATTTTCGTCTGTCAAAGAATCTACTCTTATTTGTGACTTTGCCTGCCGAAAAGATCGTACTGAAAAAAAGAAACTTCTTGTCGTATTTGTGTAAGAACTTTTAAATGAATCCCTTACAAAAGCATGACAGTTCATTTGTAAATAATGTCCCGAAATGAGGCTTTTGGTGTACAAGAGTTGTGTTGATGGTCGTTTGTTTCTGTTTCTTCTTTACTTTTTTATGTTACAGTCCAGTACAATACTTCCAGCTTTAGGCAAGAAAGAGGTAGCAACTTATTAGCTTTGCGCTCATTTATGTTAGCTTCGATGACACTAGGAATAAAAAAAATATCATGTGAATTGTTTTATCTACTTGATAGATCGTCAGAGGTTGCCGGCATGCTTTTCTAGGCTCCTTCGCTGTTTTCATTCTCTGTGTTTTGATTTGATTTTTGTCAGTTTATGTTAACAAGCTTTAGTATTGTTTTTTGCACTTTGCATTTATAAGGGGATGTGTAATAATATTAAAATGAGGACTTTTGCAATGGTGACTTTAAGTGTTAAGTGGGCTCACTGATGGCTCCAGTGCCAAGACATAAGATCGTATTTACCCTAATATATATATTAAAAATGACAAGTCCTTTGATTGTTTCTTTATATTTTTGCAAATTATCTACTACTGCCCCATAATTTCAAAAGCATAAAGTCATCAATGACCCACATATTTATAAAAAATTGTTTTCGTGAAAATAAATAATCGCTTGTGACCAAATGTGAGAGAACTTCAATTAGGCCCCATTGCACTTAAGTCTTACAAAGTATTGCTGTGATATTTAAATTTAATAAGTGTTGGCTACTATTGCAAACTTAATGGTTGTCTTACGGTACAAATATTTGCAAAAAAAAAAAACGTGCAAAAGTAGCCAAGGGATTGGGTATTTATTGATGGGTAGCGTATCTTAAAAGCTTTGTCCAGGCGTTTATTTTGTAAAAAGACAAAAGAACATTCATCTTGGTTTCTATTGTTAGCAACGTGTTACTCTACAACTCGACTGGTGCTACGCAGGAAGGCAGTTTCTAAGGCTGTACAGTATTCGCCTCACATCCATAAAAGTGTTCTATTAGGCATTTCACAATATAGACACGACCTATTCTGCCGAAATACTTCATGTCTTTTTTAAGCCTCCCCCGTATGACACATGCAGTTGGTTCGTCTCCTCTTTCAGATAAAGCGCAGCAGGCAGAGCGGTGAGCCTGATGGAAGGGGCTGCGGAGGTGGATGGGCTGACTAGGGAGGAAAGAATGACAGCAACAATCATTAAAAAATGTGCTGCTTCTCCGTTACCTGGAGGCGTCCCTACCATCCGGGCGTCTTCTGTCTAATAACTCACTTGTCACTTGGCTACACCGCGAGACGCCAAGGTTGCTGACAGAACGGTGACACTGACAAGCGAACAGAGAGAAAGAGAGAAAGAAAGAGGGGCGCATGCTCTTCAACAATTCAATTTGACTCCTTCGATTCATCTACTCACATCCAGTGTGCGCACCTATTCAGGGTCACTGGTAATTTACTAGCGTTTCCCAGCAGCTCCTTCTATTTCTCTCTTTGTCTGTCAGAGCACGGCCATTTAACAGCCCGCCTTACCCATTTCTCCCAGCCGCCACTCACTTACCACCTCCACACCCCACAGCGCAGGTTCTACTGGGACACGGGCTAATAGTGTATGCTTAAGTTCACCGGACGGCCATGGCATAGGGAAAAAGGGATGGGTAATTGCCTGTTTATCCCAAGTGAAGAGAAAATTGAGTACAGGAACCCTCGCCTGTTCCCAAGAGTAGCTTCAGTGAGGCGCGCGCTGTCTCGTTCACTCATTCAATCCCCCCCTGGCCCTCGCTCGGTAGAAAGAGGAAAAAAAGTGCTACTCTGGGAACCCCCGCTGACAGCTGTCTTTCCAATGTGCCATGACAGAAATGCGCACACGCTTTCGGACACGCGAACACTGCTGCGCGTGATACGGAAAGGCCGTGTGGTGACAGGGAGAAGATGACTTGTTAACCTGTAGTGTGAGAAGATGGAAGGAAATAGAAAGGAAATGCATTCTATGTCTACTGCCTGATTTATAGAAAAGTATTGCAGAGAAATGCATACCACTTGTGTTAGAAAATGCAAACATTTACATCAAATTGCTGTCGTTGTATTCAAAATTAACATACTAAATTGCAGATATTGCAAAGCATGACATATTCTAGTACAATCTGCAACTGAGGAAAAGATTTAATTACTGAACTTTGAAGATTGAGACTTGGTCCACACTCAGAGGACAGTCCAGCTTTGCCATTAAGATAGGCAGCATCAGAGCAATGGGGCAGAGGGCTTGGCTTTGGAGGACTGTCTGATCTGAAGCCTCGAGGTACTCATTTAACGAACTGATGGAGAGAAAGACAGACAGAGAGAGATTCATCAGATGCTCTCCTTGATTGCCCCACACGCCACATACACACACACCACACTCCCCCCTATCTCGCTCCTCAGAGAAATGCGTTGCGCTAAGAGTCATCCCCCTTACAGTGGGCCCAGGTGCTGCCCAGTGACAAGCCAATAGGTCGACCACAACATGCTCGAGTGAGTTTTTAATAATTGATCAGAGGGAACATGGGTGAGTCATTCTTATTCTGCAGAAGGACAAGAGAAAATGCTGT
Source organism: Mugilogobius chulae (assembly GCA_038363315.1). Classification (NCBI taxonomy): domain Eukaryota; kingdom Metazoa; phylum Chordata; class Actinopteri; order Gobiiformes; family Gobiidae; genus Mugilogobius; species Mugilogobius chulae. Next base: position 40,631,199 of record CM076398.1, on the reverse strand, counting down.
CAGAGGTTATCAGAGGAGACGCTGCATGTGAAACAAGGAGGTATTCAAAAGTGTTAAAAACAGGATATTGGTCTGTGTTCTGTGGATGCTTTAAGTGAAGTGTTAAACTGGAACAGTCCCTCAAACTAGTTGTCTAATCAGACATGTTTCCAAAACCATTTCAAGTCTTGAACATTGAAAGCTCTACGTTCAGGTGAATTCTTTTTGTTTGGGTTGTGTTTTTGTGTATGTAGTGCATCTTTGTGTCTCCACTGGCTTCATTATGGCCCAAGCCCGTCACAGCACTGCATGGCTGCAGTTACACAGCAGACACTCCAGTGAGGATATGGTGATGTGGACGCCTCATGAATACTGTATGTGAGCTAAACAGCTGTTTCCCATTTGCAGACAGGTGAAATGGTCCTCTTCTCAAAGATTTCTTGTTCTTTTTTCCTTTCCACTTTCTTGTGTTTGTTTCTGTATCATACCTGTCTATGGTTTTTGCATAAAATGCATAAGGGTTTTGGGATGTAAATGGAATTTTATTCATATTTTGTCCAAATACCTCTTGTAATTTGTATCAGAATTCTTGTACAATTTTTTATATTAAAGATTTATCAGTCACTGGCATTTTGTCAGCTTTGTTTAATTTATGTTTTGATATTTATACTACATTTTGAAGCACCATTAGCACACAGGCATTAGGTGTCAATCAAGCCACAGCAACAAGGCGCAGTGGTTTCAGTAGGTTTTACTGGCCTCTTAATTGCCTTTGATAGAAATCATGAGGGAAAAGGCTATCTTGACCAATTAGTGGACGATTAGATTAATAGAGTTATTAAAAGATGTACAGGAGCGAGAGGACGAAGCTGCTGCTGTTAGCAAATTAGAGAGATGGCCAAACAAAGGATACTTCACCGCAGCCTGCAGACGATCGCACGCCAAATTAAATTAGTCGCCATCACTCACACAAGTACTTAAAGCGGAAAAGTGCAATAAGTTTATAAACAGAATAAACACATTTTATTACATTAACATGAGCGGGCCATGTCTAAATGACAGATGCTGACAGCCACACAGACAAATGCCGGGTCGTTTAGCCAAAGTGACCCACCCTGACATCATTTGCTGCATCCAGGGCTTGAATTACAAATTGATATGAGCTCCAGCAGCGATGTCATGTTTGCTCTGGTAACCAACAGGAACACAACGTACCCCCTCCACCAGAGTGAGGGACTGACACGGCCCTTATTGACCTTGAATTAGAAACCACTGCTCTTTGTCACGGGCACACACCCTCTTTTGATCCCGTGTCACAAAATTGCACCGTCTTGAGAATAATGGAGCGAGATGGTATTGATTGGAAGCAGGTTTGTAAAAGATACTCCTCTCCGCCTCCAAGATATCCAGCCATCTTAGCCCCGACACGCAAGCCTCAGTGACAAGCTCCCACTGGGAAGCATGATGTTGACCTCCGCTACACAAGCGAGCATGTTTCTGATGCCGGAGACCCATCGATTGGCCCTTTGCTGACCTTTGAGAGGCAGAGATCTAGGCTGTGTGTCCGATCGCACCGAAGCCAGTAGCGGACGAAAGGAGGGACAGACATAGTGCGTTGTTTTTGGCTGTAGTGAAAAAGTGGGATGGGAGTTGGGGGGTCGAGTGCAGAGGTTGATGGAGCAAAAGATGTGTCAGTTCATCTGTCAGTCTGTTCATCTTACTGACCTTTGAGGCATTACTTAAAAGTGTAACGTTACAGAACTGAAGAATATATTGATCATAATGCAATCAGCTCATAGATATGAAAGGTGCACTTTGACTTTTTCAATGCGTTGGAATTATTGTCTTGCTTGGAATAGCCCAAGGTATGGCATAATCATTACCAGGTACAGCAAGAACAACCACATGCATTAATGTGTACTCCATTTGTAAGAACAACTATGTAAAGAACTGGTAAATTCTTGAAAACCAAATAGTGATTTCATTCCTGCTACAATCTCCTATTCTGATAAAGACGCCATGTTGTAATTCCCACCCACACCTTCTTTTGGTTAACCTCAGCAATGCACAAAGGGACTGATCTGAGGCTTTTTAAAGAAGCTCTTCATCACCCACTATTGTTTGAATGATTTATTATGACGGATTTGCTATACAACAACATAAGAGGAGGACATGCATGTGTTTTTTTTAAGTAGCTAAATTTGTTAAGGATGTTGTCAGAAGGTTAACACCACCCATCGCTCGACAAGAGGTATGTGCCACCCCAAATTCACCTTCACTCTTACTGGCAACTTCATAGGACAAAAAATAGGACAGTCTGGATTATCCATGAATAGAACATGTGTCTGTAAGCTTTTATTTTTACTCATGCGCAAAAAGTACATTTAAATACAAATGATAATATAAAATATAGCTAGTTAATGTCAAAAAATAATGTTGGTCATGGAAGCCAAAGACAAAAGTAGATAAATAATAAAAGGATTCTTCTGTGTTGGTATTGACACACAAGAACTCTATAGTCATTCCACTAAATCAATGTTCATCAACCACTGATTGTAATTGTGTGTCATAATGAGGCGCTAAATTAGAAGAGAAAGGATTCCCAGGTACATCTAATCACTTAACTCACTCTAAGATGAAATTACGCACAATTTACAGATTTATTCACAAACTAAACTGAAATTCTACAAACCATTTAATTTGGAGAGTTGAGTTCTTCTGTAGCAAACGTGAACCAAACCATACCCGAGTATAAGACTAGGCCCTATCGATTCAGTTCTACACCAGTGAGGCCTGCAATGCTGGCTAATGCTATTGACGAGCCATCAGTCTTGTCCAGAAGTGTGGAGGCATGCAGCTCTTTTTCCAAGTCCAACCAAGGAAGGAAAGAGGAAGAGGAGGAGAGAAAAAGAGGGGAGAAACATCAATGGACAGTGATGGAGAGTGGGGAGGAGGGTGAAGATGCAAGCGCAGCAGACGGACTCAGACCCTGTCCATGGTTTGGGAACACTAAATTAGAAAAAAGACAAAAGGGATGAGAGAGGGAGAAACTGTAAACAGCCGCATCGATCCGACTAGTGTTGGGCAAATCAAACCATTACTGCAGAGCTTCATACCCCGGAGTAGATCTGCACACTTCCCCAGTGCACAGAAAAGTTTTCACCAGCAACACTGGATCACTCTTAGAATTATCCGACTTGTCAACTCTTTAGCCTGTTTTGCCCGATACTTTATACAGACATTATACAAAGTAAGCCAAGTATCTTAATTTGTCTAATTTCTGCAAGGAACCAGCCAGACTTTGTTTAAACAAATGCATGCCTTCAAGTACTGTAGTTATCATTACTGCAACTACATATTCCAACTTCAACAATTGTGCTCTCAACAGTTTCTAATGAGAAGTTTGTGTTCTTTTGAATAACCCCGAGTAGATAATCGACAAAACAGAAAAAGGGCAACATGGAGTTGGCATGCAGTATTACAAAAGAGCAAAAAACACAACTTGTACATTTTTGAAAGGGTTACTTTTTATTTATTTCTTCAGTTTCTTGTTGTTCATCTTGCCTTCTTGGTAACTAAAATAATCAACTAACTAATCATCTGATCTATCTAATAACTTTCATGAAACTCAAAGTGCTTTACAGTGAGTTGTTGTTGTGACTTGTGTTGTCACAGCTGCCCTGGAGCAGACTTAAGTAAGACTGCCACTACGTACATCACTTTTGGGCAATATGGATTCTGTTGTTTCAGTCTCAGTTATTCAAACCCTGTCTGGCTGTCTTGCTTGAGCATTGACGAGTAAGTATGGCCACATTTTATTTCAGTATTTAACTCCATTTAATGACCATTTGACAGTTGGGATGCATGAATGTTCATACATGCCAGATCAGAGTTTGGAAGCTGAAAATAACTAATGACACTGCATGTCATTAGAATCCTTTGTGAGGTTCTTAATTTTTTTTTTTTTTTTTTTTTTCAACTGATGAAAAAAAAAAAATATATTGCTCTTGGACATGCTAAGAAAAAAAGAAATAAACCTAATAGGACTTTTAATAAGCTCCAACTAAACTGAAAAGAAATAGTCAAAACCTAACCGAAGTCAAATTTAAAACTTCATGTTCTTTTGTGCAGAGCTTCTCCTAATAAACATCAGATGCAAAAAACAGTTCAAATATTTGTTTGTACTCCAGAGGGTTCAGAAACATTTTCAGTTAGAAATTTTGATGATTTTAGTCAAACTTTTTACAAAAAATTGGCCCCCATGGCAAGGAGTTATAACATTTTGTATGTAAATCAGACACATTTGCCACCAAACATTGCACAAGAGCCTAGAATATCCTTGCTATTTGTTATCACCTCCACTCAATCTCTTTACCCACTGCCCTAAATTTCTGACGACAAGAAGCTATAAAATTTCAAACTAAAATAAAATGACCTATTTCTGTTATTAGTTGTTTTAGATACAAATGTGAGTCACCAAAATGTAAAATAATGTGTGTAACAGTTTAAGTACTTGAAGGAAAAGACATGAAAAGCAAGGAAAAGAAAGGGTTAACAGTTAAGCTGGTGTAGGGGAGGATGAAAAAAAAAAAAACCTTTGGCAACCCAGGGACAGAGGGAACGCTGAACTCATCACAAACCCCTCTGCTGGCGTCCGCGAGCACATAATGACCCCAACAAGACGGGAATCCCTTTTAATTAAAGTGAAGGCAGATCAGTTAAGCAGATGGTTGCCGACAAATATTAGGGGAAATAGAATGTTTAATGGTCTGTGCACTTATCGCAGGCTATTTTCCACACCCAGCCCGAACTGATAAACAGGACAGGGGCTTGTTAATCAACCTTACAACCTTTAAAGCCCCAGATAAGAGAATAATTCGGGATCTTTGTAAATTAGCTTGAGATGTGGCTAAGACGCTGGCCCCTCGCGTACACAAGGCCAGACTGCCAAAGCGGAGGAGGGAATGTCTATCTGTATAATAGGCTTGCACACGGTGAAGAAGTTGGGGGGAAAGTAGTTTTTGAGGTATTCCTATTCCCCTTGTGGTTTGACCCTCTTGCCACCGCCCCTCCGCGCTCTTATCAGCCACACGGAGTCCCCCGCCCGGCTGGAAATAATCAGCGGGAGGCGGGCAGTGGGCGCTCCCGTGGCCTGGGAGCGCACGTCCGGGGCTCACCTCTCCAAGTGCACACAGGTGGGGGTGGCCTTGTTTATTCTGCACATGATAGATTCAAGTGGAAGGGATTATCGACAGCAGCAGCAGCAGCAGCCCCCGAGAACAGCAGCGGGAAAGACTTCAAGTTCAGACAGTTTTATTTGGAAAACACACTGCAGATAAAGGATTGATTTGAGTAAAGATTTGAATATATGATGTGTTACATTTGTTCAGGTATTTTCAAAAAATAACTATAACTTTTAGTTTGTAAAAGGGTGTGAGTGAGGAGAAGCATTTCTGATTCTATCCTGTTAATCTTCAAATAATATTATACTATATCTCAATGGGACAGGTTAAATATCAGGGAAAACAGAAAATATTTTCCAAATATTTGTCAGTAGACTGGCCTTTATTACACAGCACTGCACATCTGTACAGCAGGTTCAGCGTGTGGCAGCAGCAGTGTCCATCTGTGCTCCGGAGAACACACAGTACCTATTTGTTATATGAAATAGCATGCCAATAGTGTATCAAACAATAACATGATGTCACAGTCGTGCTAATAACACATCCACATTAGTCATTCTCTCAGATCAAAAATCTAAGACTCAGGAACACTGCTGTCCCATTGTCACTCTGCCCAAAAGGGGGTCCATGAGGAATTCATTGACGTCAGCTGTTGTTATTTTTTTTTTTCTTTTTTTTGTGTGTGTGTCATTGCTTTGAAAATGGCAACTTGCAATATCTATAGCTTCCTTAAGATTTGTTTTGAAGGGCTACAAAGTTCCACTGCATGTCAAGACTTAGAGAAGCGGTCACTCCCAACTTAAACTTTGGGTCTGAAAGATACCTGACATATATGATCCTGGAGGCCGTTCCTTAAAGGGGGCTGGAAGAATAGGTTAGGTTTGGTTACTTTAGTGGTACTCGTAGGTAGATTTGGTTTGCAGAGTTCGATGAAGATGACGTCTGACAAAAAAATACTTTTACCAAAGTAGCAATTCTGCCCAGTCATTCCAGGGTGTACTTCTCTAGAGTCTCAAGTTCTGATAAAGTTAGGTAGCTAAATTCGCCTTTCAACTCTTTACCAGTGGTTGTATAAAATAATATCAGTTTGGAGTCTCCAGGATAAAACTTACAGTCTCTATATTTACTGCAATGAATTTAAAACAAAAAGTAACCTTAATACTATCAAGCAAACCATTAAGAAACAATTATTATTATTAGGGTATTTATAATGCTGGCCTGTCTGATAGTAAGTTGGAAATAACATTCAACAATCTAGGACTCTATATTGTAAGTGAAAACGTTGCTTTCCTCCTAGTTTTCTGGAATGGGGACATGGGCTTACAGGTAATTACATAAAGAAACATTGATGTGTGCTTGCAGTTTGGGGCCTTCAGAGGTCCTGCTGACTGTTTCCCTCCCAGTGGTCACAGTAGAGCAGGCAGGTTCTGTTCAGTCCCAGCTCAGTGCTCAGAGGCTCAGAGTGCTGCCATATGTCGGACTTCTCCAGTGCCAGCAGCAAATGTGCTGAACAACAAGACTCGAGCATGAACTCCGTGCCTTGGCAGAGGGTTTATGCACAGGTTACTTGCAACGGGAGAAGGGCAAATCCATGTGTGTAGCGTGCAGTGTCCGGCCTCAGACAGACTATTTCTTTAGCTCACACACTCGCATTAGACTGGATATCCATGGAGAACATCCCAGATTGCAATGGGTCGCACCTGGTTATGCTTCTTCCCCGTCTCCCCTCTCGCTCCTCTCCGCGTTTCCCACACCGGCTGCATCTGGAACCTATTGGCGCCAGAGTCACACCGAGCCATAAAGCCCTCAAAGGCTCACAAACGCACTAGGGGTAGAACGTCAAACAATGTTGGCCCGACAAGCTGCCAACAGACACACTGCATGGTGAACCTGAACAAACCCTGGCCTCTTCTGTGCGTCTCCAAAGCGGCCGTTCACAAACACCACCTGGGAATGACGAGACGTGGACGCTTTTAGCCCTACATGGAAGTGGTACTGATGCTGGGAGAGAGCCACGGGTTCAAGTGACTGGGACTGCGGTCAAACAATGATGGGGCAAACATTACACATCAGACCGTAATACAATATGTCATGACATCAAGGAGCGAGGATAAAACAATGACACATGCAATAAACTGCCAGAGATTTGTCATGAAATCATCTGGTTATGAAATTGAAAAAGACTTGCACAAAAGTTTCATCTTTCAGGTAGTTCTTTGGTATAGCATGGTTCCCAGGTTATTTTGGTGAGTGTAGAGAATGGTTCAGCCTGTTCAAGCTGGAAAAAAAAAAAAAATCACTCGTGTTAAGTGGTTATATTTTCTTGGTTGTTTTAAAATATGAAAATCAAAACAATCTTCATTTATTTAACCACTTCACAATAGTCCACAATAATCATAATAATTTCCAAATGCAATTGGAGCATCTTTGCATGACAGATGAATAAGCAAATGTCCCACTTCAGAAACTGGAACAATTTTTGTCATTGTTAACTTAAAAAACTAGCATTAATAGCACTCTTCTTGTTTTGCGTTGAATAAAACACTGCCAAATCATTGTAGATCTAGACAAGGCAATGCAACAAATTTTCATTAGAATATATGACTACTGCAGCAAGTGAAAAAGTGAACATCTTGCTTGTGGGTTTTGGTCAGAGCAATTTTCGATACAGTTTTTACTGAAAGTCTTCTATTTCAGCGACAAATCCTCATATCCAGAGCCATTGGTGCTCTGCTTGTCAGTGAGAGTAGAGGAGAGGCAGGTCTGTGATATTGGAGAAGCAACATTTCATAAATGCAAGTATATTTGCTGGTTTTATGCTGTTTTTCAGACTTCTTTTGGTGGCTGAAGCTGACAACAATGGCTTCTGCTCACATCATGTAAGCTGCATGTTTATTTGAGCACTGAACAGGACATTAAAATTGTATGGTTTAGTACACAGTAGAACACATGAGTATAGCTGAGCAATCTGATAAAAATATAATCACCTTTTTTTTTTCTTCATATTATTTTACACTTCTTTCTTCAATTTTGTTTTGAAATTTAAATGGCTTTTATGAAGATAAACACAGAATATGTTTGAAGTATATTTTGATCAATAGAAAATGGTCAGAGTCATAGTTTGACTTGACCACGTGTTTTTACTGACAAAAAATTGGTTGTTAATCTGTCAATTCAAAACTCCCAACCAAATGATTGATAAATCAAGGAAACATGACCAAATCTCAATTAGGCCTACTTGATTTTTCATTTAATTGTCCAGCTCTGACTATGAGCGGGTAAAATTTTCGCCAATCATATTACAGCAACTCAACTTCTTGCTTAAAAACTAAAAGTTTTGGACTTACTTAAAATGAATCCAAAATGTGATGTACAGTGTGTTGACTGGTTTCTCCCGGGAGTAAACAGGCAGCCCCTGTTGTCACGGAGTCCTCCTTTCAGACATGAGCTCAGCGGGGGTTGGAAGCCTTTCTGTCACAGCTCGCTTTATCGATTCTTCATATCTGTTACGGAGGCCTGGAAGCGTGTCCCAAATTTGATATGCTTTTTAAATAGGGTCAAATCCTCCAAACAGCCTATCAAAATGGAACAGATGACAGCAAAAGGAAGACAGCATTAGCACTTCTGCGTTTAAATCAAACACTACTGAAATATATGGCGTTTTTTTCTCACCGTTTCACCTTATTCCGAGTTTAGTGGCATAAAAAATCTTGGCCTGGATTGGAGCACAAAAATCTGTTCTGGAGCTCCGTCAAACCAGCGTTTTATTGCTAACAAATGCTGCCTTTGATATGGGCTGCAATGAGCGATACTTCACTGTTTGTTTGCGCTGGAGGTGAAAATGAGTTGCTAACATTTGGAAGAGAAGGCTTGTGAAATACAAAAGCAGCAACAACACAAAATGGCACACTTTAATGTCATGAAGGAGCCAGGCGATGTTTTTCCACTCATTAGGGCGACTTTGAAGTGTGCCTGAAACCTCAGCTTGGAAATCTGACAGAGGCTCTCCACGCAGCACACCGCGATTCAAGGTATCAACATCCTATTAGTTTGTGTGGAGTTTGACAAAAGAGGCAGCAAGGTTGTGGAAGAAAAGTTTCAAAATCTACTCAGAATTCAAACTGCTTTGCACAAATTATATTCCTTGAACTTTATCTGCAAATAAAGGTGGATCAGTCCTGGTTACATCTGTCCATTCTCTTTGAGGTTTCACAGTGCCCAGATGGTTTTATCAACAAAGAAAGCTTTAGGACATTTATCCATTTGCTTATTTGTTAAAAATTGTAATTTGTAAGCATGTCTTTTGTTTGTCTGCTTCGATGTTTTGATTTTTGATAGCTTTTTCTATCTTTCCCATGGCTACATCAAGAGTTTTATTAAAACAAATGATGCAATTTGGGGCTCTACAAAAAAGTTAATTTGAATCAAATAACCCCAAAGGTTAGGGCTTTGAAGTTAGAAGTCTGTCTCAGATAGTGACTGACAAACATACTTGACCAATTTGATCAAGGCTAACATATTTTATATTTTAGGAGTAAAAGGGTCCTGAATCAACCATGTATCTGACCATCTGAACTGGTTTCAAAAATATATCTTAAGTCCAAAGTGTCAGCTCACAAAACAATCCATCTACAACTCTGTATCTTGTTCTGGTCAAAGGTTGTTGATCACTATAGAAAATCTTCACTAGTGACAATCAACCTGGGTTGGCTGTCACAATGTAATGTCAATGGGTGCTCAATCCAGGGACTACAGATGTAAAATAGCCTTTCTGGCTAATTCTGGTACATTTACAGAAATGTTGATTAATGTACACTGTCCCTGTCAAATAAACCAAATAAATAAATAAATAAATCACACAGCCCAGTCACTGGAGAAAACAAAATGTCAAAAACGCAAGATAAGCACATTATCACGCCTTTTTTTTTTTTTTATGTCATTATGCTACGAAAAAACTAAACGTAAAAATCCATGAATTTTGGTTGAAACTACATGGCGACAGGTAAATCTTAACCTACCTCAAGCCCCAGTTTTTCAATTAAAACTCGTGGTTCTTTTAAATTGTAGCTTTTTGTAACATAATGACAATGAAAAAATATATGAAAACAGGGTTATTGTACGTTTTTGACAGTTTGTTGTGTATCTATGTTTTCTTCGGAGACTGTTGAATGACAAATGTCACTAATATTTGCTTTGATTTTTAGATATTAGGTTTTGTTTAAATTCACTTCACTATTGCTATTCATTTTTTGAATTTGGGGAAATTAAATTGCAAAACAAACCCAACAGGAAACTCAAAAACATTTTTTCATTAATGTTGTAAAACAAGAATAAAAATCTGTATTTTGGATTAATAATTTTTGAAGAGATTAAGCTACATGGCAAAAACATTTTCTGCACTGAATTGTAATGTAATGTTTGAAATCCAATATTGTTATGAAAGTCTTTATTATGCAAAAATGTGGCAACCAACCCCAGTTTGCAAACAGTTTCATATATTATTATATGTGACAACCAACCCAGAGGAAAGTGTGACAACTAACCTTGCAACCTTTTCTTTTCACAATTTCACTTTTATCCCCCACAATTACCCAGAGATTTTACTGTATATCTTAAAAACCTGGTTTAAAAAGACCCATAGATGTAGACTAGTATTATGGATGTAATGAAACGTACTGTCAAATTGTAGTTTACTTTGTTGGCGACATAAATCTTTGCAGAGCTCAAACACTAAGGACACCATGAGTGGTCAACAGACTTCCCTCTTCACAGGAGACCCTGGGGTGCTGTCTAAATTAACTGGGACACGTGGATTGTTAACGGGTTGACCCCTTCCCTGCTCACCCAACACACTTCATTTCTCACACGCACACACCAAACGTCAACCACTAAGCCCCAATAAATCTGATAAGCCACCCTGGTGACTCCTGCGGCCAATCGGAGCGCAGAACAACATGGCCGGTATCAGGCAGCAGCAAAGCCCTCGTCAGACAGGACTTCAAAGTGTTGTGAAAGGCCGCGCTTGCACCCCTGAAAGCTCTGCTCCGTCTCCGGGCGCACTGTTACCCCACTCGGCTCGGCTCTCTTGCCCCCCGTGCTTGGGTGATGTCATTATTGAAGTCTTTGGAGCGCTATCCCGGAGTAAGTTACCACTGACAGGTTGAGAGCTGGGCTGGTCTCCCCTTGAGGATTCATGACTTTGAAGCTACTGGTCGTAAGCTGCAAATGATTCATGCTTGCTCTACCTACAGCTTAAGTCCACAGTCTTCATCTTCTCGGTGGACGTCAGATGATAGCACCCGTTGGTTTGTGCACCTATAGCAAAGAGTTTAGCACAGAGAAGACAGGCAAGACAGGGACAAAACAAAAAGTTAAAAGGTCTTATAAACTTTTAATACAAGTCATGATCCTAAAACATCAATGCACATTTTGATATCATTATCAACTGAAAATTAAGTGTTTTTTTAAGTGGGGTTCAGGAATCCCAAAGGTGTTGAGAGTCTCCCAAAATTGTGATAACACTGACCATTACATATGATACAATTTCTGTTGATTTGCAATGCCAAACATACAGTGTTTTGGAAGTAATCAAGAAATGAGTCATTTGATTGAAAACATGATTCGAAGTTTGTGATGTGATAGCCAGGTTGGCACCACCTACTGAATTTCATTTCTCTCCAGCTTCAAGTATCAACAGAAGTGCAGATGGCTCTCAAAAGCCAGGAAGTGCTCTCAGCCAATCAGTGAATAGAGGGGAAGCTGCATGTTGACCAGAACCAACCTGACTTGAGATATCAAGCAAAATGTTTAGTTTTTTTTTTTTGACTTGATATGAAATGTAAACTTGATTTTGTACATTTACTTTGTAAGTTTGCAGCACAGAAACAGAATTGATTGGGGACATTCTTCTTCCTAGACTAATGTTTTTGGGTGCATCAATTTGATAAAACAAAACAAAAAAAACAAACAAACAAAAAACACGTACCATGTAGCGAACAAACCCCAATGACGAGTGTCAAAGATAGGATACAACAACAAAAAAAACTTTGGGGACCTGTGCAAGTTTGCTGCACCTTGATTCCTTTATAACGGGCCACTTTCACTTTACTGGACATCCTGATTACCTCCTTCCTCATTACAGTAAAGAGCAGCACCAGACTCCAACAGCCCTGGATAAGATGCTCTCAGGCCCGGCCCATCCGCTGCTCTCTCCCTTCATCAGCACTTAGTGGACATCTGTGCAGTGCCAACCCTCTCCATATGCCGTGGCGGTCAGAAGACAAACGAGCGTGTCAGAGCAGTGGCACGCCTGTATGTCTGATGCCACACAGGGCTGCAGGAGGGGCGTGCTGCTGGGGGACAGGCACAGAGAGAAGGGCCAAAGTGGGCATGGCATGTGCAGAGCTGCCAGTGCACGACGCCGGGGCAATAAGTTATCTAAACTGGAGAGGAATGTGACTCACTGTGGAGCTGCGGTTCTGGTGGCTTATGAGCACTGACTGTCATCACACGACTACAATTTCAAACTCAATTCTAAAGGAAAAGGTCACAGTACCCAGTTTGATATATAAAAACATACAATAGACAGTTGGTTTTGATTATAGTTTTTGTAGTGGTAAGTTGTTTTTTTTGGTAAGATTTTTAACAATTCAAACAGCAAACTGAATTGTAAATTATAAATATAAAGGAATAATAGTAGTCAGATGGTTTTGTGACATAACTAAGACTTCATTTGTCATCCTATTTTTGTATTTTTCAAGTGTTTGTACGTTTGATTTGTATTTTTTATTTAAGTGTTGGTACTTCAAATGAGCAGATAGTTTCAGTTTAGTGTCATATAAGTACTTTTAACATGAATAAACACATGATTAAACATATCAAGGTGACTCACAACCAGAAATACTGAGCAAAAGAAGAAGATACATGAGGTTCATTAGAGTGCAGTCTCTGCAGTCTGCAGATTAAAACTTTTTGATCTGAAACATGATTGTGTGAAATGCAAGGACAAATATGTTGCTTTATGCAGTGATTTTATCCTTGAACCATAAGCTCACAACATTCCAGTCATCACTCACTTGATTTTGGACAGCCTTTTGTCTTACTGTGACTCAGAAATCACCTCTGCTCTGAAAAACCAAAAATGTGTGTCCAGCCTGCACGGTGAGAAGCAGCAGCGCTGGGGGAGACTGTGAGATGAGAAGATATGTGAACAAAAGTAAGGGGAGGAATGGCGGTATTCCCTGGGTAACGGGCTCTGGCGAAGGAACTGAGAGCTGTTTTGGCTTGTGTTGTATTCGGGGAGAGTGCAGCGTCTCCCTGAAGGAGGCTATAAAAAGACAAAGGAGGCAGGAGGCCATGTGAAGAGACTGTTGAAAGGGAGCAAACACCCACTCCACAATCCTACCAGTGCCACCACCTGCCTCACAGGGGAGACCAACACAAGCTCTCCACCATCATAAGCACAACGCTAAATTGATTCTAGCGGCGAATCAAAGACTTAAACGGGCGATCACAGAACGATTTCAAGTATACGTTTGGGTTCAAGGCGACGGGCAGCGAGTATTTAAACATCAAACATCTAGGACTGATGGGAACAAGTGAACAGCGCGCAAGCATCCACCAACGCGAGGTGACGAAAGAGGGTTTCAGGCAAGTACTGTGGAACAAATATGGGACGAGTTGACAAGACAAATCATTACGAGCGCTTGTTTGTGTAAAATGAAAATAGACGTCAATGTGGAGAATGTTAAAGGGAAACATGAGCGGTCCCAAGAGAGAGAGGTTGACTGGACTAACGCTGATGCATAGAGCGGAGGGACATGGGCGGACTATAAAGACAAGGGAAGCTTTAGACGGTGTTTTTGTATGACAGTGGTACAGTATTTAGTCTTGTAGATTTATGCTAAGACAGTCTACCTCCCTGAAGTATTGTTGATCTAGCTAAATAAATACATCATATCTCATTTTTCTATGTCATTATTTGGTGTAAGATGTTTCAATATACATATTTATCAATCTGTCAAAGTCAAAGGATATTTCAAATTGCACAATGTGGCTCTCATTTATCAAAGTTGCGCACAGAATGGTGTAATATTGAATACACCAAAGTGCGCGTCACATTTATGTAGAAGAGTGTACCTGTTTGGAATACGGCACAGTGCTGCTTTTATTTGAACAAGAAATAAAAAAGTGATGCATAAACCTTCCTGGACCCAGACTACTGGAGGGCTATATGGGACCGCATGTTACTCCCGGCACCAGGACATAGAGCACAGTACCACTCACATCAACCAAACTCATCTAGACCAGTGATTGTATAATACTGACTGGAGACCACCTCTACAGTCACTTTCTCTGGAAGTAGTATGGCTGTAGAACCAGAACCAAACTGGACCGGGTCAGGACATTTGTAATCACACTGGTGAGTCTATTAAATCGATTCTGCTAATGTTTTCCTGTTGTGATCCATGATTATGGTCAGTTTGGAATGGGTTTTACCATGTGTAAAGACGCAGCCTCAACAGAGAGCATTTAGGACTTTTCTACTGCCTATAGTTTGTACAAAATTAGAATAATTTCAATGCAATATTCCTCCAATGACAAACAGTTTAAGGGCAAAACGCTTTGTGAAGTTAAAAGCAGCTTTCCAGTGCATTTTAGTGATTGTTTAAAATTGGCGTACCATTTACACAACCTCTTGAGTTGGCACAAGATTTTTACACACTGTATGCTGACATCAATGTTGATGAATCGTTTTGGTCGTAAACCACATATACACCCAAATTGTGCAGAACGCCACTTTGAGAAATGAGAGTCATTGTCTCCATGAACACAGAAAACGATCGTGGCAGTCAGAAGATCATGGGTTTGACCGTTGAATGTTTCTCCCAATGTCCGGGTGGGTTTCCTCTGGGCACTCCGGTTTCCCCGCCAACCATAAACCAAAAATATTCCAAAATACTCAATCTGGCGATGGGTTTCTGTGGGGTGCATTGTGGCACTCACTACACCTAAAGAGATGCTCCAGATGAATCAGTACAAACTATAGGAACAACAAAAGTATTGTATCTTACCTTAATATTTCACTCAAAGCAATAACATCTCCATGGAGACTAACAGATACACCGCTAGTAAAACTACTAGTGCATCTTTTAGTATGATCAATGTTTTATTTTTGTGGACTGAAGATCTCTCTGATCCCCAGGAGCTGCAGTTTTGTGGCAGTGAAGAATGGGTCAAACAAGGACAAAATTCCTAAGGTTTATCACATCTTTTTATCTTACCTTCATGCCTTAGCTGGAAAATGTTGCCTTTTGTCTTTCTTGTGAAACATGTCACACTTACTGGTCTAAGTAACTTTTTTGTACTGACTTTTAGGTTAAAAAGATATGTTTTTGTGCCTGCATAAGAAATCAAAGATCACAAAAAAGGTTACTTAGATACTGCTGTTTTGCAAACCATCCATAAAGAAAACCATGAGATAAACTTGGCTACCTTTTGCGAAGCTAGGCATAGAATAAAAGACTGATTTTTTTATGTAAAATAAATCAAACAAATCCAAAAAGTCCTGCTCTGTTTGGCCTTTCTCCTGTCTTGGCCACTGCGCCCTGCATGTTCAGTCAAAACAAGGGCCTGATCTGAGTGAAAGGGATGAGACATGTGGAAAGCAAAGCAGAGAAAAAAGATAAAAACTACATGTGCCACATCCAATTGAGGATATTTACGTGTAAAATGTGCTCTGCAGTCCTCCCCCTGAGCAGGTCCATGGGAATGCAATGCTCTGGCCCTCTGCCTGGATAAATTTGTTCCCTATGTGAGTGGCTTCCATTGCTTTCTGTTGTCTTCACCACAAAGGGGAGCACTGAGGTGCTTCTGCATGCACACATTTTTGTTTAACACATGCTATGCAGAGTTACCAGATTTTCAGAAACAAAGCAAATAAAGCACTATTTTGTAGCGTTAGCCAGTCGGGGATGCGCTAACTATCGATATCAAAACAAACATGGCTGCTAAAGAAAAATAAATGGAATAAAGTGTCATATAAATAAAGACATTTGATTGTACTGTATGTTGTCAGGCCCTTTCTTTGTAAGAAGTGTGGAATCTGAAAGGCAAGAAAATATTGAGCATTAACCCAATCATGACTGGTGGCAAGCGAGACGAGCAAAGATTAATTTTGCAACTAACAAAGAAACATTTTAAGAATAACATTTCTCTTTTTTAATGAAAGCAGACACTTAGGTAGGTCTCTTTTGATCTATAATATGTCATAATTCCAGTTGTGGGGCTTTTGAAACTGCTTAAAATTAGCAAAATGATCTGGCAGGCTAAAGGGGGTAAGTGAGAAAAGAGCTGGCATGGAAGGAGTTAACATAACGCAGATCTCATTAAACAATTAAAATAGCCTATTTTAATAAGGTCTGGAGAAAGCACAAGCAAATATTTAAATGCACTCAAAATTCCAAAAATAGAAGTCCAAAGTCGCTGTAAAGAAGCTGACTTGGCAACAACGTGCACTGAGGAGAGAAAACAAAAGCAGAGATGGGGTGGAGCGAACTGTAACGCCGTGGCTCTGAGGTTGAACCTGCGTGTGGGAGGTCCACATATCCCCTCCCCACTTCCACCAACACGACTATTAAATACCTCTGGAACATCCCGACTGGCTTTTAAACAGAGCTGGAGAGGGCATGGTGGATATGGAGGAAACTAAGCATGCCCAGAAGGAGGGGATGTTGTGAATCGCGGGGTGTCCATGACCTGGCACCGCTCTAACCCTGCAGCTCATTGTTCTGGGCCCAAGGAATCCTTTATAAGCCCATTACAGTGTGAATTTTACCAATCAAATTGCACTTTCTAATGCTAGCAAATGTTGGAATTTGATTTTATTGCTGTTTGAGCCTTCCCGGTGCAAACCTTATGCGCTGCGCGGTCAAGCTGTAAGCGATTACACTGACAGGCTTGCACACATTTGTACATCTAGCCCAGCGCAGTGCTAACACATCGGACCAATTACATGTTGTTCTTTTTGACATCTAATGTTTTTAGTAATCAGATAATTGCTTGAACCCTCTAACTTCCCCTCATCGGCTTTTTCTATTACTTGCTGCGTGTGTTGTTGCTAAAATAAAGTGCCAAAACTGCTTCATCACATTGTAATTGGGAAAGGAAATGCTTTCTTCTGTCCCAGTGTGTTGTTTTTAAGGGAAACGTCTCGCAGAATAAGCTTCAAGTAAATCCAGGAAGGGAAGGGAACAAGAAAAGAAAATGACTGGAAACCACCCGTCAAAATGTAAGCCTACTTTCACAAGTGCACACACATGCAAAGACTTCCCAAACACTGCGCTTCTGACAAGAATGTGTCAGTGTTAAATACTTGCATGTGAAGACAGCCACAGACTTTGCTGATGAAGGGAGGAGATTTTCTGATTGAGTCATGTGGCTGCGTATTATATCCCTCAAATCAACGTTCATGTGCTCTGTGTTCTCGATTGTCCAAGAACAGTCAAGTCTACAGTGCACCTAAAATACTTTACACTCTCTTAAACAGATAAACATTTTTGTTGGATGTAAATGTAATCTACTGAAGCCAGGATCTTCACTTCTTCAAGGCTTTGCTGTCTGAAATATTATTAGTGGAGACCTCAGGAATGTGCCTTTCTGTGATGAAGACATTTATACAAACGTTCAAAGTGTTGTGGTACAAGAGCGGCAAGATTAAAGAGCAAGATGTCAGACGAACTATGCTTTTCAAGATGGTCTTGCAATTCCAAACTAAAGTTTCAGATATGAAAAAAACAGATTTGTGGTACATCTGAGTTTTACAGACATGTAAGTCAGTGTTGTTAAGGACAAGTAGCTAACACAGGTGCCAGTGACTGATACTGCCATTGGATGTGTTAAGTTCTTTGAGAAACAGCTGTAGCAACATCAGAACAATAGTATGAATCTGCAGACTGCACTGTGCACTTTATATTTCTCCAAATGACAGACGTGTTCTCCGTCCCAGAGCCACGCCCACAACTTACTGGCCCAATGACAGGCTCTGAGGCCAGACACCTCGTTTTGTATTGGCCAACATTTTACTAGCCTCACCATGTTCACAGTTTATATATTTTACAGAAAGTACAAGGTTGTTATAAATCTGTTTTTGACCAAGAATGACAGCTAACAGTCTTTGATAATCCATACAACCTTTACAGTTAGGGCTAGATTGGATTAGTTTAGGGACAGTTCTACGGCTGGAAGGTTTAAGATGAAGTTAACCACATACTAAGCTAGTGCTATAACGCTAATAAAATCTTAAAATTATCAATACATCATTTATGTCTATCTACAAACTATCTTTATCACAGTCGTGTGTTGAAGTAAATATTCTTATTCAATCGATGAATGCTAGAAGTAGTAACTCACTATCATTGTTTTGTAAAAACTCTTTGGGGAAAAATGGTTGAAAACTTCTGCTTTAAAGAAAGTGTCTCTCTGAATCTCTGAATTTACTTAATTTAGGACCTCATTTATCAAGCCTTTGCTCACACGCATAATAGGCTAGGAGAACAAATGATACAGCTGACATTGTGTGTCACACAGACAAGCTAAGTTTGAGGTGATGCATAACTGTTTTGCATAAAATACCTTTGTATCTTAAAAAAAGTAAATTGAGTACAAATATTTCACAAAAGGCATATGCATTTTTAGCAGATTGGTATAAAAATGATAAAGTGTGCAACAAACTTATTCTTGTAGTGTGTTATAATGAGTACCGGTACTTGAATCTCTGCACACTTCTGCAGTGTCAGTGATAAAAGCATTTTAATTGTCATGTAGTATCTGTGTATAACAGGTTGTTTGTGGCTCTAATGACTTGATTAAGTGAGAAAAGAAAAGTCACTGGTCTGGTGCAGCTAAATGTTGTGTTTTGTCACTTTTTCTTGTTTGTTAACGGCCCCATTAGAGCTTAGCATTTCACAACCGTTCTCCCTAATGCCCACACAGTAAAAGACAGTATTTTATGTTCTACAGATGAAACACATTAGCGAACGCATGGCAGGGGACACAGTGGGAGGGGCAAGGAAACCCTCCTCAGTTCTTGCGACATCAGCATTTTTGGCAAATTTGCAATTAGTCTTAAGGGCCAGTGTAAATTAGGTCTCCTGACAAACGAGCAATCGGGACGGGACACGAAGTTTCAATAAATCTGAGAGGCTGCTCGGGGCATTGGTGTCCTCTTACTTTACAGCCAGCATCAAGAGAAGAGTCCCAGCAGACGTCGGAGGGAAAGATCCGAGAAACAAGCCCAAAGACGAGCCCTCGCCACGGGGATTCACGCAGCCACGCTCCTGCCTCTGCGCTCTCTGGGCTCCGTGGAAGAGGAAAGTGTTTCATGGCAGAGATGTGAGATGGGGATGGGTCTCCAAAGCCCTGATTAGAACTCTCTAATGTGGGTAAACTCGCTCCAGTGTCTGTGTCTACACTCATAACTTCGCGGATGAGAGCCACTTTACGCCGAGACAGAGTGCCGTGGTCCCATTCCGCGGAGTGTAGAGTTGCGTCTCATCACTGTTTAAACATATTAGAGCCGGGCCTGCGCTGTTGCTGATTCGATCTGCAGCCTCGGTGGAAAGACGTCAAATATAAGGTTTTACTTTTTAAAGACTACGCAATTCTCCCTGCATGGTTATTGACGACGCATCAGTTTACACATTTGGACCGGCGCGCAGGAGGGGTTCTGGACAAAAGATGACAGTTAATGGGGCCGGCTGAAAGAAGCTAAGAAAGGATCGAGTTCAAATGGATTCCTAGTTGCTGTCGATTTAATCCGATTGGGCAAAATAACACACCACAATAAAGTGTTGGCTAAGTTGAAGAAATGCGTTTAAAGGGAAGGTGAACTGATGACAAAGCAGGGGAATGTAGAATGGGACGACGAATAACATTAAGAACCCATTATTGTTCACATTACCTGCGTGGAAGGGAATGGAAACGTCCAGAAGAAGGAACAATAATTTGGTGGCTTGAGGGACTGCTTACCAGGTTACTCTGAGGTTGATGTAGCTAAAGATTAAATTGCTAGTTGGAAAGTATGCCTGCTTCATGTTTCAGAGCCATGCCTGCAGTACATTATACTCTTTAGTGGCTATTTGATTAGTTTCAGTGTGCTTCAAGTAATGGCAATGCCAAATGGATCTACCAATTGGATTCAATAAACTATGAACGAATAGCTAAACTGTTAGTGTGATGGAGTGAGTGTATCTGATCAGGGCTTTCGTCTGTTGTTGTCATTGAGAGAGAGGGAAACTAAAATGAATCTAATGCTATTTGACAGTGAAAAGGTGCTTAATGGATAATTATGGCCTAATGAATGCTTTTGGACAGTTTTAGAATTTAATAATACATTTAACAGTGAACAATAAAAGAAAATATATTTGCATTAAAGTTTGAATAAAACCTTGGATATCAGCTCAAACTGTGTTAACACTACAAAACACCTAATCAGCTTTAAATATTTTATTAAAACATGCTTTTTCCCAAATGCTTTCAAGAGGGAATTCCTGATAATGTGGAAAAGCCCCAATTAAAGTTCAACCATGTCATCTGGCATGAGCCAAGTGTGAAAGCAAATTTTAGGGGGTAACGAAACAAAACCACTGAGTTTTTTTAATGCTCTAAAACAGCTCCCACAGACATGGTGACTGAATTGTCTTACTACATACTAAAGCCATTTCCAGGTAAGTAATGAGAACAGATAAACCCCGCAGGACAAAAGGACAATGTGTAATCCCAGATAAGAAAGTTGTACATCCCTGGAGAAAACTATCTGCTCCCAGCATTTCTTGGCTACTGCTGAGGCACTTAGTGTTGACAAAAAGTAAGGCTGATAATTAAATTACAGTGTTGTGGCGGTCCTGGGACTCTCACAATCATTAGCACATGTAGCAGGAGGAGTGGAGGGACTCACTTCATGTTTCCTCAAAAGTCTGAAGCTTTCACTCTTTTGAATCGGGTGCTACATAATAAAGCTTAACAACAAACAAGCCATTAATGATGATGGTGTTAAAAGGAAGCCAGTGATTCCAGTAAGCCCAGCCACTCATGCTCTGCCATTCTTCCTGGAGCTGGTCCCACACAGCTCGTTCAGGAGGGAGAGATAAAACAGGGAGGGGAAGGCATCAAGAGTTTTCCAGTTTGGCGTCTTCCCATCCATTATAACTGTAAAGGCTTTCACACCGCTCCTTTGATGCACATCACTGATATCTGCCTCCAGGGCTTGTGCAGACTGCATGGGAACGATCTATCTGGGTGACAGAGAAAAGCATACACAATCATGCATGTCTGTCACTATCGCTCCACGTCACGTGAAAGAGAAGCTGGTAAAGAATGAAATTAACCCGTGTAGCTCCTAAATTATGTTTTTGTTCAATTTAATGAATGGAAACAAAATTAGAAAAAGAATGAACACTTTTTGTGTTACTGTAAATCTTTCAGTAAGTTTTAGCATTTATCAGGGAAAATTAAAGCACTAGCTGTGCTGCGTTGTCACCTAAATCAGGGGTTCTCAAACTTTTCAGTCAGGACCCCCAAAATAACCATGTAATCAACTCGCAACCCCCACAGCAAAACAAAAATAGATGTCTGTAATTATTTCAAGCTGGAAAACCATAAAAATTGGGTTTAAAAGGCATTTATTTTAGTAGTTTATTGCTTTTACATGATCATATTTCAGTCAAACATAATGCTTTCAGTTAACCAAGTCATAATTGTAAAATTATATCTTGAAATCATCTCGCAACTCCCAGATTTTGCTCCGCCACCATCCGAGGGTCCCGACCCCCACTTTGGGAACCACTGACCTAGACACAGTCTTTGATCCTTTGACTATCTATCACTTGCCATCGAACTCCAGGAAGAAACATGTATCCAGTCAATTTTGTTTATTTATTTTAACTGTGAGCAGTCTTTCAAAAGAGGCTAATAAATAATAAAGAGCGTTTCGGCTGGTACCAACTCAAGTCTGGGAAAAGGCAAATTTTTTGTGAACTTGGGTGTACTTAACCACTGCACCTTTTGTCGGTGACAGGTGACAAAAGTGAAGAGGAAAAATAAACCTCTGGCAGAAGAAACACAAGCAGATGCAGTGGGTTTCTTTTATTTAGCTTCAGTAAGTAGAGATTCTGGTTGATGATCTTCTACTTGGCGCTGTCTCCATGCTCACTGAAAACAAAAGCCTTCATCTGTGATGGCAGGACACAACAGAATGTATACAGGCATCAAGTAAGTATGAACATGTTCTTTTAGTTTATTCGTACAGTAGAATGTGCTGACCAAAGTTTCAGGTGGCCAATCCACGCGCCTCTCTCATCAGCAGCAGGGATCTTCAGTTGTGCGCCATTTTCATCATCCCAGGACACTTAGGGAAACTGTTTTTTAGACTAAATCTAGACTGGACTTGCTGCCAATTACCAGGGGGGTGGTTCATTAACTTATTCCATCATGCCAGAAGGTCTTCTATTTGTACAGCAAACACAAATGCACAAAAGTTATAGCAAACTTAAAATTACAAATTCTGCATGCTCAATATTGAAAAAGGGAAGTTGGGACATGAAAATAAGACCCACTGACATATCCTCCCTTCATTAATAATAATAAAAACATATTCTGCATTCAACATACCACGAAGACACAAAGTTTCTTATAATTTTAAGCTTGGTTAACTTTGCATCCCTAATGCCTTCATAAAACCTGCATTTGCGGCAAAAAAATTATCTCCAACGCCATGTCACCTTAACTTACTAAAGCTATTTAAAAGCAACTAACAGTCTATTTCTGCAGCACATTAACCTGTAGTTTAGCTATGAATCTTTCCCCATCTCCCGGCCTGACCGTGGCTCCAGAGTCCAGTCGTCGTCCTAATTGAGTCAGCGCTCCTCTGCTGCTCGGACCTTATCGTATCACGCGTTCTAATTGACCCGCGCTGCTTCATAAGACAATGCGCCAGGAGCTTGACAAAAGTTATTAATTTTCACTTTGTCCGAGGCTCTGTCCCAATTAGGTCCCCTGGCTGGGGCCGACAGGGCGGCTAACGCGATTACAGGACAAGCTTATTAGTCTGCAGCAGCATGGAGGAGCCGAAATGAGAACACACAACAAAGAGGGGGAAACATGTAAAAACTGGTCTGTGGTGATTCAATGCACATCAATGCTCCAAATACATCTAAATGTAACACAATCAATGTTAAAAACCCAACGTTCTCTTTGGTGAACCAGATGCCTCTCATTCACGTTCTTAAAATGATTCAATCTACTCAGAGGGCCGGTAGGTACACAATTCACTTTCCTCTTTGACAGTAAAGTTGTGCACAATAAACAAACATAAAAACCAACTAAACGGCAAATGAATGTAGTGAGAGCAAGAGACGTGATGTAACTTCATTCACACAGGTCTTCACAGGAATACCTGCTTGCCAATGCCTGATCTTGTCAGATTATGAAAGCTACAGCACAGGACCTGGTCAATTCTTCGAAACACAGTGGGGAAGCAAGATAAAACTGTCACTGTGTCCTTGGGCAAGACACTTCTGCCAAATAAACAGCATGAATCTGGTGTGTGAGAGTGTGTTGATGGCACTTTGTGAGGCTTTGATAAGCTTGTAAAGCACATTATCATCTGTATTCTTATTTTTATGGCTAAAAAAAAATTCTTGTTGCAATATAGCGCCATATATACACCAATATAGCATAATTTCGATGAGCCTGCATACAAATATTTGGATTGAAAAAACAATCCATTATGTATGTTACACAGAAATCTAAATTAAAATAAGTATGGGTAGATCTGTGAAATCATATTTTATTAATTGTGTGTTTGTATTATGCATTTTGCATTGTTAGTATGTTGTTATCTCTTGGAAAAACCTAAAACAGAAATACTAATTAAGCTAATTACTTTATATTTCACCTCATTATATTTTGCACAAGTTTTCTGCATATTTACTGTTAGACAACGTGAATGAAAAGTATATGCATAAAGTTTCAAATACAACCAGTAGCTTGTTGCTTGACATTTAGTTATTTCTCCTGATTAATCTGTTTCTTTTTTTTTTTTTTTTTTTTTTTTTTGAACAAATGGCGAGTGAACTGAGTGGTGAGGGCGAGTGTGTGAGGCAGAAGGCTGGTTAAGTCTGGTGACCCCAGTGAGTGCTTAGTGAGAGTTTACCAGCCGCCAGCAGCAATGGCATCACTCCAGAGCTGACAGTGAGCCAAACCACTGAACCAGGCTGAGTGACAAGCCTAAGAGGAACTATCAGGGTCACTTACCAACAATAAGCGCTCATCACTGACTGCTCCAAAACATTAAGATTGGCTACACATGGTTTAAGGCGCTGCACCTGATTTTTTTAAACATTAACCACTGAAATATTTGTTTTAAAACTTTTTACAGCAGTGACATGTTTGTCTTACTTACACATGGGTCTCAGAATAATTCATAAGAGTTTTTCACAACTTTCAAGCCTGAGTAAATTGTGTCACAGTAAAACTAACAATAACAACATAGCATGCTAACAACATTTCCTAGTTCTGTTTATAGAAGTGGAAGCAACACTGTGAACTCTTTCCTGTATATATGAGTCTTACAATATAAGAAGCAGTACCTGTTTGAGGAAACAGAGACTTTTTTACTGTCATGTGTGTATGGGATCAATTAAGTATCTACTGTATTCTGGCCTCTTTTAGATACATTTGTGCAAACTGTTCATTTTGCTATGTGTCAAAAAACGCAACTATGCTGTTGGACAATGCCACAGCCAAACTGCCAGAGGACTAAAACCCCTCCTTCTGACACTGCACTTTCTGTTGGTGCAATTGAAAAGTGGGACCTGCTTTGCTATGACATCATCAGTCATTTGATTTGAATGTGTTGTAAGATGTATTCCCGGACTGTAATCCCTGTTTTATAAACAACCAAGACTCGAAAATTCCAATTAGGATAAGATTTACTTTGAATTCAAAGGAAACTCGCAAATCAAAAAATTCTTGATCTAAACCCACAAAGTCTCTATCTTGTTCTTGTCCCTGGTTCTCGTCCTTGTGTCGACTGCTCCACGCTGATGACGTGCTCCATCACGAGTCTCAAGAAACAGAATTCTAATCGTCTCTTATCTCTCCTTTCAAAGTTTCTCCTCTTCTTCTTATGATCTATGGTCTTCCAGTCTTTGGTTTACACATTTTGGTTGACACCATACTTCTCATTCTGTGTTGAGTTGGTGTCCACGGATGTCCCAAATAGAAACCTTACAGCATCAGTTTCTGAGCTCTGTGACAGTTCAGAGGTCAACTGAAAACGAGCCCTTTGGAATGTTTGTTTGCTTTCTTCAATCATATAAACCATTTGAATAAGTACAAATTATCAAAGCACATATAGAAAATATATTTTCTAAACAGTATGGATCTGCAGGTGATGCATGATGTAAGTGTCACAGGATCGAACCTTGCTTATGTAGTAGTAAATAGTGTAAGAAAAAAATATAAGAAAAAAAAAACTTAGCACATCGGATAGGAGAGGTGAGTAGGAATATGGGGAATGTTAAAGAAAAAATAGGAACAAAATCCCACACACTGACTTATCTTGCAAGTAAGTCAGTGTGATTTTTAGTACATCACTAACGTTTCAGCACTGGTTTTGGTTTTACAACTGTGCATAAGGTTTAGAGTCTTAATTTAAGAAAATAATGTAATAATAACAGAGAAAACAAGGCATTTCTTCACAACAAGCAAGTCCAGTCACTGAAACACAAAACAAAATTATTAAAAATCATTTACAACTTTGAAACAAGCTATGAACAATAAGTCCCCTGTAAACACCCACAGAAACAGCAGTTAAAGAAAAAAGCCATTGAGTCATGTTGACAAAAATTCTAGCCTAGAAACCAATAAAACAAGAGTGCTCTACATCTGGGCTTTCAGCAAATTTCAGTTCCTTCCTTCAAAAAAGTTGCTGATGATCCTTTGAAAGAAAGCCACAACAGCAGCTTGTACGCCCGGTGCCTTTCAAGTTTAGTTACAGGGCTGTCATGTTCAATCAAACGCTGTTCCTGGGATTAAGATGGGAGATTTGACGCCAGTTTGGTGAAGAGAAGAAAGTGATTCTTTAGATGGCGGCTTCAATAGCCCTGAGTGCAAAATTACTACAGCACAACCATGCCCAGGGGTGCCATTTTAATGACAGCTCACCGAGATTGGTTCACCCACCGCGATTAAGGTTAGCCTTCATGATCAGAGGCAGAGAAAGACAAACAGTTAGCCCGGGAAAACAAGAGAGAGCACTGACACAGACACCTGCCCACTCAGCAACTCCTGGGATGGTTTCAGCCATGGGGCCTGGCCTGCAGCACGCCGGCTAACAAGTCCAAAGTCCTGTGGAGCAGACGAGAGTGACAGCCTGGCAAGCTACTTCTCTCTGATTAATTTTTCATCTTGGAACTTTGGCCTTAAGATGTAGCAGGGATAACTTAGTGCTGAGACTACAAAAGCAGTGACTTCAACCTACTTAAAATCGGTGTCTTGCAACTTTTTTGCAAACTTGTGGATGTTTGAAGAGGTGGTAAAGAACTTTGTGTGATGTTCACCTTTGTTGGCGGCTCTCAGTTTTTGTTATTTTGTTTGTCTATGTAATATTTATTTATTTGAAAAGTGTGGTGCATAATGTTTGTGGTGGAGGATGCAATCTGTGCTGGTGTATATGCAAATGTCATTGGTCTGCCTTAAATATTTCACTGAATGACATTGTTCTGCCCTATTACATGATTAAAGACACACATCTTCATTAAGCAACTCCATACATCTGTCTTGTAACTTTGTCTAGTGGGACACGAGGATAGGCCATCCTAAAGCCTTCTTTTTCAGGCCCTATTTTAAGCCCTATGTGCCACTCTACAAGTTCTGTAAGGCGTGGCCAGAGTAAGGATTTTTGTAAGAGACTTTTCATGAAAGAAAACACTTGATTATGTGACACACGCACTGTTCTCCGCTCGCTGCTGCGCTCCCCAAGTCTGTGTCGTCTTTGTTCTTCATGTGACATGATGCGATAATTGTTGTAAATGTCCTTATGTATGTGTCCTGTTCTTTTTTGACGTGTCTAAAAATAGCAAAAGTTCTTAAGCTTCTCTAGTGTGCAGCTGACTTAGGTCACTCCCAGGAAAGAAATATAACTATAATATAAAGAAATATAAAGGTTATGTGTCATTCATTAAAAAAACATAAAAGTGGATGCTTGAAGACACAGCATAGACAACACAGTCTCACAAGAAGGCGTACATATAGCACGCCACAAAAATAGCGTATTTTTAGCACGATATCAGTCCTGTTTTGCGTACTTATGTTAGGCCGTACATGTAGCACGATATGAAAAAGCGTAAAAATGACACAAGATTTCACAGCGTAAAAATGCCATGAGTTTGGTTGAAGCCACGTGGAGACGTTTTCTTCAGGTGAAATGGGTTAGGGTTAGGGTTCAGGCAAAAAGTTACTAAAATGGTTAACATTAGGGTTGGGCTTGGGTAGGTTAAGATTAGATGTCGGATTTTGTTAATTTTCATAAATAAGAACACATCTTAACAACCACCATTGAAATTAACGAGGACTGTGACGCGTACTATAATTACGCAAAAGAGCCGTAAACTCGTGCTAATCATACGCAATTTACATGTTGCGTTATGTCATGGTATATGTACGCTTTCTTGTGAGATCGGGCTGGCATAGATATGAATGTCCTTCATGTGTTCATTACATCGAACAACACGTAATATGAGTCAGTAACTTCCAGTTTCAGTTTTTATGGGGAGTCAACGTTTCAGTTTTATGTAAGGCTGTTTCCTGAAAGACAGCCTCCACTGTGACCATTTTTAATCTAGACTCAAAACATTTCTGTTTGTCTGTGCATATGACTGAAAAAGCTCTATAGGAATTTTATGAAGATTATTTATATATTTTTTAATAATGCTGTTTTGTATTGTACTTTTGATTGTACTTTTTCCCAGCCTTGTAAAGCACTTTGAAATGCGTTGTGCATGAATTGTGCAAACCAAATACATTTGCCTTGCCTCTGCCAATGTATGCACTTTGGTTTGTCCAGTATAGTGTTAGAGTGAGGAAATATTTGTTACACATTTGTTTGCAAGTTTGCTCAACTCCATACAGGGTTTTCCAGTCAGTGCTTGTTATCTTGACCTACACGAGAGGATGCCAAGCCAAACTGAACTGGTTCAGACTGGACTGCACATGATCACATGTCTTAGGTTCATGTCCCAGCTCCTGGGTCCTGTACTGATGATAAATAAATGTCTTGTTTGAAAGCCAACCTCATGCTATGCTATTCCTGTCTTTTCTACAAAACACACAGTGATAGAGTCATTGACTGTCTCAATACAGCCCTGATTCTTCATTTGTGATGCAGGCTAATGCTAACTCCATCTATTGACGTGGTATGCAAGCATTCTGTTTTGTAATAGTGCAAACAAAGCATTAACATTGTCATGGACACATGCTGGTAGTGTATCAAACACCAGACAAGTTAAAGGAACTATACCACTATTTTACAATAAAATACCTTAAAATCAAATTCCCCCAGCAGAGATATCTTGTCAGAGCCCGATCTCACAAGAAACCATACATTTACCACCACATTATAAAGGACATGTAATTTGCGTATGATTAGCACAAGAGCATGGGTGTTTTGCATAATTATGGTACGCATCGCAGTCCCAGTTCATTTCTATGGTGGTTGTTAGGACGTGTTCTTTTTTATGAATATTAACGAAATCGTGATTCTAATCTTAACCTGTCCCAAGCTCCAGTCCTAAACTTATCCATTTTAGTACTCATTTCACCTAAAGAAAATGTCCCCACGTGGCTGCAACCGAAACTCGTGTCATTTTTACGCTTTTTCATATCGTGTTAAATGTACGGCGTAACATAAGTACACAAAAAGGCCTGAAATTGTGGTCATGATACGCTAATTTGGTGTCATGGCTTTCTTGTGAGACAGCGTTGCTTGCTAATGTCTATTCATATGGAACTTAGTCTGTAATGTCCTGTCTCCATCTAAATGTTCAGTTGTTCCCCAAACTCCACTGTTTGCCTGTTGTTGTTAGCATTGTGGCTAACAGAAACAACATGCAGTAACAACAACATGGCAGTATGCTAACGACCGTGACACCTCGCTACTGCAATGAAAAAAAGTTTAAAACACATAACGCAATTAGGAGCCTCAGAATGCATTTAAGTGAGTGAACCATGTGGACTGATGTAGAAAAATTCAAAGTAATTCTGTTTTTTGTTGCTGTTATTGTTCTTATTAAAATTATTTTATTATGCATTTTCAAGAAAGCAAAAATAATATTTGTAAGTTTAAGCACTGCACCTTTAAATAGTAGCATATTTGTGGGTGAATAATCTTTAACAAATGAGAGCAATGTGTTTAATCTTCTGCACAAGCTTATGTCTTATTCTCCAGAGAAAAGTACATTTTTGCATCTTTGTTTAGACAAAATGACAATCACCAAATTGTACCAGTCACAAACATAAAATGGGTGAGTTTTAACATTAGTTATGTGGGTTGAATTTTTCACTCAAGAATCAAAGAGTTCATTGACACTCAATGTTACAGTGATAAAGTCAAACCAGAATTCTGGTCCAGAACTGTAAATCTATGCATGCATCATCTGTTGCTGTGCTGAACTCTAGTGGCTGACGCTGCAATAGGAAAGAATCACTCACACTTTTATCCAAATTCTTCATCTTACATTTGTAGTTTGCTTTCCGACCTAAATTCCATCATGTACACCAAACAAAATTGATAACACAAACCAAAATCAGGAAAAGAGACATTCAGAAAGGAAGTATTGTTTGACACACTCAGCAGAAGTCGTCCTTTACAGTAAAATGTTCCTCATACATCAGCAGAGGTTTGTAGGACTGTGGCGTAAATATTACTACTATCAGATTTTCCTGGCGTGCCCTGCATGTTACACGATTTATCTTACCCACTTGTGCCGCTGCATAACAAGGCATAATAAACAAGGCGAGCCCTCATTTGATTATTTTCATTTTGTCGAAATATCATTTTTTCTCCTTGTGAGTAAGAGCTCCGTTTAGAGAGTCGGGCTGCGTTTGCTTGTTTGGTTTCCTGATCTGGCTCAACTGTGATTCCATTATTTTACAATCAGTCTGGGCACTGTTCTATGTGTGTCATCACTAGGTTTGGATGGCACGAGGCATTCACTAAAACTGCGGAAAGTCCCTCATTTTAATTTTTGTTTTTTTGGACTTCTTTGGAATTCTTTGCCCCGCTCCGTCGCTTGGAGAAAATGAGCAGACGTGAATGCACAATCAATAAGCAGCAAAGGCAAAGTCCAATTATGTGAAAGTGTAAATGATAGATTTGGTGCGATGCCAAGGACATGGACACTGCTCGTACTTGTACTCACTCCTTCATTTGGCTCTCTCCGTTGCACGCCGCACACATAGGCAGCCAGAAGAAAATATGAAATTCTAATGTTTTGAGCCACAAGCTATTTCAGTGTGACTACATAAAGCACATGTGAGACTATATTCAAATTTGGACTCTTCGGCATCAGGGCGCGCATTCTCACTGAAGGTTTATGAAAAATGCATCTATTAATTCATTATTTCGATTGAACCTGTATTATAAAACCCAGCACTGAAACACAACAGTGATTCTGTCTGCCTCAAGTTTCTATTTCCATAATTTAATTGAGGTCACAAAAAGCAGCTTTGAAGGAAGTCAAAAGTTACGAGGCACCAGCGTTGCCATATGTTTGCATTGACCCTTAATTTAGTCAAATGTGTGTTACACAATCCTCAGCTTCCATGGGTCAACTTGTGTGATTATTCACAAGGAAGAGTGTGCAGCTGTTGACACTGACAGCCACATTCCTCTCTGGCCTCCTGCGTTTCAATTTGTCTTACAGCAAAAGGCCCTTCCGTTTTTAAATACCAAGCAGGGCTTTTCCCACACAGGTCCTGTTGAGGTGAAGCATCCCACTGCAGCCACCACCAGAGCAGATACGCAGGGTCTGTGAGAGGTTAAAACATTCTGCCGATGGTGGAGGAGGAGAGATGAAGAGAAGGGAGGGTGAGAGGGTCTCTGACAGTCAGAAAACACTCCCTCTCAGCGCTTGCCCCAGCCTCGGCTACAAAAACAACACTCCAGATCCTAACAGCCAGTGCCAGGTGGTCACAGGATGAATTCATCAGGGCAATGCATAACGCAGGAGGCGGAGATTATCACATCGCAGCCGCCCAGGGTCATGGCAGCGCAGGCTGATTGGAGACATGAAGCGGGCCCAGGAGAGGCTCTGGTCTTCCCTCTGGCCAGCGGAGAGGTGCCGGTCCACTCCTGGGAGACAGACAGAAGAGGGGGTGGGTGGTTCAGAGTGATGCTTCACCTCGCTACAGGCAGCCCTCCCAAAGGGGCAGGAGCAGGCTAGGAGAGGCCTGAAGGCCACACACACACACACAACACTGCACACTTGGATCGCACTTTTCAAAGACACAAGCACAACTATCTTCTCCAACATCCTTGGCAACATATTTTCTTGTCATGGGACTTTCAGTCCCAACAAGATAAGGGTTAATATCAAACAAGAGTGCTAGTAAGCTTTGCCACCGTAACCCTGTTGCTGAATGGTGAAGTCTGGTAGTTGGAGGGAAAATGTGTGAACAAATGCATGAATGTCTTTCAAAGGTGATGGAAATCAAGGCTCAACAAAACAACAACATGTAAAACAAAGCCTCTGTCATTCAGAGCTTCTCCAAATGGCCATATGGGAGAAATGTCAAATGTACAGGGCAGTACTGAATGTGTGTGTAAACCATGTCAGCCGAGGGTAATGTATTCTGCTGGCAGCAACAACACACTGTATGCTCTCACAGTGAAGGAAGGCTTTCCAAATCAGATCCACACATTTGAATTTCATTCTATAGTTTCTGCACTGTTGAGTCAAATGTCACTCATAAGTAACATACATATTTGTGATTTTAAATACTAAACCTCCTGGCAAAGGTTTGATAACAACTTGATGGTTCTGGAATAGAAAAGACAGAGAAACACTTTTTAAACATCTACTTACATTGTTCCACATAAAAACCATTGTCAACATTAATATACATTTTATTCTTTTATTATAGAACACCTTGATCTAGGAACTTATCCATGACTTTGTTTGAACTCATCAGTGAACAGAAAGCAGAAATAATGTACACCACTGGCTTTTTGACACAATTGTGTTTTATGATAAATCTGAACACCGTTATTTGGGGAAATCCAATCCCGCTCTCACTTCAAGTACATGCAGTCACATTGTACAAGCGTAAACAAATCAATATGTCAAGTCTGCTTATCGAATGGCCTCCACTCGAGCAAAGGCGCGTGTGTTTTCTGTGGCGCGCTCCAGTCTTTTTGTGAACAGTCAATGGAGTGAGTACACTTCCACAGACACCCTTTGGAAAGACAATCAGCAGAACGGTGCATGTCGCGGCCAACAACCCACATTTAGCTCCATGTTCCTCCGTCTTTGCTTATTCTACATAAATTATTGAGCGGCTAATTTGGAGTGCGGCCCCGGTGAGACGCTGCAGCCCGGCCGTGACAGCTTTATCTATTAGACAGGATTATTCCGGCTCGTGTGCTGCGTTTTAGTGTCATCTGCCCAATGTGTGTCAACGTGGAAAGGTGGTGGGGGCTTGTAAAGGGGGTCAGTCTCATTCTCGGCTGCATTAGTGCGGGAGCAGGGCCCGGGACACGTCTTAATCAATACGCGAGAGTCAATTACCGAGGAAGCGCGTGCTTAAGCAAGATCTGATTATTGGGTTCATGTTCAGTCCACCAAATGGACCGAATCAATGCGATGCGATATGTGCAGGACAACCACCACCATCACTGTCACTGCATCTTTCTCTCTTGTCCAAGTCTTTTTTCTTCTCCCTTTCTCTCTCTCCTTCTCTTTCTCTTTTTCGCTCAGTACGCCTTTGCTTTACATTTTCTGTCTTTCTTCTCTCTCTCTTTCGCTTACTACGTCTCTCTGCCTCCTTCTCTCTGTCTATATTTCTATCACTCCTCCTTGCTTGTCCGCTCTTGCGTCTCTCTCTCTCTCTGTCTCTCATTCCTCCTTTCTTACCTCTCTTTTCTCTTTTTCTCTCTGCCTCTTTTTGTGTCTGTTATTTCCTTGTCTTTCTCTTTCTCTCTGTCTGTTTCTCTCTTTCCCCTTCTCTTTCTATCTTTCTCTCCCTATGTATGCACCTCTCACTCCACCTTTTTCCCCTCTCTCTCTCTGTTGGTCTCTTTCTTGCTTTCCCTTTTTGTCTGTTTCTCTTACTTTCTCATTTTTTTATTTCTATTTATGTTTCTCTCACTCCTTACTACCCCTTTTTCTCTCTCTGTTTGGTCTTTCTCTTTCTCTCTCTCTTTGTTTATATTTCTCTCACTTCTCCTTACTTGCCTTGTTCCTTCTGACTGCTCAGTCATCTCCATCTTTCCCTTTCTCTCTCTCTTTTCCCTTTCTCACTTTCTTGATATAAACTATGATCATTTTGAGTGTGTAAGTCAATTTTCAAATTACTCTACACACTTAGATTAAGTTTTCTTGTATTTCGTACAACTGTCTGAAAAAAATCATACAACGGAACACCTTTTTTACGTCAAAAGGTTAATAATGGAAAAGTTTAGGTTTCAAGTTACTAAAATGGGCAAGTTAAGGACTGGGGCTTAAAGTAGATCAAGATTTACCCATTAAACCCAAAGAAAATGTCGCCATGTGGCTTCAACCAACGTTTTGACTTTTCGTAGCATATTGACGTAAAAAAAAGGCATGAAAACCTGCTTATTGTACGTTTTTGACATTTTGTTTCATCTATGTTTTCTTCGGTGACGCTTTTTTCCTGAGACAATACAGCCTTGAATTTTGAAAACAGCTAATAAGTTGATCATTAGCAAACATCATGCAAATGGATTGGATATTTCAGCTAGCTTTAAATGTGTCCTTTTATTGTGGGTTTTCTCACGCTTTCACCGTTTGAGTCAGTGTCGGTTCTTGTTTGGTTCAACATCTTTCTTTTTCACTTCCTATGTACAATTTAATCAGCTTTTTTGTGTGTGTCTGAATTCAACATTACATCATATTTGCCTTTATTCAGAATTTTCCTCATGTCTAAAATGAATCCATCTCCAATTCTAAATCACTTTCATATCTGCAATGCAAACATAAATAAAAACCAATCTGAAACGACAGACAACAAAGCGTATTGAAAAAAAGGGTCTGCGTTGAGAAGAAGATAGTATAGGGAGAAGCCCAACCAGCCACAAAATCAATAACTCACAGATTTTTAACTAAGATTTGATATATTTTTTCTTCTTCTTCTATTTTTCTTTCAGTTTTTTTTATCTCGTAAGCTGCCAAACATCACCAGTGAAACTTGCACGAGGCTGTGGTTGCCAGAGGGTGAATCATAGCAATATTGATTTGATTATGTAAAAAGCTTGGTGGAACCTCAAGCCAGATGCAGAAATAACTCCTCACCTATGGGTCCGAGGGGGGGAAAGGCACAGAAGAGAAAAAGGAATGGTGATAGAAAAATATTGTTGAGGATGAAAGCATAATTACACCTCTCACAGTCAAAAAAACACTGCACTGTTTGTTTCTGGTTTTGACTTTACTGGTCAGATAATAATAAGGGCTGGACCTAACTATATTGTATTTTGAATGGTATGAAATTTGGAATAATTCTACATGCACTTCAGCTGATTTTCTTCTTGGATGGACAGATAGAGGCTAAGCTACATTGTTATAACTGACTGAGGCTCTGCAAAAGCTAAAAATGCTAATCATGACCAAGATAAGACGAATAAGCATGCATACGGTTTTGAAAGTCAAGAACAATTAGTGTAAGTTATAAAACAAGTGCTTATATATTTGTTTGGTTGATGATGTCCTAGTTTCTCGTTTCATCTACCTCAAGTACCTTATGGTTCTCAAAGTGGGGGTCGCGAAGCAAAATCTGCGCTCATGAGATGATTTCAAGATGTCGTTTTTAAATTTTGGATTGAAATATAAGCAAAAAGATTTCCAGACCTTAATGAGAATGTGGGTTTAAGGATTTCCTCTGAGTTGATTAACAGACACTGTTGTACATAGTACATGTCTCACAGTATATTTATGCCTATGGTGTCTTGATGTTATGGGTATGCATTTAATTACACACACACCTGTCCTCTAGTGAGTGCTATAGCTTGACAGATTATTTCTACTTTATGTTCTCATCTTCATGTGTATTTTCTTGTTATCTGCTGTAAATAACAATCGTTGGAGCTGTTAAGGCAGTTCAATGATGACAACTCAGATGACTTTTATTTAAAGCCAACTGGTGCTTTTCTAATGTTGGTCAAAATGTGTTGCTTTGTGTCTAGCTCCTGTCCTAATCCCTGTCCTAAATCATTCATTCATTTTTTGGTGGCTGGAACCTGTTTCAGTGACTTTGGGCCTTAGACAGGGGTCACCTTGGACAATGGCCAACTCATTGCAGGGTTAGAGTCAAACAACTGTTCACATTCATTCACAAAGAGAAATCTGCAGTGATGCCCAATGAACCTAAACTTGCATGTTTTTGTACCCGGAAGAATCCACAGTGACACAGGAGAACATGCAAACCCCACCCAGAGAGATCGTGAGTGGGAAGCCAGAGCTCTAACCACTCTGCTACTATGGCTAAATATTACCATTAATAAACTCATATTTTTAATATTTTATGTTTGGACTGAGTATGAAAGATGTCTTTAGATCATCGTAATAAATCAAACCGTTTTTGTACTTTTTATACATAGTTGGACACATTGTATTTTCTTGTTTTAGTGAAAATTATATAAAAAAAAAATCTTTAGAATTATACAAAAATTATCACAGAGAATGTGTATGAATTCAAACAATATAACAGACTCTGATAAGTGCTTTGGTAGAAGTCCTTGTACCATGGGTGGTAGACACTGTCATAACATTTTAAGAAAGCAGCAGAAAAGAAATGGTATTAGCTGAAGATAATATTTTTATTTTTTCTGTATCAATTTTCTTTATTTTTTTTTAATTAATCGCATAAAAGTCTTTTAAATGCTTTTAAGATCTAATAAATTATCAGATCAGATAGTTCTGAGATTTTACTGAAAAGACATATAGTGTATTCTTTTAGTCAACAGTGAATATTTTGGATCAGCTACTTATTGCTCTAATAATTAAGACGACTTGATCCTGTAGCAGTACTGTGACTGACAGTTGTGGGCTGGTCCTACCTGGAGCGAGCGTGTGTAGACTACTAAGGATGTGTGGGTTTGAGCGCTGATAGAGGAGCAGATCCGGATCTATGGCACCCTCTTCTGGAGCTAACGCTTGTCTCTGCTGCTGCTGCTGCTGCTGCTGCTGTTGGTTCCACAAAGAGAAATGTGAGTTGTGATGAAAAGTATGGCATTATTTTAAAAAAGAACATTTCTGAATCACATGTTAGAAATTTGAATCTTTTCACAGAGATAGTTTTTATGTGTAAATAGTGAACATAAATCAAAATGCATTTTTGTTGGTTTATTCAAGGATTAAATTATGTCCAATACAGTATCTTATAATGTTTGAACTCAGAATTAAAGAGGCATTGAACCAAATAAATAATAAAATAATGTGTTTGCAATATTGTGAAATCCTTGTGTCAACCTGAGAAAAGAAGTTGACAGCATAATATATTTTGTCACTCAAGAAGCTGTTTCAAAAAATTTTGTCCTTCTAATTTCTATTCTTTTTAGTTTTTTTTAGGGTTAGCTTTCTTTCTTAAAATATGTATAAATCCACAATTTATCGATTGCATATATATATATATTTTTTCAAACCTAGTTATGTCACTCTGCCATTGCTTGGTGGCTATGCAAAAGTATAATTTTATTTATATATTCTTTTTACTTCAGAAACATGGGTTAGGTTGAGGCATTTGGTTACAATATGCTAACCGGGTCACAGCATAACTGAGGTGGACAAAATTAAGACACTTAAAATAAACTGTTTTCTGCAGCCCATAAGGCGTATAGCAAAAAAAAATATTTTTTTATTTTTAATCTTATCCTTAAACATGCAGTCAAGGTTAATGACTCATAAAATGTTGTAAATTCTATGTCTTATATTGAGAATGGGTTCATGTGCTTAAGGCTGCGCTGCTGATAGATGACTTCATGCACTTTTAAGTCTAAAGACATCTAAGAATATGAGTTGTTGTAATCTAATGAAAAAGACATTGACGTTGAAAATATCCACGCAGAAGCTCTGTAAAGATTAAGCGACTCCCACGTAGGATTTGGTGACTAATCTCTTCGCTGGAGCGCACAATTGCCAGGTTAGCCTCGCAGCGCTTCTGGTCAGCCACTAATTGGGCCACCTTTTCTCTCCCGGTGCATTGGGGAGCCGCTGATCCCGGGGTCTGTCTTTAACTGCCCTAAATTATGATTCCACCTCGGCCCCCGTCAAATGACTGGAACATTGTGGTCAGCTCCTGATAATTGGCCCGCGCTGAGTTCCATGTAAAAGTCTAATCAGATCACATGAGCGGAGGTGGGAGGGGCCAGAGGATAGGGTCTTATTAGCTACTTACGAGAAGCATTATTCTGTTATTTTGGAACAATGAAACAGTCAGTGATCTGTTAAAAGAAGAAGATTAACTAAATTAAGTGAGTTATAATGTATTGGAGATTTATATATTCAGTGCAATAACCAAAAAAACTTATTGGAAAAGTGATATTAACTTTAAAAACGTATGCAAATATTGAAATGGACACATAAACAATACTAATCCTGAGTGATCGCTTATCGTAATCTGTAGTGATATGTGTTTAGAAAAGTACAATTGCGTTCACTTGACAAAAGACAGAAATAAAAACTGAAAAGCTAAATATGAAGCCTTATAGTGAGCTAAACATCAGAAATACATCTCTAGAACACTGACAATATTTTATTCTTTACAGATTATTCAATTCTTTGTGAATTATTAAATATGCTAACTCAACTGTGATTGTCATTACAGTTAATTGTATTTTGTCTACAATATATATAACTCCTCAAATTTAACTTCTAATTGATTAACATTTAATTACTTTAGTTTGACGGATTGTAGAAGAATACAGTTCAACCTGAGCCCTACAAGATATTTTATGTTTTCGGTTTAGTAAAAAATAAGGGCTTTTCCAAAAAATAAAAAAAATGTTGCTTATTTTTAGGTCAAAATGTCTTAATTCAAGTGAAATAATCTGCCAGTGCAGTAAGAAAATGTGACGAACCTAGTTGCTTTAAGCAGAAAATGCTAGTTTCAAGAACTCTTGACAAGTGTTTTAAGCAAATCTATTCTTGATTCATGCACTTATGGCTTAAAACAGACACACATTTGCTTAAAATACGTTTTTATATCTAGTTAAATCAGGATAGAATATCTTAAAACAAGTCAAATAATCATAGTAAGACGTGGTTTTATTAAGTGAAAAAATCTTAAAATTTGTGTTTTAATAAGAATAATATGCTTAATTCAAGTCATTTTTTCTAAATTAGATTTTCCTTTTTTTCAGTGAGGACATAGAGGGGAGATTCAATAAGCTTACACTTCTTCCCACATTCCTTTTGAGAATGTTCAATAATATTATTTATTCTATAGCTTGTACTACAGCTTTATGAACACACTTAAATAAAATTAATTTAATTTCAGAACTCAAAGTCATATTTGAATATTGAATTTTCTGTCCAATAACAGGACATTGTAGAAGATGATCTGAAACTTAAAGCTTTGTGTGATAGGAAACAATCAACTAAAACAATTACTAACTTACTCATTCCACACATTATATTGAATAAAATTTCCAAAAAACGGCTTGCCTACCTGCAGATGCCGTTTTACTCTTAAATGAAAATTACAAACGCTTCCCATAATTGCATCTGGCTCTGTCGCACATTGAATTTCCCTCATTGTGCGTGATTAGCCATTAATGTGATTTAGCTGAGCGGAATGCATGGTCTCAAGCTAACTGACATCGACTCTTTTAAAACCTAAACATCAATTCCAGATGCATATAATCATATTATGGAGCTAATACACATTGATTTTTTCTTATTTT
Source organism: Mugilogobius chulae (assembly GCA_038363315.1). Lineage (NCBI taxonomy): Eukaryota > Metazoa > Chordata > Actinopteri > Gobiiformes > Gobiidae > Mugilogobius > Mugilogobius chulae. The sequence continues at coordinate 40,591,845 of CM076398.1, read as the reverse complement.
TCACCGTCAGTTCAAGGCAATGCAAATAAAATAAAGTGCATTCTTCCGTGAGAAAAGGTGCAGAGCAGCACTTGAAGGACAGGTCGCTCTTGGATCAAACTTCAGCTATCATTTTTCATGAAACCAAACATATTTTTTCGAATAATGTATAATTTGATGAGGACAAATTGTATGTGATAGTGTAAATGTGCAGATCAAAGATTTTTCCCATGTGTGTTTCATAGGCAGGTAACAGAGTAAACTAAACAGAAAATGTTTTCTTTTTTGTTCAGTTTAAGATGTGATTCTTTCATCAGCAGAGGAACCTTTGACAGCGTTATGAAGTCAAGCATTAAGATATATATTTGAAATATTCACAATCCTATAATTTTAAAAACAACCTTGCCTGAAACAAGAGAGTCTCATTTATAAAGCACGTCCATGTATAAGAACATAACAAGCAACAAAAAAACATGTTCCCCATCAAGTTAAATTAACTATTTGACACCTGTCCCTTTAACAAGTTGGACTCATGAACATTTGAACAGTTAACACGTTATGAAACCTAGGACTCATTAACACTTAATAACACCAGTCACTAAGTAGGACTTGTGAACACTTTCTACTTCATAACACCTACAATGACCTGAAGTAGGACTCATGAGCCTACTTTGTGACTAGACTCATGAACAACTTATACTGTGATACCAGTCACTAACACTCCATAGCACCTTTCACAAAGTGGAAAGCTAACACTTAACATTTGATAACCCCTGTCATAGGACTCATAAACATTAGCACTTCTTATAATCTTTTATGAAGTACGTGAACACTTGACACTTTATAACACATGTCACAGTTGGATCTGTGAACACTTAACATTTTGTAACACGTCTCACAAAGTAAGACTCATGAACACTTAACACTTCATAAGTGTTGAGTCCTACTGTCAAAAGTGACTCATGAACACTTAACTCTTCTTTTAAAACCATGAACACTTTATAAAGGACATGCAGTGTCATAAGTCTAAGATTTTGTGAATTAAGCGAATATGCTTTTGTGATTAATTAATTTCTTGTTAGATTTTTTCTGAAAATTTTTCTTAGTCGCCCTCTCAGATCATAATGTAATTAAAATCTAGAAGTGAATGCAAACTGTTCCTTCAGTTCTAAAAAGACCAGTTGGATATATTTGGTGACCATTACATAATATTGTTTGCTTCATGTTAAGTCACATACGCTAGATTTTAAGAGAAAAGAATATGCATGTAGTTTTCAATCACAATCCAATCACACTTTGCTATGTTGCGATAATAACACCGGAGCCCTTAATTAAAGCAGATTTCAGTGAGAATCCGTCTCCTCTAAGCCTCTTCTCCAGAATACACGGATAATTCCCGTTCATTCCTAAGATCTCATAATGATCTCTCCCACACCGGACCCAACCTCCAAATAATACCAGTCCTCCATCAGCATATTCCACAATCAATTCAGAATGGATTTCCTCAGCTGCTGATTACTTTAATAAGTTCTACATATCTATTAGCAAACGGCCATGCGAATCTGTGCCATAATTATCATTTAGCTGGGAAAAAGAGGAAGGGGGGCTGTAATTTAATTTAAACTGTACTGCCTCGCCCAATTATGAGACAGTTTGGCACGTTTCTTTTTATTATCCAGATTATTGTTTGACTGAGTTTACAAATATGGGGTGTAAAAATACTAATTGTCTGATGAAGTTGTTTATGAGTGAAATATAAAGAACAATGCTTGAAAGATTTGGGAGGAATGCAAAAGATGGTAGGTAACAACTTTGGAAATGGCTCTAAGCATGCATTTATTTATCTAGATTGTAAAACATAGTGTATAAAAAATAAAAATTTTGCTGTTTGATAAAGATCTGTATTATGAGTAATTATATAAATACAATAACATAAGGACATATTTATAATTATGACGGAACAAGATGTACACTGAAGAGTAAAATAAAACATCATTTATCATATACCTTCATAAAAATAGTAACACCCCAAAGCACAAAATGAGGATGCAAAGGTTAAGGTGATATGAGCTTAACCCATTGGTTATCAATCAAAGTTTTAGTAAACATAAATATATCTTTATTTTATTTAGTTAATTGTTTTTGGTTGATGGTGTGAAAATTTGAAAGATGCGTTTGCCTAGAACCTAACCCTAACTTTTTACCCCTTACCATTAAAACCGAACATATTTTGTGTGGCACAATTTTATCTCAGCATTACATTTAGTGCATTATTGTTGAGTGAAAATTCTAAAATGTTTAAAAATTATTGGAACCTACCTTGTCGTTGCAAAATACATTAATTATTCTTATTGTCATATTCAAAAAATAAAAATAAAATAAAAACACGTACTGGAATAGAGCTAGAGACTATTGTCTATCTATGCAGTTCCATGTTTGTTTTTTAGCACATACTTTTTTTATTATACTGAGGCTGTGTTCCCCCAAGGTGGGGAAGCCTGGGTAGGGCTTAGTCAGGGCACACATTCATACACAAGGCAATGTGGGTGAAGTGTCTTGCCTACAGACACAACGAGTTTCTCCTCTGTTGTCCCACTGTGGCACCTGAGGTTCCTCCGCAGTCTCCCATCCGAGTACTGTCCAGACCCAACCCTGCTTATTTCCAAAATCTCACAGGATCAGGCTTTGGGAAGCTGATATGGCCACATTTTAGATCGTGATCTTACTGTTCTGTTATGCTGCTCCCACAGCTTGGAATAAACAAAATTAACTGAACTTTGAGATCTGCTTTCTTGGAAGGGTTAGCCATTAAAAAAACAAAAACAAAACATAAATAGCACAAGTCCTAACGACATGGTTTGTGTTTTTCAAAGTACAAACCTTGTTGTTTTGTTGTTGGTGTTTTTTGTGTGTGATTTAATGTTTTTTGTTTGTTTGTTTGTTTGTTTGTTTGTTTGTTTGTTTGTTTGTTTGTTGAGCAATTGTGCAACAGTTTCACCAAGGTCAATCTGAGTGTTTTAAGTAAAGTTTAACAATGACAATACTTAAAAGACTAGTTAAATATAGCCAACATTTTATCAAAAATATTACATGGTACATTTTTATATTGTTTCAGAGTTGTTATAAATGTTGACACTAACTAAATTCTATTCAATAAACACTATAGCGTTCCTCTTCTACTGCACAATTTGAGAAAATAAACATGTCAGATGGTTGTATTTTGGTGTTTATGTCCTTGGTGGTAACTTAAGCTTCACAAGACTCTCACTGTGTTATTTTCCATAGATTACCCCATTTACATTGACGTCTTTGTACCGACAATCACCAGATATCCATAAAACTGTCCATTTGTCATAGCACGTCTGTCAGGAGACCATCATTCATAGTTCATAATGCCTCACTGTGCTTATCCAGTAATGGTAATGTTGTTTAAATGCCCCATGGAGCAGCATCCAGATAGCATCCATCTCCACCAATCAGTCAATCCAGACGTGGAGGGGCCCCTGGGAGCCTCACATTAGAGGACCCAGGGTGCTCTGAGCTCGGGTAGTGGAGGAAAGAGGCTCGCCGCTAGTGTTTACAAAAGTAACTAACACGTTTCTTTAGCAGTGGATGTGGTCTTGGTCAAAATGGGCAGCATTTCGTCTTGTATAAGAATAAAATCTGATAAATTGTGACTAGTTGGTCAAAATCACAGACAGAGACAATGTTGAACCAAAATGTAAAAAAAAAAAAAAAAAAATACTAAATTTGTATTATTTATATCAGGATTCCACTTCATTTATGACTATTCTCTAGCCTTCAGTCCCCACATTTCAACCTTGAAAAAGTACAGTTGTAATTAAAAAATACTTTAGTCAAAGAATCAAAAATGAATAACTGACTAGTGGACTATTCTGTTTAGACAATGAGACATTAAATTAAATTCATTAAACTACAGATGTGGTTATTGCCATAGAAAATTAAATTGCAGACTTGTCTTGGAGATAAATCTGTTTAATGCTATATTGTGGAACTTTCAAGAAAAAGCATTGAAGCAAAAGGGCGGTAGACCCTGTACCTGAAAAAGTTCCAAAATGCATCTTTACATTTTAAAGGAAAGACCTTTTCATTGAGGGAAATGAGCTCACCTCATCATTGGTCTGACCTTCTGTGTAACCTTTCTGGACCCACTTATCTCTCAAGTACAAGAATGACTCACCAACGATACTTAAGTTAATGTGCACAAACACATTAAGGCACATGGTGGGTTTTATAAGAATAATGACATTTTACACAATGTCCACACCTTCTTCAAAGGCTTCGGGAGATTCCCACATGTTTATAATGGGGAAACTCACTGGGTCACAGAAGGTGCAGCGCTGTTCTCCTCACAAGAGCTGAAATTAAAAACACCACCAGCAACAACAAGCAAACTGCAATTAAAGGCCAATTCGGCTCATATAAAGCAAAATAAAAGCACTGTACAAATGGCAATAAAACGCGGATAATGACCTCATGATGCCAAAGCAATATTTCTCCCTGGTTTTAATTGTACTTGTTTCATGTTATGAGGTGGGCTGCTCAAAGCTCTCACAGCTGTGTGGAAGCAGAGGGACAGCAGCACCCTGAGGTGCTTTAGGCCCTGGTGAGGCGGCCCTGGTGCCAGCTCCCAGGTCCTGGATTCATTAGGGGCTTTAGCAGCACAAACATTTCCTTACATGGAGAGGCCAAGAGCTGGCCAGGACGCACCGTGGGCTTGTTTCAATTACGCCGAATCAAGCATCGCAGGTATGCTCAGCTCACTGCGGCGCTTTATTGAGACTGGGAGCGGGAGGGGAGGGCAGTTTACAAAGCATTACCTTCTCTGCGCTGTGAAAGCCAGCCTTGTTTTATTTGAAAACTATTGTAAAACCAACGAAAGTGGTAGTCTGGCAAAGACTTGTGTTTTGGGTAACAATGTAATTTTTCTTGTATCAAAGCTGTGTTAACCATTACAGGCACTATTTTACAGGCAAGTTCCTTTGATTTTATTTGACTTGTCAGCCTTGTTAAAATGTCTGAAAAGATTACAGTTGGACTGTGTGTGTCACTAGCCACATACATGTGTTTCATTTCAAGTCCTGGAAGTTGTTTGGACTCCTGGAGTGCCACAGCTTGTGCCAAATCTTGGACCCGTTTGCCCCCTCAGCGTGAAATATCTCCACGTTCTCACACAAAACAAAGACTCAATTTAAGGGACTTGTGACTTTGTTTCATTTCCAGTAAGTTAAAGACACTGATTAAAAAAAACACACTCTTTCTTGACTAAGAAAAAATAATAATAATAAAATTTTGCTACAGCCAATTGTCTTCCCATACGACCATTAGTCCTCTGGTTTTCAAGCTTTTTGTGCTGTGACACTTCATAAAAAAAAGTTTTAGTACCACATAGCCCATTAAACTGTTGAGTTCTAAAAAGAAAACGTACAACATCAATGAATCGGTGAAATTACTGTTGCTTTTTTTTTTTTTTTTTACAGAAGTATGTTTCAAAATGACAACATTTAAAAAGTATTGATACATTTGTAAACCCAAAATGAATTTACTCACTTCAAAAGTTGAAACTCAAGGCTGTTACATCTGTGTCTAGTTCAGAAACAAAGCTAGAATAACAACTCCAGTGGACAACAGCCATTCTCCTTCAGTATTATATTCAAATGTGCTAATATGATGTGTCCAGTTATGACAATGTAGTGAAAGTTCATAGTGTCTTGTCAGCTCTTTAGCAACATCACTTATACCTCAACATACCATCCAAAATCAATACTATATTTTTCTCCCAATAAATAATGTAGGTCTGAAAAAGGTCCAAATGCATGCATCGACAGTTGGCCGCAATTAGAGGGCGGCGGCAGCAGTAACTGATGACAGTCCCTCCCCCTGCAGCTCACTCGGGATCAGCACAAAATGAAGACGCACAGAGCACTTTGTCACCGGCTGAGGCTGGTCCTGGAAATGACTCCTAATGGAAAAGGGTTCCCGAGCCTCAGTGCATCTGCTGCTCCAGCACTTTCTCCGAACCGATGGGCCAACCCCAACAGTGTCCAACTGCTTTATCTCTAATGTGCACCGGACAGCAGCCGTGAACACAAAGCTTGGATACCAAACTTTCGTCAGTAAATGAGGAATGAGGAGCTTTGTGTGACAAAAGTAGACTTTGTGCAATAGTAAAGGAATTTGATTCTTGTCTACTTGTGAGAAAAAAACAAAAGCAACACAAATACTGCCACCTACAAATGTGTGTGGGCATTTAGACAATAACAGTGGTTAGCTCCAACAAATACAGCTCAGGACACATTAGACCCATTTCATTGTCATTTCAAGTTTTGTGGTGTAAAAATGTAAGTCTGGAGGTGACACAAAGTGCAGGCTTCACATTGGGAAGTTCCATACATTAGATAATCAAGCCTTGCCTTACCTTTATTCTATGAAATTGTAAGTTAGTGTAAAGATCAATTTAAAATAATGAAATTTACAAACGTGACCAAATATGATGGCAAATGCCATTTAAATCAGGAGAAACTAAATGAAAAACAATGTCACTATTCATTTTACAAGTGAAATATTATTAAGCGATTTGGTGCTTCGACCCTGAAAGAGTAGAAATCTTCTGAATGGATATGTGAGAGGAGCTGACTTAAAACAAGCAGGTTGTTAATAACTTCGAGCCAAACTATGATTGCGGTAAAGCAGAATGGTATAAAGGAATGTATAGCAGATGTTTTCCAGACTGAAAATTTGCTACTTCAATTTTATTCTGTATATTTCAACGTGCTAAATTTAATGATCTTTCAACAAATCCAACATATGAACTGAGATTGCATGTTCAGTGAGCTCTTTGGCTTTACTCGGATGTCTGTTTTCTACTTAGCCGAGTTCAGTGACAGACACGAGTGGTCTGGGAGCTACCTGTGTGAAGCGTCTCCTCTGGGTCCGCTGTGATGCTCTCTCTTAGCGGCTCTCTGTGGCCTGCAGGTGATGGAGAGGGCGGTGGGAAACATATCTCAGCTGCACTTTATCGAGCGGCTGGTGCAGAGCGGTGTCTCTACCACACGTGCTGACACTGACACAGCCCCTGCTCTCACTCTTTACCACCAGTCGGGGAACCTCTTTATAGTGATTGTTTTATCAGCGCTGGCCCTGTCCCTCGGGAGACAGGGGCCCGAGGAGGATGACCCTCATTTTCTGAAAGCAAAGTGTTCAGTATTGATCAGTGGGAATGAGCAGCCTGTGACATGGGTTAATTTACTGGACCCAGGAAGGTTCATTGTTTCCTGTCATTCCTGAACTCATCGCTCTGACCTTTACGGCCCTGTCCTGCCACGCATTAACCGTGCACGTGGACTTCTGCCTCTGGTGCACGCTCACAAACACACACAGACGCAAGTGAAACAGTCTGCTCAGGGAGTAAAGCCACCTGAATCAAAGGGTACATTTATGAGACAGCAAAATGACAGAAACTGCTGGTTTGGTCATCTGTGGTTATATAAAGGATGGATGATATCGGTTTGAATAAATCTACTGACAAATGCATGGATAGAAAGGCTTAAGACGTACAAACGTGATAGAAAATGTCAAGTTTCTTCAATATTCCTTCAGATCTAAACAGTCCATATTCTAGATACAATCAATAGCTTATACATAGGATTAAGGTGCTTGGAGTGACAGGGTCAAAGGTGAAACTCTTCAGGTGATAGGCCACTTTAGTTACACCAAAAGGTCAACGCATTAATAAGAGATTCAATGGATGAACTTATTAGGGCCACGGCCTAACACCTAAACCACAGACCTTTGGAGGAAGAGACGACATGGAGGGTTGGAGTCAAAAATGATGAAGGAGGAGGAGGGGTAGAAGAAAAAGAAAACACAAGGAAACATGCATATTGAGCAAAATCTTGTCTAAAAAAACAAAGAATATGTCTCAAAACATACAGATCTGAAAAACATAAAACAAACTGGCACATTGAGAAGCGTATGTCTTCTAGCCAGATGGTTGCAGGTTTGATTCCTAACTCATTCAGGGTCTTTCTGTGTGGAGATGGCTCGTTTCTCCCTGTGTCTGGTACTTCAGTACAACCAAATGAAAAATACGTACCAAGGGTCATTACGTTCCTGACCATGCCATGCTAAAGATTTGGACATGTGCATCCAGATGTCCTGCACCATCTCATTTCTCTTGACAAGTCGTCCCAAAAGCATCAAAGGATCAAATATCACCTAATTCTACCCCACCTATGTTTCTTGGCAGCAAGTTTTTGTTTAGCTCTGTTAAGGTAGTCAACATAGTAGCTTGTCTGTCTTGCAGGGTAATCTAAAAAAGGTATGATGACAGTTAAAATTAACTAGTGACTGAATTCTACAGGTTAAATGCACCTCCAAGAGGTTGACTGCCGAAAAGTGGGCGAGGTGGAAAAGGGCTAATAGGAAACAAAGAAGTGTATCCTAAGACATACTATCCAAGCTTGAAGTGTTTGATCTCGATTTCTAAAATGCAAGGAAAAATAGATCTGGTGCAAGGAACAGCATACCTATAGAGACACATTCTGTCTGTATTCCCTGGTTTGTGCAGGACTGCAATGCAAAATATATGTACGTAACAGTGATAGACCTTTTTACTAAAACAGGGATTGCTGCAAACAATGATTACAGCCCTTTTTTGTGTGTATTTAGTTGAAATGTGTGATGAAGACTGGGAGGTAATAAATCCAGGAGGTGTCATCTCTTTCCCGCCCTCTTCTCTGGCATAAGCGTGTGCTATGCCACTTCTGATTAGTGCCGCCTTTCCCGCAGAAAACCATTCGGCGGGAACTAACTGACGACTGCCCATCTTCAGGGGATCTCGACACCCAACAGGAGGATTACATTAACATATTAACGGACGCCCCTCACCTTTAATAAGGATTTTCGGGGAGGGCGAGCATTCACAGCACCCAAAATCAGGAGCAAATGAAAAAGAAGTTTCCCGCCCTGTCCCGGGGAACGCGATCTGTCATCGGTGATAGGTGCAGAGGAGAGGGAGGCTTTGAAGTTTTTCGACATAAAAAACGCAAATAAACGCAAACACATCCTTTCAGCTGTTCATATGAAATTAGGACCTTTTCTGTAGACGGGGGAAGAGCTGGCCTCCGCAGCCACACCTAATCACTCTGACGGCAGCGCGGCTCCACTGGGAACGCCCGCATTAACAACCAGAGGCTTTAATCTGCCTCAGCTACTTTCACACTGCTTTTAACAATGTTTTCTTGAGACAAAACAACAAACAAGAAGCAAAAAGAGAAAAAAACTTTAGACGCTCTTTCTCAAATCATTTTAGAGAAACTTTGTGCTGCCTGACAGAAGAGCAGATGATGTTGACTCATGCTGTGATGTCTTCAGTCTTTGATAGTTTCAATGAGAAAAATGTGATCCAATGAATCAAATCTAAAAGTGGATGCATAGTCCCTTTTGTCAAGACAGATAATGACTACAGATCTGATCATTCTCTCAAAAGGTTAAAGGAAAATTAAATTAAAACAAGCTTACATTTTACTGTAAAATAAATAAATAAATAAATATATACTGATTGTAAGTATAATTGTACTATAATTTCTTTGCTTGATTGTTCCAGAATATCATGATAAAGTTAAAAACAGCTTTTAATAAAAATGCAAAAACTATATAATGATAAATCATGTTGTTCATTGATCTAAATTACTTAAGAACAGTGTTAACTTATTGTAAGTTAATTAAACTTAACGGCTAATGGTGATTTCCTGATAAATTACGCTGTATTTGTGATTTTAAGTTATATAGTTACAGTTAGCTATGTATCATACCGCAAAACATTAACAAGGAAAGGAAAGGAACATCTTCATTAAATTTCATTGCTCAAAATTATCTTGATTGCTAAAAAGCAAGTCAACCTTCCACAAATCTGACCAACCAGTTCAGTTTCATTAGATTGTTTATTACGGCAGATATGGATTTTCAACTGACCATGTGCTTCACATAACAGGGATTGCATGAGGCACAAATACAGAAAAAATAATATAAACAGATCAAGTATCTTGTCTAGATAGTATGAAATGTCAAAAAAAAAAAGTGGAACATTCCAAGCAAAGCAATTACATCTTCATCAAACAAAATGGACCAGATTCATCACCAGGAAAAAAAGCATTTAACCTTTAAAGAATCTAAGAAATATCATAAATTTAGATTAGGATTCAATGCAATTTTGAACATTTTAGGAGAAAACTCTATACAGTATGTTTCCAGTCAAACAGAGGTGTATTACTGCTATAAATCTATTGTGACGTGTTACTATATTACTAAACTTCTTGCAACATTATCCTTGTCTTTGTTATATACTGTGCAGCCTCAGTAGTCATGAAAACTTCAAAAGTCAAGCGCCTCGGTCAACATTATTATTTCAAGCACTGGGCCGGACAAATTGAACTAACTGCCAAAGGAGATCAGGCGATTTAGAGATTCAAAAGAATAAAGATTTAAAAAATTAATCGGGAAAGGAATTGCCTTCATGTTTGGACAACTTGTAAGAAGAACACGACTTATAACGAGTCGTGAAAACAAACTGCTTTTTTCAGAATAAAGTGGTGGTGATAGGGGAAAAAAAAACAAGCTGTGAATATTTCATAAGCAGGGCAGCCTTTTCATAAACAAATCAATATGGTGATAGTAAATAAGGAGCCTGGGAGCGCTGGAGGAACAAGCAGGACAGGTGTCAGCGCCGCAGCCACACTCTATAGCTCTGACATTTGGGAAGGTTAAGATTGTAACTGTCCGTGTGTGTCAATCACCTCGTTCAAAGGTCACCGTCTATTTTTCAATAATTATACCTTCACGTGTCTTCAGAATGCACAGACACAAAACAGGCCCAGCCCCCGCCACAGCAGCAATTAGGTCTGTTACTGAATGTCTGAGGAGGATGGTTCAAGTTCACATGTGGCTGCAACACTTTAAAAATATCTGAAAATGTCACAAAAGCAGTATTTGTTGTTTATTTATTGTATATATTTGAGCATTGTAGTTACTGGTAATCTACTTAAAATGTATTGTTTATCCAGTTTGAAATGTTTAAGTGGGAAAGAATATGTATTAGACATATTTATGAAATAATACATAAATCAATTAAACACAAACAATTATGTCACAAAGTGTACATGTGCCGTGAATTCTCCACTGGTTTAATAAAGCTAATATTCTCAAGTAATCACATAAACATCATTAAAAATGCATGTGTTGTTGAGCAGTGTAGGCCAAGCCGCTAAAATTGTGTGAATGCAAAAAGGTATGTCAATTTCAAATTCAAAATTAAGAAAAACAAAATTAAGCAACACAGTCGACTCAAGATATTCAGGGGCGTAAGCAAAACGTAGAGGAACAGGGGGGTGCAGGGGTCCTTCCTCAGAAAGTTTTTCCTGTTTTCTGATATATTGCAATGTTATTAATGAGTAATAATGTAATGGAACAATGTAAAAACCTGGCACATGGTTGATTATTGATATGGCAATATTAGCTTATTACCACGCGAGTTTGTTTGTACTGTGTGAAAAAAATCTTCCACAGTTCAGAAATTGGTTGTGCCCTTCTCACAAAAGACCTACAGCAGGCCTATTTAACTTAAAGCCCTAGAGCCAAATCAGCCCTCCACAGATCTGATCTGGCTCTCAACCCATCTTTCTTATATTTCAAGTATGCTATATTTTTTCTTTTTTGTAGGTTAGTTTTGGGATACTACCTTAGATCTGACTTGGTTGTTTTTTATTCTTGGTGCAATTCTTGGGTTAGGGTACAGGTCTTGTACAGTAGATATTTTGAATAACCCTAAATTTTGTCAAAATTATCTTGTGCAATTACCCTGCCCAAGCATGACCCTCAAACAATCTGGGCCTCATGAGGATCAAACTGAAAAGCTCTGACCTTTAGAGGAGAATTTTACCTTTAGTAGTTTCAGATCATACATTTTTTCCCGGTTCAAATGTCTCCAGTTTTAACCAGCACTTAAATCTGAAGTTTAGGTTGACTCTGCTCACTCGAGCGACCTCGATTAGTCCTTTAGCACGTCTGCCTAAGAGAAAACATAACTGCACATGTTCACTGACTCACTACTAAACATGGGGTAATAGGTTCAGCCATTGACTAAAATGGTGGTCATCTTCAATGGAAACATAATAGTTAACATTTGAAACTGAGTAGTCAAATTGTCAGAAGAAAGTGAAAAACTTTTTTTTTACAATCTACAGAGAAAATCAAAGACCTCTTTCTCATCTCCAAAGGCACAAGTTGCATAGGTGTGCCTCTTTTCAGTCGTCAAAATAGTTTGAAATTCGGCTAAATAGGTCAAAGTACTGCTGGTTGTCCAAGATTGAATACACCAACTCTATCACCAATGGCTATTAGGAACATGACAATAACATATCCTAAAATACTGAGTTTCCATAAAACCTCTTCAGAACACACAAGGGACACCTGCATGAGACAAATGCTTTTTTTTTCATCTGACACAACTCTGCTTTGTTGGAGCCCCACTTCCCTTGTCCATTACAATAGCTTACCCCTGACCTCCTCTGAAACACTAAATGCTTTTCATGTCTTACCATGCGAAACCAATCTCAAACAACAATGGCACTGCACTGCTTCGCTCAGGCTAGGGTCGCGTAAGAAGAAAGACACATAGGACCCAAAGTGAACAATATATAGTGGATTCTGTGCACTCAAAACTCTCCCTGGGCAGAACGTTTCGCCGCTGTGACCATGCAGGCCCTAAAGTGAGTGCTGGACTCTCGAAACCCATGAAATAATAATGAGGTTCCACTTCCGTCTCCCTGTAGTGTGGTGGAAGGCGGGGGGTTACGAGGGGCTTCTATTGTCGCCGCACACCAGAGGGATCGTGGGATTCCCAAGATTTTAATGGGAAAGACAATAGGGCAGCTCTAAAAAGGCAGAGATTAAAGTTTAATCAGGGATTTTTGTTGTGATGATGGGAGAGAGGGTTTGCCACTACAGGACAGGTAGCACTCTGTCTGTATTTTTCGCTGGTTTTCAGCTTCACCTCGTCAATAGAGGTTACGAACTGACTTTTGTTTTTATTTTAAAAAGAGACTTAGCTTAACACAGATACAAGATACTTTTAAGACATTTCTGGTGATCTATATGTACTCAAAATCTCAACTGACTCTTGTAGAATCATCCATTTATAGCTCCTGTTAGCATCAAATTTGAGTACGTAGTTTCACGACTTGTTTTCCTCTTTTTCTCCTAAAGTCTAGTGTTAGCGCCTGTAGTTGTTGTAGAGTAGGTCAAAGATCAGCTCTTCTACCCTGAAATCCTTGCCCCAGCCCCAGCAGAAGATGCACTTTTCTGTGGTTGATAAAAGTTAAGCTGCAGGCCCAGATGATGGTGCAGTTTTACAAGGCCATCATTGAATCCATTCTCACCTCCCCCACCACCATGTGGTATGCTGGAGCCACAGCCATGGACAGACGCAGCTTGCAATATGTTGCAAGCTGCGTCACCATCTCTGATGAGATGGTGACAGACGCCACATCTCATCAGAGATGGTGACTAGCTGCAGTCTTCCATCTCTGCAGAATTTGTACGTCTCCAGGACATGAAAGCGTGCAGGTTGGATAGAGTTGACTCTCCGTCCAGACATGGAATATTTGAGCCACTCCACTTGTTCAGGAGGGTAACTGGTTAAGAACTCCACAAGAACAGGTTCTTTCTATCAGCCATTGGACTTAAAACACTTCACAAATATGTTACTAAGTTGAACTCCTGCACACTTTATAAAGTCATGTCAACAGCAATTCTTCACTTTACAATGACAGTTTGCAATGTTGTTCTGATTAAGCTATATACTTCGTGATTGAAATTAAACACTTTTTTTATTTTCTTGTACTTTTTATTGGTATCATAGCATTAATTTTCTATTTGTATCATCCAGTGTTCAATGTTGTACATTAGCGCCGTAACAACTTTCTAGTTTGTGACTTTTGCTCACTGACAATGGCAAATCTTTTTTTTTTTCTGCAATCTGATCCAATTCATGATGTTTTGGAGAAGTCAATCTCCTTTTTACACCACTTTCACCAAAAATCTAGGTACAAACAGCATGTCAGTCATTAACATGTTTATTTACATAAAAACGTAAGCTTTCACAGAGATAATGAGTTCAACTTTGTGTGCTTCTGCCGTCCGCATCAGTGATAAATGTGAGCATAGCTGCAACGTTCTTGTTGTTAATCTGCTTTTCTACTAATATTTATTAGCTTTTTTGTCAGGTACGCACTCAAAATTTAGCAGAGATATTAATCTTAACACTTGTTATCAGACTGTAGTTATTCATTCACATCTTGTTTCTTAGGGCCCAGACACACAGCAAGCGACAAAAATGACGTGCGTGAACAAGCGAAACGACAGCCGTGCGTCCACGCGTGAGTGGCCACACCGCCAATTGCAGCAGAATATGTGTGCGTGCCTGTGGTGCGTCATCGCGAGCCACTGACCCTGTGTTTTTCAATGGGAAAGCTGTTCAAGTTTGTCTGCCTGTGTTTATGCTCTTGTATCAGGTCTCTAGCGAAAATAATCAGGTTTATATTCCCCCTCTGGACCGGCTGATCCCGGCAAACGCCAGGTTTTCAGTATTAAATATGAAAACTCAAGCAGGCAGTCCTGTTGAAGCAGGGCTCCGTCACACAGTCAAGGTCTGTCCCAGGACGTGTGGTGCTGATTGCAAGTACACACATACAACAGTAGAAGCCTGATTTCTCTGTATTCTATGCTTCTACGCACCTACACCAGCATCAAGTGACAAAAAAAAATAGGTTGGATTCTTTCGCTCCCGATTCTCACACGCCAACGCTTGCACGACGTCACGCTCGCTACGCGCGTCAAGCCCTGGTGGTGTGGCCGGTTTCATTGACTTTGCATGTTTTCTGAACGATACGCGTGCATTTGCAGGGCTATATTAATGCGCCTAGGGCTTGCATAGCGCAAAATTTGCTTGCAGTGTGTCCCAGGGGTCATACTGCTCATCTCCATAACATCGACTTCTCAGGATAGTTATGCTGCTTCCTTCAAGGTGTGTGACGATACCTCCTTAAATCCTCCAACCACATGGCTACAACTAGAAAAAAAAGTGTTAAATTGCATCAACATTCAACACCACGTGTATTTAGGCCAGACACTTAACAAACACATGCACTTAAGGGAGCCACAGACTGATTTGTGACTGAACAGAGAACTGGAGAGATGGAGCCTGCTATGACCACAGCCCGGTGTAATGTGTCATCTACCGGAAGAGTTATCAGAGCAACCTACTGGAACAGAGGAAACTCCCCACACTGCACAATACAAGTCTGTAAACACAAGGTCCTGTATGACAGGTCATGGTCTGGTCTTGATAAAAGTATACAAACTTGTGCTCTGAACACGTTGGAGAGACTGTAAATGATGTTCATACATATTTGTAACTATTGTTTCAGTAATATCATAGATGTTTTGACAAAACAAATACATTTTCAAACTACAGCATATGACATTATGTCCCAAACCTCATTCAGGCATAAAAAAAAAAAAAAAAAAAAAGCAATAAAATATGATTGTACGTAAATATTGTAATATGCACAACTTTTAACTTTTTTCACAGAAAATTAAGGTCACACTCGGCCTAAGAGTTATTTAGATGAAAAGAGCAGGCTAGTGTTTGTGATCCTTCCCTGTGGTAATTGGACTTCTGTTAGTCATATACTTGAAACGGGCTTAAATGAATGCAAATGCATCGGAGGCATCTTCAGTTTTATCTGGTGACATTTCATGGCGAGGCTTAGTCATTGATTACCTCTCTATGCTTATAATTGTTTCTTCAAGGCGCTGTGATCCTACGAGCAAGTCAACTTCCATGTATAGATTTCTTTCCAATTAAGGTTAGAATTATTCACAAGGGGCTCACCTTCAGCAGCCAGCAAACAATGACATAACATTGGAAAAACATTTTGAACCAATCGATGAGGAACAACCAAATGGTGTTGGCTGAATGATAAACAGGCTCTCTCCCTGGACCAGCCCAGGCTGTAAAGAGCTCTGATGTCAAGTGGAATGACACTGGCAAACACAAACACACAAGGGGAAGCTGGCAACAGGCTAGAGCAGAGCAGCAGAGGGAACAGAGCAGGGAGGGAGCACGGCCTGCTGGGAACACTGTTCCAAAGGAATGACTTTATGGAAATGAGGGTTAAAGGGAGCATGGCCTGTGCTTTGATAGGGAGCCTACACGGCACTGACACACACCCCCTTTTTCAACATGAAACCATGTTTTGTGAGGGGGGTCACCACTCGCCCTAATCACGGCCGTGACATGACATGCTGTAGGTTGCCCTTCAGTGTTAAATATTTATGTCAGCATGGCCGCTCGCCTGATGTCTGTCAGGACTTTGACACGTGCACTTGCTGTCTCTCTCTGTCTCATCTCTTTGTAATATAAATGCCTAAAATAATCAGCTGCAGGAACTAACTCAAATGAAGTTAGCACCTACACCCCTCATAACAGAGTCTAAAATGCGAGAGTGTCAGTGTCACTTAAGTCTCAACACAGGTCCCATGCAGATGTCATCTCTTCGTCTCAGCTGAAGTCTGAGGCCTGCTCAGACTCAGCCTCACAGAATGTGCCAGTGACAGGGATCACTGGAGACTGTGCCTGGCTCTCCAGTCTGGCTGGCCCTCCATGATAGGTGTCAAAGATATTCTAATGAATGTCAGAGTACATTTCAGGGGGCCATGCTCCATACAAACCACTGGAGTGGCCCATCTTGTGGGGAGGCTCACCCCCAGCCAAAGGCCCCCAACACCCCCCACCCTCTCATGTTCAAGAGGGTTAAGAAGATTAATCAATGTCAATGTCTTTTCCTTTTGAAGCCAATAAGGTGCACAGTGTCTGGCCATGCCCAACAGAACATCACTTTGTTCAGTCGCATAGCCACCCCTCCGCTGCCCTCGCTGACCCCCAGCAGTCCCACATGTCAAAGTCAAGAGGGCGTTTGGCGTTTGCTGGAGACTGGCCTTCCGGATAGCACTCAGCTCCACCCTGCATGACCTATTCTCTGATATTTGACCACTCGGTTGCAAGACACTTGCTCTTTCGAGCTGAAATGTCACTGGGGCATCTTGTCAGCTCACAGACACCTCAGCCTGACAACCGATTTTACTTTGGTGTGCTACAAGCCAGAAAATACAGGGCTGTGGCCTAAACGCTGTCTGTGAACAGGCTGCAGGTACTCAGAAGACTACACAGCAATAATAGAACCAGGTGATAACATCACATCAGTGTTATGAGTTATAAGTGAAAGATAAGTTGGAGAACAAACAAGGCTGACAGCTGATGATGGCAGCACGGCACAGAAAGGGTTACTTTATAATAGGGACAGAAAGCCTTTTTACACAGTGAACTTTCTTCCTCACCTCAGCCTCCTCTGCTGTTCTGTCATGAAGCCACTCGTCTGCCTTCTACTTGTCTATTTACCTCACAGATTTCCTACATCAGCATGTTCTTTGGGTAAAGCAACACTCTCCTTCTCTGACCATCAGTGACATTGCTGCATGAGCAGAAAGGATGGGGATTGGAAGGAGCAGTCACATCATTTCTGGTTTGTGCAACCTGCTCAAAGTTTGCAACTAAATGCTTGTCTTCAGTCGAGCTGACAGGGGAGAAGTGGGCGCTCAGTGAACCATGGCCGGGCTGCCATGAAATGACAGGAATCATTGGCATACATTTCAACAGGCTCGCGCTATCCTATTAAAGTGCCACATCCCCACTTTAAAACAGACAAGAAGGAATCCGCCTTGATAGATAGAGACTAAAATGGCTTATTGATTTTCCCACAGCTTTTTTCTTTGTTAGGAACTTTTAAAAATTACACCCTAAACTTATCTTTTTTAATTACAGCATGGCAAGCAAAATGGGAGGTGGTCTCTGGTGCATTCACGCCGATGCCTCCTTGCACCATTTGACATATTGGTAATTTAAAAACCTGAAAATAAAATAGTTTATTGATCATATCCCATGATGTGCAATATAACAAATTTGGACCATTTTAGGGATTGTCATTATGTTGTTTTATATCTCAACTTTTCCCAAACATTTGTTTTGACATCTAGGGAAACATTTCTCAGACTGAATCCACAGTTTGCTGATATTTACATCAGAAAAATAGAATCAAAAAGGAGCAAAATGAAAGAGTATTTGATCATACTTTTAACATTCCTCACTTTTGAGCTGCTAGATATTTAATCGGACGGTGTGCAGACCCTTTTAACCATTATGACACAGGAAGTAGCAGGAGTAATGGTCCTATAAGCAGTTTATGAAGCTGTTAGCAGATGAACGCCGAGATATGGAGGAGAATCATTCGGACAATGGAAGAAATGTTGAAGGAATTAGATTTTAAAGGTGTGTGAGTCCATTATGTGATGAAGCTCGGGTTTTAGGTGCTTACAAAGTTCTCCCTGAAATGGGAACTGCGCGGCTGATAGGAAAGGTTCAGTAAGTGAGGCTAATTTGAGCATTTTGTTTCAAGGAATTTCTAAGAACACACACACTGAGGATAGTTCTGCACTGGGAGATTCTCCTTTGGTGCTATTTCCGCTTACAAAAATTTATATTTTATTTTATGAATTGATTTATTTATTGTTGCAAAATATTCGAAATAATTAAAGTAAGGGCAGAGTAAGAGCAGGGAATAAGTATATTACTGTATAAAAAAAATGATTACGTAGCTCATACAGTATACGGGCTAAGCAATCTATTGTTTATCTTTATTTATTAATGATTACTGAGTCCAAACTAGCTTGTTCATGTTGTATTCAGACTTCAGTCTGATCTAGTTCAGCTTAGCTCCAGAATTGGTTCTTGTTTAATTTTTGTTGTCATCAAATTAGGGCTGGGCATTTACTCAAAAGATTGAGGGACTGAAAGAGCTCCACAGACAAAAAAAAAGAAAAGAAAAGAAAAAAGAAAGCAAGCAAGCAAGAAAGAAAGAAAGAAAGAAAGAAAGAAAAAAAAAGAAAGAAAGAAAGAAAGAAAAGAAAATGGTTTGAAGCAAAAAACACAAGTAAAGTTTTTGGTTTCTGTGTTAAATGATGTATACTGTATAGCTGGTGTTGTAAAATATTGCCAAAAGTATTTTTATTTTGCTTCTGAGTACATTACATTCAATAGCCCCAATCCAGATATATTTTCCTAAAAGTAATTTTACATTTTATAATTGTAAACACAGACATTTCAATAGTTTTCATTGATTGATTGAATAACTGATTCAATTTTATTTGAAAACAAAATTTCTTCAAATTCCAACATGGCAAGCTAAAAGAGGCCTCGGTGCATTTATGCAGAAGCCGCCAGTGGATCACTTCAAAACATTAAACTACAATAGTTGATCATTATGGATGCTAGCCGAGCTGATGTGGAATTAAGAAATGTGGTGGAAATTGAGTAATTTTATATCACAACTTTTGCGTTAAAAAATTGTTTGAAGAGAAGGGCTAGTCTAGAGAAACTTTTCTCAATATGAATGCAAGAATAACTCATGAAAGAGCCATGTGTATGTGTCTATGTGAGAATGAGAAGGAAAGCATGTCTGTCTGAAATGCTCATGTATGTCATTATGTGAAACTAATGGTGTTATAAAGACACTGCTTTGTGAGAAAAAGCAGGAGTGGCCAAAGTGAGACCTTCAGATTAGAGTTAATTTAAAACCCTCCTTCTAACTTATAATGCATTCAATTATAATCTCCTTCTTATATCAAAGATGAAATCGTTTTGGATCAACCTAACTGTTCACTTCGCTCTCGGGAGCTGGACTTTTGGTGGTTCCAAGAGTCTCTATAGGCACATGCAGAGCATTTAGTTATCAAGCTCTGTTGTTAAGAATCAGCACCTGCTCATGTCAAAGAAGCTGACACTGTCTCTATTAAGATTAGGCTTAAAATGTTCCTCTTTGAAACTGCCTATGATCAGGCCAGTTAGGAACACAATTAAACCCACAGTTCTAGTCGGGCTGCTCCTTAGGAGCAAGTATACTGGGGCAAGTATAGTGTTAAAGGTTTAAACAGATATATATTTCTTTTTGAACTTTATGTAATTCATAAGTATCACCATGTTATTTCCACCCTACCATGCATAAAAACGATATTAGTCACGACATATTACAATTTGCACACTTTACACTAGCAACACATAGAATTAGCTTAATAAGGGATTCTGTCCGGAGCCAGTCTTAACAACCTTGTCAAATGCTTTGTGCCTTTAAAAGAAAGACTGTGTTCTGGCCCATCAGCTTCTAAAGCCTCACATTATGGATCATTGAGTTTGTTGAGATGCTCATAGCAGGGGATCTACAACGTTCTGTAATATCCATAGGAAGAATAAGGCATTTATCATTCACTGCTTTCTAATTAGGCTCTTTATGTCACAGTGAGAGTGGCACTAGAGCCAGTCAGTGCTACAACAGAGCTCTCATTTCCATGTGACACAGTGATGGAGATTGAATGTGAGCTTTGGGAAGATAAATGGGCAGCACACAACCTTTCGACACTTTGCACTGCGCTCCGAGGCTCCCTGGGAACTGCTTGATTCACAATATTTTAGTACTTTTTTGAGTCCTCTTTTGAGTCAATAACAATTATAATAGTAATGGACACACCATTTGAAGTGTGAAGTGCTGTTGGAAAAAGCCTAAAGTGTGTTTTGTCTTTTTGTTTGTGCACTGTTTAATCAAAATACATTCCTGTGTTTTTAATCAAATCCTCTTAATGATTGAGAATATGTGATACCAATAAAGAAAAGAAAGAAACATTCAATTTGCTTTTGCACTTGAACTCATTTCATAATATGAAGTTATAAAAAGTTATCTAAATACATTGAGAACTATGTGAAAAAACACAATATATTCTTCTACAACATGATATGACTAACAAATGTAAGAACTATGGGCTCACTGGTCCTTCTGGGCTGCTCCTGCTTGTGTGAGGCTATAGGTAAATGAGACAGTAATTGGCTCTAAGTGTGGTGTATGTAGGAGTGTGTAGTGTCTCTGCTTAGGGCCAGTGACAGGGCTCTGTCTCTCAGCCACACATGACTGGGTCCCGCTGACACTCAACTGTCAGGCGGGCGAGCCCTCAGCCAGCACCCTAACATGCTCTACAGCTTCACCCAATTAACTTGCTTTCACTTGACATCGCAGCAAAGAGCTTCATAATAGGTGGTCAAGGTGCATGGTGTCTATTGCATGTGCACAAACAGCCCCTCCCCCTGAGCCTCTCCCACTGCCCCTCCTGCTCTCTGCTCTGTGACACTGGGAGAGCACTGGTCCGGCACAGTGCCGTGGCCCACGTACACTTGTCCTGCTGGACACTACGCTGCCTTTTCACAATAGAATACAAAACATGCAGCAAGAACGCTGCTCTGTTAACATGCATCAGTGCGTGCTTTGAAGTCCCTGAGTGCATGTGCCTTTTAAATGCGACTGTTTTACAGAGGCGTTTGGCTTTTCCAGCTCTCGTCCATAGAAGTCGGACACCACGGCAGAGTGGGCTGTGCAGTGATTTGACCCCCAGCTGCGCAGTCAGGGAGGAGGGTCTTGAAGCATGTCAGCTCAGCTCAGCTCCACTTCCCTCTGTGTCCTTCCTATTTTTCCTAGTGCATGGCCCAAACTTTGAAAACATCCACCTTAATAGGACGTAGTCAGCGAGAGCTACTCTTCCGTCTATCAAACTGTGATCCAAGGTGTCAGGCCGGGCCGGCTTTGACAGAGTGTCTCCAGACGAACAGTACAATGGTGTTTCCCTGCCCAGCACTCAGCTCCTCTGTGTAGCCCCCTAGCTGCTCGCACGCCTCTCCAGCTCACCACACCACCTCTCCTCGTTCGCCTGCTTGATTTCACCTCATAGAACACCTTGCAACAGTGGCTTGACTGACAGCCACAAGGCGGCCTAATTTTCTTCCTGCCCAATTTAGAGTACACTTATGTTTCCCTTTTTAAGAAGATAAACTCTATGAGAAAAACACAAACATATAAACATATAATGACTGGGCAAACACTCTATATTTTATTTTATGCGCAGGAGTTGTAGAGCCAAAGTTTATGCACCTTGACTGATTTGACCCAAACAAAAGCCTCAAAGGCCAAACCTCCAAATCGAGTATGTACAGAAAATAAATATTGGGCTGAAATCCCACAACATAACAATCCCAATTCATCTATTCTTCACTCTGCCCAAGTTAATGCAATTCATATCTGTCAGGCCCTATGGCCTCCCAAATTTGAACAGCATCGATCCAGGATATTGACCATTCACCAGACGCAGCTCCAGTGTTTTAGCAGAGAGCACATTTCTGCACTGTGCCCTTCCTATTAGACAACACACCCTGCTTTGTATTAATGTGTGAATAATTAAAGCAACAGGACATGTGAAACAAGATCCTTTGATCCAAAAATCAACAAGAAAACCTCACACGAGTTTATGTAGTTTGGATAATCTAATTGTATAGCTAAGGCGTGTGTGCTACGCCTCTAAGCAAGGCGTCCTCTGCACACAGACACAAAAACAGAAGGAGTTGTTACAAAGGTCTGTGTCTGTGTTTTTTTTTGTTTTTTTTTTTGGGGGGGGGGGGTCTGATTGTGGTGCTGAGTTTTAACTATTTATACACTGCCCAAGACACATTAGTGCATTTGAACCACCAGTATCTCTCTATAGGTTTTCACTGTTGGGGCTTTGGAAATAAATTAAAATACCACTAGCGGTTCTGTGTAAATCTGAGAGACCCATGCCGTTTAGGCAAGTCCTTTCTCAAGGCACAAGAGTCCAGAAGTTTTTAAAAAGTCTACAGTTTCACCCAGAGAGACACAGCAGTCGGCTACCTTCTGTCTGCTGGTCCCAGTCTCTTTCCTTTCTTATATCCTTGAGCTCAGAGTTTTGGGTCTGTTTCAGTTTTTTATTCAAAGTGTATGAACTCAAGTGGAACAACACGAGGAGCAGGAAAGCAGCACTTGAGATACTGCTCACTGTAGCCTCTTAAATGCTCTAATGTTGTTTTGACAGAGTCTCGATGGCCTGAGCTGGTGTAAAGATGGCAGAGCTAAACCTCCCTGAGTCAACAGCAGCGGCCTCACTCAGGGCCGCTCTCCCAGTGGTTTCCCTTCTGTGTGCCAGCTCGGCTGCAGACAGCCCCAAGGACACTGTGGTTTCTGCTCCGCCACCCAAACACACCATTTAGCTCTTTTACCACTGTTTCTTATGCACAAAGATGGTTTGGCACTTTAGGAGAACACTTAATAATTTCCCTGTACTAAATTATGAAATCATGAACTCTGAATCAGTGGAAACACACTTTGTCATCACGCTACTGTTTTTTATGTGAGGTCTTAAAGAGATGTCATTTATCTAAAATGTTCCACATAAAAGTGGTGGTGGTTCTAACAAGATGTGGTCCTGTGAAACAAGGGACAAAACATTTACGGGTTTGTTCTTTAATATAGTTAAAATATAGCATTATTACAGCCAGATCACCTTTGATCAGGCAGATTATAAACCTCATTGCAAGCTTTCTCATTCTATATTATATATATATATATATATATATATATATATATATATATATATATAATATATATATATATGATAAAAAAAACACAACAACAACAAAAAAACATAGAAATGTTTTAAAGCCCAAAAATGTAAACTTTTAATAAGGCTGTTTTATGGGTTCTTTTTTGTAGGTACCTCAAAACTCAAAACAAGCCAAATCTAATGTTTTAGGCATCAGCTGCAGACACAGCTTTACTGCTCCTTACCAAGAATAAATTAGACACAAATCAGATTCTGTTTTTCTTTTGTGTAGAGCTTGTTCTCACTTATGATTAAAACCTCTTTGTCATCAAAAGCTAAAACTGAAAGGTTTCATTAGCCATTTGCCTCAAGGTCAAGTGTTTTAAGGAAAATATGCTGTATTTATTGTTTTGTTTTTGTTTTTGGGCAATGGGTAGATCCTTAAAGAAGCAAATGCAAGATTGGTGATGAGAATGTTAGATGTTTTTGGAGACTTTTGTTGACTTTGTCTGTGTTTTGGGACAAGCTTCAGTGCAGATGTATAAGGCACATTCTCGACAAATTTAATCACTTTCTGACAAATCCTGACTCATGTGTTTGTCAACAAAAGTCAGACCTTTTATCCTGTGCACCTCGTACTGTATATTCTTCTCCTCCATGCTTGGTGTCTCGAATACCATACAGCTTCTTGTAGTTTTTTTATTCATATCAGCAAAGCGCTTAGTTCTCAGGAGAACTATTAGAATAAGAAAAGTATTTAGCTTCAAAGAAAAAGCCTTTGCAATGAAACGCTCGCCGCAGCAGAAGAACAGGCAACATATAGTCATGGACCTAATAATAATAATTGGAGTTAAAATCCATTTGTGACGAAATACTTACACCTCAATGTTGCCAAAGTTTGCAGTCTATATAACAGGTAAATCCATTGAGCAGAGTGTGGATGGAGAAGAATGCACAAGTATTTAAGTCTGTTGTCACCATGTAATGTCCTCCGTAAAACAGAACGCTGAAGCAGAGAAACTGGAGAGGACTCTTATGAAATCCCCCGGCTGCGTCCAACACCTCGATGGGATATTCGGAGAGCACAAGGTATAAATCTAGCTGGGTCTCTCCTCTGAGCACTGAACCCAGACACACAGACACCGGCCCCTCGGGAGCTGTGGCTGCAGTTTGAACACTTCAACTGGTGAGAAACGGTAAGAAAACACTTCTAGCAGACACAAGGTTGGAATTCTTATGTTCACTTTTTCTTGTGGGAAAACAAAGTATATAGAGGGGTGACAGTTGTAGCCTGTGGTTACAGCTCTAGTCTACGTCAGCATTGTGCATCTGAGTGTTTTACTCTACCCTAACTTCAACAAAACTAAATACATTTATCTGTGCAGATAAAGTCAATTATTAAATCGAAATATATTTTGGTACGACTTCATAATAACTACACCTTAAAGTTGGCGTAGCTAACTTTCTTAGTTGTAATAAGTCAACTTTGTTATTTCTACTAAGAAAATATATGGAAATACCAGCACTTTGTGAAAAAAATGAGACCTCTGAGCACTGTCTGAACTGAATAATACTGAATTTTAGTTCTGATCAGGAGCCGAATGCAGCGCTCTGATTGGCAGAGCTTGGGTGGTCCTCTCCAACGTGTTCTCGTGGATTGCGTAAAATAGCACGCCATGACATATTGCGTGTCATGACGACGCACTCTGCCTGTTTTGGCGTGTAATTACACGCCCATTTTTTCTGCCGTGGTCTGGACACGCCTAGTGGTTGACGACAAACACGAGGTTTTTCAATGGATTAACGGCTAAATTTAAGTCTGAAGTTACAAAAATGGGTAAGTTTAGCTCTTAGGCTTGGAGTTGGTTAAGGTTAGGATTAGGATTGTGTTAGTATTCATGAATAACAACACGTCTTAACATTCACCATTGAAATGAACAGGACAGAAACACGTCAAATACATACGCAAAAAATAGAAGTTGTGTTCATATGACACGCTGTTTACAATAGCGTGGTATTGACGCGCTTATCCATGAGAACAGGCTGCCTTCACTTTGTTTTTTGTAAAAAGATCTTTTTAAGCCAAAATTGCAAACAAAAATAATACATAACAATATTACCCAGGTGTCAAAGGATTTCTGAAAGGAAGTTGTCAGATTTAAAAATGTAATTGTGTGGGCATTATGAAATTAGCTAAACCACCTTTAAATGCCTTAGTAAAGCATGAATAAAGCATGAATAAAACCTTAAAATGTTTGAATAAAAAAGTTTATTAAGATGGTACCACTTTATATTAACTACATCTTAATTGGCCTTAGTTAACCATGAATAAAGCATAACAAAGCCTTATTTATTCATGAACTAATGGTGAATTAAAGAATGAAAAGTTTAGTTTAGTTTAGTTTAGTTTATTATTTTTTTGATGAAAATGAAAATAAGGACAATGCAGTACGCATAATGTTTACATAGGCATCATGCTCAAAAACTTATATATTCCCACCCCTTCTCTTCTTAAATCAGAATACAATATTTCAGTTGACTTCCAGTTGCAACCCTTCAAAACAAACAAATTTCTCAATTGATAGCAGGTAATACATTGTGAATTGTTAACAAAAAAGAGATAGAGTTATCACCAATGGTAAATACACAATCTTGAATATAAATATGACAAACATTAATACCAACAATGGTAATGACATATACTGACTATGGTCAATGACCAGATAGTTTATTAATGCTTAGTAACTACTTAACTAAGGAGCTAAGGTTAGAATTTAGGGTTAGGAGGCAGGATTCGGTGTAATTAAGTAGTTACTAAGCAATAATAAGCTTTTTCATCTATTAATTAATCATTTGTTCATATTGAATTAAGTCTTTATTAGGGTGTTATTAATGATTCATTAAGCCAAATTATTCTGTAGTTATTCTAAAGTGTTACCAGTAAGATTTTGTCACTGCTAAGAAGTTTAGCTTAGGATTAGAATTCTGGGATAAAGTTTCAACAATTAATTATTTTGTCAGTGTATTAAATATTTATTAAAATTGAATTTAGTAATTTAATTTTAATTTAGTTTACTAAGGCTGATTAAGGTGTAGTTATTATTAATTGTTACTTTTATTTTTTAAGAAGTGTTTTTTTGTTTTTTGTTTTTTGCATGAGAATTGGGGTAATATTGTAATGGCATTTTAATTGTAAACTCATCCCTGTGACAATCTGCTTTTTTACAATTGTCAGATACTGATTGATCATTTCTCTATTTCATACACCTGTCTGTTCAAGTAGCAGGGCTGTCGAACTCATTTTGACCAAGGGCCACATTGGCATTATGGTTATCCTCAAAGAGCCGGTTATAAACTGTTTGATATACTACCAAAATAGTCTTTGTATTTGAGTTTTGTATGTTCATTGAAGTTACAAATGCTGCATATGCATTTGAGTTTAAAACATGAAATACTCTAAGCTTCAGACAAATAATTGTAATAGGTAAGGAGATGCACTTTACTTTTGGTGCTAATATAAGATTAAAATATATCTTGCAGGACCTTGCGGGCCACTTTCAATGATGTGAAGGGCTGCATCCTGTGAAACAGAGACCCCATCTATTTCTCTTATTGGTCAGGCTTTGTCATGCTCTGAGTAAGAAAAAAACAGCAAATAAGATGTTGAAAAATCAAAATTGTGATCTTGCACCAGGAAAATTTAGGGATTTTTTTATATTTTGCACAAAAAAGAAAGATGCTTCAAATAAAGAGCTCTAGTTCTCTTGTAATACTGATCATATAAAACATAAATTCTGTTGTTTTATGTACAATATTGCACATGTTGTCTCTCAGACACACACATGCACAGGAGTTGCATGCTGGGATAGAGAGCTGCACTCCAGCCACAACAAATGTGTCGCTGTCCCACCCAGACGTGTCAACAACAGTTTAACAGGCACTGTGATGTTTGAAGCTCACAGCGGGGGAGAGGAAGGAGGGCACGTCCCACCCTCCTCCTGTTCACGGCAAAATGTACCACTCTGCTGCTGCTGCTGCTGCTGCTGCTGTAACCAGACCACCACTAAACATATCTAGTGTCCCACCATACAACTTGAGCCTGCATCTGAAAAATTAATCAATGAATGAAAGTAGAAAAAAATAAAAACTAGGAACAGAAGTTTTACCACAGCTTCACGTGACATTCTGAGAAAAGTTACAGAAAAAAAAACAGATCTGTTCCTGAAAAACTATCAGGTCAACATAAATATATCAGATGGTCTAATGAACCTAATCAAGTTCACACAAAGATCACACATTCTACTCAAATGCTTATCTATTTTCTGTCTTCCTTACTCTGGAAACCTTAAACCAATTTGCTCCCTATTTCTTCTTCACCTCCTCACATACAGAGCCATGATGTTTAAATTAAAGAAAACGGGAGGCTGTGGTGTAAGGGAGAGCGAGAGAGGGGAAAAAAGTTTCCTGAACACAGTAGAAAATTATTTTCTCTGGACAGTTTTAAGAGTCGACATCCTGTGCTGGAGTTCTCTAATCATCACCATGCAATTTACAATCAGAACACACAGCTAGCCAGTTCAGACCAGCTCATCTGTTGACTTTGGCCCCTGATCTGCCGTATGTGTGTGTGCAATACTGCCATTTGAGACTCGGGTGACTCGGCACAGGGCCCTGACGAGGGTGGGGTGGACCTCTGCTGACTGCGACCGCACACAGACACATGTTCCCTCCGTTTTACTCGCACACACTGAACAACTTCATCGGCCGTTTGAGGAAAACATCTATAGCAAATATTCAATTAACAATTAGGTTTGTGACTTTTTTTAAAATAAACCTTTAATAAAACCCCTTCTCATTCCGGTCTTTTTCCTCACACACAACTAATTAAATCGGTAAATTCAAACTAAAATTGTTTCTGAACTCTTTGGAGCACAAACAAATGACTGGAGTCTTTTTAAATCTAATTTTTTAGTTTTAGCTGTTTGATGACTCTGTTGATGAAGTGAGAACTTTCTCAAACAAAAGAAAAAAGAATCTAATTTCCTATCCAATTTTTTTATTTTTTTATTTAAGGATTGGTATAGCTGGTGTTGACAGCTGAGACCTGATTTGGCATATTTTGGGTTTTGACCATTCCTCTTCAAAAGCTGAAGGTAATTGAAGTAAAAAAAAAATGTAGGCAGGGGGGGGGCTTCAGTTTACAGTTGAAAGTGAGTCTGATTCATCCCAGAATGGCCGATTTGACTCTAAATAGGAGGGACACAATGTGATTTTTATCTATAAATTTCAATTGCTTCATGTTTGTTTTTATATGAATTGAACAAAAAGGAATTTTTCAAGAAAAAGTGTGACAGCCCGAAGGGACCCGAATGAGAAAGGGTTAAGTCCGAAATTCAACTGTGATTCAGAATCTCTTCAGTATGTACTGGACATGTTTTTAGTGGTAGGAAACCTAGACACTGAGAGAACATGTAAATCACATAGAAAGGCCCCTGCTGCCTGGGAGTCGGCCCAGGACCCTCTTGCCATGAGTCCAGAGCTGCACAGCTTGTGATGTATGTTTATTTTTTTAACATGACAAGAGGCAATTTGGTACTTAAAAAAATGTCAGTCCTATTTTGACCAATAAATTGTGCAATTTTTTTGTGTGCAATCTTGCCGTCTCATTACATGAAACTTTTTTTGGACAGATCTTGATCTTATACCTTGAAACTGAAGCACGTAACTTTTCAGCACTTTGATTGCTTGTTAGTTCACTTTGTTTTTACTGAAAAAGTTGTTCTCTAAAGGTTTTGTCGACTTAACCAGTGTTCCAAGGAGTTTGTGAGAGTAAGACAAGTTGGGCAAATTTAAATGTCTATAATATTGATCGCAACTGATTTACAAAAATGTTTTTAAAAGGGAAAAAAGTACCTAAACTACTAAAAAGACAATTTGTTACAATGCTTGTAAAGTCTTCATTAAGCCCCAAATCAATAATGCAGTTCATCATGACCAAAAAAAAAATCTAATATTTGTTGCCCTTCATCACTATTACTACTATTACTATTGCCAGTCAACCCTGATTGTTTGTGACTATGGCTTGTGGACTAATGACCACACATCACACAGGCAAGATAAAGGTAAAAAGTAAAGATATTTTGAATACAAGCTCACAATCATGCTCTATGTCCAAGTGTCAAAAGAATGTATACTTCACACAGAACTTGGCAGACAAACATACGCACGTAGGCTGAATCAACTTGAGGATACAAGCGGGGCAGAGCAGTGCACTTGATATAAACACTGATCCACCGCCACCATGAGACTGACTATTGGATCTGCCCTACAGCCTGCTTTGAGTAGAGTCTGTCCACATTTGGGGTGTCTTTCCAAAATGTTCAACCGACTTGTACCTCAGGTCATCAATATGGGTGGCAGAGCTGCTACATTTTTTAAGAGTTACAACCAAAAACAATGCAGGGACAACTCCGTATAGGCTATTGGTTTACAAAAAAGAATGTTCTAAATGTATTATTCTGTATTCAAAAACAAATAAACACATTGTAACTTCAAATTCTGGTACATTTTAAACATGAACACTGACAAAGTTTGTATTATGAGATCCAGCTCTAGTATAGAGAGTGTGCATAATAAAGCAAAAAAAAAAAAAAAAAAAAACATGTATAAATGCACGTTTAATTAAATGAGTATAAAGAATAAAACTTAGTACAATGCATGGCAAACTTCTTTTTCACTACAAGCTCCAGGGCTGAGTTCTAAGGGCACCTGATGCCTTGCCTTAACATGGTTGCCTTTTAGTTTTCTCTGTTTTAATTGAATCATTGTCCTGATGGAGAAATGTGAGACTACTGCTTCTACATCGCTGTCAGAGATGAACATGATGAGATGTGTCATTGTATACTTGTTCATTTTATCTCTCATGGCTAGGAGCAGTGGTACATAGAACAACCAACCTTGTGGACACCCTATACAGACATGTCCCGAGCTAAAGATTAGATAGTCAAAGATGAAGCTCTGGATGTAGGTTCTTGGAGATGTTGATGACGTGGCTTTATGACTACTTCTGTGTAAACTCTGTTGACTGAGATGAGCTTCTGTTTCTGGATTAAAGCTTTGTGATTTACAAGAAAACTGTCTCAAAGGATACACTCCAATCTGAGTATCTTTATTTATAAACCGATTTAAAAAACAAGGTTGACTAAACACAACAATGACAATGACAGGCAGTGAACTGAGCTACATATTACATATAAAGTTACTGGATTAGACATTTTTAATTCATAAACGCAGTGGCAAAACAGTTAGCATTCCACAAAAAAGTTATTCTGCAAAGTCCTATTATTTATTCATTATTACTTCAAAATGAGCAGCTGTCAGTGTCACGTTGGTTATAGCTGAGCAGCTAATTATTCATTTCAGCCAGCTCTCAGTCCCATGCCTGTAGTTATAATTCTGAAATTGAAACCTAAAAGTTTTCAAAGGTACATCAAAAGGTTAACTCTGATCAGGATCCTGTTAGTTACATTGGCTAAAGAACAAACCAACCATCATAACATCCTTCACCGAGATCGTGCTTTTGTAGTATAAATGTGGTCACATTCCCTTCACCCCCCTGACTGCTGACTCTGTGTGGCCCAGGTCTCTTCTGTTGTTGTATGTGAATATATGTGCATGTGTCCCCGGCAGGATGCTCTTTCTCTCTTTCTCTCTCTGTCTCTCTCACAGCTCCCTTGGCTGGCCTCCACAGCCTGAGCCCAGTGCGGTGCTGCTGCCTGGCCGCAGGGCTGCACACTGAGCCCAGACTGTCCCGAGCAATGTGCTTCTGATTAGGTGGCTTAATTACAGCTGTAAAAACAATGTTGATATAAGCCTCAAAATTGCTGTGTGTCAGATACTATTAGCCGTACTTGGACGCCAGCCATTGTTATCCAACCCCTCCAGCCGCCCCAGCTCCATGCTTAAATTCTCAACTCTTTTTGAGTCCTCCCGAACAGCTCAATCAAAACTTGTACTTAATCTATTCAACGACAAATCACAGGAATTCTCAAGTCAGATAGTGGCTTCGATCCACTCAGAAGGCATACTTTTTTCTTTCACTGTTTGTAAGCCTCATGCTACATTTTTATTTCATTACTACAAGCACAGTAAAGAAGCACTATGTAACTTTTCCACCTGCTTGTTTGTATTTATGTTCCATGTAAAACTTGTTCCTATTTCAAAAGTGTTTCTCTTGTTTAAAACAGTAAATGTCATCTGCTTGTCTCCATGAAGATACGTAATGTCATACTGTGGAGCATTCCATCCAAAGCAATAGCATGGCCAAGGAGACCACCACCAAGAAAAGTCACATTGTGCATTAATGGGTAAGAAAATTTGGCTGGTTGTGGGTATGTCCTTGAGTAAGACACTTAGCTCACTTTGACCCAATGTGCTTTTTTGAGTGTCTTGAAAGTTGGAAAAGTATAAATATTGATATATTTTTACCTATAAGCTATGATCACTGAAAACTTGCATGAATCTCAGGCATTTGTTAGCTTTTTGGCTGGACCTTTTGAAAGTACTGTGCGGTTTTCAAAATAAGGGTTCTGGTTTAGAGGCAGAGTAATGGGATATTCTAATAGCAAACACTGTGGCTTCCAAAGAGGCCAGGTCAGACAGTCTGGACAGGCCCGAGAGCTGTAGCTGGCCCTTTGTGTTCCTGTGACAGTGACGAAGGAGCGGGAGAGCAGGGCGTGCCAAAAGTCTGGCCCAGGGAAAACTCGGGAACACTGTCAAATGCAGGCTATAAAGAAAAGCAAAGTAGAAACCTCAAATATGCTCACTCTGGGTGGTCTTACCGTAGCGTTGGCTTAAGAAATGTCTCCGACTTCATGTGCTCTCTGGAGAACCAGGTGTTGTGGATGAACAGCGGACATTCATCAGGCTCACTGACGGCTAATCAGCTGAGTTACGATGAGAGCCAGGCTACAGTTGGTTTGATCTAACAAAACGCGAGTGGGGTGGACTTCAGGACAAGCCAACGGCAGCTTTCCAAACCCTACAAGCCTCCATGGTGGCCTGCTTTAGCCATGTGGCCTTCTCAGCAGCTGGCACTTCAAGGTTTACCAAAAGCCTTACAGTGCAATGCCAGGGGCCAAACTCTCGTTGGTATGAAGAGACAGACAAACCAAGGCAAAAAGGACGGAAGCACACTACCCAGGCCCGTATTGATTCTTATGGACCGCACAGGGTGTGTCGGTGCACTTCCCAGCCTTGAAAGGCCGTCTTGTCACTAAAGGTGGAGGCAATACTGTATGCCATTGTTTGAATAATTGATGAGTGATTCCTAAGTAATCAGTGTCCTCACAAGACAATGCATCCTCTCTCCCTGGTGGAGAGAAAGAGCTCAGCCTGTTTTTGTCCCAATGCCTTTAGAAGCAAAAGGTAAAAGCTTTAATGCACTGAAGCCACTGGAAGTGCTGCCTCCGGAGGACTCCCCCTGGAATCAGCTGTGTCTCTCCTGATGAGGGGCCGAGCAGAGTGTCCTTCCAGGAAAGGGAGGGAGAGGAGCACGCACACAGTGAGCATGCATGCATTTACAAGTGTGAGTAAGTGTATGTGCAGGCCGATGCATACTAAGTGTAAAGTTTGTTTAGGTGGACCTCATGCAAGTGTTGAGTGCACTGGCAAAGTCAAAAGTGCAAAGCTTTTGAAAGTCTGCAGAACATATATCATTTTCAAGTCTGCAAGTCTGTCACTATAGTTTGTTGTATCAAAAGTGAAGTCAGTTTTATAATGGTAATATCTCAAAAGAGGTGCATAATGATAAGAATGCATTGATACTAATGGTATTCAAGCCATAAGTGCTTCAACGGAGTGGTGAAAGTACAGCAATCTGTGCCTGTGGCTCTCCTATTGCTCTCAAAGTTAGTTATTGTAACTTTAACAAATGACAATGACTGTGTGGTGCATAACAGACACAACAGGAGAATTAGATCGACAAAAGCAAATAAACCACTTCTGAGCTTGTGGGCAAACGTTAATTACAAACTAACTGTATCTGAATAAATACTTTTTGTATAACCACTATTTGCACATTACAGTTCTAAAGACAATAACTCAAACCAGCAGAGGGCGAAGAATGGCATCACGGACACAAATCTTGTTCACTGGAGTAACATATCTCACCCACATTAACACTATATAAATTGTAGCGTCAATATTCTTCAATTCACGTCCTACTTAGGTACGTTCCAGTAATAAAAAGTGTAAATAATCTGCTCAAATGTTGAAGTGAAAGCAGAGAGATGATTTCAATATCAAAGGAACTCAGTGGGTTCATTTACATTAAACTGTGTGAGCGGGGAAGTACGTTTGGCACTGAGAGGAGGTCCTTATCCCAATCAATCAGGACAAGTTACCCGTACAAACATCAGACAAGTAAAACGCACAAAAACCATCCACTCTCACAAATGTCCAATTATGATTTCTTTTTATCCTTTAGCATGCCTTCCTCTTTTTCATTATGTTGTGACAGTAAACTGAAACATTATTTAATGTTTAGTGATGAAACCAGCTGGTAACCCTCTCCTCCTCCTCGCACCGCTCTAATCAACCGATGAGACAGAGAAATGTGCTGAAAGTGTCAATGTTGTTGCCCCAATATAGCAAAATTGCTTATTTTCAAATTCAGCCACATCAAGCGTGTTTTTTTTTCCTCCTTCCTGGCTGTTTGCGAGGGAGCTTGCATATTCATGGCGGGCGTGTTTTGAGTAGCTGTCACTGGGGCGGTTAGAAGCGCTCTCTTCTTCTGTGTTGGAGATGGCGTCAGAGGCAAAAACACTCCATCAGGCTGAGCAGTGTCCAGCTGACACAGTGTGCTCGAGCGCTGACAGCCAACGGAATCTGGCCGCGCAAATGAAGCAGGCGTAATGGACGACCGACAAGCAGGTCACCTTCTGTCACAGGAAAAGTAGAGAGGGAAACAATTAAGTAGCTCGGGTTCTAGACAACTAGCACTTGCCTGCACACAAACTGTGTGTCCTGATGATGCTTCTGCCTTTTTTGTGATGTGTTAATTACATGCCCATTTCTTTGACGTGGTATAGACACACAATTTGGTTGAGGACAAAAAGGATTTTTTGGTGGTATTTGGAATATAATTACTTTTCTTAAATCTGAGAAATATATTTTGGTATGAGGCTCTGAAATCAAGTAATTGATAGTGAGAAAATACAGATCTTAATGCATGTGTAATTTTTCCTTTTTTTTTGCTACAAGTTCTACAGTTTTGCTAAAGTCCTAAAAAGAAGTCCTAAAATCCTGTCATGTGTTTTCAACATTTTTGCAGGTATTCTGCATTCTTTAACTAAATACATTTCCAAACTTCCCATTACTGAACATAAAATGAAGTATTAACTATATGTTGAGTAAGATTTTCTGATTTTCATTGAGACATTTCAGACAACTTGTCCACACAAGACAAAACCTTTTCTCTCTCACTGACTCATTCTAAAGCATACAATATTTCTATTCATCTTACACAAAAGATTTATTAAACAATAAGTCTACTACAACAACATATTTCTGGTGATGATTGGTATTCAGTGCATCTCTTGGGTAAATCTCCAAACAGAGTCTTGCGTCTGAACTGTCTTACTTCTCTCTCACAACCAAACGCAGAGGAGGAGCAGCGGAGCACACACAAGAGCGATATGGATTTAGGACTTGTGTCGATATCATATTGAAATGCATGGGAATAACTCTTCTTCTGCATGGACAGCCATGTAGCCTTGAAGTCAGACAGATTAACAAAGCAAGTGAGCAAATCTGCTGTTACAAAACTCATCATTGACGCAGATATTCAGTCATGGCTGTGTGAAAGTATTTGCCTGGAATCAACAAAACAAGATGTCTGGTGACCACACCTTTGAGCTAAACGACCAATCACATTTGTTTATTTCCGTGACACAATAGCTTTGTCATCAGTGTACAAAAAGTCAAATTTTGCTCAGATTAAATGTGTTCAATTCTTGCGATTATGGCTTGATTTTTTTTTCCAGACCATGTGCATACTGATTGGTTAATCCAGCTGTCAATCACACCCAGATCATAAAGAAAAAAACAGGGATCAGAATGATATGGAGTTCAATCTCACTCACTTTAAAGTTCAGTACAATTAAAAAAAGTTCACTTCAAAAAAAAAAAAAAAAAAAAAAAAAGACATACACGCATGCAAAAGTAAAAATCTGATACAACGTTAATACCCAAAACATACATTACAGGGAAAATCCTCCAGCAAATAAGTCCTGACCAATCCTCTCTTTTTTAGTTCTGAGGCAGCACTCAAAGGAAACCTGTGAAACATGGGTAGAACATGCAAACTCTACACAGAAAAGGCCCAGGCCTTCACTAAGGCCAGAATGCCAACCACATGCCACTGTGTCGCCAAACTGCCAAATGTTAAAACTTACAACATCCACCATTTACTCACCTAATCCATCACAATAATTATTTGCGTCAGTGAGTTAAGAAGCACTTTTCACAACTTTTAGAAGCACAAGTGAGTTTAGCATCACAGAATGAGCCAGTTTAAAACAACAACAACAACAACAACAATTATGCTTCATTCGGGGAACAAAAGGCTGTATTAGACAATGACAATATTGCAAAAATACTGTATATCTGTAGTCGTGCATAACAGACTTATTTAATTTGAATCACTTGAGGACAGGGTCTTTAAGAGGTTAGATGTGATAATATTTTATCTTGCGAGATACAACGCTACAACAGTGTATAGAGGGATTTTTTGTTTATCAACACGATAGCATCGACCCTACCTGCAGAAAGAGCCGCAGCTCATAGACATAAACAGTGGAAACAAGTCCAGAAAGCTTTGTTGTCAGTTAACTACAAGAGTTTATCACTGTATGAAAACAAAAGTATGCTGCTAAGGCAATATTTCTGTATGAAATTTGACCCTACGACCCTTAAAAGTTACATTCAGGTGAGTGAAAAAACTACAAGAAAAACACAGTCTCAAGCTTTAGGAGACAGGACGTCTGTCAGACCAGTTCATACCTGATCCAAACAGCAATTCTCATCCGTTTCGTGTTTTTTCAAAGAAGTTTCCCCAGCTAAGCAGACGGAAGCGGCTCTTTCTGCATAAAGTATGCGCAGTAGGCCTAAAAGTGACGTCAATCAAAAATCCCTCTATACTCATACATTCTCAATCTATTGTCTCAAAAGTCATAATCTCGTGCTGCCTCATTCTTGTGGATCAAAACAACTCGTATCTTAATCTATTGTCTTGTGTAAATTGTCTTGTTTGCTCCATAGCACAGAAACTGTACAATGCAACCATTTCAGTTCTTTCTTTTTCTCGCACTTGAACACAGCATCATCTAAAGTTGATCAATTCAGTGTGGTCTTCCCACGCTGCTGCACGACTGTGGCTCCCCTCCTCCTGCAGCTCCCCGCCAAGTCTCTCGTGTCAGTACATTACCTTATGAGTGGAGTCTCTGTATGGGGACTCTTTGATACACATTCACATACAGTACAAACACAATTGATTCTTGAGAGAGAGAGAAAGCGAGAGGGAAGCCTTCTTGCACAACCGCGCGCTGGAACAAAACGCTCTTTTGATAAGGATGTGACACACCAAGTCCCCCCCAGAGCCCACCGCCGAACGCTTATCGGCAATCTGAGAGCGCGCCACTGTAAAAATGTAACACAATTCCTATCTGAGCAGTAAGGTAAACGGCGCTGGATTAATTATGCTTCTCTCTCTGTGCCTGGAGGGATGCTCAAGCCGTGACTTCATCCTATGACAACATTTGCAGCTCAATTAAAACATGTTTATGTCAATCTCGGAGTGCGTGGGCGATGCCGGTTCAGAGTGCGCGATAGAGGGATGCTGTCATCTGTCCGCTCGCCGTGAAGAGCCCGAGACCTGCAGGTTGTCATGACGATATGCAGGGGTCAAACTTCAGCGCTGACTTTGTCTCGAGGCGAAATAAATATTCCGCCCCATCTCTGAGCTTAATGGTAAAAAGGAATTATTTACTCATTTTATGTTGCAGAAAGAGAAGGAAAAACATACAAGGGGAAAAAATAAAAATAAATCAGGCAATGACTAATCGATCCCACTGCATTTATATTTAAAACTGTTGAAGAGGGGTGCGCATTAGCTGCTTCAAATGCGCGTTAGATGTGGATGCGAGCTCGGACAGCAGCGGTCAATGATACGTTTGAAATCCAAATGAATTTTTGCTGGTTCTAATGAGAGTGATCACAGATGCCAAGAGCAAACGCCTCAAACAAAGGGCTGCTTGTTCTTTCATAAAGCAACACAGAAAATCGTCCAAGAAATTCACTTTTAAAAAGTGAAAGAATGACGTGCAGAAAGTTATTAATATGGAGCAGAGCAATAGAAACTTTGATGTGGATGCTAAGTGTTAAGTCAATGTTTCCCAAGCAGGGGTATGTGGACTCATTAGGGTTACTTGGAGTCATTAAAGATTGATGTTTGGTTACGTTTCTTTTTCCAACATGATCTCTAAAGTGCAAAATGTCTTCTATATATCAGCTTAAGAATAAAATATGCTTAACCTTGGGGAAAAAAATAGAGAGACTGATACACTTTCTTAATAAGAGGTTTACACAATTTTTGCTTCCCTAAAAATGTAAAACAGAAATAATTAATTTTAAACTTCTTGCATGTTTTGCTCACTTACATAATGCATTCTGAGCCTCAGAAGTGTTTATCACAATGTGTTTCAAGTTTTTTCACAACTATTAGGAATGAGGTCATATGCTAACGGGAGTTTGCCATATCTTACAACAAAAGACAAACTTAGTGAAGTTTGGTGAATAAACTGAGCATTATTAGCCATTATTATATTTTGTTTTGTTTTGTTTTGTTTTTGTGATAACAAGCCAGTGCTAATCATGGGTAATTTGTAGATTTTTGTTCATTGTGGAGATGTGTCACTTTGCTTTTTAATATTTGAAACCAAATAATTTTATAATTCTTGAGAAGTCTGCACTACGCTCACAGCTCACAGTTGTAAAACTCATTTATTTATTTTTTTTATCAATCATTTTTAAATTTGTACTTTCTACAAAGAAATGTCACACCGCAGGCCTGAATAAAGCGGTAACAGTCTGTTGTCTTATGGGCCTACCTTTTCAAGGATTTTAAACAAGTTGAGTTTTACAGAATTAGCTGTAAAATATATATTTAAAAATGATGTAAGGTGAACAGATTCTACAGGTGTTGCACTTGACAGCTTTGTAAATATTTACACATTAGAGAAGAAGTAAGAGGAGAAAAAAACAGCCAAACGCTTGGGAACTTTTGTGGATAAAACATAGCTTGCCATCATTCTGTGCCTGCATGCAGTATGAGGTATATATATTTGACTAAATGTCCACATTCGGATGAGCTGTGAATCCAAACAAGTGTGTGAGTGAAAGTCCTTCTCGGTCTATTTAAAACCCTCCCCCGCAGGCGAGTGTTTACAAGGAAACGCTTATCATTTAGTCTCTGTTGTGGATCAAAATGTCGAGCTCCGCCGAGATTGTGAGCGGTGCTGCTAGGGCCAAAAGTGCATTTTTAGAGCCCGGGGATCTGAGAGGGAGAAAAAAAATGATTTGCAAATGCCCAAATATGTCTAATTGACCTGACCGTTTGAAATCGATAGAACGAGCGCTGCAGAGAGTTCTCCTTGAAGGGGCGCTTGAGAGGATCACACCGGGCGGCGTAATGAAGTATGCAAAAACCATGGAAACAATCAGAGGTCATGTGAATTCAGATTACAGTGGTAGCAGCCAATTAGCGCAGACGGCTGTTTTATAGGTAAGAATACAGTGGACGTGGGAGCCATTGGTGAGTGAATACATTGTGTGTTTAGTGCGCCACGATCAATACTTTGCCCCAGCCTTGATTGAATTCGCAATTAGCTCCGGTAAGATGTGTCTTCCAGTGGATCGCTCAAAGTTTGGCATTTTGTTTTGAGGGCGGGGCTTAGTGTTCTGTTCTTATTTTGCATTTTTTTAGATTTATTTTGTTTATTGATAATTAGAGCTGAGAGATAATGATAAATAGGATATCTAAATTTTTTATTTTTTTTATGTACGAAGATATATTTTGACAAATTAGTTGAAGTTTAATGATCAAACTAATTGATTAAAGACAAGCCAGTTTGATTGGTTGACTAAAAGGATGCCAACTTTTCAAAACCAATAAGTGTTTAATGATCTGACTCAATATGTAACCCATGCATGTCCAAACTGAGACCCGGGGGCCAAATGTGGTCCTTGGACAATATTTTGTTGGCCTCTCTGCTAAATTTTTACTGTCAGTTTGAACAATTCTGTCATCATAATCTAAATAGTAATATTCTAAATAATCTAAAAAGTAATGTTCAGTGCCATCTCTTAGGTGTTCAAAAGCTCATCAAACAAGCTAAATGCATCATTTTTAAGAATTCATTTATTTCCAATTATATGTGGCTTCTGGTCCATATATTTTTCAAAAAGTGTCACTTAAAGAAACAAGTTTGACCATCTCTGATCAAACACAAACTGCACTAACACAAGCTCAGAGGTTTTCATGTTAAAGAACTGATGACAAAGAAAAACAAAAATGCAGGTACAGGATCAGTTTAACAAATGTGAAAAAGTTGATGCCAATGACTGAATGAATGAATGTACCCTTATTAAGAACTCAATACAATAGATATTGTTTCATTCATATTTTGCAGCTAAATGTTTCCATATCTTAATTGTTAATTAATATTAAAATTGTATATATAGCCCACCTCTAACAATATATTATTTTTAAAATTACTATTTGAGCTAGGTTTAGAAACAAATAAAAGTGCTATGACCAATATTACAAAAAAAAAAAAAAAAAGTTAGAATCATTACTGTTTAAAGGACTGTACCTGATTTTTGCACCCTAAAAATGTAAACAAACAGAAATAATTAATTGTAACCTTTTCCTTCAGGCTACATGATTTCCTCACGTAGCTAATGCATTCTGAGCTTCAGAATTGTTCATCATGATGAGTTTTAATGTTTTTTCACAGCTTTTAGCAGCGAGGTGAGTCACTATGCTAACAACAGTTAGCCACAATGCTAAAAACAAAAACAGAAAAAGCTGCACACAAACGGGATTTATTAGACATAGACAGGACTTTGGGGACTAATTTCCACCTGAATAGATACATTAACAAGGCATCAGTGCTAGGGGGAAATTGCTTTTAAGTTATCTTGTTGCGAAAAAATCGAGTACAGTCCCTTTAAATTCAAATGTATTGATCATTAATTGGACTGTGAAACACATACATGGACAAACTGTATAGGCATATTTATTTTAAGTTAAAGAAGAGCTCAATGTCTGCAAAAACACAAGGCTTTACTATAAATAAACTTAATCAAACGGATCAGACCAGAGAAACAGCTTAAGTGTAATGTTTGATGTTTGTGTTGACCAAAATGATTCTCCATGTCATTGTCAAGCATTATCAAGCTTTCTTAACAAATACAAAACATCCTTCTCAAAAGGCTACAACTGACAACATTCTTGGTTGTTTAAATAATGAAAAGAGCAAACTAACATGTATCATACACCATATAAAGTCAATTAACTTTAATCTTTGTTTTGATATACTGTAACTTAACAATGTAATATAAAGATTTTGAAATCAATATTTCAATCTTTTTTTTTTTCTCGATAAACGATATTCTGTTCAAGTTGAATTGGTTTAAAGGTTTTAATCATCAGACAAACATGAAATGATGCTAAACTAAATCAATCATATAAGTGCTGCAATCTGCCCTAATACTCTTATTTTCCTGTTTTATGGACTTATTGTGTGAATTCTATACACATATTTTAAAAGTTAACAGAACTACCTATTTTTTTTTTATTCATTAGCTTTCATTGGCAGCTTTTTT
Source organism: Mugilogobius chulae (assembly GCA_038363315.1). Lineage (NCBI taxonomy): Eukaryota > Metazoa > Chordata > Actinopteri > Gobiiformes > Gobiidae > Mugilogobius > Mugilogobius chulae. Next base: position 40,550,298 of record CM076398.1, on the reverse strand, counting down.
ACAACTCATCTATGCATATCTTTCAAAAAAGATTTTTACAATATTATCAAAAATTCAATATATTGCCCATCTTTCTAAACTGTACCTTACTTTTTACAGTGTAACTGACTCAAGTTGTCAACTCAAATTAAAGAATTATCCACTTTTTACAATTTTACTTCCTGTTTTTAAATGATGACGTCGCACCATAAAATCTCTTCTGACCCAACGCTCCTCAGAAATCAACAATTACATACAAAAATGTGCCTTCATTTAGTTTAACTTTTGGATGTTATGACGTAATCAATCTGTTTTTGCTTCATTTTTAACAAACGCATCAGCTTTTCTTCACTAACTGACTCTGGATCGGCTTGAAACTGTAACTTATAACTACAAAAGACATTATTCCACCACAACAAGCCAAAGATCTACAACCGTAAACACACCCTTTAACATTATGACTACGGAATGCAAGGAATTAAGGCTTTTCAGTGTCTCTCTCTGCCTCCGAGCATTGTGGGTAAAGAACGGTCAGGTAGAAGGAGCGGTGTGGCGGGCCGTGACAGCGCCGGAGAATGCTCTTTTGACCCGAGAGGAAGGGAAAACAACATCAATGGTAATTCCCCTTCAAACACATTAACCGGGTCCCCGCGAGCCCCTCTGAGTGGACCCGCATCGATCGCACAAATCCATGAATAAATTTAGCGCTAATTGATTTTTTTTTTCTCTCCTGGAAAATAAATCGCAAATTCTGAGGAGAGGTTGTAAATGTGGCAAAGTGTGGACTATAGGCTGTCTCAAAAAAAAAAAGAAAAAAAAAAAAACCTGTAGAAATTTGAATTTTTTTTGAGTTTTTTGGAGAACTAACAAATGAACTTGCTTTGTAGATGGATTGTGGAGTGTTTAAAGCAATACGTCTTAAAATATATCAAAAAGAAATAGATTTTTTTTTTTTTTTGCATAAATATTTTTGACTATCACAATGCTGAATAGAATTAAAATAACACTATTTTGCTGTGTAGTGTGTAGTTATTTTTGTGCTACATTTTTACAAGTTTTTTTAAGCTATTTTACCAAAACATATACATTTAAAATAATAAACAAAAGTAAATAAATAAATAAAATCAACACATTTAACTGCTTTAATTGATTTATGATTACTACACTGAAAAAAAAATAGGATTCTGGCCTTTATTAAAGGTATTTTAATCAGATTTAATCATTTTTTATTGTTATTAAAATCTACTTATATAAGTAGACTAATAATGACTGTAACTGCCTGAAATTTAAATGTGTGTGTTTTATTACTTACACCAAAAAAATGTGTAAATCTCAAGATTTACTAATTGCACAAGCATCAGTAAGGCTGGGCAATATTGTAGTAAAAATCGAATCATGAGCTCACTGTTGAGACAATCTGCTTTTTTGGTGAAATCGTCAAATCGTGATTTCCTGTTTCTCTATTTAATTCATCTGTTTGTTAAAATACAATTATTTCCTACTTCTCTGAAATAAGACAAAATCTTTACAACGATTTTGTCTGTCTGTTTTGAATAGTCTTATGAATTTTGAAGCTCATGTGTTGAGGTCTTTTGTGCTGCAGTTTCAAGTCAAGTTCCAGGTGTATTTTAGCCATTCCAGTTTGATTTACAAAAATATCTATTTATGAATGAAACATACGTTTTTAGCATATTTCAAAAGCTGTTATTAGTGTTAGAAATGCCCAAACCACACATTGTTCTGATTAATCGATTATTTGAAAACTTTATTTATGATTTTTTTTTTTGCCATATCACCCAGCCCTACATCTCAGTTCAGTAAGTGACAGTGTATCTTGATAAAGTCTGATGTTAATCTCAGAAGCAACTTTGGTCTGGGCAGGACCTGGATGGGAGACCACAGGAGGAACCTCAGGAGCCACTGTGAGATGAACAGAGGAGAAACTCTTATCGTTATAAAGTATAATTGATATATTTTTTTAGATTGGATATAGTAAACTTACATTTACATAATATTTTTTAGCTGAATTTAATTAAATGTATTGTTTGTCATATTGTCTCATGGAGTAAATTAAGTAGATTCAACGTATTTTTTCAGTGTATATCCTTCATTTATAATGTTTAGCTAAACTAAAAGTACAAATGTTGCTTGTTTCAGATCCAGATGTTTACTAAAGCCGCTGAAGTGATTAAAGATACATTAGAATTTCCCTGACATTTGACGACTTAAGATTTGGCACATTTGAAATATCACAGAAACTCTTTAGAAAATGTTGAGTTTATGTGAGTTTTTCTTATAAAAGTTTGGGACATTTAAAAGATGGTTTTGCTTTAATCAAATTACAAAAATGAAAGTTACTTGTTTTTATCAAGTGAGCAGAACATTGTAGTATCTGGGTTTACAGTGTTATTCATTTCAATCTGTATTCCTCAATCTTCATTTAGTTAGTTCTTAATCTTTTACTCAAGACTCACTTTCCTGATGGATTCAACTTCTACAAAGATATGACGTCATACAAATGTACACAAATACAAAAATAAAGCGTTCTTATTTGTATTCAGTGTTTTGTTGTAGTTTTGGCGCAGTTCCCAGCTTATAGCCCATAGTGTTGTTAACCAGTCAGTTAAAACATCAGCGTCTGTCTTGGTCATAATGGAGAGGTCCCGCTTTGGAGAGCTGCACTTTCAGGTATTATACTGCCACCTACTGGTCACCACGCTACTAAAACGTCACGTCAGTTGGACTTCACTGGTCTAATTTAAATAAACTGAATAGAGTGCAGTAATTGACTCATTAAAAGAGACTTAAAATTTGTACGATATTATGTATGTTTTTAAGACTGTGTTTACTTCAGTTAGCACCACAGCCTTTCTTATCTGGTTCTAACTTTAGTCATATTTCCTAATTGCTTGTTCCCCAGAATACTTTCAAATTGGTGTAGTGAATGTGAATGTTTTACAATGTAACCATATTATTTTAGTTTGTGGGATTATAACTGTTAAAAATTACACGGTTTAATCTAAAAGTTTGGCACAACATGGAACACATTTTTTTTTACACTTTAAATATGAATTTAGAAAATAAAGACTTTTCATATAATCATCATACTTGTCAAATAGTATAAACTGAATATGTGATGTCACTTTCTTTCACAATACAATACTTTCTGTTTAATTGAAGGTAAATAAATTAAATAATAACACAGATGAAGATAAATGAAATAAATATTGTTAAATGCAATTTTTTAGTGAATACAAAACTTAATGAGTCTAGTCACTACTGGAAATATTAAAATTAAAAATGTGTGAAAATACCAGTTAGCTGTTTTAGTTCAAACAGCCCACCATTTGATAAGTTGCTGAGTTTTTACACCAGAAAATGAAATAAAAAAAACTATGATGAAGTCCTCTAGATTTGCAAGAACACTTTAGTCAATGATTTGCATGAGTAGAACATGTCATAGACACTTTAATTATTTTGTACTTTATCATTATTTTTTGTCTGCTTGATGCAAACTTAACTTTGGTTGAAGTGCTGCTTTAACTTTGACTTTATCAAAGTTTAGTCCTAGTTTAAGTGACTGAATCTTGCATCCATTTTGTGTAGTTGCATTACCTGTGCACAGAGGAGACCAGTCACTGTCCTGTGCTGAACATCTGGTCACCACGGAGACCAGAGCCAAGCCATACAAAAAATAGAACACTGAACTATAATAGGAATATGTTTTCATCATTTTTAAATAGATTTATGACTGGAAAACTATCTGAAGTCAATGACACAGGTTAGTTATATGGACATATTTCGTAGTTTTCCTTCATCAGGTAATTTTCCGCCAATTCAAATCTTAAATGTAATGTTGCACAAATTACGCACACTTGACACAAAAATAAATCTTTACTTTGAACTGTCAGGGGCAAAGTCACTGTTTTTAAATTTTTAAAGGTAATTTTGTTTGTTGCTGTCAAAAGAGAGGTTTATTTTTTCTCATACTGTTTCTCGATGTAAAAAAGATTTCTAGCAAACAAACTGATAAATCCCATATAAAGCATTTAACCATAACAATATATATAATAATGAAAGTGAAAGCAGAGAAGTGTTTGAAAAGTCTCAATGTCAAAGTGAGCCGTATCTTCATGTTGTTAATTGTGCTGTTGCATAGGGCCAATGATACGGCTCTATCTACATTATAGCCTTTGTTTGGCGAGACTCAGTCAAGTGCACACAAGCCTAATTAGTGAAGCTGTGTTCATTCAAGAGATCACAATGCTCCGACACTAGAAGCATCTGTCATCCTCATCTTTCATTTCAATCCACAGGCCAAACAGCAAATCAACTCTTTAGAATTGAGCAAAGAATACTGCAATAAAAGTACTGCTAATAATTTATGCTAATAAAACTATCATTACATAGCTTGAAGAGCACGAAAAAACACACAAAAAAGAGCAAGAGAGATGGATGTGGCACAACTGAAAGCTTGAAGTATGTATATATTTATCATAGCTATTCTTAGCAGTTTGTGAAAAGTCGTGAAAAGTTCAAGAAGAAATTAAAACTAAGTAATTACATATTTAAGTATCAGCTGGTGTTTTGTGGCTTGTGATGACAGGCTGGCTCGGTTAAAACCATTACAAGCTCTGCACAAAAGAACATCAGATTTTAAAGTGCCTACATTTTCCTTGGTAAATTGGTAAAGATGCAGCCTGAGGATGAATTACACTATTTGGCATTTTGTGCTTTGATAAGTCAAAGCACAAAACTAGAAGCTATTTTCATTCAAATGGGCTTTACTGATCTGAAATAACTGAAAGAGAAAAAAAAAGTTAGATTTTGAAATCTATAATTTTTCCATAAAAAAACAAAAAAAAAGGAGGGCCCATAATGGGCTCTACCTCAAAAAGATGTGGTTAATTTACAGATGTCACAACTGTCCAACCAGCAGGAAGTAAAATAAACAAAAAAATAATAATAATCTGTTTTGGATTTTGCTAACTGCCTCACTCCATTGTGATGTCACTGTTTTTGCTTTGAATATTCCCTATGGCATTAGGCCAACATCTAGAATCTAGAAGAGTTTTTTTTATTATCGGTCAATGTCACTTTCCACTCTACTCCGCATGTCACCTGCAGAAAGATACGCTCTCTGTCTTGTTAGCTGGGGAAGCTTCTTTGATTTAAACAACAAAACAGGACGAGAGCTAGCTGTTTCAATCAGGTATGAACCGGTGTGACGAACGTCTGGCTCCTGATACTTGAGTCAGTGTTGTTCTTTGTGTTTTTTCACTCACTTGAATGTAACATGTATGAGTCATAAAGTCAAATTTCATTCACAAACGTTGATTAAGCATCATTTTATCACAACTTGATAAGCTCTTAGCAGTGCTAGTGTTGCTGCTACAGCTTGTGTCAATCTGCCGCGACTCTTTCTGCTATCTGGCTGTGTGTGTATCCTCTGTGTTGATGAACAAATAATCCCTCTGTATAAGTACCTTAAAAAGCATGCTTTATTAAAGTGAGCGAGCACATTTCCCCACAGAAAAAAAGTGACAGAATGAAAAATCTCATCTCAATAAGAATATAACATTAAACCTGCTGTTTACTTCCTCTGACTGAGAAATTACAATAGAATCAACCCTTTCTCAAGCACACACAAAAAACACACACATGAATATCGAACCCAACACCAGAAGTAAACTGAAACACCTTTACAAACGATTCCATACATCTTCAGTATCATCCCATCTCTATTCTAAACCACAAAGTCTCCCGTAGATTTCTCTCTTGCCCACCAGCTCAGCGCTGAACCACAGGCCTTCTATTGTTTGCATGTTTAGCCTGCACATGTGTGTGTCTGGCTGCGTGACAGGCCTGGCGTTGAACATCTGCTGGTGATTCATTGAGCCGCAGATGTGGAGTGACACGAGCGCGGCACATCTGCCCAGGTTCACCATCCTCACGGCCTGGCCCTCCCTCGTAAAAGGCCTGGGCTCCACCACTTTCCTGACCATTGCGTCATTTTCCTCCTCTTTGCACTGTGCCTGCTTCACAAATGTGACATGCTGCTTCCTGCACCTTTATGCACGCCGCACAACAGCAGATGCATCGCCCAGGGGAGACACGACTGGCAAGCATGATCAAACTCAAGAGGCTGGGGAAAGTTACACAAGAGAGATGCAGAAACTTTAAAAAATGTTAATCTTTTATTAAGAAATACATAAACTTCAACAATTACTGGTAATGAATGAAAGATAAACAATGACTGTATCAACTTTGGAAGAATTTGGGGAAACTTTTTGGTATTTTTGGTTGAATCACATCTTTGGAGTTGAATGATGCATGGTACCATATTCTCTGAGCCTTTACTACACATTATTTGACTTTTGTTTATCTATGCTAACTGCAAAGATGTTGAAGTTTGCACCAATTTTTGCCTAATATGAGTAGTCCCAGTAATTAGAGAAAAAATTGCCATAGTCCAGGTAAAAACTTCAAAATTATGGATCGGATGATTATGTTTACTACAATCTGATGCTTGGAAAAATATGTCAAATGAATATAGATTTACTCACAAAGAGATGTGTGTCTGTGTAATGAGCTACAATATTGCAAACAACTTACAAACTTAGCCACCACCTTAGACATATAACTGTTACACTTAGCTGTACAGGAGGACTAAAGGGGAGTGAGGAGCATAGTCTGAGAGCATAACAATAAAAAAGTATATACTTTATATGCAGCTAATTAGCAAAAAAAAAAAAAAAAAAAAGAAAGAGAGAGAGACTGGATGTGGAAATCCAACTGCATATTTCAATCCAATTAAACAGTCAGTGTTTTCTATCATACTGAACCGTGGCTCGTGACTTGTGTTCTCCTGGTGTCACCCCACATATAGTCTTCATTGTTGTCTTTAGACTTGCACGTTGGGATCACAGATTTTAAATTCATTGCAGCAAGTTGTGGTGGGTCATGATTAAAGTCATACATTTAGACACATCTAAGTTTGTGTCCTTGTTAGGCTCATTTCTCCATGAAAATTAGTCTCATTGTATTAAAGCACACAACATATTAAACCTTAAAAACCAAGAAACATGTGTCTGCAGGTCCCCTCTGTTCTCTAACTTTGTTTCAGTCCTTCTTGCCAGCTCTGTGTCAGGACTGAAAGGGTGAAGGGAGGAAAGAGAGGAGCCAAAGAAAATGCAAAATCCCACTTAAATTAAAATATTTGCAGTTCAAATTATTTGTTTAAATGACTTTGTTTTCTGGAGTATTTTAATAAACACAGGATGTAGTGAGTTGGGTTAGAAAAACAGAGAAATAACAAAAAAGAGATTCGTCACATTGAACAAATCATCATGAATCAAATCCTTTCAAAGAATTGAAAGTCTCATCACTAAAACAAACCCATCATTATCATTTTCTGTCAACCTGAATGCTACTTTTATATGCGACCGATGTACTTCTCTGCATTGTCTTGTATAACAAAGCCAGCCACGAGACACAACGGAATCTCTTGTGACAATAAAAGTAAACAGGGTTAACATGTGTGCTAACAATTGGAAAAAAAAATAAAATAAAAAAAGGGAAAAAGAAGCTGCAACTCCTGAATGTATTCAATTGCATGGTAGTAGAGAAACTAAGAAATAAACACACAAAATCTTCTGGAGAACTAAGAAAATCCATAACAGGAATGATAAATATGATATGGTGTAATTATAATGTCCTTGTATGAACTAGATACAAAGAAACAAGCAAGTGGAAGGTCACAGATCTATTTTGTGGAAAGCCAAGATGTTAAATTCATACATTCTACATCAAATATTATTGAGAGATATGCTTTTTTGTCAATAACGCCAATCTGGAGTCAAGCAACAAATACTTTTACAGCATTAGTGATGGCAAAAAACAAAAAGCACGAGTACAGATTAAATAATGAACAAATGTGTTGTTAAAATGTATAAAGATTTTGTGAGCTAGGTTTTAATCAACTCTACTGGGCTTTCAAAAACAGACATGTATCAAATATTTTAATAAAAAATCAAGGCCCACCAATAAACAATATCCAGAGTGTTCATTACTCTTGAGATTTTACTAACTTTCTCCAAAAATGAAAAATAAATCTATTTATTATGCTGAAGTAAACTGTAATTTGTTGTGTTCATTATCTCTCTTTGTTCTTGACTGAATGGCCATGAGGGGCTGGTCTTGACTTTCTTACTCTAAGGATTTGTGTAAGTGTTGTGGTTCTGAAGAGGACAGTGAGACGACCGCTTTAAAGTGCAGTTGAAGGTAAGGAGCTTTTAAGAGCGAGTAGCTGGATCTTTGAGAACATTCCTGAGGCCCTTTTCGCCTCTTTTGGAGGAGCCCAGGCAGATAAAAGGAAACACTCGAGTGGATTAAAGTGTTCAGAATGTATCAGCATCAAACCACTGGAGTTTTTGCCCTCTACATTTTTCAAACACAGTCAATAGATCTAAATATTTTACTGTGCCCAGGCCGATTTATTGTTTGATGTTTAAAAACTTGTGTGGAATGAAAGAAAATTCATTAAAGGAGAAGGCCCCAAAACGAGGCCCTGCAATCGGCTTTGAAAGTCTGGTTTAACTGGAATATTGATCATTCTCTTTCTTCTGTGACAAAGGCCACCAGGGACGCTCGAGGTGTCAGTGGATGAAGGTGCTGCCAATAACTGCAGACGTGAGTGTATACATGCGAGAGAGCTCTGGGAGGAACGTCCTGACACACACAGATCCAATATACGTCAGAATGACCAGACATCACAGCTCTGGAGTGAAAGCATGTGAGGGCTAATTTACACGTGCAGAGGCTTTGGAGGCTGTGAGCTCCCTCATTGCACAATCATCAAATCATCTGTCAAACATTAAACTATACCTACCGCACTTTTACATGACAACTGTATATGAGCTTGCAGACCACTGTTGGAACCTTGAGCATCTTAGAAAAGCATAACATTAATTAAAGAGGCAGTTAAAAGCCAAGCTGCTCTTCAGTCTGAGTTGAAGCATGCAGCATGCATGCCCTCCATTCCAAGTGTGTTAGTGTGTTTTTATCAGACACAGCAAACACAGCAGGAGAGCAGGGAGCTCTTCTTACTTGTATTGACTGACATGGCTGATGAGGGCCCAGCCTGCTCTTTGGCAGGAGGGTAGAGAAGCATGCAGAGGTGGCACCCACCAGGGTGCACGGAGGGGACCAAACAGCCGTCCTTCATAGATATTCTGTGCGTAGCTTTACCCTCCTGCTCAGTCAAGGTCTGTGCGTGCCTCTCAGAGGGAGCGGACAGGGTCATGGATGACACCGCTTCTGCCAAACGTGACAGCACAGCTGGGCTGCCTAATGACAGAGGGTCTGGCCCAGCACGGGCCAGGACACAGCGCACTGGGAGAGAGAGGGGCAGCGCCATGTTGGATGGGCAGATGTTCAGCACAGAAGACAGCTGCACTACAGGGACCCTCGGCATCTCTCCTCTCTGTAATTGAAAATCATGTAAAAGGTCAATTGTGTGATGCTGCCTGTCCCTTTCTGCAAGTTGTTCCTTTCAGTGAAACATGACAAAACAGCACTGACTGGATGACAGCCTTTGCTTCAATTACAGCCTATTTAGATATGGATGTTGTGGTAATGATGGTATCTGTAAACATTTCCCTGTGAATAAATCTGCATACAGGAGGGGCAGGCCATCTGGTGGGGCCGCACACATGGGTCCCACAGTGGAGCCTAATCATGGGCTACATTAGACAGACACTGTTATGACATTTGGACTTTGAATGTAGGAGAAACTTCACATCCACAATGAGCAGAGCAGCAGAGCACATCGTGGGTCTGGGGTCAGTGACTGTCCTGAAAACACAGTGGCCTTCTGCCTCTTGTGCTCTGATGAGAACTGGCAAAACTCTCATCTTCACAAAACGTCTCATGTTTGGGATTGTCTTAAACAGAACCAGTCACAACTGTCACAGGCCATCAGCCTCTCCTCTCACAATCAGATTGTGCACTTCCATGAGTAACTACAAACTTTGTACTACACATTAGTCTAAATTTCAGCTAAGAGCGCAAAGTAAAACATTGACTTTAAATAAAGTATCTATAAAAGCATGCCATTGCTTGTTTACTTCTGCAATTAATCTCAAAGTTGTTTGTTTTAATGAGGACTCTGGGCGTAGACACAAACACATGTTTTAGGGAATCTCTTAAAATGTCAGCAACAAGTGCTGACATATGAGCGCCAGCACAAACAGGAAGGAAACAATGTATTCCATAAACTTTCCCGGATGAGAGAGTGATCAATACCACTTGTGTCTGCAGGAAACCCGCCTTCAGGCACGGTTCTGTTTGCCAACAATGCAATCACAGTCTAACCACACACTTGGACTGACACACTGTCGCAAATGATGTTTTGTTTCAAACATATTGCATGTTTTCTCTCTAGCTGTGCTTTCTCTTACTCAGTTTACAGAACTTAAATAAAACCAGGAGATGCTGTTCCTAAAATAAGATGATTCAAAACTGTGCTGATGACAAACTTGTGAATGACTTTACTTCATCTTCAAAAACAATGACCAGACCCAGCTGAATGTTCAGTGCTCATTAGAGAAGTGTCAGAGTCATTAATGACTTTGAAGGTCTTCTTATTTAAGCAAGATTGTTTACGTGTGTATGTGCCACTCGCATCCGTGTAACTGTACCAGCGCATGCAGCACCAGAACGCACATTTCAAAGACAAGACAGCTCCTGGGCTTGCTCAACTTTTGCTTGTTATCAGGAGCTGAGAGTGAAATGGAGAGAATTGATCTTTTGTCTACTGGAGGTGCACTCCCTTGGGCTGGCCGCTCGCACTCTCACTGGCTGGCTGGCTCGAGCTCTGGTTTGGCGCGTACCCCCAGCACCCCCCTCTCTCCCGGTCCACTCACTGGCTCCCTCCCTCGCTGCGTGCATGGCGGCTGCCTCTCTTCCAGCTGACACTTGTCCTGCCGTTACAGGGAGAGATGTGCGCTGAGCTGCTGACACCAGGATTGATCCGACTCTGTTTGCCCATAAGCTCCATATCAAGCTCCCGGAGACTGGAAGAGACAAAGACGGGTTTGGGAAGGAGGATGAGGGGATAGGGAGGAATTGTCAACTCCAGTTGGCTTTTCAAACTAACAACGATTGAAGCAGGATAGGAACAAAATCTCTGACAAGCTGTGGGTTGTGCTAAAACATAAAAGTAAACGGGCTATTACAAACACAAATGAAAAAGCATTTATTTATTGTGTATCATCTTGCTGCAAATGTAAATGCCAAGGGAGAACTTTCACCTGCATAAGTTTTGAATCAGTTTGGAAATGCATTGCTGAAAGTTTGGAAGTTCAAGTGTCTTACAAATCTCCATACATTTTACAAATTAAAATAAAAAGTTCTACAATACTGATGAAACTTTCTTGTATAATATTTAATTATTTAATGAGCAATCACAGAGAAAGTTGTGTTTAAACATGTAGCATTTAGAGAATCACATTTTCTTAAACAAATGGATTTAAGAAGTCAAAGTGCTTCACTGACAGCACTTTGATCACTTTATGATTGTGATAGTGAAGTGTTCTAACTGTTGGGGAAATTTTGAGTTGTGGCTTAAAATTGTGGGTTCTAGGTCTGACAGAAAGTAAAAGGTTAAACTGACCAAGATGATCAGTGTGTTATATTAAAGGATATCTATTGTGTTTGTGTGTGTGTGTTGCTTGGTAATATTCATTGTAGATCTAAATTGCTTCGAAATAAAAACAGCTCTATTTACTTTGTATTTAATTCGGCAGAACTGATACGCCCCACCTCTTTATTGTAAAATAATTGCAAAAAGTAGCAGATTTTATTGCTGTTGTTGTTGTTTTCAGTAAAGTAATGATGTGAAAAAGCTTTTTATCACATTAAAAACTCTGATTTTACTTGTGTCCCTGTTAATCCAGTAGAACTCAAATGGCAAAATAGAAACAAAAAAAAAAGGGAAGCTAATAAAATAGAATCTGACAGGTTTTTTATTATTATTATTGGACCATTTAATATCAGCTTAAAATTTTTACAGTGTTGCTATTGCATGCAACCTGTGGTTATAATGTGATTTCGCTAAACTGGAAACAAATTGAATTGAATTTAATAGAGTAAAAAAAAGTACCAAAGTAGTTCTGCACCAAATTCCAGACTGTCTGTCTGGAAGTTCTTGTCTCTGAGAAGTTTCAGTAGTATGGAAAATCCAGACCAACTCTGTATCATAAGGAGAGATATCAGTTTGAATTCTGCAGGCTAAAGCTGTAAACACAAGTGCTTAAAAAAATCTTAGGAGCTAAAACACAAAAACAATTTCCACTTTGGTCTGATTAAGTTACATTCCACCTGTTCTTCCCACCTTGAACTAACATTCTATCAAAGCATCCTCTAATTTTCTCTGTTAGATGGCCAGCCAGGCTACTTTGGTCCGAAAAACTCGACTAACAAATGCAACAATCAAATAAAAATAAGTGCTCTTTCTTGGTCACTTCTCCTCTTGGTCTACAAATCACTTGAACCACATGACTGAAAGATTAAGTCCAGATACACAGTACATTGGGTTGGTAGTGTGCTTTTGGGGTGTATTCCCTTTTGGTTTCACAGATTGTTATTATTGGACGTCCTGCTTTTGACTGGGGATCTTTTCTGTTATTATTACAGTGCGTTATTGGCATCGGGAGGAGAGCAGAGGACGGACTCTCGGGTTCAGCGGTGGGCAAACGGGGAGGAGGGCTTCAGCGGCAGCACACATAATCATTTGCGGGTTAGCCAATTTCAACAGTCTGGATGGCCCGATACTCTGGGTAAGCACCAGCGAGCAGTGGAGAGGTGGGCAGAGCAGCGAGCGCGGAAGATGAATCAAGTTTAATAACAGAGGGTCCTAATTGCCCTCCTACAAGCACCCCCACCCCTCTGCACTTAAGATCTGAACTCTAATTACGGTGAGAACGCACCGCACTGTCACCCGATATTAAGTTGTAGGAGCGCGGCCGAGGTAATCGATAAACACTTTAAGAGGAAGAGTGGGGAGTAGAAAAAAGTAGAAGGCACCGTGTTCGGTTGGAGTGAAGCCCACAAAACAACACACAAATTGCACTGCACAGACCTGAATATAGGTGTTTAAATGTTGAAATGTAATGTAATACAAATGTTGGGATAACAGTATTACAATAATCTATACCAAGAACTTTCACTGATACTGAAATTATAATTTGGTGGAAAAAAAAAAAAAACATTCAGAATATTAGAATTTAAAATAGAATACAACATGAGCTGTATAAGAGAAAGAAAGGGTAAACAGCAACAAAAAGTCATTTAATTTAAAGTGGACAAGTCCTTCTAAAAATGATTGGACATAGTCACTTTTGGAAGTGAAGATGAGAAATTACCTAAAGCTTTCTGTCACATGAAAGTAATGATAGCCTCTCTACTACTACCACCCCATTACTATGAGAGGCTTCAAAATCACCCATTCATTAAAAGTCTCAAAATGTCTCAATTGTAAAATTGAAAATGTGTCAAACACAAGGCCCGGGAGTCGGACGCAGGCCTCTTTTTCATTTTATGTGACTCTTGAGGTCTAATAAGGTTTATTTTAATCTTTTATAAGTGAGCAAAACCAAAGTGTTCTCATGGTTTGTTTGTCTATACACGCGATAACAAATTTTGTGCCTTTTTTGTGTGTTTTTTTACACGCCCATTTTTTGGCACGGTACATGATTTAGTTGAGTACAAACAGGAGGTTTTCATTGGGGTTAACTACTAAGTCTGAAGTTACAAAAATGGGTAAGTTTATGTCTGCACCTCGAAATTGGTTAAGGTTAGGATTAGGGCTGACCGGGTATTGCCAAGAGCCTTCCAATATGATACATATCCAATACAAAGGTCACGATATGATACGTATCTCAATACACATAAATCCTGTTATAATTTCCTCAATATGTCATATATCAAGACATAGTTTAGAAAAAATCCACAATGTAAGAAAAAAAAAATTGTATCTTAGCTGTAAAACGTGTTTTTGAGTTATAAGCGTCTAAATTTGGTTATGTAGAATAACAAAATGCAGAGAACTAGTATTTTCAAACTGCTCTTTATGTTAGATACAAATGTTCTACAAATAAGTAACTGTTCAGCTCAATAGTTTCAGCCTTAAAACTGCAGTCCAGGTTCATAAGTGTAAATTATATGAATTTAAGTATGTCGATACATTGTGCTAGTATTCATGAATAATAACACTTCTTTACATCTGCCATAGAAATGAACCGGGGCAGCAACGCATGAAATACACAAGTAAAAAAAAGAAATTGCGTTCATATGACACACTGTTTTAAAGTGCGTGGTATAGACACACATATCTAAGAACAGGCAATTATTTCTGTTTGTTGAAATGTCAGGGATTTATGAACAAAAAGTAAATATATAATAAATAAATAAATCTTTTGCTACCCACACACAAAAAACTAAGTAATATAGTAATAATTGCGTCAGGGCTATTAGTGCTACCAATACAATGCTGAATGAGCCCCTCCCTCCCTGTAGGTTTCTCCAGGACCAGTGCATCAGTGAGGGAAAGGTGAACCCGGTCACTCTAATTACAGGGGCCCTCGCTCTCTCTCTCTCACACACACTCACCGGGCATAGCTAAAGACAGGCCAATTAGGGCGAGCGGGAGATAAGGGAAGTTTTATTTGTATACTAATTAAGCCCCTGATGTAATTCAAAGGGGAGGTAGCGGAGGGGACTGCCGAGAGGGAGGGTAATTGTGTGCTGGAGAAAAGGTTGCTTTAGGTGCGGTTATCTGAGAAACACAGCCTTGAGATAGCTGGCCTCTAATCCAGCCTGAGCCCCGGCACTCAACCGCAAGGTCTCTCATAATTTCCACTGTTAGATATGAAATGGCAGGCTTAAAGAGCGGGAACACAGGCACCAGAGTTTAATGTCCGGACAGGAATTCTTCATGACTGGAATGAGATAGAAGGAAGAAATTTTAATGTATGGGGCAACTGCACGAACAAACATATTGTTTTCTACTAATTTATCAAGATGTTTTTCATGCACTTTAGCATACTTAGCATCATAACAGCATGGTCATTGACTTGATAAAGGCATGACAATTAGGGCTTTTCAGTTAGTACCTGCTTGGCCCTACTCTACTCAACTCGACTCTACACGCTTCTACCCGGCTTAGCAGAATGAGAACATTTCCATTACAAGAGAGGATGAGTGGGGCTTTTGTTAAGCTGAGCGGTGCCCTTGCGCTCTGCTTCACTTTGTGAATTATGACTTTTCATGTTCTTAAGTTTTTCCCAGCATTTCTTTGATGTCCTTTCAAAACCGTGCTGGGACAACTTTTTGGTGAGCTCTTGGTACACCTTTTCGTTTCTTGTGGCTTCGTCCAGCATTTGTATCGTGTGTCGTCACAAGGTATTAAAAGTTTGGACCTTGGCGCTGGACCAGTTTTTTTAATGTAATTTTGCTGTTTTTTTGCTACGGTAAGTACAAAATGTAAGCAGCTATCAGCAACTAGCTATCGGCAGCTAGCTTAAGCGGCGACTCACGTTAGCGTACGACAACAACAACAAACCAGTGGCACTTGTCTGACGCAACATGTGACGTGCGTCTGACGTCAGGTTTAGTATCTCGGCTCGCTTTGGCCCGGCGTAAAGCAGGTACTAAAAAAGTCCCTCTTCGGAGGAATCAGCCCCAAATGGAAAAACTCCGCACCAGGGCTAAGACTTGCCAAGTAGAGTAGGGCCAAGCAGGTACTAATGGAAAACCCTAAATGTGTCTTTGTCTTTCTGTTTGTCTAAAGCACTTGTCCACAGAAGTGACTTTTGAATTGTTTCCTTACAGTATAAAAAATATTTGATTTTGTAATGTAATGGTCCTTTTGAATGTAATTTTTGCATTACATTCAAATTCAGTCACAGGAAGATAAACACTCATGAAACAATCAAAAATACAACTTTGAGGAGTGAAAGAAACACTGTTGTAACAAGTAAAAAATGCATATATCCCTCTTAAATTAGTATTTTTTACACATAAAAACAGCACAATATATTCTTTTTATCTTTGTTTCACTGATCAAAAGCTTCATGGACGCTGTGTGAACCCTTGATGTAGTATTAAAATGTAATCTGAAAGTATAGTCCATACATTTAGTGATACTCATCAACATAATGAATCTACTGCCGTATTTCCATCCATCATTACCAGAAAGTCACCTTAGATCAACCTAGCACTGTGCAGATTCAGTCCTTATTAAAGATTATCTTCACAGAGACCCCCTGCCATGTGATGTCATAGTCGCCTATGTTAGTTTGGGTATCAAAGTGGGTGCCCCATCGAGCTTTAGTGCTGCTCATTTTTATTAGGCTCGTAAAAAGACTGCATGTGGCAGCTTCTTCAAAAAGTCAAGCAATCCCGATGATTTGACAGCTCCCAGCAGGCGGCTGTGTTCCTCATCTCAAAGACCAATTCTTCACTCATTCCACCAATTTTGCTAAGCGCTCTGCTTCCATTTGAATTTGCCAGCCAAGTGTATTAACTATGTAGGCCAAATACGTTATGTCAAACATACTTTATATGCTGTACTGATGGGAGGGATATGAAGTGAATGTAAGCATTCCTTAATTAAAGATGGAATACCTGATTTTCAAGCTGTAATAGGAGTATTTTGCAAATTAACATCTATCAGTGATTTTCAGCAAGTGTGCCTTGAGATACAAACTGTGCCTTGAAAATATTACCAGTTTCCAAAATTCAATCTATAAAAATAGGTCAATCTAAATTAATTATTACATTTTCACAAAGAACAAAGTAAAACATACCCATTTACTAATTTAAGGAATAATTTAAAGATGCACTATAACTTTGACAACCAAACTTCTGTTGCTACTGTGACCAGGTTCCAAAGTAAGATATAAAACATATTTGATCAATTATAGATCTTTTATTTCTAAAACAAAACAAAAAACAAAAAAAAAAACGCTTCTCCAATCTGACCTGTACCATTTGACTTTGTTTCTCTTTATATAGATTGATAGTAAGAAGGTCATTCCAAGCTATCAGAAAAGTTATAGTCCCCTTTTGACTAAATGCTTTATAAGTAAAAACAGTGTGCAGGGAAGAAAAACAAATGTACTAAACTGGCTAATGAAGATTTAAATATCTAGCATGCCTTTATTACATTTATTTAAACTCTTTTCAAACCATGCACTGATGATCTCTGGTTGGTCTCTCTGCTCTTTTCCTGTTTGTTCCAATACAGACATCAATGAAGTCGGCATCACTTGTGTATTTTGCATTTGGAAACAAGAATAGCAAGTCTGTCTGCTGCAGTAGAAGGATACGGGAGGTGGACTTGTCAGCATGGCAGCTAACAATAGTGCTAATGGACAAATAAGCTAAGTTATACAAAAAAGTTACTTTTTCAATCTGCGTCCGAGATCTATCTGTTTTGATTCATTATTTTCTTTTATCTATTAAATAATATACCTTATAAAGAGTACTGGCTTGTATCATTAGAGTACGGTTTAGGGCTGTAACGATGGCTAAAGTTTTGAAGTTTCTAGCACAAAATCTCTAATAACGCGGACTGGCCTGGCGATAATTCTGCTGTGGCCACTTGTGCGCTTCAGACATGCTTGGCGAGGAGAGGCACTGGGGGAAGGTTTGAATAATTCATCGGAGTTAAACCCATTAAGAATATCCATGTGGACACATTTTTGATGTTAAAGACAGTGTATGATCTTGGGGTGCTTTCAAACCATATCTGGCTTTACTTATGGCGTCTGTTTTCCCCTGAAGCGACAAAAATCAACTGGTTCTTGTGTTAACGGAGCGTACTGGAGCGGCTGGCTTATAGCACCCCTGTCAGAGATTCCACTTCGAAGGAGGTCTCTCAAAAATCAGAAGAACGACAAATTATTCAGTGCATCTCATCTAAATGTGTTTAATATACGAACGAGTTGAAAGAGTTTCAACAGTGAAATGACTTGAGGACTTTGCTTAAAAAGATTACTATCCTGTTTCTACCTCCAAAGTTAGCGCGCATGATGAGAGTAGCACTTGAAAATGCCCATGTGAGAATTGCCACTTTCATATTCATTCATATGAAATTAATGTTGTTTACTGATTTTTGCAAACACATCACTCCAATCTCGATCCATCTGATAGGTTTCCCCTTTTGAATTTCACACAAATATTTGGCGAGGTGATGCAAACCCCAGCAACAACTCGGGTCATAACAGGGCTGGTGTGAGATCTCCGAAACATAAATCATCAGAAATGTGGACGACTGCTCCGTGGTGAGTAGCAGGCATTTGAATGAAAGGTAAATCAACACGGGGCTGTCAGAAAGCACAAAAACTCCACTCGTAACTATCGCCCCCAACAACCGCCCAGTCAAAGCCTTTTTGTTTCTTGCCCACTGGTGGCTTCATTCTCCAAATGTAATGTCTGGGCCCTCCCATTGAGAAGACCAGAATAAGGGTGGTATCTGAGATGGAGATTTACCTCTGGAGGCTGTCTGATTCCTCTTTGACATCAGATGTAGCTTTTGGGTAGCACTTTTGTTGGTGTAAGCAAAGCAGGAGATCCATCCAGTCAGAACCATTGCACCTAAACATAAAACAAGATACAATTTAGCCATTGCAAAGTATTACAAATGTGGGATTGCATCATCACAAGTTGCATATCCAAAAGAGCTGTTTATCTCCCAATGTTGTACTCAACTACATGACGACATATTTACATATTGTTAATCCAACAAATACTTGAACAGTGATGTTTCAATTTGATGCAACTTTGGTACTTTCACCAACAAGGTGCTTAGAGTGAGAGTCCATCTTCTGTTTGTTGGGTACATTAGACTCTGGTCTCTCATCCCACCATTTTGAATAATGCCCTGTGTTTTGTATTGATGCTACATGAATTATACAAAAGGTGTTGCTTAAACATGACGTTCTCTTTCATCTCCCACCATATTGAAAACCACGCCCCCTTCTCCCCATTTTTACACAATTTCAAATGATAGTCCTATAGTTTGAGCCATAAGTAGAAATAAAAAAGAATAAATAAAAATTTGCATAAAAAAATTATAATGCAGTACCTATTATGACAAACGATTATTTATGTATCAGTGACATGAGCCATTTGGTGGATCACCAGAAAATTTGCGTTATTTTATAACATTAAAGTTGTCCAACACAGTCTCAGAAGAAAATGTAGATACAACGAAAGTCAAATTGTGCTCATCATACATTTTTGACATTTTGTTATACTCCATATTCTTTGGAGACTGTTGTCCTGTACATAATGCGCTGCACTCCAAATTGAGATGGCACACACTCTGCTACAAATTATTGTCTGCTCATGACTTTGAGGACACAGGTTTGGTCCTTGTTCACATTTTCCTGGTGGTTTTATGGATCCAAAGGGGATTAAACATAACACAGCCAGGCATTGTGACCTCAGACTGAATCCTTCAGTGGTTATTAGCCAGGGGCCACTGCCAGGGGCCCCAGAGAGCTCCCCACACAAGAGCCAGTGACAGGCCCGGCACTGAAAACTGCCAGAGAAGCACAATAAAGATAATTAGCGATGAGACTACGAGCTGCCCAGAGCCCCAGCATCAGCCCTGTATCCCCTGGATATCTCACCCCCTTCCCTCCTCAAACACTGCTCTGCTCAGCCCCCACCACACACCTATTTAACCACAGAGAAAGGGTCAGGGGAAAAAAAAAAGGCACATGAGTATTTTACCAAGCATTACTCAAACTCACAAAATAAAAGTTGTATTAGGTAGACTGACGGAAAAGTTTTTTATTTATATTTTCAGATTACAAAACAACTAAAGTTAAACCATATTATATTGCTTGGTTTTGATAAAAAAAAAAAATTAATCTTAATTAATCTTATATCAGCTTTCCATCAACAAATTTGATTTGATAAAGCTTTGTAAAAGACGAGGGTAATCGAAAAAATTTGGATGCATGTTCAAGAGTTAATAGAAATAATACCACACTAAAACTGAAAACATAGTTATTATCAACTGAACCAACTATAACATGTACAACTGCTTCAACCTCACTATTTCCAAATAATGTTTTCTTTTGGGGATCACAGTAACTTGCAAACACACAGTGAGCTTCAGCCCATTACATTGAGCACGTAAAGAGCAGGAAAGAGGAAAGGCAAAGGTTCGGTGTTTAGCAGCCCATTACTGGACCCACGACACCTCCCATTATCCCAGCCCTTCAGCCATGTTACGTATGTCAGAAAACAAGCTAGTGTAATTTAGAATACATTTAGGGCAATTAAAATTTCTCAGGCACAATTACTTATTCCCCCGATGGGACAGCCTCAATCAGTCTACCAGTATAATGGGTTTATGGCCTTGACGTGGCACACATGTCCTGCCTATCTGCCGTGCGCTCTTCTCAAGGCCCTGGTTATTAATTGTGGCTAAAGTTGATAAATAAAATCACCAGTGCTCTTAATGCTAATTAGTGTTTGAGATAATATTTATGATTTCATAAGCACATATTTCTCCAAAGGCTGCAGCGTCGTGCCCCTATCCATCGGTCATAGGCTGTCTGGATGTAATCTATCTTTGGGGAGCGGAGAGGCCGAGCGAGGGGCCAGAGGAAACACCGGCAGTAAATACTAATAGTACTTAGTGGGTACTTAGGGAGCAGGAGTATTTCAGGCTATTTATTGAGCTGGGCTGCTCAAGCTTAAGAAGATTTTAGAAAGAAGACAATGACAAGAGAGAACAAAGGACTGTGTTAGTTTAAAATGTGTTTGCATGTGGCATCATTCTGTCATTTTAACCCTTCACAACCTGTCTAAAGTGACTTGGCTCACTTTGTTGCCTGCCATGCACAGAGGAAACGGTGTTGACAGGAAGCACTCTTTCGCACTCCCCAGCACTGGCATTGAGAGGCACTTCTGCTACACTTTAACATCACAACAAGCTGGGGCCAGCAGCTCACTGGTCTGACTATTGATCCAAGTCACCACATCAAGGCAAGCATCAGTGCTGCAGAGCATTGTGGGACCTCATCCTGAAAGAGCAGAGCTGTCCACAGCTCTAGGCAATGCTCGAAAGAGTGACAAGAGCTGAAACCACTTCAAGGGGGCTAACAGTGCCCTCAGCCCTTTCTAGTCCCTGCTTCAAAGCAGAAGGCAGCCTCTGGCAGTGCCCCCTCATTCCATCCGTTCTCTCAGCTCCTCAGGGGGAGCGGGTCCTTCTCTCTACTCCCAGGACTGTCAATGTCAAAACATGAGTGAGTCCAGTCAAAGCTAGTGCCCCTTCAACAGTCCTGCCTTTAAGTTTACTCTCTCTCTCTCTCTGATGTGCAGGTCCCATCCCCTCTGCATGACTGGGCCTTACTGACAAGTGGAAATCACAGAGATCCTACTGGTCAAGGATGGAGAGTGAGGATGGCTTCACAAACGTGTACCCTACAGCAATCAGTGTCCTCAACTCAGCAATGAAGACACATGGCACATCCAGTTTTCCAGGGCTAAAAACTACTCTAGACGGGTTGAGGAAATATTTAAGGTGCAGCATAGTGATTCTTTTCTGACTTCCCGAGATAAATAAGTCAATGAAAAGAGGGAGTTTGCTTGGCCAAAGGGACCTTGGGCTGTGCCCTGTGGGCATGGCAACTTTCATTTTCCTCGTTTCTGCGATCGTATTCCCAGCTGGTTTTTAGAGTTATGATTGAGTTTCACATATTGGAGTTATATCTGGCAGCCTGGCTTGTTTATCTGTTGGACTGATAACTGCACCGACTGAGTATGAAGCTGAAGTGAAGGGGAAACATACAGAGAGACAGAGCACTCACATATTCTCTCCTCCAGTCTTTTCTCATTGATTTAGCATGTCTTCATCACCAGTCTGACCCAGGTAGAACCCCCTCTTCATCTCACTCTCATGCTCAGAGCTTTGGAGTGGACTCTGCAGGGGGCACCGGCCGATTGTGTGTCAGTAAAGCTGCCGTAAAGGCCTAACCAAGGGTCAAGGACACACTTTAAAATAGTTTCTATAAAACCTTTTGTACACAATGGTTTTTAGGTGTTTACAAGTTAACAATTGTCGTGGAATTATACAATAAACCTAAATGATGATTGAGAGAAACTGTGACATCTGAGTTGTCATTCTTGTTTGACTAAATGCGAGTATCGTAAGCTAGCGTCCCTATCTGTCAGAGCACTGTGGAGTGTGGCTGAAAGAAAGTGAGACAAAGAGACTTGGGGAAGGTGGAGCGAGGGGCAAACAAGTAGGGCTGAGAGGTGATGGAGAGAGAGAGAGAGAGCCAGCAGTGCTGCTGGACCCTGACTGCGTGCGAGGCCTCAATTATTCATGCGGCAGTGCACATGTCAAGAACTCACAGACAAGCACAACAGCAAGGCCGCGCTCAAATCAAACAGCGCATCCGTGGGCAATACCCACAATGCACCTGGAGGAACACACCTCGGCCCATTTCTCTGTTGTTCTCAGATAAACAGAGAACAAGGCTACCTGAGCACTGGCTGATTCTCCTCTAGTGCCAAGAGCTGCTGGAATTGTCTTTGTTTGTTTGCCTTCTCCACCATGTATTTACTCCTCTCTTCTTTGGCAGATGTTGGTGTCAGTGGGTTCCATCCTTTCATGGCTCATTAGCTCACTCTTTCATTCTTTTTTTTTTTTTTGTCAGAGAAACGCTCAGACCCTCAGAGCTGGGGAAGTCTGTACTGTTTTTCCCCAACGTATAGCAGGCCTCTATAACTGCAATATGATCACCATGGTATTGATCACAAACTACATTTAAGACACACACCTGCCAGTCACACTACCGAATTTCAAAAGTCAATGTAGAAACAAGCATTTGAGGAGCTTGCATTGAACACTGAACCACTTTCTTAAAAGTGGTTTCACAAATATTACAAAGGTATACATTAACAAATACCTAAATGAAGCCTGAAGCCTACTTGTAGTGTTCTAAAATGTCATGTAGTCACTTTTCAAAAATAATAACATAAAATGGTGATTGTTATGGTGAAATGTCTATTTGTAGAGGTGAAGCTGATCAGCAGTTTCTAACAGAAAGTTCAACCGTTTATGATGAACAAGATGAAACATGATCTCTGTATGATAGAACATTTCCTTTATGGGCATTTTCTAAACTATTTTTCAAGAAAAGAAAAAAAAAATAAAGTAGAAGCTGTTGTTACGGCTTTAACAATGACTTTGATGTGTGTGGTGTTGCCCATGGAGAAAATCACTGAGAGATTCATTTTGGGTCAGTGAATTCCATTTTCTCCAGCAGTTGACCCGCAGTAATTCAGAAATTTGACATAGTTCCTCTGGCACTGGACAGGCGGACATCACGTTAGCAGTAAATTTCAAGGGAAAAAACACAGGGCACTCCCATTTAGCTGTGTGCTTCACTTCAGTTCCACTCGGTTAGCTTGGTTATGCAAGGCAAATAGTTTTGTGCCGCAAAGAGATGAAACCAGGGGTATTGGATAGAATGACATCTAGTGATAAGACAAAACACATTACAGAAACTAATCAGCACGTTTTTAATCAATAATATTTGTACATCGAATTAGCCAGAAAAATAATGGCTTTTTAACTTTTATTGTATGAGAGTGCCTTGGGTCCCTTTTGTCGTTGTAAAACACATTACAGATTGGTGATCATATTTTATTAACAATGCATTAAAAATATATTGCATTATTAAAGGTTGTTAGGAAAAGTGTGGATCACGGAGGATGGTTTCCTGCTATGAGTTTAAATTGATATGCTTCAATATTCAGAGAAAAAAAAAACCACATACACACAATTAACAAACAACGCAATATATATTCAATATTTGCAGTGAGGCTTTCAGTTCACAAATGTACATTTTCCTTATGTAGAGACACATAAAGCTGTTTTTTTTTTTTTTTTTTGGAAACTGGCAACCTTGATAATCTCAAGGGAGGATCATTTTCATTGTGTTTATGTTTGACCTTGATCTTTAGAGAATGATGAAAGGACTAGAATTGTGATTGGAAAGGCTGACTCTTACTAGTGTGTTATGAATGATAAAGAACTTTCATTGATTGCAAACCAATCAATGTACTTTAATCATTCACTCAAAATCTAAAAAAGTTTTAATGGTATTAAAATTGAAGACTTGTGACGTCACCTGTTCACACAGTGACAAACTTCCTTTGTAGAGCTAAACTTTTGCAGGTTCCACAGCGGTGCGCGGTTTGAGCTCCTCTTTGTATTTTTAATGATTCAGAAAATGTGATCTCTGTGCAGTCCAAGCCAGTATTCAGTAGTCAGTGTAACAAGTAGCATAAAAGTATCTCTTATTATTTGCCAAACACACCCAGTCTACAGTGTAGACAAGGTGTTACTGACTGTGTAGACAATGTACAAAAACAGCTCCTTGAGACAAATACTGTCACTAACGGGTTTGCACACAAACTCGTTTCAATATTATTTTTATCATTTAACGTGCAGCTGCGGTGAGACAGTCGTCATATAATGTGTCAAACACATATATTTATCAAAATCAATAATGTGTAGAAGTCAAATCAGAGTGCTAGGAGTGACCCATGATAAAATAGCACAGGCATTTTCTTGCATGCTCTTGAGTGATGAGATAAATTTAGTGCACACGTCTTTATATAAATTACAAAAATTGCTACTCATGTATGCATGTTTTCAAGGAGAGTTTTGTCGCCCTTTACCATAAATTCCTGAGATCAGAAATTTCTTCAGGAGAAAGTCTATTGCACGTGTTTCAAAGGGATTAAGGAAACCTATGTAGACACAAGAGAACATGCAAAATCTAGAAAGACACAGGCCCCAGGAGTTGATCGCAGGACATTGTTTTTAGGAGTACCTTCCAAACACTGCTCATAAAGTGTGCAGAAATATGACTAGAAGATTTAAGTGATGCAATAGGTTATTGCCACACACAAAGTTTTAATGTTTCCCCATTTTCTTACAAGTGTCACAAACTCTCATTTTAATAAGCATAGTGGGACCTATGGTCGTTCTAATGTGATAAGAATTTGTGGAGCAGTAATTAGCCTGGTCTCTTAGTATTGCCCAGCTACATTTAATCATGTTCTCAGAGTATGAGATGGAGTAGAGAATCACCCCCCCCCCCAAAGGATAGAAAACTGTGAGGACACTGAAAACTGGCACTGTAGACAGTCCAGCAATGGCACAAGTGACTGCTTCATCAGCATTCCATAATTTATGTTGTGTTAATTAGGTCTCTGTGGCTGGTAGCACTGGGCCTTATCACATTAACATGACCTTAGCAATGGCACTAATACACAGGCATGTCATAATTAAAGCTGGTGAATTATTCATGCTATTGTCCCAGGTACAGACCAGTCAGTAAAATCCTTTTTGCTTTGTATGTTTGTTTACCTGTGGCCTCCAGGGCTTTAGATACTGAAGAAAGCAAAGCAATATTAATGATAAAATAATATAATAAAAAACACATTATAGTTTATAAATATAAAAGTATACAGATTAACAAAATACTACTGAAATTACTCTACTGTGGCCAAAAAACATTCATGTTTGTTTATCTGGCATTAGACGTTGTAGATAGGCCTACTCTGTTGTCTCTACAGCTGAACATTAAGTATCTGAACTTCATATTGACAGTACAGAAGAGAGAGAAGGACAACTAGAGTCTTGCTTGTCTTTACACTGTACTTTTTGCCAGTGTGTAATGAGATTATTCTTTAGCTCTGATAGTTCTGCACAAACTTAGCTCATGGTCTGTCCCATGCAGCAGTGATTAGGACGAATGTCGTCATGTGGAACCAGAGTAAACCTCAGCTGCTGTTGGCCCCGGTTCAGCCATCCTATGTGCTCATTAGCTCCAGCCAAGGTCAGGGGTCAGACAAGGCAGAGCTACAGCCCGCCGGCCCCACAACACTCAGGGGCCGACACACTGGCCCTCCAGCAGGCCCCAGTGCTGCGTTATTAGTTCACAGTGCGCTGCCAAGGGCCCTCATAGGTCGCACACTTGGGCCAAAGCTGAGATTCACACAAACACAGACTTATGTAAGGCTTCTGACAGCAAAATACAGAAAAGAGATTGAATAGCTACAAACAGTCAAACTTAAGTGTGCTGCATTCAGATCCATATTTAGTAGAATCCCCTACTGACATTACGATAAATTCTCAGGTGCAGAAACATTCAACATTTTGAGATGCTTTTGTCTGTTGGATATCATTTTATATTTTGACAGTTAACTAGTAATACTGATCTAAAATGTCTTTTTAAAAATGCAGCTTTAAATATTTGAGCAATGCAATGGTCACTGCAGTGTCCAGAGATAATCAAATCTTTCACAGAAGTGTTTTTAAGTACTTGAGATGCACTTCAGAAAGTCAAACACTTTCACACCAACACTAATGTATAATTTATGCAACTGGGGGATAAATATGCCTCCTACACACCACACATTACTGAGGCACAGTCTGACACAGTATTTTTTTACTTTACACGTCCAATGTGGAAAATAATATTTCCCGCTCACAAGACATTTTAAATGCTCATTACCGATACATTTATAAAATCATACAGATAATAAATTATTTAGACAAAGTCCACTTTAATTCATTCACGTTCACTCAAATCCACTTTAAAAGTATTCTGACAGACCTTGGAACTATTTAATCCAGCAGAATGAAATAAAATCATAAAGATGCACAAGTGGCAAAGATCAAGGACAAGCACGACTTTGAAGATGTCGGCTGAATCTTGCTGGACCTCTGGCACGTTAAAGTCAATCAAAATGTATCAAGGTAAATTCAATTGGAACTAAAAATGAGAGCTTTTGTGATCCTCTGAAAAGTCAAATAGACTAAAAGTGACATAGATGATTATGCGATGTGGCTACAACCAAGTGCAACCCCATGCAACATTGTTTACCATGTGTTCGTGGCTTTGGCACTGTCCAAACATTGGAGCATTTTACGCCACTCTTGCATCAGTGTGCTTTGAATAAGAAAAAACAAACATGGTTGTCTTCCCAATAGTAAGCATCCAGGAAACAAAATGGCCAGGTCATTGTCAGATAGTGAGTGAAGGTAAATAAGACACGTTTATGGCCACATTTTTGGTATAGCAAAGATGACACATCTTTACGTCATGACAAAGCTCTATCTCCAACTACTATGAAAATGTAGATGTTGACTATTTTATTTGTTTTTTTCTGACTTATTGAGCAGTTAGAGACATGGACAGTTAGAGACTTTGAGTGTCTGTATATCTCAAAATTTTGACCAAGCAACTTACATTTTTCCCTTGTAGCAGCACTTGTTACATTATGAACCTTCTTATATGTTATGCTGTTTGCAAAGCTGCTGGTGGTAGTTACACAATACACAACATTCATGAGGCGTGTAACAGCAGTGCACAATTTTAACAGAGCTTCTTTACAAGATGATTTTGTTTTTAATTGACCTTTATTTAACCAGGGATGTCCCACTGAGATTCAGAATTTCTTATGCAGAGGAGCCCTGGGGAAGGTCAGGGGAGGCATTAATGGACATGTTTTAGTTGTAGGAGGAAACCGGAGTACTCAGAGGAAACCTACGTAGACACGGGGAGAACATGCAAACTCCAAGGACCCGGGTCGACTGGGAATCGAACCCAGGACCTTCTTGCTATGAGGCAGAGCGCTAACTGCTGCACCACTGTGTTTTGTGTATTTATATAACACATAAATGCAGCTTAAGACTATTGTTTTATATAGAGGATGACTGATGATGTATTAAATAGTTTTTGTCATGACCCTAACCATAACTGGAGTCAAACGTTTAGTCTGGATGCATTGTAGCGCAGCAAAAACACTGGAAGATACTTCACCTCTGTGCACAAAATGTCAGTTGGGTATTTTTTTTTTTTGTAAACTAAGATTTTACCAACATGTGCACTTTGTGTTCAGTTCTATATGTATGAAGTTTTCACTATTTCAGTCTAAAATGAAAAAATACTAGACCTTTAAGAGGCATGAACAGTGAGTGTGGAACGTGTGTTTATTGAAATATGTGTTTGTTCATCAATGCTAACCGCTTAACAAAAAAATAAACATCTTCCAGTTGTTTGCTGGTTGGTGGAAAACTGTGTGGAGGCCTTGAGAAAGTGAATAGATCCGACATTATTTGCGCTGTAGTGGACACTAGCCATGGTAACAATCAGCCGTGTTATTCTGGCATCCACAACGGAGACTGTCCTGTAACCACAACATTCTCTATAAGCCCAGCCACCTTGGTCCATCAACCAGTAAAACCACAGCACCGTCAGCAAGTCCAATTCACAGGAGAAAATCCCAAGTCTCTATCCACAAAAGTCTCGAATCAACACCAAGAATGTCAATGTTTGCTCGGGGAGAAAAAAAAGACATCTTAAAATATACATTTATTCAGAGCCTGTGCAAGATCAAACAGCAAAATTGATCTGCTCTTCCTTCAACCCCTGCGCCTCTCCCTCCTCTCGGCGCCCCTCCTCACCGTGTATCGACTTTCCACTTGGGCCATCGCCTGGTCTTGGTCACCCCTCTGCATTACCATAGAGTTCATCAGCCGCCGTGGGCTATAGGAATGCACAGTCCGACACACTTGGACGTGATTATTTACTCTTGGACTGATTGTCTTGCCATACTGAGCCACTGTTTCCCATGGGTCTCCTAAGACCACAAACTACGGTCCAATCAAGGCGAGCTCCAGCCGCGAAAAGGAGTCCCTCTAAAAATACAACTCTCCAGGAGCCTGTTGCATTGATTGGAGGAAATCAGATGGTTCACAGTGACCCATTGCATTTAATTAATCTGTTTGCGGCAGCTAAATCTTCTGCAATGATAATGTGATGAGTCTAGAGAGAGGTTCCTCGTAAAGTCATGTGTTGTCTGCTGATGATAAAAAAAATAGTGCATCAGATTTGCGTGGATATTTTTAAACACTTTGCAATATTTTTTCACACCTAACATTTGGATTTGCATTAATGTGCCATTGGGTGAGGCAATGTTGCTGCCAATGTATACCAATGGGATTTTTGACTGATCCTACATAAACAAAGATAAGATCCATACACCTACTTCAAGCCCTTTAAACATTTTACATCACTAGTTGAAAGTTTTTGGAATTACTCAACACACCAACAAAATATGTATGTATGTGCACACATTCATGGATATTGAAAAATATCTATACACTTTATCATCATAATATAACATTCATTTTATAGGCTTGTGTTTCCATATTATATGTTATACACTGTCAAAAGCCATGAGCAATAAGTTAAACTAAATTAAACCTTTATGTTTATAGAACTTATTGTGAGTCAAAGATTTTGACTTAGACTTTTAAGTTATCTGAAAGAGAGAGAGGAGAGAGAGAGAGAGAGAGAGAGAGAGAGAGAGAGAGAGAGAGAGAGAGAGAGAGAAGAGAGAGAGAGAGAGAAATTGGAGAAAGGAGAAAGAGAGGAGAGAGACAGGGGGCAAGAGTGGAGAGGAGAGAAAGAGAGAGGAAGAGAGAAGAGAAGAGGGGGTAGAAAAAATGAAAACAAGAGTAGGGAGGAAGAGAAAGAGAGGAGAAAGAGAAGAAAGAGAGGAGAAAGGGGCAAGAGTGGAGAGGAGGAGAAAAAGAGAGAGAGAGGAAGAGAGGGGAGAAGGGAGAGGAGAAAACTGCCTTAGATTTCTACAGTGTATTTTATGTTTCTAGGCGTGGGAGTGTTAAACTTCAGCCTAAACCCATTTGGTCTGCAGAATTGTTAATCATGATAACTATTTATTTTCTTTTGACTTTGACTAATAACCAAAAAAAAATAAATAAATAAGTATTTAAGTTTTCTTAGATAAATGTCTGCCTGCTGCAGCCTTTCCTCACTGAATGACTTGTGCAGAGTACAGTTGAGAAAGAAGGACCTGACAGCATACAAGTACTCACCACTCCTCAACTAATGACTGACATAAGCTGTTTTGTGAGTAGCAAAAGCAATAAGGGCTTGGGAATTCATGGGATTGTTCCCCTGGTGACCCAGCCTTGGATACAGTACGGTATAAGCAATATAATAAATGACAGCAATGACGCAAATATATTTTCAAGAGGGTCACATGTAGACCACATTGCAGTGATATACAGTGAAAATAAGAATATAGTTGTCCAGAAGGGAGGAGCCAGCTGAACTCAGTAGTAGGAGTACACAGAGGAATAACACGGGAAGAACATGCAAACCCCACAGAGGAAGACCCTGTGCTGCCCATTAGTCAATCTAGTTTAAACTTTCTAATAAGCTAACAAATAAGAAATGATACTAAAATGACAGGTCATCTCACATGTTATATTTAGCATGACAAGCTCTGTTAATAATGGCTTTAGAAACAATCTCCAGTGTAGATAACTAGCTTAATCTGGTTTTGTTTTATGAGCACCAAGTATGTGCCACCACTGCCATTCTTCTTGTTCTATGACCACACAAACCATTTCCAGCCCTTTTAGAGTTTAAAATGTGATTTATTTAGAAGCACAAGACAAAGGTCTGGTCCACTGGTGCAGATATGGATACAACAGCTCCTGGAGTGAGAAGCTCAAATTGGTCAGAGAGAAGGATCGATTGCCCCAAGAACCAATGAGAGAATGATGGGCACTCCTGAACTAAATTTCATTAGAAACTCGACAATGATTCATGATGAAAAAGTAGTAGGAAAGAAACCACAGACCAGTTTGAAAGAATGTTTGCGTGTGCAGTTAAGAGAAACCAGCTCATTTTGTGTTTACTAATGTTTTTGTCAACCTCAGAATCAAAGTTTCAGAACACTAATGCAATTTTAGACTGAGTACTGTAAATGTGTTTGGTCACATTAGAACCCTGTTTCAAAGTAGAGCAAATATCCTTCCCCTAATGGACCACTCATGTTAGAGGCACTATATCTGATTTTGTTATACAATAAAATACTTAAAATCTGTCATGCTATGTTACCTTGTTAAATAAAAAATACATGCAAAATGTGTCCACAATGTCCTGTTCATGTCTAATAATGTGCCAGCTGTTCACTAAAATTTATAAACTTTGCTATTGTTGTTAGCTTTACGGCTAATGATCATTAGCATGCCGACACAGCGCGCTCCTAAGGGCCCAGACACACAGCAAGCGACAAAAATGACGTGCGTGAACAAGCGAAACTACAGCCGTGCGTCCACGCATGGGTGGCCACACCGCCAATCGCAACAGATGCCCCGTGCGCGCCTGTGGTGCGTCAACGCGAGCCACTGACCCTGTGTTTCTCAATGGGAAAACTGTTCAAGTTTGTCTGTCTGTGTTTCTGCTCATGTATCCCGTCTATAGTGAAAATAACCTCATGAATAGGCTTCTATTTCCCCTCTGGACCGGCTGATCACGGCAAACGCGATGTTTTCAATAGTAAATATGAAAACTCAAGCAGGCAGTCCTGTTGAAGCAGGGCTCTGTCACACAGTCCAGGTCTGTCCCAGGACGTGTGGTGCTGATGGCAAGTACACACATACAACTGTAGAAGCCTGATTTCTCTGTATTCTCTGTATTCTACGCCTCTACGCAACTACGCCAGCGTCAAGCGACAAAAAAATAGGTTGGATTCTTTCGCTCCCGATTCTCACGCGCCCAACGCTCGCACGACGTCACGCTCGCTACGCGCGTCAAGCGCCGGGTGTGTGGCCGGTCTCATTGACTTTGCATGTTTTCTAAACGATACGCGTGCATCGTTGGGCTATTTTTAACGCGCGTAGGGCTTGCGTAGCGCGAAATACGCTTGCAGTGTGTCCCTGGGGTAACAGTTGTAAAAAAAAAGCTTAAAACACATCGTGGTGAACAACTCGGAGGCTCATAATGCATTAGGGGAGCAAACATGTAGACGGTTGCAAAAAGT
This sequence comes from Mugilogobius chulae, assembly GCA_038363315.1. Classification (NCBI taxonomy): domain Eukaryota; kingdom Metazoa; phylum Chordata; class Actinopteri; order Gobiiformes; family Gobiidae; genus Mugilogobius; species Mugilogobius chulae. Next base: position 40,518,351 of record CM076398.1, on the reverse strand, counting down.
TTAAAATTCAATATTTATGTTAATGTTTATAAGGAAACAAAAATTGGGTATCACAGCTTTAACTTGAAAGAATGAAAACCACTTGGGTTCTGCGCCTGAGATTCCAAGGGATCCTCAGAGCTTTGTCTGATTAGTGATTCAATAGATTAGAAATTTTGACTATGCACATAGTGTTGATGTATATATCAATCATATCTCAAAGTTTTGAAGTGGATAGAAAGAGGTCTTTAAAAAGCTCCTGAGATGAAACATCTAAAAAATGTCATAGGTAAAAACACCCAAATATATAATTCGAAGCAAACTTTTTGACACATTTTGATAGCTTTGATAGAATTTTTCTAAAGATGATGCAATCTCAACATTTTAGAGATGATTAACGCTCGGTCAAGTGCGGCTATAATTGTGTATTTTTTATAGAATTTGCTCAAGGTAAACATTTACTGTATACAGTGGACATCTAATTAGTACCTCACTAGGACTTCCTTAAGAGCTACAGGTTTTCTAAGGGTGCTGATGAAGGACAAAACTCGTCCAGCTTTATGAAATAGGACAATTAGTTTCATCATGAAGCCACAACGATTAGCCAAAAAGTCATCTTAAGACTTTATCACTTCCCAGCCCGATGAGTTAAGAAGGGAATTCACCTCGTCTCAACCTCTGCATTGATTTCTGAGCAAGTGGGAGATCTGGGGATTACTTTGGAGAACAGCAATGAAGACCCAGCTTATTGAGTTTTTTTGTATTTGGCAAATGGGCTTGACAAAGATGGAGGAGACAAAATCTAGGGCTTACGTCCGCGGCACCCAATCGGGGGTAACTTGAAAGCGGCGCAGTGATGGGAAGCCAGGAGAGAAGGCACCTCATTTAGGGAGCTGAATTTTGGACAGGGGGGGAAAGGCATGGGGAAAATACTTAAAGTAAACCACAGAAGCCCCGGCAATCGTCAGGAATTGAGACGTTTTTAAACCTTTAACGGGGGACTGTGATCAAAGCACCCACCGATCCTCACTCGAGTTCGGAGAGCGGAACTGGAGGGAACAGAGGGGATTGTGGGGGATCACGGCAGGTTGAAAACGTAAATCAGCACATTAGCTTTATAAGGGCGTCAGAATATAGGATGATCAGGGGGATCAGAGCACCCGCGGGGACCCTCTGAGAATGTGATGTGTACCACGCTGATGGAGGAAAAACCAGGCCACTGCTGACGGAGGAGCCTGCCCTTATCAAACATGCAGCTAAAGAGGGAATAATGTTGCTCAATTCCCAGAGAAAGCACTTCATAGACAAGTTTGGATAAGAAACTGTAAAATTCTCTTATGTCGCCATGTACTTACAAATGAACAGACTTCTCAGCAAACTTTTCTTCAAACTTTTTAGAGTCTTTCTCATTAATCATTGGTGGAATAAAGTCACTGAAATACTGTATATGGTATCAAATATTTAACCAGACCTACATAAGTGCACATTTAAATGTAAGTAGCAAAGTTAATACATTTCAATTAATAAACTTTTGTTAATTTAAATGTTATACATAAGAATTCATTTTATGAATTACGAAACAGCTTATTCTAAGTTAGATACAATGAGATACACACAAGAATATTAACGATACACTTGCACAACTGCACACACTTTACCTGGGTTCCAGAACCCACACTTCAGCAAGCTGCGAAGAGTGGGTCTGGTCGCCATGCTCTCTGCCTGTGTTTCAGATCAAATCCACATCGTACCGTGCAAACAGATTAGCTTATTTGCGTGACGCAGATGAAACAAAGGTGCTGATTGGTCATCTGTCATTTAGACCAAAATCTAACTTCACTCACATCACATTAAAATAGTTTTTTGATTCGCTCATTGATTCGGCAGAAATCCGCAATGTTTTCAGTGCCACGTGATATTTTTTTAATGTATTTTTTTCGTCGAGAGCAGCCATGTTGATTTTTACACAGCGGAAAATTAGTGTCTCTGATTGGCTAATTCATCTGTCAATCATGACTACAGAAATCCGAAAGAGGGACACGGTGGCCAGTATTGTCTGGATTTTCCAGGCAAGCACATATACTGCCTTCATTCATTTAAGGACCAGTTCATGATTATTTATTTCAGTGATTGATGAGGTATAATTACAAAGCAAAACTATGCTGTAATCTATGCGAAATATTTGGATTGCTATAAGATTGATGATATGAATTAGAGAAATCACTGTCAAAGACAACTCTTTTAAACAATTGGGTGACGCAGTGGCAAAGCGGTTAGCGCTCTGGCCTCATAATTCTCGGGCGGCCCGCAGCCTTTCTATGTGGAGTTTGCATGTTCTCCCCATGTCTGCGTAGGTTTCCTCTGGGTGCTCCAGTTTCCTCATACAACTAAAAACATGTCCAATGTGCCTTCCCAGGACTACAGATGAAAAATAGCTGTAAAGCTAGAATCTGGTACAAGCATCTCTGTCGTCATGCAATTGTACATTGTCCTTAATAAACATAACCTAAAACTTAGAAACTTTTCCAGTACAACAACAGAGAAGAATGCTGCAGATAGCACCATATTTAGGCCAAAATGTGCTGAACTATGTGGGTGGAGTCAGTGGTTCAAACAAAATCATGTTCCTGACTCATGGTTCAATTTTAGGAGGATTCCTTTTAAAACCATTGTAAAATTTTATGTTATACATAGGGAAGTCATATTAATTCACTCCTTACATAATCTACCTTCTAGAGATAAAAGTTTGCATTTGTGATAAAAGTCTGGTGCATGATTTGTGCCCTTTCGATGCAAAGTACGGACCTCACGTCATCTTTAAACCCCCAGCATTAGTCAAGTCCTGCAGCCTCTCCCAGTCGCTCGGCTAATTCAGAGCAGCACTAGCCTTGGGTAGCAGGGGTTCTCTTGCGTTGCTGAATTATAAATCAAAGAGCACGGCCAGCTAATTACATGTTCACTGCTTTTTATTCTGGATCATGTCACTTTATGGACGCTCTGATCACTGGAAAGCAGAGGAAGGTAGTGGACCTGGCTTTGGGGATGATTATATCTAAATGATAGAGTGAAGATCATAGCAATTATTTTCCTGTGATTAGCCTCGAGTGCATTGACATGAATGCCACCCACTACTTAGTCAACAGTATTGATTCATTCAGATATGCATTTTCAAGGCACATGCAAGTTCCAGTGCAGATACTTTCTTCTTTGAGTGAGATGAGAAAAAAACATTTATACTAGGTCTGTGCATAATTAGAATAAGCAAAATGTGTTTATTTATACATTTTTTTCCACTATAAGGTATATTCAAAACAACTAATTACATCACGCCACACGGAACCTAATCACCCACTTTTCTGAATTTCTAACAGTATTCTTTATTATTAGTTTCTCACACAGTTGAATTGATTCATAAATGTTTGAGTAATCCTGTATTGCACTGCAATTACTACATATGTGTTTTGGTTTGTTACTTTTACTAATTGCATACACAAACACATAGCCACCTTTAAGGGTTGCCTTTAAGATATTGCACTGGATCCTTCACAATGAAAATGTTCTTTAAGAAAAACAATGCAAGGAAAAGCTGGTCATACTAGACCAGGGGTGGGCAATTATTTTGACTCGAGGGTCATATTCAAACCCAGAAAAGTGGGTTAGGGCCGGACTGCCAACATTGGTATAAAAAATTCTCATTATTGCAGACGTATTTCTTCGACAGACTATAGAAAACCAGTACAACTAAAAGGTTTGGTCTACCATACTAAACTTGTAACATTTTGAGATTAAGCGGAAAGCTTTATGAAAATAAAGTCAAAGTTTAAGAAAGTTATGATTTTAGGGAAAAAAACTAATTAATGTGAGAAAAAAGTCATATTTTTTCCGAGATTAAAGTTGAAGCCATAAAAAGAAGCAATTTTTTTATTCATAGCAATGTTCCATGATACCAATTACATATTTGATCTCGTAAACGACTTTTATTATTGAAAATTGCTTTTTATGGCTTTGACTTTATTCTCATTACATTGTGAGTTTAATCTCAAAATGTTACAAGTTTATTGTCTTAGTTTTTATCTGTTAAACTTCATCATGCATAACTGCTTCTCAAAGCCATGTCAGGGGCCTGATTGAAACAGGTCACGGGCCGCATTTGGCCCTCGGGCCGTAGTTTGACCCTAACCCTAACCCAGGTCTGACAATGCCTATATAATCTGATAACGAAAGCTAAACATTGTTGGTCTTGACTAGATTTCGGATGAGACACCACTGGACATGAGGTGCCATAGAAGTGTAAGCAATACATTTTCTGTTTTATTGTTTGCAACTGAAATGCTTCAAATCTTCAGTATATTTAATTATGGTTATATCTACTAGCAATTCTAGCTACAAAGTTAGCCAAATAGTTATGTCCAAGCACTTATTCAGATATTTGAGACATTGAACAAGAAGAATCTGAGAGGTTTTTGGACAAAGATATAATAAGGTTGATTGTTTAGAGCACTCGGAGTTCTCTGCAGATGTAAACATAGTGAGGTACTCTACTCCTGTACCACAAAAACAGCTCTAGCGCCCCATCTTTTAAACCAGGTTCATGCAGCTCCAGATATTTTTAACTCTGAAATCCCACCTCCCCAGCATATTTGTGACTCGCTCATCCCCTCCGCGTCCTCTGAGTGTCATTCTCCACCCCCTGTGTGTGAGCATTGCCAATTTATCACCCACCAAAACAGGGCCTTCACTTGAACCCACTATAAAAAAGCCAGCAGCCCTAATGAAAGAAGCTGCTGTCCCGGCCTAGTCCAGGGAGAATTCAGGGGGCAAGAAGTCCTGCAACAGGCCCAACATGGGGAGGTAATTACCCCTCTGGTGGACCGCTGAAAGGAGCCTGGCCAACGTTTGAAATAGCATGGAGCTCACGTTGTTAGGATGTAGGTAAGGCTCATGCTATATACATATGACAAGAGTTTGAATAGAAGATAGGTGTAGTTATAGGACTTTTGTAGTAGGTTTTGTTCATTTTTGGCATCTTAGAACCACAAGTACCGTTTGATTTAGTTAAACGTTATGCTTACGGTTAGGGAATGGCTGTGTTTTGCTGCAGCAACCTTAACATATCTACTCTTTTTTTTTTTTTAATCATTCAATGATTCATTTTGAATTATTCATTGTGTTCCATTTAGAGTCGTGGGTGACTGGAGCCAATTTTAGTGACTTTGGGCCTTAAGTGAGGGCAAACACCCTGGAGTGTGGCAGTTCATTGTAGAGTCTTTTTTTCTATATATTCAGCAATAACTTTAGACATAAAGTAGCTCAGTAATTTACATTCACAAATAGAAACGGGTAACTTTCTGTTCAAAATTGCAAAACTGATAAGGGTATAAGATTTAAATAAATGTATCTATCATTTTTGTCAACTCTACATGTTTTAAAGAAGCAATTTTAAACATGCATGAATCAATCCATGTAAAGTCTGTATTTGATAACCTGCATCTTTTTATCAACTCCTCAAAGAAGTACATCACATGACCAGGACAGGAGTTGAAGCCTGGGGTCGACTCAGCATGCCTTGGCCCGGTTAGCCGCTATTGGCCGGAGTATTGGGAGGACTGTGCCAAAGTCAAGGGTTCGGGAGGGGGCGGGCCTTTGACAGGAAGAAGAATGGACTGTCAGGAGGAGATAAATAACGAGGGGTGAGGCAGGCAGCAGGTGACCCACGGCGGGGCAGCCTCGTCGGGACAAGTGACCGGACGACCTCTGGACCAGATCTGACCGGGGCCACCCACTGGTCACCCCTTTTTACTGTCACCTCACAGGAGAGGCCAGACCTGCTTTAGTGCATGATGGACAGTCCTGTGGCTTCTAATGTAAGTGTGCTGAGTGTCTGTGGCCGGAAGATCACCAGGTCAGGAAATAAGACTGCTGTTTCCTTTTATATACTGTGGCCTATTTTCCACTAAGAACAAAATTTTAATGTCACATCAGTGCTGTTTATCTGGAATGTAAGTCAAGGTATGGCTCTCTTAAAAGTTTTGTGAAGAGGTAGGGTAAAGGCACTTAGGCTCGCATAAGCAATAAGCAAAACAAAAAAAAAACAATGAGGTAATATTACTGGTGTGGAGTCTCACATATGCCTGTCTTTTTAATAAAGGGTATTGCTTTTCCTAATGTGGCAACATATAAAAATAAACCTAAACAAAGAAACTGATTAAGCAGGTGATGACCATGCATGAATTGTGTGCAACTTGTTGTAAAGCAAAAAAAGTCTTCATTTGACCATACAGAATACCCAATCTCAATCGAACATATGGAGGGTCGGGCCTATTCAGTACTGAGATGGAGACCTACAGGTAATTCTGAATTTAGAGCCCATTTAAAACACCTTTTCAGAGTTAGTGTAGAAAGTTAGAGGCACCAGGAGTTGAGGGTGCAGACAGGCAGCCTTGCATCTGCTTATGTCTTCTTATATACTGGTAAGAATGAGTGAAAATGTTGGATGTTCTGTGTAGCATATACTGCCACCATCAGACGACCCAGCTCCAAAAATGCTGCCAGTGCATTATGGAGGTGAGTGCTGGGACAGCAGTAAGTGTGCCAGGCAGTGCTGGCATGTGCCAGCCTCATGCAGGATGCAAACCAGTGGGGTGGGATGTACTGCTACAACCCTCTGCCCTATGGTCTAGCAGCATAATTAATATGTTGTGTTAATAAAGTTGAAGCATTTGCCTCTGAAATGTCCCGCACCCAGCCCCTTCTAAAAGAGCTGACCTCCAAGCAGCTGAAGGTTGCTCTACAAACTTGGCATGCCCCCGAGTGAAAACATCTGCTTTCTTCCCAGGCAGGACGGCCACCGCCCCCACGCGTCAGCTGGCACCCCGGCCCAGAGAGAGAGCCCTTCGCCTGTCCTCAGCTCTGACCCCACATTTATAACAGCAGACCCTCCTGCACATACCCTCCCGTTGGTGTGGAGTGGGCAGTGTGGTCACTCTGCTGCTGAGAGGAGTGCTCCTGTCTTGTTATCCCACATCAGGCTTGTTGACAGGGAGGAGGAGGTTGTCCACTATTGGAACGCTGACAGAAGCATCTGTCATGTCCTTACTCACACTCTCACCTGCTGTCCATGGCTGGACCTGTAACCCTTTCCCTATACGACACAAATCGTACAAAAACCCACTTCAAAGGGGTCGTGAACATATTTAATGACTTCCATTTTGATAAAATTATTTATGTGTTAAAAAAATTGTAACAATAATAAGTGGTGGTATTTGAGACGTTTGTTATTTCAGTAATACTTTCAACTTTCTTCTGCGCTTGCCATTGATGTTTAATCTAGTATTTGTATTAATAAAAGTGCTATGTATGTAGTATTAATGTTACAAATGCGTAGAATACAGATGTAAATATTCAAGATAAATCATCTAAAAGTTTATATATTAAGTATGGCTTACATGACACAAACTTTCATGTCCCATTTCTTGGCAAAACAAGATACATTTTGAACACACATTACTCTGGTGTTAATGAATGCACTGACCTGTCTTGGTAGCACTTTATCATTCTCCAGTGGCTGCCCCGTCCATGACTGTTGCCAGGAGTAAGAGGAAAGATGCCAATCCCTGTGCACATATGACACACACATAAGAACACACACATGGAGCCTCAAGGACACCATCACTCATTCACGCCTGCAAAGGTGACTTTGACATGATCTACACAGGCCGTCAAAGACACCAAAAACTTAGCAGTGACTTTAAGTTTGTATTAAAGACTGTTGTAGTATTGACCGTTTATTGTAATTGACAGGACTAACTTTTTTTTAGCAATTATTTCCATGCAATGATATATATTTATACATACATTTTTTATTTAGATTTATTAATTTTGCTCAAATCTGCTACATCTGGTCACTTTTGTATTGCTTCAGTGCAGTATATCAAATTTGATAAAAAAGAAAATACATCTGAAATATGTTTGCTCTGTTAAAAAAATAATCAGTGTTTTTTAGATTAAGCAAAGAATTTTTTTTCCCCAGTTACATTGGTTCTCTCAAAATTTGACATTAATCTATTACCAAATTCTACAATGTGAATGTAAGCTTTCAAATTAGAATGCAATTCAAAAGATAGTAGTTAGAACTGTTAGGTTAATTATGTCAACATATCACTGCTAATTACTCATCACACCCAACACAAACTCAAGACTGAATGAAACAGTCTTAATCTATTCTTATTTGACCTATTTTCTCTAAAACTTTGCGTATCCTTCCGTGTCCCTGTCATGTAGCACCAATCATACATAAAGTAGCCTCTCACAGCATGGGAGCAGGACACAGAGACAAGACTTAACAAATGAGTGAGGAGAAGGGTAGCAAGAGTGTGGCCCGGGGAGACAGAGTGAATCGGGATGTTCTGCCAACACTTCGTCTGCCGGGGTCAACCCTGTGTAGCTGCCTCCTCGGCTCCTGGTAGCTGTACCTGAGCAGGAACCCCACCAAGCTGGCACAACTCCAACACTGAGATCTCTCACCCGGCAGGCTGGGCAGGGGGCCTTGATACACCTCTGGCAGTTATTTCTGGATGTGCCCCTCTCCTTTTGTCTCCTCCGCTCTGAACTGTGATGCTCCCTGAAGCCCACGTGTGGGACCCTGTGGCTGCTGAAGCTGTCCTTCAACTATCAGTGTCTTCTACTGTCTTTCAAACACAGAAATATACAGTAAATGATAAAGCTTATTTTTATATAATACATTTACATGCACTGAAAGCACTTTGCAATCAAGGATCCACTCGATACAAACACTAAGGCACAGAGGGTTAAGTGTCTTACTCAAGGACACACTACTCAACTCTAGTCATGCCATTGTGGCATCTGGTGTTCCAGCGGGCTCTCATTCAAGGCTTTGTCGTCAGACAAAATCAAGCTTTTTAAAGTAAATATAGTCACTAAAAAGTTCATAGACTAAAGAGGATAAACTTTTTAGCAGGCCCTGACAAGTAATACCACTCAAATAAATGCATAGCCTATAGGATGTTCGCCGTGACGTCAAAATGGCGATCACGTGACGCGTTGGTTGGCAGAAGTAGTTAAAACGTATTGGCGGCAAGCTGAACAAACACGAAAAAGACTGTGTTTGTCTCTTGCTGTGTGACTCAGTGTGCTAACAGGTTTGATAAGAGCAATCCATAGAGCTCCTACCGTGTTCAGAAAAAGCCTACACCAAAAAGAAAGCTTTAATTTCTTTAATGGGAAAAGCAACAAGAGCTAGCCGGAAGCTAGCTAGTTTTGCCAACCAATTTGACGTCACATGTTGGCTCGGCGAACATCCCTATTGACCCTACTTTGTCCCACCCACTTGGCTTGGAAATGCACTTCCTGTAGCTAATGTGTTTGTCTGTCTGCCTTGTGGGGCAATTTTAATTATATATAATGACAGTTAAAATAAACCCATCAACTGAAATCTACAGGCTAAATGCAGCTAAACAGGAAGTGCATGTCCTAGAAAAGTAGGCGGGACATAATAGGGTCAATACTGTAACTATCAATCAATAGAGGGATTTTTTGTTTATCAACACGGGCGATGCACGCGCACCCGTCTTGCAGAAAGAGCCTCCGCACATAGACTCAAACAGTGGAAACAAGTCAAAAAAGCTCCGTTGTCAGCCAACGTCAAGAGTTTATCACTTTGCGAAAACAAAAGGTATGCTGCTAAGTTAACATTTATGGATGAAAGTGAGAGGTAAGTGAGAAAAACAGTGAGAAAAACAGTGAGAAAAACAGTGAGAAAAACAGCGAGAAAAACGCTGTCTCAAGCTTCAGGACAGACAGTTAATACCTGATGAAAGCAGCTAGCTATCGTCCCCTTTCGTTGTTTAATTGGAACAAGTTTCCCAATGTAAACAAATAGAGAGGCGCGCTTTCTGCATGACGCACGCGCAGTAGGGCGGAGAATGACGTCGACCAAAAATCCCTCTATATTTATATACATATATGTATACATACACACACACACATATTGCAACATCGGCGAATAATACCAATATCGCCAATATTACCAATATCGCCAATATTACGAGAGACTTTATACATTTAACTGTGTTTAAACAAGTTAAAATGGAAACACAGAAGTTTGATGAGACCACATTATTCTCCGTGGTGAGGAGTAATGTGGATGAGAAGAGGTTGATTTTATTCTTCACACAGCTCTAGATAACTTTCAGAAGAACTTAGATAGAACAAGTTGTGCATTTGTGCCAGTTGCTAGTACACAGTACAACCTGAAAAAACGCAAAAGGAAGCAAAGAGAGTGTCTGAACTTGAAACTTGAAGAACAGCAGTCTGCAAAGTCGTCTCAAAGAGAAAGACATAGAAAATTATCAGCTACAGCAGCAACAAGACCAGCAAGAATTAAGGAGATGGAGACAGGTTGAGAAAGAGAAACAAACTTTAGTGGACAAGCGACATACAGTAAATAGCAATCTCACCGAGAACCAGATTGAAGCTCTTGAAAGTAAAAATAAGGAGCTAAGATGTAAGCACGATGAGACTTTAAACCAGCTCACCTCAAAGATTCAATATCTGGAGAAAGAGCAGGAGATTGCGAGAGGCGATGTTGAAAAAGCCAGGAAACATTTCGCGGAGGAAATCAAAGAAAACCTTTTCCTCTATGAGCACAATCTGGAAGTTCCCGTTCGTTCTCGAAAAAACCAAGAGCTCAACGCTGAAAATGAGGAAAGTGTAAACCAGCTCATCTCACAAAGAGCTGGAGGAGGCCCTGAAAAAGGCACGCGAAAGTCAAATTGTTCAAACCAAGGGTGGATTAGGACAAGGCAATGGGCTTCAAAATGAGAGAATCCAGTCTAACAATGGTCGCCAAGCGTTCTTTAGGAAAATTAATCGAAGGGACTTTCAGGAGCAGCCAAATTGGAACCAGCGACAACAACAACAAACTAACGTAGTGCCTTGTTCTCAGCTGGATCAATCTAGCGCCGAAAATCAAAAACTCGCACAAGAAATCCAGTCACAGAAATCTCTCACGCAAAGACTGCAAGAAGAGAACAAACATCTAAAGGTTCTTACTGCAGGCTCAGGAGCTACAGACAACTTCTAGACAGGGTCCGTACAAAAAGGAGAAACAAAAGAACGCAGAACTCCTGAAAGAGCTTAGGAAGAAGGAGAAAGAGTGCAAGAGTTTGACCAGAAAAATCAATGTCCAAACTTGCACTATCGGGAATCTCAAAAAGAGCCATTCTCAAACTGAAAACCAAGAAGCAGTATGTCAGTACGAGAAAAGCTTCCTAGAACTAGAAGAGCTTAAAAAGACACAAATTAGCTCAGGAACAGCTAAAGCGCAGAAAATGACAGAATGTTTTACAAGAACCAGCTTGACAGATTTGATCACGAACGTCGAGAAATTCTGAGCGAAAACGACAGGCTACGAGAGAGTACAAACTAGTACGTCTTCAGAAAGAAAGACCTTAGAGACGAGAGTCAGAGGTTACAAGAAAAATGTCAGCGAAAAACCGAGGTCCTTTGTGAACAGCTTAGAAAGGAACAGCAGAAATCTGCAAACCTACAACGCGCAAAACAAGGGTGCACAGATGAAGGAGCTGGAGAGCTTGGTGGAAAATCTAAAAATCAAGTTCAACGAGGAAAATAGTGAAAAGAAGAAAGAACAAGATCAAGTGAGAAAGCTGGAGCAGACGCTAGAGAAAGAGAGAGAGGAGTTTAGAGAGACCATCAAAACTGTTCCGCTGCGTACCAGGCGGTCGCTGCAAACAGCTGCTAGACCCGCCTTACAATCTTCCATCTCGCTCACCTTTCTACCACTTCGGGTAAGAGAGAAATGCCGTGAGATGGGAGGTTGAACAAGAAATTGCAAATAAAAAATGTCTCAAAAAAAAAAGCCTCATTGTTTAGATTATGGCGTCGAAGTCATTCTATTACACGTTGTTATTCCACTTTGAACTAGAGCTGTACTTCTTCAATTGATCGATAATGTATTACCTGCTTACCAACATTTTATTATTTGACTTTTTTTTATGGGACTCAAAAATGAAACCCCGTATAAATGCGTGTGTTGTTTTAAGAAAAAATCATGTGACCAATACAGGAAGTGTGTTGTTTGGATGTGTTTACAAGGAAACAAACCGTATAAACATGTTGTGGATGGATTGAATGCAGACCAATTGCTGTTGCTGTTGGCTTTTTCCATTGCTTCTAACTTCATGAATTGTTTCAGGAAGTTTTCCCCAGTCTAGAATAATAATTATCTTGTGACACCAAATAAGATAAATCTCTTTCTCCTTTGGACATTATTTATCAACTCGCACTTTTTTTTTTTTGCATACCATCTTCATTGATTTTTTGTGAAAGATTTTTTTCTAAGGTATGGAAACTGGTGTTGAACAGAATAAATCACCTAGGACCAAAGACACTGCAAAAACATTTGTTCCTCAATAAAAATGTATGACCAACACGTGTCAATACACTGTCAACACAGTGTAATGTGTCAAGACACTCCTTGAGGCGCCGTCATCCCTCCGTCCACTAAAGCATATCAGTCAAACGTCCAGAGCTAAAAGTGAAAATCAATGGGTATAAAACCAGCAAATTCACACACCTGAGAAGCTATGGATAATAATAAACACCTGACCCGAGCATGCTATTTTTACCAGAAGTGACGCTTTGGAAACACTGTTATGTTTTATTAGTCTGAGAAATAACTAATATAATAATTAATTTGTGTTTTTTTAAATCTATGTATGTTGAAAAGTTTGTTTCTTGGCAGTGACAGTACAATGGCCTACAAAGATGTACAAAAAATGCTTAAGAGGACTGTACCTGATTTTTGCATAAAATGTAAACAAACAGAAACAAATACATTTTATTCTTACTTCAGTCTACAATATTTGATCACATAGCTAATGCATTCATCATGATGAGTTTTACTGTTTTTTTTCCACAGCTGTTAGCGGCAAGGTGAGTTGGTATGCTAACAACAGTTAGCCACAATGCTAAAACAAAAACAAAGTTGGACACAAACAGGAAATTATTAGACATAGACAGGACTTTGCGGACTAATTTCCACCTGGATAGATACAGTAACAAGATATCAGTGCTAGGGGGAAATTTTTTTTTAAGTTATTTTGATGTGTAAAAATTGAGTAGCCTATTGACCCTATTTTGTCCCGCCCACTTTTCTAGGACGTGCACTTCCTGTTTAGCTGCATTTAGCCTGTAGATTTCAGTCGATGGGTTTATTTTAACTGTCATTATATTTAATTAAAATTGCCCCACAAGACAGACAAACAAACACGTTAGCTACCTTAACAGAGCTAAACAGGAAGTGCATTTCCAAGCCAAGTGGGCGGGACAAAATAGGGTCAATGGAGCTGCACAGTGAAAGACCGCCCTGGTTCCGGAAGAGTTTTGCCCCATGTTATAGTGCCATAGGCTTTTCGAAAAATTCAAATATTAAGAGTTTAAAGACATACCGCGGGCTATCCAGCTATGTGCTAACTCAGATCCACAGCGCGGTTGTTTTCAGTCTAAAAGCACATCTAGAACTTAAAATTCGGCAAAATGTCGTAATAACTTCGTAGTTTACAAAGCTGAAAAAACGTTTTTTAAACAAAATGTAGGTCTTATATTCGTGACTCACACATAGCTGCTTAGCCCCAAGGACGTTTTCAAACTTTTAATATAATTTTTTATCGAATTCCTATGGCAATTTAACATGGGGTTCGAGATTTAGGAACCAGGAAGTGGGCGGTCACTGTTGAGCTCCATAGTCCCTATTTATTTACTTAGTTAAGTGGCAGAAAAATCACAGGACAAAAGAAAAACAAATAACCTACTACCTAATCATTAATTTCATTGTTAAGTTAAAACAATATGTAGGCTATATGCAGCAGTTAATTATGCAACCAGTTAATTAATAGATCCATGCTTACACACAAAACTACTTAAAGATATAGTCAGGCATACATAGGCGAATAATGTGCTTAGAATCAAACGTATGCAGCAATTTAATCGATTAAAATGGGAAAGAGATGTCTGACTATTTGTAAAACAGATTGAGAAGAAGTAGGTCTACTACACTGAGACATTTATAGTGTTGTTTCCCTTCATCCCCACTAGAGGTCAGTAGGCTATTACTACATCGAACAGTTTGGCTCATTCGATAGAAAAGAGCTCTTGACAAAATAAAAGTCTAATCTCTTAAAAGTAATCATGTAAAATAGGCCTATGTTGTACTCCGACTATGATTATTAGGATGTGTCTAAGATGCACTGTTCACTGAGTTAGCCAACTGGAAGTAAATAACTCAACAATTACATTAAAACGTAGCCTAATATTTTATGTGATAGATATAATATGATGTCTATTTCATGAATGTGTTAATATATTTAACTTTTAGTCCTATTTGTTTATTTTTCTTCCCCTCAAAGATTTGATTTGAGTATGCGTATGTGACCCAGCGTGTGGCAGCACTGGCCGTTTTGCCTGATTAACCAACAGATGAAGTAGGGTGCTTGGTTACTGTTGCTACAACAACCCTAAGACTCCCCAATTTTGCTCACACACACAACAAACCGCGCACAAGTTACACTCATCTCAGACGTAAATCATGGCGTTTGTTACTCAGAGAGAAACGAATGGCACGTATACGTTCTCCAGCCGTCCAGAGCTGTTGAAAACCGGAGCAAATACAGAGAAGCGCCGCCTGACCAGTGAGTACTAGCCGATGTCTCATGAACCTTCCAAGCTCTGTTCTCTAAATGAAACTTGTTGCAGTGACATAAGTAACTAACTTACGTTTTCAAACATTCTGCCCAAGTTTAAAGTCATTGACTGAGCTGTGGATGTCTGTGTTGCGCTCCTCTCTTTTCTCCACAAAGACAGGAACCTGTGGAAAACTACAGTATTTTACTGGAATGAGGCAAAACAACATGTGCATAGGCTACATTAGAAATGAATTCTCTTCTTCTTCTTCTTGTGGTTTATTGGCGGAGCACCAAATCTAGGTGAAAATGAATTCTCTGTAGCCAGTAGCCCATTTAACTGCACCAATTTCATTTCTAAAATGCTAGGCCTATTACTAAGCCCCACAATACAAATCTGACTTTTCAGTTTTAAAGGTACAGTTTGGTGATAGTAGCTAATGACTATACTAGAAAGGACAGGCTCCATCAATAAGTTCCAGATAGAACAAACTTGATTTGATATGGTTTTGCTTTGTAACTTCAAATCTTAACGCTTGTTTTGTGGCCCGTTTCTTTCTGCTGTTTGTTTGCAATTCAAATGATTTGAACCAATGTATGATGTCACACTAAAACTGGTGTCTTCTTTTTACTGTAGGTCTCAAAGTCACTATGGAAACATCATGTATGATCGCCGTGTGGTCAGAGGAAACACTTACGCCCAACGCATCCTGCCCACCGTGAGTGCACACAGAAGCTGTCAAACTACATCTTGAATATTTCACTGAATGTACCAGAGACTTGTCAGAACCCTCAGTTCAAAACTAATTAAATTCATTTGCATTGTTATTTATTTTGTTGCCGCTGCCTTTATGTCTCAAGAGTCTTATGTGCTGTGTTCAGACCACTCAGGCTGAGTTAGCTGAGATGCAGAAGCAGCAGGAGCAGAGAAGGAAAGCTGTGGCCCAAAGAAAAGCTCGTGAGCAGATTCGAGTGAGAACTCCAGAAGCTCTGCAGGGTCGACAGCACACAGAAGTCCAGACAGGTACACAGCACTGCCACTTGTGACACTTGTAAAAACTGAAATTTAGTTCTGTAATTTTCATGCTAACTAGACTTGAGACTTGATGCTTCTTAAAAAACACTATTCTGAGTTTCTACCTATCCCCGCCCAATGGTCTTGCAATTACTCAAGAAATTCAGATTTAGAGTAAAACATAAAGGGTTCAAAATGGTCATGTAGCCACTTTTTACATTAAACACAGGAAAGTTACAATCTGACACAGTTACAGTGGCTAAAGTTTTGAACAAGAAGTCAGTTGTCTGAAGAGTTTATATTTCTTCCACTTTAGATAACGTTGTACAATGAAAAACAATTACTGATCTACATACATGTCATAGTTAATTAGTAACTAAATACATGAAAAAAACACAATAGGTCTCCTTTAATATGATGTCACGATGATGGCTAATGTATTCAAAAGGAGGGAGTTCGCTTTGCTGTGGAATAGTATTTTGTTTATTATTACTATATATAGTGATAGTAAAATATAAAAGGATATCGCAAACTCTTGAACAAATATGTCAAACTTTTTGCACTTTGTAAAGATGACAAAGTGGCATAAGGTAAAAATAATACTAGGTCACAGGAACAAGAGTAGTTTATTTCACATCACCAGCATACAAAAGAGAAGCTCAACGGAACAAAATGACTGACTGTCAAAATATACGTTACTAAGAACTAAATTGCAAAGCTCTATGGATGTGGGATAACATTAAAATGGTGCACCACAAAACACAGTAACTCGAATCTCTGCTAAGTTTTGTAATTGTTGGTTTCAGAGCTGTACCTGGAGGAGCTGAGTAACATTGTGATGGAGAATGACGTTCAGTGTCAGACAGATGCCTTCCTGGACAAACCGGACACTCCTCTGTTTATACCAGCCAAGTCTGGTGTGGACGCAACCACTCAGATCGAGGACGGAGAGGTCATTCTGCACTCAAAACACTCCAAATGGGTTTTTGGTAGTAGTTGCAAAGAAGACCAATCAGATATATTTTAAAAACAATATAAAACACAATTTATTATCATCTATTTGCAAATAAAGTTTTAAACGCAACACTAAAATTAGGTTGGTCCACTCACTGGCATGTTAAAAGTTTAAGAAATTCTGTTTAACATGAGATAAGTGATGAACTTCTGCCTCCTGAATCAAACCTCACTCTGACATGACTTTTTGTGGGTCTGCAGCTGTTTGACTTTGACCGGGAGGTGCAGAGCGTCCTGGAGGTGCTGGTGGGAAAAGTGATGGAGCAGTCCTTGTTGGAGGTGATGGAAGAGGAGGAGCTGGCCTGTCTGCGAGCTCAGCAGCGAGCGTTTGAGGAGAGACGAGACGTGCAGCTGACAGAAGTCCAGAAGCTGCAGGAACAAGAGAGGAGACACACGGAGGAGAAGGTCGGCCCACACTCACACATTTACATGCTTTAAGGGGTGACTTCCGTGGAGATTGAAAGGATTCTGTTGTGTGTGTTTTAGAAAAGGAGAATTGCACAGCAGAATGAAGTCTTGAAGAAAGAAAAGGAAATAGCAGAGAAGATCGCGGCCCGAGCATACACACAGCAGTACTTGGCCAACCTGGTTCCATCCATCTTCACATCACTGCGATGTCACGGCTTCTTTGTCAACACAGTGCAAACTGGTCTGTGGCCCTCTACACATCTGCACCACAGACACACTATAGATTGGATATTTTTGAGTGTTGAGTTTGCCTTTTATTTCTATAAAGTTGACAGTTATTTAGGAAACAGTATAAAAGCAATGTTTTTCGACAAGTAACAAAAGTGCATCCATACTGCTGTTGTTTGAAAATGTCCTTTTTTCTATCCATATGATTACATAGACATTTAAAATTTGGTCCTGTTTACTTTTACAAACTAAACCATATTACGTCAACAAAAAAAAAAGTATTGATACCTTTCCCATAATGTCATTAATGTTCCTTGTGAAGTAAAGCTAACTGGAGGCAATGCTGTTAGTCAAATGACACTATAAAAATGCACTATATGTAACTTCTCTTGCTGTTGCTTGTTTCCATGATAGTATTATTGCTTTTCCTGGAATGTTTGTCTCTCTGTCTGTTAACTATGCAGTTGAAGTGAACACGGTGAACTTTATTTTACAGATGTTGAAACTAATTTCATGCCATGGTTGATGAATGAGATCAGCTCCTCTTTGGACAAAAGATATGATGCCCGATCTGTGCTGGACGGTGAGGAAGTCCAAAAACAAATACCTATGTCATGTAATTTGTGCTTGGTAAAATTAGTGGTTAAAGTTGGGGTAACTTATTTAGAAATTGGTAATTTTTGTGTTTTCCACTAAAAAGTGTTTGGTAAATGCAGTATTTTGTGAAAAAATAAGAGTATTGTCAGAATTGAATAACAAAGAATTGTATGAAGTGTTTTTTAAGTCACAATTGCAGCCTAAATTAATACACGTGTCAGAGGATTTAGGAAAGGAAGTTGTCAGATATAAAACCTAAATCGTGTTTTCGGTATGAACATCAGCTACCCCACCTTTAACTTCCAGTTTGACTCAGATGCTCTTTACCAAAATATTACCAATACATTAACATGTACAGTAGTTGTTTTTTTGTTTTGTTTTTTTGAGCTTTTGTTCACAATGCACTTTAGATTGAATTTATTAGCTATAAACACCACAAACATGCATGCAGATTTGACAGTAACATAATTTAATAAGAATTATGTGCCTTTCTATTTTTCCAGATATTATAAAAGAAGTGGGGCTGAAGCGGCTTCCTGAAGGGATGGAACATTGATAAACACGTGCAACTGAAATTAAAATAAACAAAAAGTTCTATGTGCATGTTTTGACTACATTTATTTATTTATTTTACTTTTTGTTTATGGGTTTCTGCTTGTGTCCACAGGCACATTTTCATCATTCAAAAGATAGCCTATACATATTTTGTCAATTAACAATGCTCATTTTTCATAGACCCAGTCATCACTGAATTAAATTCTTTGAACTGACATGAACGTATTTAGTCTGACACGCATAGCCATGGCATTGACAAACAAAAATAGACTATTTGGTATGGATATTTGGGATATTGACTAAATAAAGAGAATTTAAACATGCTGTGTAAGCATTTCACAAATATTTACAATCACAACAGCATTTATCCTGATCGGCCACTGATCAACTGAGCAGAAAAAGATCTATAACAAAATCAGCCGTCAGATCCCATAATAGATCCATGGTCAAATCACAAAACCAAATTTTAGTCATAAAAAACTGAGAGCGCATGCGTGGATGTTGACGCCCACTTTTACTGAACAATCCATTTGACAAAAAAAAAAAAAAGAAAGGCTTAGCAAATTGTTTTCCACTCTTTGCCTGATACATTGCCAGTAAATGAAAATGATTCTTTGTTGATTATCTGCAGGTAAGGAATGTAGCCTAGTTGGTTTTTTTTATTTCCAAAAGTAGAAAAAAGCTATTACCCCCTTGTTGGTCTGTTATGGTTTAGTCCAGCGACGTCCTGCGCGGGAGCGGAAAACGTGCTGCAAACTGAGCAGAGGGACAGAGGCAGCTAAAAAAATCCTTTTCCTCATATCTAAAGGTAATCATCTAATCACGGCAAAATCAGTCCATCGGATAATTAGTGAAATGCACAAGTGTCGTTTCTGTACTGCAGCAAAGCCTAAGCTAATTACGTGAGTGATGTGCCATTGGACAAATAGAGTCGTACAGTTGTCTTAATACTTTTATATCGTGTTTTTGACTGTCAGGCTTGATTGACACTTGAAACTTGTGACATTGAATGGGTAGGGATATTACTGTAGATTTAGCTTGTTTAATGATGTGAATAATGCTTAAAAGAACCGTAGCTGTGTTGTATTCTCGTTCAAATTAAAATTATGTTGTGTTTATTCTCATTTCTCTCACAACTAAGATTAACAGATGGCTAGAGACTGGAAACCTGGTGATCTGATCTTTGCCAAGATGAAAGGATATCCTCACTGGCCTGCAAGAGTATGTTGTTTCATCAATCTCATCCTTCACTTTCACTGCTGTAGGGATGTCATCGTTTATAGGCCATGGCCATGTTTTAATAAATAGAATTAATTTTGTCACAGCAAAATTGCAAGAAATCAGACATATAATCGTGTCACATGATGATTATAGTTGTTCAAAAAAATATATATATATCAAAAAGAACCTTTAACTAAACATAGTTTCTCTAAATTAGCACCTGAATATGTATTTTGTTTTTAGTTTCTTCCAACACAAGGCAAAAATATATAGTACATAAGTATAGTATAATAGTATAAATAGTACAGTATAAGTACGCCCTCTGTATTTGCTGTTTTTGTTGCATTTGTTTTGTATTCAGATGTGCATTTTTAGAAACTTGAGTTACAATAACTTGTTAGATAATGAGAATTTAGAAGTTTCATCTGATTACTGTTTAATTAATTTTAATTTTGCAGATTGATGAAGTTCCTGACGGTGCTGTGAAGCCATCCAACATGAAGTTTCCCATTTTTTCTTTGGCACACATGAAACGTAAGTTAAGTATCACTTACTTCTTATTTAATGACACAACTTTGGTTATTCTGTCTTCTGTTTGACTCTTGATTCAGGGCATTTCTTGGACCAAAAGACATTTTTCCATACCTCCCCAATAAAGAAAAGTATGCAAGCCCAACAAGAGGAAAGGCTTCAATGAAGGATTGTGGGAGATCGAAAACAACCCCAAAGCTGAACTCACTGGTCCTAAGGTGGTGATCTTTTCCTTTTGTCTAAATAAAAATAAAATATTGTATTGTGCATATTTGCATAAACGTCCAAGGGATCTTTAATGAATAATTTAGAAGGTCTAGTTATCAAAAACAGAAATTACTTTTGTGTTGTGTTGAACATGGCTGCAGCTAAATTCATTTTTTATTGTGCAAAATATGAAAATATATTTTAACCTAATAAAAGCTGACACTAATGATTGAAGGCATCTAGATGTAGAATATTTATAAATAATGTGTTCTGTTGATGAATTATTTACGAACCATTTAAGATGAAGCTAAATTGTGAAAAAGTTTTTTTTTACAGCAACATAATATTTGTTCTAAATAACACTAGGCAAATGGAAAAAGTTATACCAGAGCACACTAAAGAATTGCTCATTACACTGGAACTCAGAAGACATCACATTGCTTTATACTTTATTTGTGTAATTACTAATTACTATACACCTTGTTTGTCTTTTTCTAAAGCCGGTTCCTCCTAAAACTGTGACCGAAAAAGACTCTGACAGCAACACAGAGGAGGACGAGAACAAAGAAAGCAAATCTAAAGTAAGTTCTTTCTGTAATTTTCTTGAATCTAGCTTTCCTGTATCAATGTCCTATTGGTTTGTGACTGTCATGCCTGCTGCTTTTGCTTCTCTTGTCTACGTCCACGTCAAACTAACGCATACCTAGGATATGTCTAACTTCTTTCCTTCTTGAAAGATTGGTTGACCTCCGCCACGCTGCGTCCTTTGCTGTGTCTTGGGTGTATTTAGGTCCCAGGAAGTGAAGCTGAGCAGGAGAATGAGATTGTGGAGGAGGAGGATGGTTCTGTGATGTCAGAGCAGGGTCCTCTGAGTAAGGATGTACGTACATTGCATGCTGGGTGAGATTCCTTTAGTGGTGATGGCAGTTTTGGGCTCTTTGTTGAGGGAGGCTTGGACACTTGGGTTTTTTGTTGGTGGTTAATCAAGACTCAGTAGTATCAAATGGAGTGTTTTTTATTATTATATTTGGCATAATTTTAATTGTAATTTATGAAAGTTCTTTCTTTATCATTAGGTTCTTAAAAATGAATACAATCATGCTAAAGATAATATTGAAACGAGATACTCAATTGAAAGTAGAACTTTAGGCATAGACATTTTGAAATAACCAATCAAATAATAGACAATTGTTTATATAGCACTATTTTAATATGTATATTATGTATTCACTTAATTTTCTTTTTATAACATGCCTATTATATCCACCTGCAACTGTTAACTTTGTCATCTGTTGGCATTTATTGATTTTAGTGGGACTTGACTTGAACATAAACAAATAATGGAGAGATGATTAAACAGGGAAGTAGTAATGCTAACGATGAGCTAATGTGATGCTGTAATACGAGCCAATGTTTTAATCTGTATCAAAACACCACAAAATATTTAAAGAAAGAAACTGCATGTCTTTTTCTGAATCAAACATGACACATTGACTGCACTTGCATGGCTTTCTTTGTGCTTTGGATGAAGGTAAATTGTTTGTGGAGCAGCTTGTATTCATGCTGTGCTTCAATAACTTAATTTCATTTATGTTAGTACAGCTCAATATTATAATTGTAATCAACTCACAGGGCTTCACACAATGTTTTGAAAACAGATTTAACAGAACAAAATTCCAAGTTGCCTTACTTGTGCTACATAGATCTTTTACTGAAGAATTCTGTGAAGGGATTTTTTTTTCTTTTCTACAAATACTACAATGTCTTGTTGACATTGCCATTAGGGAACACTAGATGGGGCTGTTGCATAGAATCCAGATTCTAGCCATTGTGGCTTATCATTTTGCCTTAGTGTAGTTTAAAATGATCAAATTAAAGTTAAAGTTTGAAAATAGAGCAGAGAGAACCTTTTTTAATTTGCTTATATGTGTTTGTATAAAGAGAGAGAGAGAGATATTTATATTTTGTTTATTTTGTAGGTTTCCTCCAGAAGGATTCAAAAAATAAAAGAGGACGAAAGAAAAAGGTGTGGTTGTTGTACATTTTCAACAAGTGTGTTGGTTGCAACAAAATATATATTCTTATGACTTACATTGCTATGATTTGGTTTTTACACAGACTGATGAAACTGAAAATGAAAAGGATGACGCACCTGCCAGTCCCGTCAGTTCTACAGGTGGGCAGATTATATTGGGTCTAATGCTGATATTAGGATTTTATATTAGATAACGTTATAAAAGTAACTTCAATTTCCCGAAATAGGAGATGCACAAAAACGTAGAGGAAGAAAACCCAAGAATGAAAAGCCACTTCCCCTTCAGGAGAGTCAAGGTTCAGGGAATGAAATGTAAGTATAGGTAGTTTCACTATCGTCAGAATGAACAGATGTGTTTATTGTATAAAGCAGGGAGATTCAACCTTATCTTCTCAGGGGCCAACATATTCAGCGAACCTTGACTCCTGGGTTGGAGCTGCTAGCCAATTACCACTTTTGATCTCTTATTAGGTTGTAGCTCTGTAAAAAAGCATCTGCTGCATTAGATTTTTGTGGGAAAATGCAATGATTAAGACCTAACTACCAACATGTATTCACAAATTGCTTACTGAATCAAAACTAAATGTGGGCAACATTAGACACTGACCAGGTCAAAACAAAGATTTACTCGGATTAAAACCAGGTCTAAACCAGGTTTGCCAACCAGGACCAAACGATGTCTAAAGCTAACTCACTCACCAGTTCTAAAGTAGAGCTAACCTAAAATTAAAAGTAGTAAGAAAAAAATACATTTTGTAATGTTTGGGAGATGAGTTGTGGGCTGGATTTAACTAGTTGGAGGGCCTAATGTTGGGAAACTCTGGTGAGATTATGTAAAAAAAAATAACATTACATGGAAAAGATAATACAATGGTAAATAAAGAAGTTGTGAAGCAACACAATTATATGCTGGGAATACATTTACCAATTGTGACCAGAAAATACTTTTGAATAAACGTGTGAAAATCTACACCTCTTAAACATTAGGCTAACTAAAATTGTACGTGTGATGACACAATTATAAGCTGTAAACCCTTTAAAATATCATCAGAATGTTAAATTCTACAACAGAGGTAACTGTAGCTAAAGTGAACTACAGTAAAACATTTTGGTAAAATGCCACAAATTTTCCAGCAAATACAAATTTTGCTAAACCCATATTAGTTTTATTAGTGTGAATAAATACATTTGTGGATGTTATGCAGGGACAAATGGTTGGTTTTTCGTTATTTAAGTTAATTCTAACTTGCTTATTAAAATTAAATCATGTTCTGCCCAATCTTTTCCATACCGTGTATTTTGCACCACAAACTTTTAAAGGATGTGTTAAATAAGGTTTCATTTGTCTTAAGGGAAACTGATTCAGACAGAAAAAGAAAAAGGACAGCAGAGTCCAAAAGTGGAGAGGACGAGAAGAGGAAGAAGAGGGATGAAGGTAAAAAGTCCGAGGCAGAGGTGAAGGAGCCTGATTCCAAGAAGAGGAAGCAGTTTAAAGATGGCCACATGTCTGCTTCTGATGATGAAGAGGTGTTTACTCATTTTTTGAAAATCAGTGTGAATTGGCTTTGTTAAAGATATTTGTGCAGGTTTTACATAAAAAGTTAGGGTCACATTTTAATACTATCATGGTGTTTTTGTATTTCAGAAAAACAGAAGCAAAAAGAAGAATTCGGAAATGGAAAAAGATGTTAAAAGGCGGAAAGGAGAAGAAGCGTAAGTAAAACAAATATTTGGACAAATTGTGAACTAAATGTTTGGTCTTTATTTTGAGTTTGTCTAATTTTTTTTTTTTTTTTTTCAGAACAAACAAAGATGATGGCAAGAAAAGTGAAGAAAAGAGTGGTTCAAAAAAGAAGGGTAAGATGGAAAAATTGTGTAACAAATGTGTTATGAAATAAGTAAGTAATTTGAGCTAAAATGTCTATTCATGAATTCTACGGATAAGCTTCGGATAACCTTAAGTAATCACTGCAAGTCTGTTCAGAAATTTGAATAAAAATCTCTAATGTGCGATTAATCCGGTCCAATATTAAAGTGTTATGTTTGATTTTCTGTTTCACAGAATTGTCAACTGATCTAAAACTCCACAAACTGCACAGTGAAATTAGGATTTCCTTGAAAATAGACAACCCAGTGAGTATTCAACACTCTAAATGTGCTTTGATTTGTTTATACTCTTTATTCAGTGTAGCTGGTGCAAATTGTCATTTGAAGTTTCACTTAAAGGGGACCTAACATGTAAAATCCACTTTTCTTACTTTTTAACCATGTTAACATTAGTTAACCCAAAGTTGCGATTAAATTGATTCATCCAAGTTTGAGTAATCTCGTGTTGTCCTGCACCTGATGGTCTAGTGCTCAGAAAATCTAGGTTTTCACCTACCACCTATCCCTGCCCATTTGTAATTCAAAATTTGCTTTTGCTTATTAAAATTACATTTTGGTGCGGAGCTTATCAGTTCTGCAGTTTTGAATCGGAAATCAATGGACGTGTTTTTATTTCTAAGTAGTTTTAGATACATTTTTTGTTTTGTTTTGTTTTTTACTATGAGCGGCGGCTCTTTCTACATAACGGATCCGCATGCATCGCCCGTGTTGATAAACAAAAAATCCCTCTATTGATCTACATATGTTCTAGTTTACTTTAGTAGTGATTCACCGATCAAATACTGGGATCGGATGTCAGTGCCAATCATGAAATTTAGCTGGATCAGGTATCGGTTCATGATATCGGCTCAGCCAATATCCCAGTTGTGCCTTTAATTATATGTTGTTAGATGTATTTACTGCTGGTTTTAGTCCAGAATTTTTGAAATTGTATTCATACAAAGTTGTTGAATTGTTACTTGCACAATAAATAACGGTAACATGACACTATATGACCAATTTTCAAACAAGTTAATTGTGTTTTGAGAAGAATAAAAGCTACTTTCAGTCCCTTCACTGGTATCGGTCAGTATCGAGTATCGGGAAATACATTAGACAGAAAAATCTGTATCGTAACTGAAAAAGATGGATCGGTGCATTCCTAATTACTAGTTACACAGAAAACAACAATAGGTCTCCTTTAAACTTACTTGAATCATGACGAACAAAAACAAGTTTCTCCCATGTTTTTTAACCAATTTATGTGATGTATGTGTAACTAGAAGTGCCCAAATAATGTATTATCCAAAACTTATATTTTTAAGTATTGGTACAAATTTTAGGGTAAATTTGACATTCTATTTAACTTTTTGTCAAGTAGTGTTTTCTTTTAGATGTTAACTCAATATGTACCATGTAACCTCTGTAGGATGTGAAAAAGTGCTTGGATGCATTGAATGAGCTGAGTGCCCTTCAGGTTACCACTCAGCACATGCAGAAACACAGTGAACTCATTGCAACGCTTAAGAAGGTGCACACTAGTGAATTTACTTAACTTGGGTTAGATTTATTTATTTACTTATTGTGTGACAAATGTTTGTTTTTCAGATCAGACGATTCAAAGCCAGCCAAGACGTTATGGATAAGGCGTCTATGTTGTACAACAAATTTAAGACCATGTTTTTAGTTGGGGAAGGTGACAGTGCACTCAGCCAAGTGCTTAATAAATCTTTAGCTGAACAGCGACAACATGAAGAGGCTAAGAGAGGCGCACTGAAGAAAGCCGAGCAAGGCAAAGAAAACACAGGTTTGAGACCTTTTTTAATGAATTTGAATCAGGGCAGTGTCATTATGCACTTTTTTTTTTTTTGGCTTTCTCTCTACTCTAAATTAGTCACGATAATGACTTTAGTCATTACTGACATTGTAACAAAATGAATAAACATGTCTACTATCTACTGCACTAATTAAAAAAAAATACTTGTGCAATGTTAAGGTGCACTAGAAGTATAATAATTCTGAAGGGAGTGTCCACCCTGTGGAAATGTTTTTGTGTTTTCCCTGAATTTTATAATGATGCATATTAGTTTAACAATGGAGTCAAGTTTACTTGGGGGGGAATGTAAAAAACAAGAGACAGAGGGTCATTCCAGATGAGGGACTGAAATGTCAGAGTGTAGCAAATAAATGACTCCGGGAGCTACATTTGTGCAGAGCTTCTTTTACCTGTTAAGGTCTCTACTGTGTCCTGCATGCAACTTAGAATAAGTCTTTCATTTTTAGACTACAAAGCAATGTTTCCACTGCCTGCTCTTAAGTTACTAGTACATACTATTATTTATTAAAAGTGTAATAATACATTTGGTTTTCTCCGATCTCAAACATGTTTTCTTCATCCTGCCCAAGATTTACTTTCTGGGTAAAAGTAATGTTTTATCTGTAGGCCACATCCTGCTTCTTATCCTTATGTACTGTACCCTTTCCCACTCCTAGTGCCTGCTAAAAGGTCTCCTTTTAGGATAAGCCATGGCAAATAGATGGAAAATCCTAATTTTTTTCAGTAAGGTCTGGAGCTAGGCATGTGTCATCACATGCTTCTGTAAATCTTTTGTGGGTGGTTGGTTTAGGCACTGGTGCTCTATCTCACTAAGGCTGTCTCTGTCTGTGCGTAGACAAGACTGTGAACAGTGAAATGAGCCCGGAAGAGAAGAAGCAGGAAGCCATAAAGGAGACAAGCGAGGATAACCCGGCAGCAGAGCTGAATAGGTACTGGAGTGTACAATTCTGCCCCAGAAAGTCCGTGTGTAACCACACAGGTTTGAAAGGCTTTCAGACAGATCAGATTCTACCCTTTACCATAATACAAGAAAAGTAAAGAGATTAAACTAGGAAAATAATAGGTTAACAAATTGGTTCCAACGACCAATTTAGTGTACCAAATAATTATCTAGAACATGTTTTTGTAGAAGCCCTCCTTTCATAAACTAGATACCTGCCAGGCTTCTCTCTAAAACTCCAACCTCTACAAATGTATCTCCTAGTAAAAACGATAGCATCAAGTATATGACGGAAAATGGATATCGGCACAAAACGCCACAATTCTATAAAATAAATGTTCAAAAATAATATATAGAATTATGAGTGGTTTACCCATAGGATCTTAAAACTAATCAAAAGAAAATCCCTCGAGCAAACAGTTAGCTAAACAATTGTAAGTTGTAGCCTTTTTACTGAACTGATTATAAATAGAAATAAGTATTCTTTTTTTCTGCAGTGCCTTAAAAACACCAGAGGAATCTTCCTAAATGCTACAGCAGCCTATATATTCCATTGACTTCTAAGGCTTCAGAAGATCAACATTACTGAAAAGTTTGGAACAAAGTGAGATCTGCTCATGTTACTCTTCACTGCTCAAGTTTAAAACCGTCACTGTTAATAATGTTGCATCAACACATTCAGTTTTCAGAGCCAGCGAAATAGTTTTTTGCCAAAGTTTTAACCATGTTTCACATGTCTGATTTTAAGTTGAACTTTTACCTGTTGTTGCTGTAAATAAGAATATTTTTGTCTCTCGTTCAAACATTCCCATGAATAAAGTGGTCTTATTACATAATTGTTTCCTTGTCTTTTTGCTGGTGACCCTAAATGTATAGTTTACAGCATTTTCCCTTTATGTTATGAGATACTATATGTTAATGAGAAAATTATTTGCAACTTTTAATTTTTCAAATAAAATGTTTATTAGAAATTAACTGAAAAATAACACAAAATGGAAAAACATAAATAACTATATTTAACATTTGAAATACCCCGTTTGCTGTAATATACAGCAATAAAACAGAACATTAGTTAAAGGCACCTCTGTCTATATAAGGATAAGCCAGGAAATGGCCAAGTTTGTTTCCTTCTGTGTCATAGTGCAGCATTCGAAAACACTTGTCGCAGAAGAGACATGGGTCACTAGGAGCAAACTGGTCATTGGTAGTATACCACCTAAAGAAACACAAATATTCAGAAATATATCGTCTATGTCCATGATTTAGGTGTATTTTACAAACCTTCCAATGTAGACATGGCAAACCGCGCACTTATGCGTGTCAATCCTGTCCTTGTGGATCAGCAAAGGATAGTTTTTTTTGTCCAGGCAGTCATTCCTGTGCATCAGCCTGCAGACGTTTGAGGCAACAGAGAAACAGCATATTAAAACCAACCCTTGAGCGGCACGTAGATTAGTCTCACATTAGTGCTGTGAATGCTCATTTCATGTGTGGTTGCCCTGCTAACACCAACACAGCACAGACATTTATGCATTTATTAGCGCAATAAAACATAGCAGAGGCGTTCATTTAATTGAGTCTTGTGAGAAACTGGAGACCGACAACAGTCAGCCTTCTTTGGAAGAGGTACTCTTGCATGCTAACGCAGGCTAGAGTCAAACCTTGTGATAAAACCACTGTGTAGATTCTCTAAGGTCAGAAGTATCATTTATTGATATTATACAAAATACATACATATATATGTAATGTTTTTGTTTTTGTTTTTTTCAAGTAATAATTGACAGAGTAGGTGGGGAAAGTAATTATATTAAATAAAAACTGACCTGATGTCAGTGATGATGACCAGATGCTCACAGTCTCCTTGGTGACAATAAAGGTATGGATAGCCCACTTTCACTTTCAAGTCCACAAACCGTGTGTTCTCCATCTTTCCTTGAGTGAACAATGGAAAATTGCGAGTCTTTGCCCATTCAATAGTTGTGCTAAACCCAGGAAAGGACAGACCAAGTTTGCATTTATATTAAAGTCATATACATTAAAACATACAATTATCAACACTGTATCTACTTAGTATTTTTTATAGAACATTTAGTTTTTGTAAAAGTTACGCTTGCTCCTCAAACCTTTTTTTTTCATATAACATCGTTAACACTTGACATAATGCATTATGTGCAAAAAAGTTAATTTACATTAGCCTTAATAACTAATATACCACAGTCAGTGAGAATTCCAACTCAAACTTATGGGATTCTTTGATTCTGTGTTGTGCGCTGAAACTGCATAAAGCATGGCTCCACATTGCTTAATGTTTACTTGCTGAATATTCTTAAAACCTGGACATCAGAAACATTTGGTCAACAAGATGGTTCATCACATCAGAGCAAACATTAGATACATTACAACTTAAAGGTGGAGTAGGTGATTTTTACTCTGCAAACATGATTTAGGTTTTAAATCTAACAACTTCCTCTCCTATATCCTTTGACATATGGTGAATGACAATATATATTCATTTTTTGATTGCAATTATGACTTAAAAAACACTTTACAAACAAAAAGTAAAACTGGAAGACCACCTAAGCGCAACCAATCAGAGCACAGTCTTTCGCTCCTTATTAGAACTAAAATCCTTTACTATTCAGTTCAGTACGCGATGGTCTCATTCTTTTACAAAGTGCTGCATTTACCATTTGTAAACTTTGTTTAATTTTGATTCAGTACTGAATTGGACATTTTGTAGAGCAATACAAATCAAACAGAAGCAATAGCAGTAGTGACTAACATTAACTAAAAAGCTGGATGTTTTGAACCACCCTATATTGTAATGCTGTAGAATTTACAGCCCAGTGGCCATGCCTCTCGGACATTCTGGCCCTCGGGAAAGATTGGTAAAATAGCTCTATATTACACGTTAGAATAAAAGGCTTAAATAGGGTAGACCAGTGGTCCCCAACCTTTTTTCCTGTAAGGACCGGTACAGTCACGACTTTTTTTTTCCAGGGATCGATTGAGGTTGGGTAGCGGCAATAGCAACAACGTAAAATATATACAACTGATTAGTGTGCATATTTTAGAGCTTATTGCTTGCTGTTTATTGGGTTAAGTGGCAATATTTTCATAGTAAAGTACAAGTAAATTGTGTAAACTATAAAATATATATATATTATTTTTTTTTAAATGTTCTTGGGCCCATTGGCAAAATTGGACCTTCCAAAGATCTCATCTGGCCCTCAACCCGTCTAATTTGATCTCTTTACAAAAAATGCTCTTGAGCCCGGTAGCAGATGGCCTGCGGGCTGGTTTTGGGCCCCAGACCGGTGGTTGGGGACCCGTGTTACATTTCTGCAAAGTCTGTAAATCCTGTGTTGCCTGAAGTAGCATTTAGAATTAAATGTATTTTGTTGTTCCACAATGTAGAGACAGACACTGAACATAAAGTTTAGATTTTTAAAACACAAATGAAAGATCTAAACTATACCTGATGTTCAGTTACTTATTTTAATGTGGCAACAAACTTGCCCTGTAGTTAGTGATGATGGAAAGACAAATCTGAAAAAGAGCTACTTAAAACATTAAAACTAATAGCTGTGTTTCAACTGTAAAGTGAAATATCAGACAAAATAACTCCACTTATTTGAAGACAACGAACAGTATTTGCACAACTTGGCACAATTAACAGTCACTTAAGTTCAACAAATTTCTTGGTGAATGATGACCTAGACTGTAGAACACTAAGGGTGAGTGTCCTCATATCAGATTTTGGCAAAACATGAATCATCATCTGCTCGGAAGTTTTAACACGCATGGTTTATTTCAGACTATTTTTAACAATTATCTTGATTTTAGAAAGCCTGTTTCTTTGGACTTCTACGTTTAATCAACTATTTGTGGCTAGCTGACTAAATAACAATCATTTTCCAAACTACATACTCTGATGCACTGAAAAAGACAATAAAATGGATGTAAATATTCTCTATGTAGAAATCTTCAGTCACCATAATACAGAATTTAAGACCTTTTTTTAAATGTCACTTGAGTCCAATTTAATGCTATTATGATCAATTAACTTCGGTACTCATTTGGACAGGTATCAATGCTTAAATATATAAATAAATACATAAATAACAAATAGATCAACATTAGAAAAAAAAAAAACTTGAAGTTTATAAAAGCTAATATTAAAACCAAATTTTTGAATAATAAAAAAAAAGTACTAGTATTTTGTGTTGAAAATGTGTATAATCTAAAGTCTACTGATTAAAAATAATTATTGTGGCATCGGAATTGGTGCTGAGAATCAAGTATATCTGAATCGGGTTTCAGATATAATACTTTACATTTTACTTACTATAGCGTGGTAAAACTAAAAAGAAGATAATTTAGCATTCGTATTAATAAATTACGTGGTATTGGATACACTGCGGGTTGCAAACTTTACTGTGCTGTTAAAACATATCTGACTTGACTTTACATCTTGACATGTAAAAGGTGAGAACAAATTTTGATAAAAGTAATACTACAACAAATACGATATAAGATGAAAACTTGGGAAAATATCTTTGTAGAATTCCGATTTATGTAGGCCTAGATTTATCAGGTTCTATACTTTTTAAGACTGTGAAACTACCCAGTGTTAGAACTTTCTTTATGGTAAATCAACAGAAATAATTGACTAGTTGATTGCTGTGCACTGGAACACTAAAATGTCCCCACTCTCTTATCTTGACGAAACACTGGGCATTAGTTTACTAATAGCACAAGTATTTCAGCCCTAAATATACAGTATACTATGACAGAGACCAATGGTTAGTCAAACTTACGCACTAAGATCTCGACACTCTGGAAAGCGCATGTCGTCGTAGAAAACCCCTTCAAAATAAAAGAAAGCAGACTTGTAGTGATCCTAAAAACAGAAACAATCAATTAGTTCTTTAATAATAAAAATATAGTCACGTGAAAAAATAACATAACGAGTCCTTAGGAAATGTGTATATTTTTAAATATGGACATTTATTCTCATGTTTAACAATACTGAGAGATAACAGAAATAGATGTAACTGAACAATTGAAAATATTTTAATTCTGTCAGGTAATTCTACAAAAATGCATTATATAATTGATGCAAATGAGACACCCTCACATTTATTCCTACTTAAAATGTCTCAAATGACCACAGGTGTATAAAGCTGGTGGTGCAAATGATGAATAGACTGTTACATAACATTTTGAATGAGATTTGCTCTAAACCTCAGACATTTCATTCAGTGTGCTCTGATTATTGCTTGTTGAGAGTGAACACTATGGTGAGTGCAAAAGAGCTATCTGAGGCCTTTAGAAAACTCCCACTGTCTAGAAATAGTTTACAGCCCCATGTCTGATCTTCCCAGCAAGGGGGACCTATTATGCAAATTCACTTTTTTTTTAACCTTGTTATATGGCCTTCCTTATCATTAGTTTACTCAAAGTTATATTTGAATTGATTCATGGATGTTGGAGTAATCTTGTATTGTTCTTCAGTTGCAACTCAAGAGCTCAGAAATCCCCGTTCTCACCTACCACCTATCCCCTCCCACTTGTCTTTATTTACTTGTAATAATTCAAAAGATTAATGCTCAAAGTGAAGCATATCTGGTTCAATACTGTCCCATATCCACTTTCCAACAGTAATTTTTTTTTTTTTTAAATCTGTTGCTTTTTACAGTTACATTTTAAAATCAGGAGGCTTATCAGTTCTGCAGTTTTGAACAAGAAGTCAGTAGAGCTGTTCATATTTTTAAGTTGTTTTAAATAAACTTTGTGTTTTACAATGAACAAAAGGTAAATGACTGATCTGCATAAGTTCTAGTTTCTTACCAAATACAGAAAAAAAACACGATAGGTCCCCTTTAACTCAGAAGCATGTCATTCTAGTTATTTCAGCCAAAAGGGGTAATACTACTTATTACTTTTTCCTCAGTTATTTTATGCCATTTTGTAGAATTCCATTGAAAGATCTAGCTTCAGTTTCAGTTGTTAAATTATAATATTGTGATCTCACTGTATTAGTTAAAATTTAAATAAAATATTAATGAATTAAAAATTGATACAGAAAATACCCAGAATTTTATAGTGCCCTAATTTCTTCCCAAGACTGTAAAATTACTCACTTTGCTCACAAAATCTGGAACCATGTCGGGGTTGTTACTGAACTCTCCAGAGACTTGCAAGTCGCTGACACAGCAAATGGCATCTCTGAGTTCTGCCAGTGTGTGTGAGCCAGTCAACAGAAAAGTCATATGAGGTCTGGTGTAGTTGAACTGCAAGGAAAAAAAGCAAAACACAATTTTAAGCCTTGAATAATCAGATTGAAATGTGAACTGTGACATTCACCCACTCGATCAAAAACGGCTGGATAGTAAATATTGATGGTTAGAAGAACATCTCCTTGAGGGATCAAATTTTCCACTGCTTCTGGTTTTCTTTCAGATGTTACTCGCTCCTAAAATCCAAAAAGATACCAGGATACAACAGTTTTCAAGAAACTAATTTTATGTGTCTGAATAGCTGAATGAAAGTCTATATGTGGTGACTTCTTACCAGTTCATCTGCATAATGCTCATGTCTGTTCTTATTGCATTTAAGAGAAAGCTTTTGATCTTGTTTCTTTTTTCGTTGTCTGTTGAAAAAAAAATAATAATAATTGACTTACTTTGGTCATATAAATTTACCAATATATCACATCAAGGGTACTCTACATCAAGGTAGTGAGTATTGGATCTTCAGGCAAAAGGTCTGTGTCCAGCTGCTCGTCCTTAGGATGGCAAAGAAGAGAGTCACACTGAAAAAAGAAATTGATTTGATGAATGTTGCACAGCACTACAAACGCAGATTCATTCACATTAAATAAAGATACACACAGGGGTCTGCAACCTCTTTAAAAACATCAGTGTGGCTCTTTGAGATTTGCTTGAGAATGAGGAACTAACACAAAAAGTTCATCAACATTCTTTGCTGTTCTGTTCTATTTACAGTATGTGTTTAACTTTATTTAAATTAGAAGCTGCTTAGTGTTTGTACACTGGTTATTTAATCATTTTTAAATGTATTGAAGTTGTAACTTGACTTGAAAAGCACAAAAGTTTGCATGATGAAAAAAAAATGCTATGTGAAACAAGCTGATTAGTCTCACCATCAATATCATTTGTGTAAATTCACTAAACTTGTCTAAACTTACGCAATAAAAAAAATTAATTCATTTGCAGCTCTTACTGGCATTAATTTGTTTGAATTGGGCTTATGTGGCTCTTTTGTGTTACAGGTTGTAGACTGCTGGTATAGAATAAGGATCTCTAGAACTGTGGTTAGGTTTCATTTCCACACGATCATCCCTGCACATGGTCTGGCAGTCATTCAAGATTCATAGCACAGTATTTGCGGATGTAAGTGTAGTTCTCAAACCTTTACGTAGAAATCTAAACTGTAGCTAAAGACCATAGGGCATGGTTGGCTTATTTCTTTAATAAGTATTACTGAAAGCTGGTGAGAACCCATGAACCAGATCAAACAATTATGATAGAGAAAGCTCCTAACTTAAGACATGGTGGCGCAGTGGTTATAGAAATAAGGTCCTAGGTTAATTCCCAGTCAACACGGGACCTTTCTATGTGAAGAAACTTTCCCTGGACTCCGCTGAAAAAGAGATTCTAAATCTCAGTGGAACTTTAGTGGTTAAATACAGGTCAGTAACAAAAATAAATCCATCTACATACAACCTTTAGTACAAGCAGATTTTACATTTTCCTCTTCAAAGTGTGTCCTACACAAACAAATGTGATACAGACTAAATGGTAATATGGTGCAACATTCCAGGTGGCGGATTTCCCACAAGAAAAGTCACATATAGATTTTTTTTTATTTTTTAGAAATTCTTCATTTCAATTTCATTGACACTTTGTAAGATACACTTTCCATTGACTTTAGCCCAAAGCAGCTAATAGTGAAACAGAGGATCACATGTTTACAGAAAAATTAATTCACCAGAATGCAGTAAATTGACCAGAACAGTCTAGTGGTGGGATACTGAGTAGACACTTAAGACTTGAAAGACGGAGGCACAGCACCCATTGCCCAGGGGCACAGAGAAAACATCATGATGATGGTTTGTCACGGGGCCCCGAGACAGCCATTTCCATCACCCGTGGGGCCAAAATTAACTTCTACCGAATCCAACCTGATTACTCACTAGCACAAATGCGTCATATGTGTGTGAGCAAGCGAAAATACCTGCAGATAGATTTGAGATCACTCATGGTGTCCTCGTCAATGCCCATCTCTTTAGCAAAGTTGGCGTCAAACTCGTCCTGGTCGGGCTGTTCGTAAGAATAATGACTGGGATGGAGCCGTTTGAGCCATTGGGTCCGAAAAGAGTCAACGTGAAAAGGTTTGGAGTTGATATTGGTGCGTTCATATTCTGGGATGTTTGTTTTGGAGTCACACGCCGCCATTTTTATTATTTTGTGAAACTGCGTTGACCACGTGACTGATTTTGTGCGCTACTGCCATTTGTGTGGAGGAGGGCACACTGCACATTACACCTAAATTTGCTAGTTTAGTTTTATCCATGGACGTATGCAATTTTTTTTACCATCATGTTTGGTTATTATAGTTGAAAACGTGATTTCAATAAAAATGTCGATAGTACAATAGCAAAAAAAAAAAAAAAAAAAAAAAAAAAAAAAAAAAAAAAAACAGCTATAAATAAACTAATAATAATAATAATAATAATAATAATAATAATAATAATGTGTACCAGTGTGAACAAAAAATAAATAAAATTGTCTCAGTAAATTAAAATTAATAGTTGTTACGTCAATTGTCCGCTTGGTGTCTCTAATGTGCGTGACTGCCAGCTGAACCAAATTAAAAACCTGTCCTATGTCATCAATGGACGTCGCTCGTGTCTGACTTCTGGTGACTCTAAAATAATTCAACTTTTGTTCTAGTCAAGTAAGTCAGTGATTTCCTTCGTTTTGCTGCACGATGCGCCTGATAAATCATGCCCATTTTCCATAACAAATTGCATTTAAAAAGCCCACTAGACGTCATTTTAGGAGTGTTACACGTCAAATAGTGTTTTTCTGAAAATGTACAGTTAAATTCTATTGAAGCTTTGTACTAAAAGGCAGAAGAAGTGGGTTGGCTGCAGCTGAACTTTTGGCCCCTCCCGAGATTCACCTTATAAATGTCCTGGCAACCCTCATGTCTGTCTTCTCAAAGAAAGGTTTGGTTTGAAGTTTTGTAGCAGGGACCACATTTTTATTTTCCTCCACAGTTTTATTATTTTAAAGAAGATTTCAATCATGGAGACCAAAGTAGATGCACTAGAGCAGGTAAGTGCGTGTATGTTAAATGGTATGTTGAAATCTGGTAACCTTTTTCATGAAGTAAATTTATTCTTATTTACAGTAACCTGTGTACATGATAATGAAAAATACTTCACTATTTTGCTTTTTAATGATAAACCAATAAATGAAAACCCTAATTCTCCTTCAAGTCCTAGAATCTGAAAACTCCTCATACAAAATCTAATCAGCTGAAGCCAACCATTCA
Source organism: Mugilogobius chulae (assembly GCA_038363315.1). Taxonomy (NCBI): domain Eukaryota; kingdom Metazoa; phylum Chordata; class Actinopteri; order Gobiiformes; family Gobiidae; genus Mugilogobius; species Mugilogobius chulae. The sequence continues at coordinate 40,481,613 of CM076398.1, read as the reverse complement.
TTAGTACAAGCAAAGTCTCTCAACAATCACTGGTTAACAAATGCAAACTAACCAATGTTTGCAGTAAACAAGATCATAGAATATCATATACTCCTCATTTCATCATTCGTTATCCTTCCACAAAGAAAAAAAAAATCCAGATTTGAACAGGCTTTCAAATTGAAGTGTAGAACCAGCCAGTTTTATGCTTAGCTAGTGTGTACTTAACGTAGGATTAATATTGTGATTCAGAAAGTCGATTAAGTCTATTATGAATTATAGCAACATATCTGTTTTTTGTTGATGTTTGTTCGTTTCTCTTTTTCTTCTTCAGATAGACCTTACAACTTCTGAAAATGAAAAGTAAGTCATGTCATTAGGCTTTGTATGAATATCTGACCACCATAAATAAAAAATGTTGCTTTTTTTTCCCAGGGTAACACAAATGGACTTGGAGACTTCGCTGAAGGAATGCTCTGTTGCTCTGGAATACTTTCTCAACAACCGTTTTGCTGATGCTCTGGCTCTTTTAAAACCATGGCAAGTCACTATTTTATTTTTGTTTAATGGTGCACAGGTATCTTTTCTGGTGAGCGATCTGCAAATCTCCACGGAGAAGTTATTACTTTGGCTGGAATAGTCTGCAGTATGGCTCACTTCCACAGAGCTGACCTGTTGGCAATGACTGATTGTGTTTAAATTATAGAACTATTACTTTTCCAGCAAAAGCTATATAATTTTGGGGGGGTTAATTCCAAACTCTAACGCCTAATCTTAAAGGCTACACAATACATCTTTAGCTGTTTAGGAAGTACAGTTTATAATAACATGCATTTGCCTTTTAGGAAGAATCAAAGCATGTACCATGCCATGGGCTACAGCAGCATTCTGGTGATGCAGGCTGGCATGACCTTTGAACCCAAAGACATGGACGCTGCTATGACCTCTTTGAGAGAATCTTTGGACACATGCCAACGGTATGTGTCACCACACAGTCTTTTTACACAAACAACTCTATATGTAATTGTGTTTTGATTTAGTTTCAGGAAGAAAACTGGATTAGTTGAGACACTCACAAGTTTTTGGTACAGACAACCATCAGACAACTTGACCGAAGGTAACTTGTAATAAATTAATGTTGATTAAATCTGTCCACTGCATTCTCAAAGTATGTGATCATCTTTATTAGAGTGTATTGTGTATAGATATCGTTATAAAAGTACAACAGTGCATAAATCAGTATGGTTCAGATACACTCATTGTCGAAAAAAGGATTAAAACCACAGTACAAATGGTCTGTTCATAATTAGTTTTCATTTTTCACAGAGGAGATGCATGCTGAATTGTGCTATGCTGAAGTTCTGCTTCAGAAGGCTGCACTGACATTTTTAGACGAGAGTATTATTGGATTCATCAAAGGAGGCATGAGGATACGCAACAGTTATCAGATTTATAAGTAAGTGTTTTTTTGTTTTTTGTTTTCATATTTTTGTTCTCTGTTCTAATGTACAACAAAACAATCTCTTCTGCTCTCTAAGAGAATGCCAGGCCATAATAAAAGTCAGAAAAGATGAAAAGCAGGAGAGCACACATGTCCATTTTAAGAGCGGTGTCAGTATGGGAATAGGCTCTTTTAACCTGGTGAGCTCACTTGTTGCCAGCACAAGTTGGTCAAATTTTACAAGACACTCACTCTCTTCACAGTCTTCATCAGATGCTGTCTTTGCTTCCATCTCGAGTCCTCAGGCTGATGGAGTTTTTGGGATTCTCTGGAGACCGGGTATGGTTGATTGCATTAAAGAAAAATGTAACTTTTCATGGGAAATTAGATCTTGTTTTGAAGGAACTGGGTTTGTCAGAGCTGAGAGAAGGAGCGTCCAGCAACAGCCTGCGCTCCATCCTCTGCACCCTCACACTAATGATGTTTCATCTTTACATCACAGTTATTTTAGGTTTGTGCCCTAACTATATATGTAACCCTAGATATTTTTAATTTAAGCTAACCTCAAATAATACTTTCTGTAAAGGCACCGGTGATGGTAACCTGGCTGAATCTGAATCTTTGCTCGAACCTTATGCAAAAAGGTTCCCAAACGTAAGTATGTGAAATAAAGCACTCAATTTCACCAACACTGGGTTACTATTGACCCCAAATAATATCAAGTCTCCTGAAGTTTAAAGCCTAATCAAGAAAAGATAATCTTGCTAACATTTCCAAACCTTTTGTTGCTGCTATCAGAACAATTGTGTAAATGCATTTCCATACATGAGACTGTCCCATATTTGTCTTTGAATATTATCATGTCTGATGTAGTCATTTCTCTAACTCACAGGGAGCTCTGATGCTGTTCTATACTGCGAGGATTGCCCTTCTGAAAGGAGATTTCACTCTTGTAAGTTCTGTGTATGTATTGGATAGCTTTATGTACTTGTGTTTGACTTTACTTAAGTTCTGTGTTGTATTGGATAGCTTTATGTACTGGTGTTTGACTTTACTTAAGTTCTGTGTATGTATTGGATAGCTTTATGTACTTGGTGTTTGACTTCACTATGTTTTTCATTTAGGCACAGGAGAAGTTTTTGGCTTGCATTGCAGCGCAACAAGAGTGGCGTCAGATTCATCACTTGTGCTACTGGGAGCTTATGTGGGCCTACTGCTTTGAACAGAACTGGAACGAGGCATACCGTTATGCTGATTTACTGTGCAAGGAGAGCAAGTGGTCACAGGTAAATGATGGTTGTTTTTAATTGGTTTGACAAATGGGGGATGATACTTGTAATCTATTTTCATCTGTAGGCTGTCTATACGTTTCTGAAAGCTGCCATTTTGAGCATGCTCCCAGAGGAAGAAGTGGCTAAAATAGGAGAGAACGTGGTTGAGTTATTTAGGTAAACCATGTTTGTTGAAGGATTCTTGATTAACTGAACATCTAGCTAATACTAGATGTGTTTTTTAGGCAGGTGGATGGTCTCAGGTTGAGAATTGCTGGGAAGTCTATTCCAACTGAAAAGTTTGCAGCAAAAAAAGCAAATAGATACAATTCATCTAACCCTGTGAAACTTGTGGTCCCTGCCCTGGTGAGGTGTCTAAACCAACACTTGTCCTGCTATTATTATGCCCAAGGCATTTAGGATAATTGTTTCAATTTTTACAACAGGAAATGATTTATGTGTGGAATGGATTCACAGTTGTGGGGAAAAGACCGGAGCTCACTGAAAGCATCCTAAGCACCCTGGACACAGCAGAAAAGAAGCTCGGAGACTCCCAAGGTAAAAGGCAGTGAGAAGATGAGTCTTGTCAGGGTTTTGTTGTCTGTTACCTGTTCTGCTTTGTGTGTTCAGCTCCTTCAGAGTACCACCTGGATGACCAGTGTGTGGTACAGCTGCTCAAAGGCCTGTGTCTCAGAGAGCTGGGCCGGCTGGACCAAGCTGAGCAGTGCTTCAACAATGTCATATCAAGGCAAGTGATCAACACAACCCAGTTTGCCCAAAATTATGACCACACAACCTTTTCATTTATCAAAAGAAAATAAAGGTGTCACATTCTTCTTTAAATTTCAGTGAAACTCAAATCAAGTTTAACAACTACCTCGTGCCATACACAATGTATGAACTGGGCCTCCTACACAAGCAGAGGGGCGACTGTGACAAGGCCATCGAGATCATGGAAAATGTGAAGTAAGTTCCTCTTTAATCAGCTTAACATACACTTTGTTGAAGATTTTTAAATATTTTTGTACCATTTCATAGAGCAAACTACAAAGATTACAGCATGGAGTCCAGGTTACACTTTCGTATCCATGCTGCGCTCAACACTATGGGGACATTTACGGCCAAGCTTCCTCCTTCACGTACTCCAGCTTGAATCTGTGACCTGAAGATAACGCAGGACATTTTATATGTTCTATGTGGGTCATTATACTGTGCTCACCTATTTCATGTAAAATAAAATGCTAAGTTTGTACAAAGTTATGTAAACTGACCCTTTTATAAATGTATTGTACAGTGTATATCAACATGTGAAAAGATAATCTCTTGTGTAGCTTAAAATAAGAGTTTTATTACACTTAAGTCTCTTTGGAATTTATAATGTAAAATACATTTTACTGCAAACATGCTGGATATGTGTGTTTATTTAATATTTTGAGATCATGTTTAGAAATATACTGCCAGGAAGTGCAATGTTATTGAAATTTTCAAAAATTATTTTTGAAGAAGAGTTAATTTACAGATTTGAGTTACACAAAAAAGTTTTCCTTGAACTTCAAAATAAATTAGAACATAAACATTTCCCATCTAATCTTATGTTCACTGACCAAAAAGTGTATTGGTTAAATGTTAATGCTGCGTAGAAATTTAACACGACTGTACAACATCCAAGAAATCTGTAATGAAAAGTAGTTATTTGAAATTTCGAAAATGGTTAAAAAAAAGGTTTTGTTGACACATTAAAATATTATAACGCATAACCTATGATAAAAATAAAAATAAAAAAGGGGGCAAAAATAGAACTGACCCAAATTTTTTTCTGTTTACCTTCAGATATAGACAAGTATATTATATAATTTCCTCACTCATTTATTAAACAATTAAATAAATAAATACATAAATCAAAGTAAAATGTCGGTGACGTGCTCAGACCACGTGGGGTCTTTGGTCAGCTGACATCACAGGAGGGAGAGCGAGGAGGAGGCGAAGATGGAAGGCAACAGAGACGAAGCGGAGAAATGCATCAAAATCGCTACAAGGGCACTCGATGCTGGCGACAAAGAGAAAGCACTCAAGTTTCTCAACAAAGCAGAGAAGCTGTACCCGACTGATAGAGCCAAAGGTAAGAGTTTTGTGTTTGTTTTTTGGTCTTAGCCGGGTCGAACACGTCAGAAAGGGCGAGCTAGCTTAGCATTTCCACAGCTTTAGATGTCATATCAAACTACACGCTCCGTATCTCCAATACTCAGACCATTTATTGTTACACTGATCTCATCCTTTTGCTGAAATCTCCAAAAGTTTCAGTATATTTGTAGCATAGATCGGCACGGACATGCTTGAGATGGATGCTAAAAAAATCCACCTGCCTTTGATGTCCAGCTCTTTGGTCCTATGCCTCAGTGGTGTAATATATTTTAATAGTCTGGTCAGACTGGTGTTTTAGATGCATACAAAGATTTTCCTCAGAGAAAAGATTAATGAAAGCATATTCATGTGTTTACAGTTGTAATAACAACAAAGTGAAACCGGATGTAGGTCGACAGTTTACGCAGAGTAGGCCACAGTTTTAATCCTTTTAAGACACAGTTGCACTTCACACTAGTCACACTGTACTCTGTAGGCTTTTCTTTCTCTTGTTGCTCTGTAGTGTAATTTCAGATCATTAAGATACTTCGGAACTGTCACTACTTCTTTTGAGCATAATATATGTATAAACTGTTACTTTGGTTACTACCAGCTGTATGCACTGCTCAGCATCAGAAAAAGTAATAATAACAAGGAAAATATTTAGTTTTACGTTCTTTCATATTGTTTATTTTTTCCTTTTCATATACTTCAATCATTGAAGTGTTAAAATAAAGCTCTTTTGAGCAGTTAATCCACCAAAGCAAAACTATTATTAGAGAATTAGAATTAGAGGTATTAGCCACAATACATGCCAAAAAGTACTTACTGACCAGTTTTTATACAGTTTCTGTAAAAAATAAAAAAAGAGTGATATTACCATAAACATGGGACAAGGAGAGACAGAGTTCAAAAAGCTGTGCAGAATAACTTAACGAGTTTAAGTACTAGGTCTTTGAACTGTAAGTCAGAAATTATATTTATTGTTATGGGTTCTCATTGTTCCCCTCACAGCTTTGCTGGATGCACTGACCAAAAATGGAAGTTCTGCAGGAAATGGAGCTTATCGCAGGAGAGCAGCAGACCATTCACCGAATACTGGTGCACAAGCAGAGAGAGAGAATCAACAGCCTGGGGAACAGGGGTCTAAAGGCTTCACCCAGGACCAAGTGGAGGGTGTTCAAAGGTGAGCTTATGAAGAGATCTACACATGTAATTTTTCCACATACTGTATATATCCCCAGGGTTCGTACAGTCATGGAAAACCTGGAAAAGTCATGGAATATGAAAATCCAATTTCCAGGCCCTGGAAAAGTTTTGGAATTTTACTGGGTTTGGAAAAGTTTTGGAAAATGACAACAAACAGGGCTCGAGACTAAGGGCTTATCCCACTACTTATAAGCCCGGAGCGGAGCGGAGATGCATGTAGTGGGATAAGCGTCATCCCCGAATGTGAGCCTTGCTGGTTTCAGCTGCGTCTCCCTCCGCCTCAGCAGACCAGACCGGAGTGGAGGGAGGAGGAGGCTGATGCTAGTTCAGCTGCCGTTCTGTCCACTCCTGTCCTTTGGCCCAAAGCGCTCCACACGTTGTGATCCGCGGAAATAATTACATGGGATTCATCTAAATTTTGTTCACATTCACGTTTTTAAGAAAAGGCATTACGCGCGAGCACACGCGACAACGCTAGCCCGATGCGATGTTAGCTTCTATCTAAACTTTTTTCGAATTTTCAAACGGCTTCGTGCGACTCATTTGAGCCGCAGCTTTGTTACTAAATGCGCTAAAACTCTTCTACACTGACTACACATCGTGTCCACACAGAAGATAGCTTGTGTAAGAGTTAACAGATGCTAAACTATGATGCTAACACAGCTAATCTGATGTGCTGCTGCTGTGTTCCACCTGCTTTAACCTGCCACTGTCACACAAGCACAAAGCACAAATATAAACTCTCTCTGTCTCTCTAGGCTGCTGTCAAATACAATTTAAGTGTTTTTATTTAGGACTCTTGATTAAGTTAGCTTTGATTAGATGAAAATATAAATTGGAAAGACTATATTAAATTGAAAATAAATTGTCTAAAAACATCTCAATAATGTAGAAGGCAAGATATTTTCTTGATCGTAGATCATTACATATTCTATACTCTTCTTTGGTTTTGCCATATCTAACCTATTGTGCTGAGATTTGAGGAAACAACTATAGAAGTTCTATTTTGCAAATTATCCGGTTACAGAAAAAGGTAATAAGAATTATCAATAAATGTGGTTATCTTGATCACACTAATATATTGTTTTTGAACAGCATAATATTTATAATCTAAGGGGCAATGTAAACAAATACAGTTTATCTAAATTTCATACAACATTGAAAAGCTTTTGTATCTCAGTATCTGGTGTCAAATTATGGAATGATCTGAGCCTATGAAGCAATTTTCCAGCATGATGTCATTTAAGAAGAAATATAAAGAAATGATAATGAATTATGATGACATTAAAAAGTGTTAGTAAGCTATGTGTTTTGTTTTTTCTCTCCTGTTAATGTAATGACTAAAATAATAACAGGAAACTGAAAAACTTATAAATAAGTTATAATTAGGAAAGGGTGTGGGATTAAATAATACTTCTTCCCACTCCTTTTTGAACATGTAAACTGATATTTGTGTAGCTTATATACAAAATTTCTATTTTGAATTGTGCTTACGCAGTATCATAAGCAACTGGTAACTTATGTTTACATGTCTCTTTTTGGATGTTTTGCATGTTTAAAATAAACAAATCAATCAAGTAAGTTAAGTAGATAACCACACATTTTACTCAAATACTTTTTAGGCTAGATATAAAGGTGTGACATAAATGTCAAAATGGACAAAAAAAGTAATTAATTAAAGCCTTATTTAGAAGAATTCTAGTAGCTATGTTTAAAAAAAAGCACTGAAATTACGTCACAAATGACATCCTTTCATATCTTACATCCTATATTTTTATTTTCATTTTCAAAGAAAAGAAATTCGTGATGGTTCCCAAAAAAGTTAGTCTGGAGCCCTGAACAATAGTCCGAGTTGGGATAATTTGCTTTGACACAGTCCTACTCTTGTTTGGCTGTTACATATAGAAAAAGCACGAGCTAAATAGAGTTCCTGTTGTAAATGGACTATATTGTAGCTGAATCAAGTTTAAACATTTTCATTTGTTATGTAACTTTATAAATCTGTAAAATTAATATATTTAGGACTTAAGTTAATGAAAACAAATATGTAATCGATGTGTGAATAAGTCGTGTGAATAGGTCATGGAAATGTTGACAATTGTTTTGAAAAAGTCTTGGAAAAGTCATGAAAAATCATAAAACACAATCTGTACGAACCCTGTTTCCCCAACTGCAACAACTGACATGACTTTTACTGTTTTGAATACCAACATACAAGCAGGATGCTCACCTTGCCAACAGCACACATAACACATTTTTTCTTTTATTTGAGAACCAAAGTTAAAATAATATTTAAATTGCATTAAACGTCAACAATCATTACTGACACACAAAAAAAGCATTACCTCTTTTTTTCTGGCCTATTTTTTTCCTTTTGCTTGTACATGGTCAAACCAGCCCTGCTAAGCCAATAAACACTGTTTTCTTACAAATATTTGCAAAAATCTAGTTAATCCATTCAGCCAACTGAATCAGTCCAGATACATAGGTTTGTCGCAGAAAAGAACGCCATTCAATCTCAGATCTAAAATCAAATATAACTAATTTCTAATTTTAGATTTTCCGTTTTGATTGCGTAGAAATACAAGTTGAGTTTTTTTAGCAGGCACCTGTACTAAAGAACATTAAAACTCCCTTGGGGATTTTCTACTGTCATGTGTATTGCCTGTTTGTAATTTAGCATAAACACGTATTTCCCTTGGTGTTATAAGTGTTGAAAGAGAAAATTGCATCATAAAAGCCTCGGTAATGCATTTTCTGGCTTGTTAATGCATATTCCAAATGTTAAAGCCCTAAAAAGCACAAATTAATATCTTTGAATAGTACCGGCAATCGTTTTTCTTGAGAATTAAGTAATATAGCCATATAAAATGTGTTTCTGTTTCAGGATAAAACGGTGTAAGGACTTCTACGATGTTCTTGGTGTTAGTAAAGATGCCAGTGAAGAGGAGTTAAAGAAGGCTTACAGAAAACTTGCCCTGAAGTTTCATCCGGATAAAAATCATGCTCCAGGAGCCACTGATGCCTTTAAAAGTATGCTTTCATTAGAATTTAAATTGGAGTCTTAATTAAGTTCGCCTTAAAAGAAACATTTTTAATCTTTCTTCTATAGAGATTGGTAATGCATATGCAGTGCTCAGCAATACAGACAAACGGCGACAGTATGACCTGTCGGGAGGAGAGGAGCCCAGTAGCCCCAGTCACACACATGCAGGAGGTTTTGACTTCCACCGAGGCTTTGAGGCCGACATCACCCCAGAGGACCTTTTCAATATGTTCTTCGGAGGCGGTTTTCCTTCATGTGAGAAATCAAATCAAACTTTTTTCTCTGAGGACCACATTTTGAAATACAGAATATGTATAGATTTCAGGTTCAAAGACTACATGACATTTCACATGAATTATTCAAATTTTTTGTTTTGATGTTGTTTTAAAAGATTCACAACACCTTTAATAAGGCTTGGAACATTTTGTTTGTATCACATAAAAAGCTTTGTTATTCGAGTTATGAATGCAGCGGTTCCAATTTTACATTTAAAAAAAAAACAACAGTAACACAACTTTAGGTTTTTGGGGCTTATTTTGCAGGACATTTGAATGCCAACAAAATTCTCCAAGGGCCACATTAAAATCAGAATTATATTTTCTTCAGCACATTTGAAGTAACAAATGCTGTACCTTATGTTCTTGTACCTTATGTAACAATTATTTTTCTGTCCACAGCAACTACACATACTTTTAGCAATGGCAGATCTAGTTACAGTCGTCATACAGATGGGCATGAAAGAACAAACGATAGAGGCGATGTAAGTATATGGATTCATTTAGACCTATATGCGTAACAAAAACTATGTAAATTTGAACACAGCAGATTTTAATTTGTGCATTGTTTATTCCCTAGGGTGGTTTCTCAATGTTCATTCAGCTAATGCCAATCCTAGTTCTAATATTAGTGTCTGTACTTAGCCAGATGATGGTTTCTCCTCCACCATACAGTCTCTACGCCAGGCCGTAAGTAATTACTGGGACTACAAGGTCTTATGTTAAGCAGAAATGACTCCTGTTAGCTATCAACCAAAACACGTCGATTTTTTTGTAAATTCACAAATTAATGAAATTCAGTAATTTTTAGGGTGTCTGCATCTGTAAATCCCAAATGCTTAGTTCCATCTTTGTTTTATATTTTATGATGCATAAACAATATCTTAAAATAAGTCAAACACTTAACTGTAAGATTATTTAAAAAATTGTCATTTAAAATTTGTCTGCTTTACTAACCACATACATTTGCATTTTTTCACTCTTAGGTCCACAGGTCAGACCATAAAACGACAAACAGAAAATTTACATGTGGACTTTTATGTGACAAAAGATTTCAAGTCTGAATACAAGGGCTCCGCGCTCCAGCAGATAGAGAAAAGCGTGGAAGAAGACTATGTGTCAAATGTCAGAAATAACTGTTGGAAGGAACGACAGACAAGTAGGTTTTCTTCTTGATTGCACAAATTTTCTTGAAATAGCAAAGCCTCTAAGCTGTTTTTAATTTGTTTTAACTCAGAAACAGACTTGTTGTACGCTGCTAAAGTCTACAGAGATGACCGGATGCGCAAGAAAGCGGAACTTATGACTATGGATAACTGCAAGGAGCTTGACAGATTAAATAATATCTTTAGGGGTGGATGAGCTGGACTCTAATGAACAAGTAAAATGTATATGAAAAGAAGTTTATTCTATGTTTTGTTTGTTTTTTAAGTCTTAACGCTAGAAGCAAATACATAATGACCATATGTAGCTTTGGTTATTTGGTTATTATTATTTTTTTGTTTCTTTTATTAATATTTCTTCCATCAAGACTGGCATAATCAAATCTTTAAAACCACTTAACACTGTAGAGATATATGATTTTTCTAATACGGCTTTGTATGTGTTTTAAAATGGAGAACCGGACTTTAGATTGTAAAATGTGCTTTCCAAAGGTGGGAAATGAAGGATTGTGAATGATTGCCAGTTTGCAGTTCTTCCACAGTCTTTGCCCAGAAAGCACAACCAAGCCCTAAATAAAACAGATATATCCCTTAAAGTGGATCACGTTATCTCCTGGTTTGTCCTCCATTTGTATTTATTTTTGATTAACTGCACTGATGAAGAGAATGAAAAGACTTGAATACTTTTTGGCTTCCTCAAATCGAGTGAAGACACAATTTTACATAAAAATCATTTTATATTCCCTTCAAAATGTGTAACTGGACTTTAAAATATGGTAAATTAATATACATTTTTGAATGTTTTTTTTTTTAAGTTTATGGAGTTATTTAAGTAACATAGAGAAACATTTTATTTAATGCTTGAATAATCATTTAAATAAAGTGAAAGTTACTACATAAACACTTTGTTTTTGATGCATTTGCTTGACTCTGTCTTGAACAAATCTATTACTTTTTATCCCTAAACAAAGTATTGTGTTCATGATTATCAAAAAAGACTTAAGCAGTTATTTATAATATTTATAATTCATTATATATATTTTTATTGTGATCATAATAAACCACAACAGTCTAAAATGTCTGTAACAAACCGGTCTATTGACAAAACTGTTGAGCGCTGCTTTTTTCAGTGGATTATGATTTATGTATTTTAAACCTGAGGTACCTGACTTTTTATGTTGGAGTCAAATGCAGCACTCTGATTGGCTGAGCTCACCTAATTTTCACGTTGTCAATGTCATATGAAATTAAGTCCAAGCCACCAAAAAGCTTGTCAAAGCTAGAAACAAGTTGAGCCCAGCATGTATCACTCATTTTAATTTTTCAAATAGTCACACCAAGTACTTGGAGATGGGCGGGCATAAGGGGTAGGTGAAGCAGGAAGTCTCATTTGGAAGCCTCATTTGCATCAGCTTCTTTTGCATGGACCTTTATAACATAGCGGCCATCTGGTTAGCATTTTATAGCAATTTATATTTAACAATTTTAGATAAATAAATAAATAAAAAGAATGGTGCAATATTTCGTGAGATGTGATTGGTAGATGTCAACAGTCACATGACAGCTGAAACAGGAAATGATTTACAGACCATGGAAACGAAAGACATCTCTTATGCTTCCCAGCCTTTTTTTGATCAAACAAATGAAAACAGAACTGGGATGCCTTTAGGGGCATTTTAGGGGCTTTTATTTTCCCGGAAGTTTTGTCTTTCGGTATTCTGGACGATGTACTGTCACGGCTCTGTGTTTGTGTTTGTGTTGAGTTTGTACATTGGATTTCAGCGACATGCCTCTGCCTTCAAACAAGAACCAGAGACTCCAGACTGGAGACTGACTCTAAAGACTATTCGCAATGGCATACATAAGATTGACTCAGTCCTAAACGCAGCTCTGGATCTGTTTGGGGGCGAGGACGGCTTATGTGTGTACAAGTGCAGCGATGGTAAGAACAAAAAGCCATATTTTGTCTGTTTTTGAATTTTCTATTGTATTGATAGCACCTAAAGTGGCATAGATTTCAGTGTAATCGTCTGTTCTGTTGTCTTATCTGAGTACAAGATAGGTGAGAGCTGACAGACTGACCACCTTTGCTCCCCTCACACAGGATACAAGCCAGCAGCTCGTCCTGGGTACAAGCAGCCGCCCCCTAATGGATGTGGATCACCACTTTTTGGCTTTCAGGTGAGTTAACTCTATCGTTTTCAACCACATCATCCTTGAGTGATGATGTATCCTTAAATGATTTGCACACACTGTCATTGTTGTGACTGAGTTGATGGCTGAGTGGGTCAAAAGGATGCCTCCAAAACAGCACTGCAAAATCTAAGCCAAGCTCTTGGCACAAACATTTTTTTTTATTTGTGCCATTGGATAATGCTCAGAGAAAGATTTACAAAATGGAGAATCTTCACACTTTAACTATTGACTTCTCTGTTTTTAGTTTGACATAGGCATTCCGTCCATGACTAAATGTTGCAACCAGCATGATCGCTGCTATGACACCTGTGGTCGGAAGAAGCAAGACTGTGATGAGCAGTTCCAAGATTGTCTGGAGACTATCTGCAAAAATGTGCAAAGAACTCTTGGATTGGCCCAGAGTGTTCAAGGTAAGAAATTGAATGTGCAAGTAATGTAAAGTGTACTAACCCTAACACAAAAGTCACTAGACTGATGGGTTTCTTCTACACTGTAACAGTTGTAGTCTAGTTCTGCATGGAGTGCCCACTGTTTTTGTAATAATACACTTTATCCACAAGAGGGCAAGGGTGTTCTTGACATTAGTGATAACAAAGAAACAAGAAAATATTTTATTTAAACTGTGCAAGAGGAATCTATTAAAATGTATCTTAAATTTCAACATAAATATGATATAAAACAACCATTTGTTGCCATATTCTAACTAGTAAAAAAAAACCTCCAATCACAACTTTTGTTGGCAGTATTTAACTTACTGACAGAGACACATATACAGGGGTGTCTATTATATGGACAGGCTATGCTTCATGTTTAGCTCAGGACCTCCAGAAATATTCGCTCAGCTGCAAAGGCTGCAGCAGCACTAATTTAGGATCATATAGTTTAGTCTTCAGGATTGGTGCAGGTCAGAAAAAAGGACATCTCATACAGAATGGCCATATTTGTATATGACCTGGTTGAGTATTAAACAACCATGGTCTTATCTGTCTTGTGTGCAACAAAAGTGCTTGCTGTTCATTGATGGTTTGTAATTGCCTCTTTCTCTACAGCCTGTGAGTCAGCCGTTACCCTGCTCTTTGATGCTGTCATGCACTTGGGCTGTAAACCATACCTGGACAGTCAACGAGACTCTTGTGTGTGTCACTATGAAATGAAGAAGGAGCTGTGACTCTACTGCCTCCTGCTGGAAGAGTGTCACTATTAATGTGAATTTCTCAGGAACTGAAAACATCTAATGAACTTCGGCAATCTAAGTTCGTTTATTTTACTATGTTGAACATTTCATCTGAAAATAAATAATTTATTTTATTTATATGGTTAATGAAATCGAAATAAATTTGTGTCTGTGAAATAAAACAATAAAATATTGTTTTACAGCAGGTTATCTTACACTTTATTGGTTTAGCTTGAGAAACAAAGGTCACTAACAATGGCACTAATTTGCTTCGGTTTCACTTAGCTTATTTCCCATTAATGACACACTCATGAACAGTAGCAGTAAATCAGAAGGTGAACACGGAAGTTTAATTGTAATTGTCATATATTGACAGGCACCTAAGCCAATCATGTGTAGGATGAGAAAACTCAGCCAATCCCGTTGGTGGGCGGTCTTAGAAAGTGTGTTGTTTGACGCAGCAGTTTGACTCACTCATCACTCGAGTGAAAAGTTTGTGGCGATGTCAGGTGTGACAGGAGAAGATAGTCAAGGTAAGTGCGTTATCTTTACTACTTTATAGCCTATTCTTTGCTTTACTGTATAACTATCAGGCTAACGAAAGCAACTTTCTGTAGACTACAGCCTTTAGCACACAAAGCACCTCATTCTTGCCAGGATTTTAACTTCAGAGCTGCTCTTTATGTCTTACGCTTTGGTAACAGTGTAATAACGTGATTTTTTTTTGTTTTCAGCCAGTGTTTCGATGGACAGCCAGACACATACGGACAGTGCTGGTAAGTGACACAGATCACCCAAAGTATCCAGTAAGGTTGAAGGACTTTCAGGCTCTGTGAACAACAAAGGTAAACTCAGGTAGCCTACTCAAAAGCTACTACTTTACAAAGCTGATACGACGGACTTGAGTTGCCACAGGCGTGTGTGTGTAAACCTTACAGTGGCGAATGAAGTACTTTTAAAAGTACTTCATTCGCCACTGTAGTAAGTGAACGTTCAGATACATGGGCAAATATCCCCAATTAAATGATCACAAACTAATTTGTAAATGTATTTAAGGAGTTGAGAGCTTTTAAAGGCGTCAAATGCATTGGATGTAGTATTTTTTTTATTATTATTTATGGTTAGTTAAAATATGACTTTTAATGTATAATGTTTAGGTAGGTTTTCACCATGGCAATTTCAGATGTACAGAATGTGCGGCTCTGAGATGTAGTGAAGTAAAAAGTACCCAGTCTAAAATGTACTTTTACTTTTGTAACTACTGGTACTTTGTTAATCTCCACTACTGGAAAATCACTAATGTTACTTCCCAAGTGTCAACACAATCCCTAAACAACTATAATACACTCTGAAAAGCAACTTTCTGGTAGGGATGTTGTCAACCAAAGAATTGTTGTTGGGCGACTAAAAACACCCTGCTAAACATGGGATGTGTGAAGATCTCTCCGCATCGGAATCAAACTGGACTAGTGAACAGGAGTTCTCACAAAAATAATAATTTTTACTGTAAAGCAATTGTATAACATGTTAGTTTTTGTATCCAAATTTCCAGTTAATAAGAATCATAACCAATAACCATACATTCAATAAAATGTTTAGTCAACAAATACAATTATGGTTGACTATGACTCCTGATTAAGTGACTAATTGCCTAAACGAGGTATTAACTTATTCTGACCAATACTGTTCTCCAAACTCATGTCTAACCTACACGAGTTAAGTGTGACTAGCAGCTGTAACTCTTCTTTTGGGAGCCTTTGCCATCTTTCTCCAGCTGTCAGCTGGCCATTGAACTCCACCACAACTCTAACCTGTTGAGACAAAGGCTGCTTGACCCTGTACCATCAATTCACCCTCCATAGTGGTACTACTGCTTAAAACAAAGCAGAAGCAGCACAAGAGCAACAAAAAGCCCTGATATAACCTTCTGTAGTGTTCTATATATTTTTGTGTGCTTTACATCTACATTTCATCTGCAAAAAGTTTAAGCAATCAACTTTAAAAGGAATACTTAGAGTTGAATGTGATTAGCTAATATTAGTATGTTTTTTTTTAAGCAGGCACAAAGAATATGACTGAAACAGATGCTGTCTTTAGGTATATCAATCATCTTAATTGCTATTGTGATTTTGAAAATGTCTTGTTTTGGTCTTGGCTGTTAAAAATAATTTTGAATCTGCAGAACATTAGCACTTGATCCGAATGAGGAGTATAAAATGAGCAGAAAAAGACGAGGACTTGCAATTATTTTTAATCAAGAATATTTCTACTGGCAAATGGGAATGTCCACGAGACATGGAACTAATGCGGACCGCAGTAATTTGGAAAGAAGGTATTGTTTTTGATATTTTTTATAAACAATGGATTTGATGTTGACTTCTTACATTTTATCTTTTTTTACTTCTTAGACTAAAAGCCTTGAACTTTGAAGTCAAGGTTTATGATAATTCCAAACAGATGGAGATTTGGGACATTCTCAGGGAAGGTAAACTCACCCTTCTAGAACAATATACATAATAAGTTATTTCTGAATTGTTTAAACCGATCTTAAACTTGTCCAAAAGCTGCACAGGCCAATCACTCCGATGCAGACTGCTTCATGCTCATTTTTCTGAGTCATGGTGAGCAAGACCATATTTATGCATTTGATGGCAAGATCAACATCCACGATATCACTGCAATGTTTCAAGGGACAAGTGTCAGAGTCTTGTGGGAAAACCCAAAATCATCGTATTGCAGGTAGGTAAGCTAGACTCTAACCCACTATTCACACCTTCATTTAACATTTGCATTGTGCTTGCAACAATCGCAGGCGTGTCGTGGAGAGAAGCATGACAATCCAGTGAAACCCTGTGATGATGTGGACAATATGATTAAAACCAATGAAGTGGTGGTGGATTCCAGTGCAGTCTTCACGTTGCCTGCTGGGGCGGACTTCATCATGTGCTACTCAGTGGCTGAAGGTGGGACAGAGCTTTGTCTCCATTTTACGGTGACATGAACTTGTTCTAATGTCATTTTGCACATTTCTGAAGGTTTTTATTCCCACCGAGAGACCATTAATGGATCTTGGTACATTCAGGATCTTTGTGAGCTGCTTCACAAGTATGGAGATTCTCTCGAGTTCACAGAGTTGCTCACTCTGGTCAACAGGAAGGTGTCCATGAGGAGCGTGGGCAACTGTAGCGATCGCAGTGCCATTGGGAAGAAGCAGGTGCCTTGCTTTGCCTCTATGCTCACAAAAAAACTGTACTTTAGACCAAAGCCAGCTGACAAGTGAATTAGGAACTAAAGCAAATCAAGGCTGGTGTTCATCATTCCAGATTTTATTTTAAGTGTGCCTATTTGTATGAATCAAACTTTACTGTATCTGTCACATCATGGAATTTGCCACAGTTCACATCGAGACACGTCTGAGCATGTTTTTACTGTGAGGAGGGTAAAAAGATGTTTCCTGGAACACCATAATGACCTTGTATCTCTCACAAATACTGTAAAGAGTACGCACAAGAAAGAAGTCAATTAGTTGTCCAGGCAAGAAAAAAAAACAATGAATGTACAATTTTGACAATTGTTTTACATTTGTATTTGGTTGGGCCAGGTTAATGTGTTATTTGGACAATTAGCAATTTTGAAAGTCTTACATCATCATTATTGTGAAATGCCATTGGAAAAAGGGAATTATTGTACTGTATGTTTTATTGCTGCAACATGTGATGGTACTTTGTCAAGTCTTCTTTCAAAATTCAAATATGTCATCTTCTAGTACGTACCTCAGGGAAAATAGGTGTTTACTCAAGGTGCATGTAGTCAAAGTACACAACTGTGACTCGTCACTCAGGAAGACCCATCTTACATTTGACCTTGTCAGAACATTAAAAAAATCTTTGTCTTTTCTTATAAGAATTGTGATGTATAATTTTAGCTTAGACAATTTGTATAATTTTTATTTCTCCTCCTGAGAGGTATGTAATGAGTTTCAGGTATTTCACTTGTCAAAGCTTGTATACATTATGTTTGTGTAGAAGCCAGAGCACGTGGAGAGTTTCTAGTAAAAATGGTTCATTTTACAACCTTTTGAGCAACAAACCTGTGCCAGTCTCTTTTTAGTCTGATGTACCTCTTGATATAAATATACTATGTAACAAAGACCAGCAGGCATTAGAAGATTACAGGTATACTACTCTAATTGATTAATAATTTAAAAATGTAAATGTTTAGTGAAGAGTAAAGTAAACTATAAGTGTCTTTGTACCTACCTACATACCATAACAAAGCTCCATTTGAATTCTCCATATTCAGCACAATGTGACCTCATATCTTTAAGACAAAACAAAAAGAAAATGTACTATTAAGGTAAAAATTCTAACTCTGACTCAAATCAAATCAGCAAAAAAAAAAAAAAAAATATGTACTAATTTCTTTTGAATCCTAATCTGATTAGTGTGAGTAACTGTGTTGCATAACTCGAGATGGAAACTTTGAAAAACTGTCATTCGTTACTTTTAACATTGGATGAAGCTTGTTTCAAATGAGACCTTTTGCAGATACAAAACAATGTGGGCAGTGAATAACAATAAAAAAGACAGATAATAAGTACAATTCAATCATCTTGTACTGCAAAAAAGGATTTTTAATAACTTTTATTCCTAGTGGTAGCAGCAAATGTATGCAAGACACTTTCAAATTATACAGGCAAGTACAAGTAAGAGTTATTACCTTTTGCATAATCAAATAGAAGAAACTGTAAACATTACATAATGATGAAAACATGTTATACAAGTTTTTTGTCAAAATGCTGCTGGCTCTTTCAAAATGTAATGTTCATGGCTTTATTTGGATCTGTTCCAGTGGCAGTTGAAGTTGAGTGGGATATCTCAAGCGTCTCAAATCATCCTCGACCTAAAAAAAAAAAGATACTTAAAATTATAAAATATATTGTTTTGGGGTTGAAACGTGCAGCTCAACTCTGGGAAAAAGTGACCAAACCTGTGCCAGTTCTTCTTTTAGTCTGTTGTACTTGGTCACATTGAATTGTGCCTTGGAAGCCCCTTTGTAAAAGTATCGCAGAAACTGTCTGTCCTTGGCATCTGCATATACATAATCCTGCACAGAAGTCAACAGTCTTATCAATTATTGATTTTAAGAGTTAGCATTCCAATGAACTCTATCATTTGTGTAGCACGTGACATCACAACTTTCTACAGTCTCTGTATACTTTAAAAGTGAGCTGGATCATGTCAAAATGAGGTAATATTTCTGTTTTTACATAACAGGAAAGACATATTCTTTTCTTTCAGCACAAATAAACAAAAGAAAGAATTTGTTCAAAATATCGTGTAATTCTTCTGCGACAAGAGTAAACTAAGTCCATAAAGTCCTATACCATATTATTAATATCACAACTTTGTGAAGCATATAAAGACAGAAATTATAATATTGTATTGTTCCAGAGATTTCTGTAATGCTCTAAAACAGCATTTGAATATAAAATGCTCATTAATGCTACTTCAAATCACATCAGTGTGTATGAGAAAATATGTATGTGGTTAATGTTTTTGGATGATTCTTCCAAAAGTAGTAAATCAAAAAGTGTACAAATCAGTGGGTGTCACTTGCCTGGTTGGTGAGGACATAGTAGGCAAACGCCCCCATGCTGGTGGCATAAGTGATGAAATATGTGACAGGCTCCATGACGTCCCAGGAGTAAACCCACCAGGTGAGCCAGGCCAGCGCTCCGCCCTGCACCGACAGAAGGGCCATGCCTATCCACAGAGCCTTGGACGTGTGGAACTCTGCTTTATTTGACAGCTGAGCTTTCATCTGAAAAAGCAGAACATGAGTCCTAAAACTCAACACCATGGTTTTGATTTGATTTGGTACTTTATTTCGAACATACAGAACAATAAAAAATGACAATCTATGAAAAACATGAATATATGCAAGAATAAAATGCAGAGTAAATAAAATACAAGATATTGAAGAATGAAAAAAAAAAATGCAGTAGAAAGTCAAGGAATCTTGAAACTTAATGCCACTGGTCAATTGTAACAACTAACTGACTCTAATGCTGTCTTTTTTGTTTGCCTGGCAGTTTTGAAAAATGTAATCCATTCTGCTTCTTAAAGGACAAATGTGATGTTTTTTTGCTAGTGCTAGTATTAATATATAGCAAATATAGGCCATTATTTATATTTTTGTTGAGAACGTTCATTTTGTCTTCTTTAAGTAGAATAGTTTAAGTTTTCTTCTATATCAGAAAAGGCTGAAGTAGTGTAAATACCTTTACATGTTTCGACAATACCTTTACATGTTGAAACATGTAAAGGTATTTACACTAGTTCGCCTTTATCTGATAAATAGAAGAAAACTTGAACTATTCTAACTTTTGTTATATGACACTTTATTGGTATAGAATGGCCTATTAATTAAAATGAGGCCGCCGACTTTTGTTCAGAACTGTCTTCATTATGAATATTTCAAAGTATAGTTTTAAGTTTTTCTTTCCAAAAAGTTACACAATGCATCTTTATATAAAAGGTTTAAAAACGTATTTTAGTCAAGTAACTACTATGTGGTGACTTTGAAAATGTACTAAAGCAAAGCAAAATAATCAACTTTAAGACTTGTCCCTTAACATGGTGTATTTTATTACCTTCTCCAATGGGGACAGCTCTTGTTTGAGTGCGTCTAATTTCTCCAGTAACTGTCGTTCCTTCATCAGATGATGTTCTGGAAGGTTCAGGGCAGTGTGTAGCAGGTGCACCATATGTTTCATATCTTCCATCTCTACGGCATGTTCACTGGAAACAGCCACTGAACAAGAAACGCAACATGACACAGTAATACTTCAAATATAAAGCAGCTTCAAAATGAAATCATACCCTTCTCAGGAGAATGGACCTCATGCACACTGTCGTTGATGACCAGCTTGAAGTCTTTGTCGATTAAAGCTTCTAGCAGTGTACTGTTTGCAACACGCTGTCCATCTGTCAACAACAAATAAAACATTTGTTGACAATTTAAGATATTGCCTTTTGCCTTGGTGCTGGTAGTGATGCTAGTCGCCTCTCTTATAGCGCTAAGCCTGCAACACTGATATGAGCACATATCACAAACCCCATTTCATTCAGTGAACCTGTGCAGTGAGATGTGCATCAGTGAGCAGTGGACTAGAATCACAGGAAAAAGTGAACTGGATTTTGACCATTTCTTCGGTTCGGTAAAAGAATGAATGAAGGGGGATCCATTTGTCAAAAGTCAATTCATATGACAGGCTTAACACCTCTGTCTTGAGTGTTCTGGTCTCCGACAGTCCAAGCCGTGCATGCAGCTGTGCCTACTGGCTGCCTGGCCTCCCTTTGCCAAATAAGTCCATAGTCCGTGCTCTTCTCCAGAACAGACGTGTGTCGAACAGGGTCTAGCCTCAGTGTCTTCATTATGTGTCCTTTTTCTGTGTTCTGAAATCCTGGTACAGATGAGACCGGTACAGTGTCCTTAGGCGCTGCATTCTTCAGTTTTTCTTCGTGTAAAATTTAAAAAGTCGCAGGGTTGTGGTCCAGCCTTGTCGGTGTATTGTGTCTGTGAGTGGCCTGTTCTAAGAGCGTGTGAAGTATGAGAGAGCACACACTGCTGTGACCCCTGGATTCATCTGAGTCATCACCTTTTTAATGTGGGATTTTAGCTTAAACAGTTTATTGTTAAAAGGAAAACAGAAAACATGTTTTTGAGGCAAAGTTGATTTCTATTGAAGCTTTTGGTATTATGCATGGCCTTTTCATAACTGATTAATCTAAATACAGTTTACCCCTAACTCCTCTATTCCTGTGATCTTGCTGCGGTGCTCATTTCTCATGTTAGCAAATGTGCTGAAGAGAAGTTTCTCACAGTCAGACCTGAGCTCTGGCCACACCCATAAGACTTGTGCACAGTGCGACCCAGAGAGACAGCTAGTGGCAACAGAAGGAAAATCCCGTCACCGTCAGTGCTGAGGGCAAGATAGCGCTCATAATGGCAAAACTTTGATAGAAACAATAGAGGTTATGCAAATTAAATAGTTACAGTTAACATAATTACATATCAGATAAACAGGTTTGGTGTTAGACATGCAGTAGTTGAACTGATTTAGTGCCTCCTAAATAAAATACTCATGGGACAGTGTGAGGGAAACTGTTGTGTAGGGCAACAAAGCTCTACAAATTACTTTAGCTTTCTGTTTTACGGTTTCAAATGTTTTTTTTTTTTTTTAATGATAAAAATTATATCAGGCCATAATCAAATTTTAACAGTGACATAATCTGTAGTGGTAAACAATGCAGTGCCTTGGATCTAAGATAAATGCTTTTATGACAATGTTTCAGAATTATGGTTTATGAATCATGCACGCTAACTTTTTAATTTAAATGTTAATCAGGAATAATTTAAGCTGCTCATGTGCCTTTACTAATTTTGGGTTCTGATGCATTGTGGGTTAATGATTTGTGAAATTATATCTTGCAAGAAAGGAACCAGTTAGTTAATGATGTTTACATTCACACTCAACTTGCAGAACCAGAAAGATAGCCTGTAAACCTTCACAAAAATGCGAGTAATGCTTGCGTGTGGGTGTGTGTTTTAGCAATGACACACTTTACCTTTGGATAGCACTGATGCGTTGACTCCAGGGTCCTCCTTCTGCAAATCACTGATCAGGTCGCCCACATTCATCAGCATAGGCCGCAAGAAGAAAACGCACTTCTCATTCCTGGATGGCAGCGGCACCTCCAGAACCAGACGGTCATATTTATATTTCAAAGACACATCTGCAGACAGGGACAGAGAAAGCAGCATTATAAGTTACGATGGAATCAATTCATAAGCATGATAAGATGTGTACTTATAGACTGATGATGAATAAAGAAAATGTGAGTATGCCGTTTGCTTTTTTAAACTGATTAAAATACCTTATGATATTTTATAAACACATCTTCTTGGGAGAAAATTAGCTTACTGTGTCCCATTTACATCCAAATTTAATTGACAGACACCTAAATGTCTTACAAGTCAAACTACTTTATGAAGAGTTTCGAGTATGTGAGGTTAGGTTAAAGATTCACAACGCAACTTTACTGATTTAGGTTCTACCATAATCTTGCCACATTTTAAAGTATAAGTCCACTTGTGATACATTCAAATAGGCATTAGGCTGTACAAAGCTTAATTTACATGTCCAAATTTAGATTTTATTACATTATATTATATCTGAGTCACAGACTGTTCTTTCTAGAAAATTTTGTACAAACTGTATACAATTTGCAGGTTTTATTTTAGAGGTTTTATTGACACTTCTCAGCAAAATAATGCTTTATTTTTCTATTGTCTGTCTCACAAACACAAGCTTTTATGAGGACGTCTGAAGTGTTTTTTTTGTTTCTGCTCTCGTAATTTTCCTGTTTTGTGTTTGTTTCTGTGTTGTAGACATTTTTAAAAAGTCTTATTCTCTTGTCATTTACTTTATCGTTCCGTACTTTTACTTCTATCAAATGATGCAATTGTTTGTAACTAAGTGTAGTAACCACAAATTACCACTTGAGGGTGAAGCTGCACTGCAGAAGAAAGCTTGGCGCTGTCCTCTTAAAATCCCTCTGTGGTGAACCTGAGGAGAAAAGAATAATGAGCAAACACACAAACAAAAACATACATTACACTGTTACATTAAGGTGTGATGCAACTGTCAATGTATCACAATGTAAAATGTTAAGTTTTTAATTAGCATTGTCTTGATAATATTGTATGCACAAACACACATACTTTACTTATGCACACATTTAATTTGGCACAGATACTTGATCGTTACGCATGAGTCAGCAGCACAAGACATTCCTCCTTTGGTAAACTGTGAATAGGCCCTTGTGCAAACACTTAAAAAGGCTCCTGGATGACAAAAGTGCAGCACAGTGTCAGTGTGTGGTTTGGTGCTCTTCCACTAATGAATATTATGTCTCTATCCACTGCTGCTGCTCTTGGAGTTTATCATATTGTAGTCATCAGTGAGCAATGAGGGGAGCACAAACTAATGATGCTGATTAGACAATGTGTTTTGCAACTGTGTTATCTATGCAACATAATTTTAATATTTGAGCAAAAGGGTGTGGCTACAAAGTAAATGAAGATACAGGCATATCTAGTGGCCACAGTAAGTAGTACTCGGCTGTAATTCACACAAACATTTCAAGCAATTACTTATTACACATTTTAGTCTAAAACTGTCAGGTGCTGTTGCAGTGGAGATGCACATAATGAGAGAAATTATTTGATCTTGGGAATAGGAAATAGAAAAGGCATCATGGTGATCATTCTTCACCAGTTAGTGTTTATCTTAGTGTCAGGGCACTGGACCAAACCATCTTGACTACTGGGTTCTTGGCCTGACAGATTCCTTTGCTATCATCTCTGTAATGTGCTCGGCATTTCAACAAATTGTCTTCAGACCTAACATTACCTTAGAGCAGAGCTAAATCAGAGTTGAGTTGAGCTTGCTTTGTTTTAGAAGATGTCATTTCAACACTCATAATGTTGCATCTTAAAGCACAAGCACATCTATATAACACTGAGCCCAGACTTTATGTGCCACGATGACAGCTTTAGCATTTGTTCTTCATTAAAGGTAAATGAAGTGGCTGCTGAATGCAGCACATTTAAATGCATAGGTAACAAGACAGCCCATTTTACAATGCCATTAAACACATTTTACACTCAAGCAGTACCTGGACCACATTTTATTTTCAGATCAGTGGAGCCACACTAATGTTAAAATAGCTTCATTGCACCACTGTGTTCTATTTGTCAATTTGTTGAAGTGTGTATGTGTGTGTGTGTATATAGGTATGTGTAGAATCAGTGACCAACAGCTGACTGACTGCAGGCACTTCATATGCTGTGCAGCCAGACTGGACGCAGCTCTAAATCAACACGACGGGTCCACTGTGGCGGAGAAAACAGCTCTGATGAATTGTAGTCATTTCCACAGCCATGTTCATAACCCTGTGCATCTACAGTTCAAGGCACAATATGTATTAATATTCTACTCCAATCGGTACAGTAGCAGTTGTGTGGGAAAGGGAAAGGTATTCTTGTTGTAAATATTAATAGAGATTGATGATGCAACAAAACAATTACTGTGAACAAAAACTTCTTTACAAATGTAGAAAAATGTCCCCTGCTCTGTCCTGCAGCAAAAATTCTAATGAGAGACCAACATTCAATACCAATTCTCTCTTTGTTTTAGTAACTCATTTGGTAACCAAACTCGCACACATAGCTAAGAACTGAAACAGGCCTGGACAAACTGGTGAAATGACAGACACACCCAAACACATGTTATGAGACATTGAGACATGCATGACTCTGCCTGCTCAGAGGAGGAGTCTTCTTCTCCACAACGGTCTATTATTATGTCTTTTGTTAAATGTAGAGCAAAGACACAAGAGCCTAAGGTACAGTGCAACGTGAAACTGATGCCACAACAATATTTCTGCATTCCACATGGTTCGTACAGATTTTAACTTCAGGTTTTCCATGTTTTTTCCATGACTTCTCCATAACAATTGCCAACTTTTCCATGTTCTTGTTTAACATACTCAATCAACAGCAGTCTTTCATTAACTGATTAAGACCAAAACACAATAGACATAAAAAATGAAAAGGGTAAATTCCAAATAATTTGGATTAAATTTACTTTCAAAATCAGTAAAAAAAGATGTAAATATTAATAATAAAAATGAAAGAGCAACATTTTTCAGTTTAATAAAGTAACCGCAAACAATTTTTTCACTATTTTAACATTTAACCTTTTCAAACACAAAATGAAAATTAAGTGAAACAATTTTCCATTTTACTGAAAAGAAAAAAAAAAAAAACAATTTATTTCTGAATCCAAAAGAATTTAAAATTGACCAAAACCTTTTCAAAACCCATGGAATTCCAAAACCCTGGAAATTAGAATAACATTTTCCATAACCTTTCCAGGTTTTCCATGACTGTGCGAACCCTGATTCCAATGTCATTATTTCCCCCCAAAAAATGATTATTAATAATTAAATAATTAGCAAATTGCAAGACAATACAAATTGCACAACTATGCTAACAGCCCAGGTTCAACAAGAGGTGTGCTAAAATATTGAAATGTTGATTTACTGTGATACCAAATTTAGTGATCATGGGCTGCTGTACCATTCAATTACAAAGAGTATTTTTGTTGCATTTTTGCATTTATTCGAACAGTGACTCGTTAAATGTCGGAAACTTTGGGGGTGGGTGCAATTGACATGAGCTGAGGGTCACAAGATAACCAGAAGGATGTGGATTTTAAAATTATGACTGTGCATTTTAGTTGAACAGTTGAATAAAACACTATCGCTTATCAACCAAATAAGGGGGTCAGTGACGCTCTTATTACACTGTTACATCTGGTGCTCTCCCGCCTGGACACTTTAAGAAACTATGCAACAATTATGTTCTTTGATTTGTTTTTGTTTGCGTTTAATACAATAATGCCAGACATTTTATTCAAAAGACTGGCTCTTGATTTTTCTCTTGATGGTGAACTCATTTTATGAATTATAAACTTTCCCTGTAATCGGATCCAGCAGTACTGATAGGGTCTGTGCTTTCAGACAAGATCATAACTAACATCGTGTCTCCTCAAGGATGCATATCATCACCACTGCTGTATATCCTGAACACCAACAGCTGCACCAGCTCCTATCCACACAGACATCTGGTCATGTTGATTATACAGCCCTGATCAGTCTGCTGCTCCAAGGGGACAGCAAGAACATGGCCCTGTCATCTTCTTCTAAATGTACAACAGAAACTAAGGAGATAAAAACTGACTTTAGGCGTGAGTCCAGACACTGTGATAAAGGGAAAAGTCATTGACACATTTAATGGTTTAAAGAGTTAATTGGACTGAACAGTCTACAACATATTTACTTATCTCGAGCCAAAGACAAAACTCATTAAACACTTTCTGACCCTAAACATCCACAAATATCATTTGTGCTTCAGGGGATTTGGGCAGTTTAATAAACTTCAACATTCAAGCAAACTTTATTCAATATAAATTCTTTTAGATTTTCCCTGGCAGGACTGAGCGCATTGATGACAATTTTTTTGCTACTGCTGCTACTGCTACTACTACTGCTACTACTACTGCTGCTGCTACTGCTACTACTGCTGCTACTACTGCTGCTACTGCTACTACTGCTGCTACTACTGCTGCTACTGCTGCTACTGCTACTACTACTACTCTCAAAAAGACTACATTAAATAGGATTGAATGTTTTGCAATTATCATAATTCAAGACTGAATTTGATTTGGGAACTCTTAGTCTAGAGAAACTAAACTACTGTGACTGACACATTTTTTTAATAAAATATTTGTGCAGGTAGTGTACAAATACAATGTGTCCAATAGTCATATTTTGTTGTAGTGCAATATAGATTATCACATGTACTGCAAAGTATGAAACCTTTTAGCACCAAAGTAGCAATTCTGCACCAAGGAATTCCAGGTTCTCAGATTGTGATGAGTTTCAGCAACAAAATTCCAAACTCAACTCTGTATTAGGTCAGCAATTGTATAAAATAATACAGATACCAGTTTTGATTCTCCATGTTAAAGTTTCCAGTGTTAACATTTATTGGATTGTATATCAAATGAACTCCAGCACCTAAAGAGTTATTTTTTTTTCATATCAAGAGCCATTGTGTGATGTTTTCCATTGAAGCACGAGAGACAATGAACAGCTCCAACCTGACTTGTTTGAATGTGACACAGAACACTTGCCTGAGGTCACATCATCTAACAATACAGAGTTTAGTCCAGTTTTCTTTTGCACAAGGCCACTTCAGGACAGTTCAATATGAAAACTCCAGCGTGAAGCATAAACTGATTTGTTTACTACGCTAACAATATCCGTATTTGACTAACCTATTTGAATTCCTGTTTTGAACAATAAACCATTGTGCACAGTTGGAAAACCTAGTGCATTTGCTGCTTTTGGAACGACAAAAACAAAAAACCTTTTCCCACCAGACAATAACAGTATGCAGCACATCTGTTATTCTATTATAATTTTTCTGCCGTAGGACGCGCTGGAAGAAACAAACAATAATCTTTCAACAGATAAAACTCGCTTCTCCTTCCTACATATCTAATCAATATTCCAACTGCGTGGTCACTGTCTATGCATCGCCCTTCACACACTTTGGGAGACAATTTAGATCTACGAGGAATCATTCCACTCCATCTGTCCCTCATCATCGAATCGCTGCCTTTGCTTCAACACAAACGTCTGAAGGCGTACTAAGCCCCTTTAGCTATACGTTGATTATTTATACTCAGAGCTGGTGACAAACTGCCCTCCTCCTCCTCCTCTTTCTTTGCTCTGCAGTGAATATCACCGTCAGGAGGGTGCTCTCTCCCCCCCGCAGGTCACCCATTACGCACCCCTGTCAGAGTTGAGCTATGCCCCAGTGCAGCTTTCCTCCCCCATGCGTTTCACTACGTAGTGTTTCTCGTTCATTGCTGTGAAAGGGTCTTGATGTGATATGAGAATGACTTGTCTACTGTGTGCACATGAGGTCAGAGAAAAATGACATGTATCTCACACCCTTTGGGGAAAATGAGTAAAATTTGATAAACATCCCATGGCTTTATTGAAAAATGAAAGAAGACAGCATAGAAATTGGATTAGGTAGAAGCCACTGGAAGTTGTAGGATTGACAGGAATAAAAGAAGGTGTATTCTACTGTAACAAGTGGTTTGAACAGACTGTCTAAGATGGAATTTAGTGGTAAATTAAGTAATACATTTTGCCATTTGGAGCTTAAAGAACAAACTTAACAACTGTAACTGATGTGTCTTAACCTGCAATAGAATTGAAATTGCAATTTGAATGCATGCAAATGTGACGATATAATCAAATTTCAAACTCAATCTCAATAATAAGAATTGTCGATACCGATTTTAATACCGATGTAATTGCAAAACGTACACCTCCACCTAAATCTAGTAGAGTTTTAGTTTAGTAGTTTAGTTTTCCTTACCACTTCCTTAACACAGTGGTCTTTATAAAGTTGTGCTTGCACAGTCCAAATGTGTCATGTTAATGTGATTATTTTCAGTAGCTTCAGTAATAATTTTAATAGAGAATCTCAAAATTTGTATATTGATTTTTTTTTTAATCATTAAGTACCATCATTTCTAATTCTGCATAATTTAACTCTTGGGTTAAGTTAAAATCTGTAAAAACACGTAAATTTCAGACTTTTTGTCCGTTCTCCAGGACACATTTAAAATGTGAATTCTGATCTTGATCAGATTTTATGCAAAATTATGCAGTATTGCGCAGTAGTGAACAGTAGGGCTGTACATTCTGGGAAAAAAATAAGGCTTCTCAATAAGGAGATTGTGGTTTTGACTCCCAGGTCGGGACAAAAATCAATAACTCATGTTGGGGTGGAGTTTGCATGTTCTCCCTGTGTTACCGTAGGTTTTCTCCGGGTACTCTGGCTTCCTCCCACCTTCAAAAACATGCCTGTTTAGGTCAATCGGCATCACTGTAAATTTCCCCTAGTGACTATTAACCAAGACAGTGAATGATTGTGTGTGTTAGCCCTGTGACAAGTCGGCCACTGTCCAGAGTGTTCCCCCGCCTAAGGCCCAAAGTCACTAGGATAGGCTCCAGCCACTCACGACCCCAAACAGGAACAAACAGTAGCAAATGAACAAATAAAAAATCACTAATTGCATCCAATAATGTTGATTTGATTGTGATTAACCGCGCAGTCCTAGGGAAAAATAAAAGGTTGTAAAATACTACTGAATGATTTCAGGTTACCCTTAAGCCGACTGCACACTAGAAGAGTTTAAGATCTTTTGCGATTTTTAGACATTTGAAAAACAGAACAGGCCACAGACATAAAAACGTTTACAACGATTTTTGGTCTCACAGTCGCATCATGTCGCAGGAAAAACAGACGACACAGACTTGGGGAGCGCAACAGCAAGCGGAGGACAGTGCATGCGTCACGTGACTTTCTTTCAGATGTGCGACCGTAAAAGTGAAACAATAACGAATGGATTAAATCAGGTTAGAAACATCACAGGAGAGAGGTAAGGAGCTGTTACACTGTCACTGACAGATTGTGAGCGTGAAATGAAAAAATTTCCTACAAACTCCGAGTTGGCTATGGTCTATAGTCTAGTAAAGTAGGTGCTTCACACCACTGAAGGAGCAGGTGCGTTGCAGATGAGGTGCGTAATGCTGGTTCAAATATGATATTTAAAATCCCACACTTTTACTACGTGCGCAAAGCAAAGTTTTAATTGAATAGCAGTGACCCACAGTGACTGAGAAGGAAAGAAACAACAAAAAATCTCCTATTCTGGCCACGCCTCTCTGGGCTTAAAGTATCAATAACAGTTTCCAAGTCCAGAGAAGTGCTGAGAAAACTGGTCTGACACACTTAGAGGGTTTTTACTTGGTGATTTTGTAGCATTAGCTTTAATAACTAAAATGGATTTGTCTGAAAAATCCAGATAGATAAGAAATATAGTTTAGCCACTGTCTTTTCGTTTTTTTTTTTTTCATTAGAACCAATGAGCGAAGCAAAAAGTTATTTTATTGTAAAGTGAGTGATGTTACATTTTGTCCTAAATGACCAATGAGACTTTGTTTCATATGCGTCAAGCAAATAAACTAAACTGATTGCTTGGTTGGTTGGTTGTGGAGTTGAGACGCGGCATGAGGATCTATTCTTCGCCAAGTCCTGCTGGGCTTCAAAACAACAAGGTCCATGAACTATAAATTACTCTTCTTGGTTCAGCCAGAACATGACACACAGCACAGCAGTGATCCTTAATACAAGACCTGTATGCTCTGCCTTGGTGAAATAAAGCTGTGACAGTCTGTAGTAGCCTTTCTCCACTATAGACTGTATTAAAGGCTGCATGAAGGAGCTGAAGTGACATTTTGGCAATGAGTTTTACACACCTGAAGTTGCATACATTATTTATTTTATGGTTTCTGAAAACATCACCAACTCTCCAGTATCCCACATTGGAGTAACTTTGCCATTTCTTCTGATATCTTAAAACAAAACCAATTTCATGCTACACACCACACAACCAGCGACATCAATCAAACTGCCATAAGGAGAAACTCTGTGTAGTTATTCTCCGTAACAAGCTCTTTCACATTGTTCTGAGTGAAGTGAAGTGCCACAGTTGCTAGTGTTTTATTTAGATCTCAATGGACCTTCAAACTGTTCATGCCAATCATGGCTAAGAAGGTCTTTAAATGCAAAACAAGTTAGCGTGTAAGAAATAAGAAACTAATGTAGAATGATGCTTCACCTCATTCACAATGCTTTTGCTTGTAATGTTGCATGTTGAAAAGCATGCTTGTCATTTACAATGTGTCTGACAGGTTGGACTGCTCGTTTCAACACAGTAAGGTGTTGCCATTTCTATGTTTTCTACGTTTGTAATTCTTTGTTATTTATAAGTATACCTCCTTTGAAATATGCTATCATCAGACACAGGCAGTATTTGTCAAACTTCTGCTTTAATCATTATACAGACAAATCAATTCATGTTTTTACCCTGAGTCTATATATCTGGTGTTAATTTGGTGTGAAAAGCATGAAAACCACAGCACTACTTTTGTAATCTAGTACCTACACTAGGGCAAAACTCATTGAATTTTTGGATTGTCTCCATATTCTGAAGTATTCCTTTTCTCCCTAATGTGATGTCATCAGCTTGTTTTGGAGCCAAACGTCTTATACAATGCAGTTAAGATGTGAACAGGCCCAAGATTTCTTTCTGCTAAAACAGTTGGGACTTTGAAGTAAAAAAATCATCAGTGGTAGAAAGTCATAATAAAAGAAGAGTAAGCGAAGCAATCTTTCTCTTGTTTTTTCAATTTGTTTCAATTCATGTATTAATCATAACTAACTGACACTGTAACAGCAATCTGGCAGCATTTCACTATAAAAGAGCGATTATAAAATAAAATTCACTATGCAGCTTTTCTGAAGGGATTGCCAGCTGTTTGCGTTCTAATGAATGGTAATGACCTGCCTGAATGGCACAGGATTAAATATGTTATCTCCATGGAAAGAAGGACACCAAGGTTAGGGTTGGGCAAAACTGAAAAAAAAGAGAAAAAAATCAATCTTGCTAAAATATCTATTGACATGAAAATGAGTCTGTCTATGTCTAATAATGTCCAATTTGTTCACCAAAATCCACAAAGTTTGTCTGTTGTCGTTGCTGTTAGCATTGTGGCTAACTGCTGTTAGCATATCAACACATCTCGCTCCAAACAGCTGTGAAAAAAAATTTAAACACCTTGTGGTGAACAATTTAGATGGCTTAGAATGCAATAGATACGTGTGCAAAACAAGTGAACTGATGTAGGAAGTTTTAAATGAGTTTGTTTACATTTTTAAGGAAGCAAAATGGAATAAGATACTAGCACCTTTAACATCCACCCAGCTGAAAAGTTACACTGTGCTCCTTCAAGCAAGCCAACCTTAGAAGTACAGCCCTGCAATGTTGCCCGGCAAGTTTCCTCAATTTCTTTCTGAAACAATTAAAAGTTCCTTATATTGTCCCCATGACAACACAAGGGTAGCTTTCAGCTTGGCATGGCTCTGTCCCAAGACTGGCACAAGGCCCTGAGGTATTCTTGCACTGCAGCACATCTGTTGGAAGTGCAGTGAAGAGGGAAGAAATCCATTAGGATGGACTTAACCCACATCAGTCTTACAAACTGTAGCCTGAAACAAACACTTTCTACAAGATGTATTGTACAGTCAGTATGGCACCTATAAACTCTACCAAAAAGGCTAACAGCATTCAGAAGTCATAAAATGGGGTAAATGCCAATATTCCACAAATTTAGCACTCAGTCACTCTCTCTTCTCCTCATCAGCACACTCTCTGGGGGGATTGAGATTTCATCTTATAATATAATGCTCCATTTCTCTCTTATCTCTCTCATTGTCACAACCAGAACCTCAGCACCAAAGTGATCAAAAACAAATCTGTCTGGTAAAAGGCACTGTGCAACACTGACCAAAACACACTAAAAATCATGATTTTTTGCTGCTCTACATACTTAACACAAATGTGTGTTTTTACATCGAGTGGGCTAGCATGACCGTAAAGTGGACTTTTACTTTGCCTTCTTTCGTTTCTCTGAAAATGTCACATTTCTTAGGCCTACTTACTTTTAAAATAATAATAAAAACCTAATGATTAATGATCTAATGATTATGATGACTGATTAATCCTGCATGGAGTATTGATTGATCACAACCATTTATTCAATTTTATTTAGCATTTTCAAATACATAATAAAATGACTTTTGGTAATAATTTCTATAATATAAACTACATAGACGTCTACTCCGTGCCATTTAACTCAGAAGTCCAACAAGTCAAGAAAAAAACCTTCAATCACCAATCGCCAAACCAATCAAATCACATTTTAAGTGACAGATTAGCTTTATGTGGAGCAATCCAATTGAGAAAGCACACCTAACTAAGCTCACTTAACAGTTATCTCTTGATCTTTCTATTAATGGCCCTGGATCATTGTAGTTAGTTAGCTTCAGTAGACAGACAGAAACTTTTTTGATTTAACCAGTCACTGCTTTTTGATTGTTTTGTCTATCAGAAAGTAGAGCATAAACAGTGATTATTTCTATTTGGTAACTTTGCAAATTAAAAGGTACAATATAATATTCTTAATATTTGACACAAGGTCAAAGGGGAAGAACACATACAGTCTGCGTATACTCAACCCAAGTTATTTCCAACACGACATTCCGCTCCTGTTCACTGATTGGACAACCATACTTCCTGCTTTTTTGGGAACCATTTGCAGTCCCTTGATACCTGACCTAGGAGCTGGAGTGAAATGAAATTCGGTGGAGGCACTAGGTGGAGCCAGCGTTGCTAGTTATCAAGGACTGTAACTAAAACATGATTTGTGCTATGTAATTTTTTGTAACCATTTTATTCTTCATAATTACAAAGGAAACCAATTTACACATTCCCTATGTCATTTGGGTGCAGTTTTGTTGTCTGAGCCAAAACATTTCTTTTTATATCAAATGTTGTGAAGTTTGCATGCATAGATCATTTATACTAAATCAGTTGACAATTATCCCATCATCAATGCAATTAAATCAGTAGCTTGTTTCAGCAACATTTTTAATTATGCACTAAAATATTAGGCTATTAACCATTCAAACAGATTTTTTTTTTTCTTTCACACAGCCTACCTCTTTTCCGAACCCATGCTGAGTGATGGAAACCCTCTCTAACTAATTGGCACATTTATTACTGCTCCACAAATTACATTCTGAGCTTCTATCAGCACATTTGCCTCAGTTCTCGTCCAATACCTTGCACAAACTTGGACTGATGAAGTCGTTCAAGTTAAATTGGGACAAACAGGATGTGGTACAGGATACGAGGAGAGGATTGTGTGCTGTTGTGCTTTACCGAGATAAGGATTGCAATACTTTTAGCATTCTACTATGGTCCATGGATCTAGAGGGCATCTTGTCACTTGTAATGTTCTTCTTTCAGTGATTGACTAAGCCATTCGGACTTAATTCCCTTTCCCTGCGATCAATTTTCAGGGTAATACATGTAATGACTTTATAGATTGTTGTTAGGCCAGAGGGAGAGCATACACTTCTGGATGCTATGCTTATGACAAGAACAAAATTTAATAAGAGCATATCCAGGTCCATGCCGCCACAGCCATAGTCGCCTTTTCAACAAAAATACTATTGAGAAATGCAGTTTAAGGAGAGCAAAGTTTGGGTTTTGATTGATTGGATTGGGGTACGGAGCCCACAATACAATGTACAGGGAGAATTTTATTAAAAGGAAGGGTTCTTTCTCAATAGTTACAGATAAATTAGTGAGATTTAAATTTAGATTGAAATGTATGTTTGTTAAATGTGTATATGTTTGAGTATTTGTGCCATGGTGTAGGACTGTGCAATTAGAATTCCAATTTCTATGAGTCTCTTTGTCCAATACTTTCATTGTAACAGTTCATTCTCCTTTATCTGCTGTACTGATGCTCTGCTTTCTAAGCTAATAATCGGCTGAATAATCATGATTTCAATTATTATGTAAGTAAATTTTAATTTAGCACCCCTATTTATGCTGTTCTTCATGAGATAAAAAATCTGATTCTGAGTTAAACATGTGATTCAATAATGACTTATCACTACATTTTAACAAAAAATAAGTATAAGGTAAAATCTGCTTCTTGTTAAATTTTACAATAAAAAGGTAGGGATTCCTAAACAGAAAATCAAAGAAAAAAATGTTTTAATTTTCAGATTTATCTAATAACTAAGCCTCAACTATGTTACACATTTTGTCTGACTGATACAAAATATTCTGGGATGCCCAAACAATACAGACATTTGCATTTTTGTGAAGATTGCCCAGCCTTTTCTGAGCCACATACTGTTCAGCACCTGCACATGCAGGTTCTCTACTGCTGATAGTATCTGTAGGGTCATCCAGGAGCCATGCATGTCACTTCCTCCCATTACAGGGAGTGATCACAGTTATTAGGCTTTATTTCCTCTGTGTAAGGGGCAGGCAGTGGCACTGTGCCAGAAATATGGAAAATGAAACATGTTTTATTCAGGCTACACAAGAGCAAAAGGGTCATATTAACGTGTTTACACCTTATTTGTGGTGCATAAAACAGTGAAGTATTGTCTTTGCTCCTCTTAGCAACTCAGATCCAGACTCAGTTTGGTTTGGACCTGTGCCTGCATGGTTTTATTACTGTGAGCTTAACAGCCAAAATAGACAACAGCTCTCACTACTACTGTGTTGCAAAGTTAATAAAGAAATCATCCTAAAGGTGTGCTATATACCTAACATCACCAAAATATGATCACAATTTTCTTCAAGCCAGATCACAATTAATGCAAATATCACTTGATTTATATGATAAGAGGTAAACAGAGCCTTGCTAGAGCTGGATAATCTGGAAATGTATTTTTGTTTTGATGGGTTTATGTAAAATATCAAGTAGTATTGTGTTTCTTGGCACATACACATGGTTGGACTCGTACTCATGCTGTTACTGCCACGTTGGCTACGTTTGTATGCAGACATAGGGCCGTATGAGAAATATGAGAATATTTTTAGTTTTATGTTTTTTTCCCGAGAGACTTGAACTTGACCATTTTACATAGAAACAGAAATCGCCTATCAGTATTGTCAAATGAACTTTAAACATGTTTAAGGCAGCAGAAAAGCTTATGAGGCAAAGCAGGCTTGACAGGTGTAAGAAAAGACAATGTCAGACCTCTCTTTGCCTTAAAGCATAGACTCACAATTACCTCAGGGTGGAACAAAAAAAACAAATACAACAAACAAAACTATTTCAATGCAAAATAGATGATATAAAAGATTAAGACTGAGGCTGTCTAAACACAAGAGATAGGGCTGCATAATTTGTAGAAAATTTCTTCTTGCAAAGTGAGTTTGTGACTGATTACATTGTACATTTGCAATTTAGGTCTTAGTGGTTTTTTTTTTTTAGGTTTCTGTTCACATTTAAGAGACTGACAAAAAACAGAAAAAGGCCTTTGAACTGACAAAATAAGTTTTAAGAGAGTTAGTACATACATAGTTCATAAAGTACTTTGATAATGGCAGCATCTATTTGCAAATTCCGTTCACTCAAATTGCCATGTTACAATTGTGATTATTAGGTCGTGCTTCGTCAGACTGAGAGTTAGACATCTCCTTTGTGAATACTGTCCTCAATTTACAACTTTGTAAAAGGCTCTTTTACATATACAGTGTTGTTCTAACTTACAAATCTGTCTCATGAATAAAGAGGCTGTCAGCCGGTCTCAGCTCAGTAGACACTTCACATTTGTTCACATTGCATTAGGAGTCGGTCGATCTGTGAATTCCAAAAAGCCGCAAGAGAATAAGATGCTTTTCAGGGAAATAAAAATACGATCGGTTGTAGTATAGTTTTGCACGCTCTTATCGCAATGCCACATTAGAGCAGCTAATGTGTATAACCCATAAATACAATTCTAATTTCCCCCCATTTGAAAGCAGCATTTTTTGTTTATCAATGTAAAAGCAACACAACTAAATGTATGTATTAACTCCAAGGAATATTATGACAGCAGCAGAGTCTAAACCTAACTACTACTAAGTGATCAAGCATGCATCCAGCACGCCAGGTAAGCATTTTGTAAGACAGTGAAATAGAGTGGCCGCAGCACCTTTA
The DNA here is from genome assembly GCA_038363315.1 of Mugilogobius chulae. Lineage (NCBI taxonomy): Eukaryota > Metazoa > Chordata > Actinopteri > Gobiiformes > Gobiidae > Mugilogobius > Mugilogobius chulae. Next base: position 40,444,381 of record CM076398.1, on the reverse strand, counting down.
TGAATATATTTACAAACAAATCAATACAAGGCGGTTGAAAAGAAGGGCACTTGTGTTTGGAAAGGCCAAGAAAAGCTGTATAGAAGTGGCTTACTTTATTTGAGTCTAGGTTACTTACAGTGCTTGATAATGGGAAGAACAAAACTGATAAAAACATAATCAATTTGGTCAGTCTACAATATTATTTACAACAGATTACAGTAGCTAGTCCAGGGTCCCCATGTTGCTCACTGTCATTTCATTCTTCAACAGCTCAGCTCCCACAGTGAACAATACAGAATAAATAGGACAAGTCACCCATACGTAATAGATGACCTCATGTCCTGTCATATTATGTCAGCTAGAGATGGATAGTGGCTTAATGTGATGTTGGGACAGTTTGCCCTTATTAGCAGGTCAGCTGTCGACCTTAAAAGAACAAACATAGTTAGTAAAATTACTCTGCTAATGTTTTAGAACAAAAAGAAAAACTAATACAAAAAGCAAACATGACTTTATAGCACTCAGACAATAGTCTCCCTTCATCTACTGACTGCAGAGATAATTACATAGTGAGACAAACAAAGCTAGCCCCTGAGAAAATCCTTCGAACAGGTCTCAAAATCTGTTTCTGAGAGACTCACTAAGCATAATTCATCAAACTATAGTAAAATAATCTAAACCCTTAATGTATTTTTTATTGATGAAGAAACAATTTGAAAAGTAGTTGAAATGCAGACAGTAGAGTATCTGGGATTTCTCTCCATCAGATCTACATTTATTTTCATCTTGACAGAAAACGGAAATGTTGATGATGTGGTCCTTCCCCAAATGAAGAGAAGTTGCAGATGTAAACTGAGATCTCGCCGTTAATCATTTTAACAAACATATCACAACAAGATGCCCATGTAAATGAATAGATGGCTTAAGGATATAATGTGAAATGAGCACAATGTAGTTCCTATTTCATAGACACTAAAAGTAGACAGTCACTGTGATGTTGAAATCATGAGTCACGATGACAAACAACTTAAGACACAAAAATTGGGTTAGTTTTCCTTCATTTTCTGAATATGAAGTCTGTGCAGGTCTAAGGAGCAGGCAGTTTGGGTGTGTATCCACTATCCAACGCAAGCTGTGCCAATGTACTCTTCCCCGGGAAGATCTAGTGTGACTCAACCCCAAGAAGGCTTGGTAAAAGAAGACTTTTGCCCAAAACATAATGATAATTCAAGCTAGAGATGGATTGAACTAAATTTCACTCTTGCCATCAAATACTTGAGTAACTTTGTGATCATCAATAGGTCACTAGGACACACCAGACTCGTAACAGGAATTCTGCTGCTTACTCAGTTTTTAATAGGTAGCAAAATAACATTTTGTTCATAATGGTATTTTTAATAAGTTGCTTTTCCTAATCTCTGTAATGTTTGTCCACATGGCCAAGACAATAAGTTACAGGATAACCTCACTCATTGACTGCTCCATGATGGTCAGTGCAAGTGTGGTTTGAAAGTGCACTGCTTCGTAAGTCTTTTTTTAAATGTCGTTTTGTGTTCTGACATATTGGTTGCCTTCATCTTTATCAATCCATTATGAATTCCAACTCTGATAAAAAGGGTTAGGGTTAGGGTTATTCTCCTCTTTTTATGTGGTTATTCTTGATTATTAAACCAATGATACATGGTTAAAACAGTATAATTAATCATAATAACTGCTACAACGTAGTTTCATAGCTTCTAGACATTGCTTTATTCTATCTGAAATCCACAAGAGAAATGACAGCCTCTTCTGCAGCATGAGCACTTTGTCAAAACAGCTCTGAGAAACTGCAAACCCTGTGCAATCGAATTCAGATTTATCTTCAGCACCAACTGCCTGTTTGGACCCAACTCTGTTTGAGTCCCATAGTTCTGCAAATGCTGCAAATATTATAGATGGCTTAGGTCTTAGGAAATTACGATATTTTTCAAGTCATGTTTTCACAACAATACATGATATCGATCAGGTGATCTAGAGTAATGCTTTGAGATAGCCAAAATTGTCAGTTTGACAACTACAACAGCTGGTAGATGCTGAAGATCAAGTCTCTGTCTATGGAGAAGCATAGAATACACACAGCTGACTTTATTAATGCCTGAGTTTGAAAAACACAATGGAATAAGGCTGACAATCTGTATTCATTTAATCGATTGACTGGTAGTTATTTTCTTTGTCAACCAAAATGTGTTGTTATTTTGCAGAAATAAGTTTTTTTTTTTTTTATTTACAACAGCAAATGTGCAGTAAGTTTTGGTATCTTGATATTTGATACTTGGAAAACGGTGAACTTAATATGCTTTTGTGCATTTAAATGTCATGTTTAGTTGCAGTTTTCAAGTTACATATTTGTTAACAGGACAAATACTTGGGGACAAGAGGAGAAAATAACTTAATCTACTTGTTTGCTATGTTGGCATGTTGATCCTGTTTTGTCCTGTAATCAGAAGCTCAAGGCTCGCAAAAAATATATATTTTCACCTACCCCTAGCCACTCCCACACAAACCTGTCTTTAGTTTGATCATTTGAAACATTAGGGCTTGATACAAATTGAAGTATCCTAAAATGTTGGCACTTAAAAAGCATGTTAGCACAGTGAAGTATAAATGTTATCTTATCTTAAAATGTCATTATGAAGAGGTGGAGCTTAGCAGTTCTGCATAAAGTCATTAAAGTTATTTCTATCACTAAACTGTTTTCGATCAAAATTACAATTTAGCATGAACAAAATGTAAAATGATCTACTCATTACTACTTCAAAACTATAGGCTAGTTACAAACAAGTTCCAAAAAACGTCACAGTCGTAACTTTGTGCTCACAGTTTATATGGTGTGGCGAGCTATCTTCTTTACATGGAAACGTAGAAGACCAAAATGGTTAGTTCGTACGCCGCGTCAGGAGGTGCAGTGTGTGCTAGGACTCCAGATGACTTACCGTGAACCACGAGCTACGATAACACGAGCATGTGACAGTTACAAGTTCTTCATATCAATAAAAGACAAACGAAGCAACAAGGACCAGGCGCGAGCAAAAAGGGAATGCTTGCTGAACAAAACGGAGGTCGAGACCATGCGGAGAAGACACAATCGCGAGAGCTGGACACAAACACGGGAAAGACGCTCGAAACTTTATTATTTTTCTGAACACACGGATTTGAATGGACTCATTGAATCAACACCCGAGAGCTTGGATTAGTTTTGTTCTCTCTGCACGCAGTAAGAAAGCTGGACGCATTGGTTACTTCATGAGAATGAAAGTGCAATTTGTTTAAGAACATTTTGTGACTGGGCAATCTTCTTACTGTGTGAAAGTAGCGGCAACTGCACGTCAGTGACGACGTCTTCATTGAAACTGTTTTCCTGTTTACCGCGGTGTTCCACTGAAAGTTCTCGGTGAACTACTTTGATCGTATCCAGTGAACGCCGATTCAATGAACACGGAGCTCCTTGGTGTAAAAGATAAGCAATTTGACATGGAAACGTCACGATTCGTGAAACTCGTTGTCGTATAAACTACCCTTAAACATAATCTGTCTTTTAATAGGTTTGAGAGCTTTTGCCAGCACAAAGTCCACTAATCAATGCTGAGTCAAAGATCTATAGTCAAGCAATGGAAGGTAGAATAATCGAAAACAAAATCTCATCACGCCATCATCACCTAGCTTAAGTCAAGTTTTAACAGAGCAACAGCATCAAACAAAAAAGTTACAAAACAAGACGTCTTTTGCAGCCTACACTTAGCAAACCTGTCGAGCATTCTTTAGGACAAGCAGGCTTACTAAAACCCATCACACATTTAGTAAAAAGCGACAATTACCTGGTTAAAAAGTGCAATCGGCGGAGTTATTTTGCGAGCGAAGTGCGGTGGATTGTGAAGTGCTCCCAGAAGTCCCAGCGTAACTTTGCCAAACATCCGCAGCGAAGAAGAAGACGACGAAGCCATATTCACCAGATTTCACGTTCGCGTCAGCCTGGGCATTACTTCAGTGATAAAACACGACCGAAGGATGTGCTCCGGAGCGGCCGTGTTTCTGGCGGAAGGTTGTAAATAGTGTGCGGGAAGGAGACGAGCGCTCCGGGGCAGAGAGAGGCATGCAGAGAGGGCGGGCGGAGTGCAGCTGGAGAGGAGAGGGCTGCATTTACCATTTCCTCTGACTACGCGGGCTGGGCGGCTGCTGCCTTCTTTTCACTCTTTTTTTTAATCGGTGTTACACAAAACAGCCAGCAGAGCGCCCCGGGAAGGAAGACGACTGCTGGGTGCTTTCACATGGTCAGAAACATAAGATAATAGTACATTATAATAATACATTATCTCATAATTGGTACGCCACGTGTTTGCATGCCCATGTTCATTTGAAATGTAAATGTTAGTTAAAAGATTTTCAGAGTAGGCAAACTTTGTAGAATTTGTATTTATGTATTTTATTTTGAGCAAGAACACGTGCACCTAATGATCATGTGCCAGTTTTCTGCAAAGATAGTTTTCAAATACCTGGGCATGCCAGTAAGGTCCTTCTATGTTGTATTCCCATATGGGGATGGGCTAATGCTAATCCAGCTAAAATTGTATGTAGGCCCCATGTGTGTTTTATCTGGGCAGTGTGGGCTTCACATGGGCATGGACTGTGGGCAAACCCAGGTAGGCCCCACTTACATGTGGGCTGGAAAGCATGGGCCCCATTTGGGGCTTATGTGGGGTGAATGGGCATGGGCTATAGGTGGGAGAATTTATGTGGGCCCCATTTAGCCTATGGGTCCCAATATGACCAATATGGGTAAAGCAGCATGGGCCCATTTGGGCCTTATGTGTGTATATATAACACATTTACTGTATGTCCAGATTCATATTGTAACATTACATTATTGTAATATATTGGACAAATTGTTTGCAATTTGCTGCATTCCAGTTAATTTTAGTGTTTATAGTCACATATTTGTAGTATCCTTGATTGCAGTGAATTCTGGACCTGCAGTTCAATTTGTTGCATGCTTTATCAGAGGGGCACTATGATAATCAAAAAGTTTCCTGGGGGTCACATGAAATCCTTTTTGCCCCAGTTTGACACTAATCTACAGTAATAAAACAGCTTAGATAGTACGCATGTAACCAAGGGCGTAGCACCAAATTCTGGGTCCTAGGTACAAACTTTGTTGATGGACCCCTAATACATATTCTTGTGTTTTAATTAGCCTGATCTTGCTACTTTTCTATTAATTTTGGTCTTATTTACTTCTAGAATATTCATACACAACCCATTGATTTAATTTCCACATTCCACTTAATAACTTTTTGCTATAGTGTTTTTGCAGCAGGCGTCAGTAGAAATTTGCAAACTCTTCCTTAATTTCAAGCTAATGTATAATAATTTGGCCAATTGGCATGTCTTTTTGTTCATCAATTTTTTTAGCCAAATTCCATTTGCAAAGTTTTCTAGGAGTGATGGAGTGCTCTGAAATCACAAATAATTACATTTAGAGTAACGATCCCACAAACGAAAATGACATGCTTTTGAGGGCCATTTCCTGCACTGGGCCCTCTCTTTAACATTTTCTTTTATTTTTGTTTTTTTGCTGCAGAGAGAAGATATTCAAAGCACTTTACAGGGCATGATTCATTTTCTCCTCTCTCAGTTGTTAGCTATTATTGTAGCCACAACTGCCACAGAAGTGACAGACGTGGGGCTGCCAATCTGCACCATTGGTTCCACTTACACCAGTAAGCGGAACCAATGGAACCAATTAAGTTTAATATTTGTGGATTATGTTGTATGATTCTTTCACATACTGTAGATATGTAGTCCAACTTAAAACAGGACACCCTCAAATTCTGGAAAGTGAATGCCAGTTGATTTGAGAATTGAATCTACATTTGTCTCTTCTTGTCTCTAGATAGTGGAAACCCTTGTAATACAATATTCCTAAATTCTGCTGCAGACCTGGGAAACAGAAGGTCCGACAGTGGCTTCTCTGCACTCGGGCTTCACTCAGGAGGAAAAGTGGAAAGCAATTGCCTCTGATTGGTTTTGTCTGCACCTGCTCCAGACAAAATGAATAACCACAACTCTGATTTAGCAAGAAAGCTTTACAAAGGAAACTTGGCTGCTGGTGTTGTAATTTTCATTACAAATATAGAATTCAGTGACACATATTTGTCACCTTGTCACATTGATAGAGACACACACACTAGTAACCTTTAAATGATTAAGAATATCACAGTAAATCCCCAACTGATCACCACAGGGTGCACATCACACACAGTGCCTGTGCAGTTGGCACCGCTCAGCAGACAGACAGGATAAGATTGGGAACAACAAAAAGCTATCTTGGATGCAAATGACTCCACTATTATTATAGTAGCATTAGCTGTAAACAGCTAATGCTATCGACTCCTTGTGGCAGATGCTGTGCTCATTAGCAGAAATAATTACACCAGACACACTTAATCAGATTGATGGATGTTGTGTAGTTTATTCTTACTAATATCTGCTCTGTATTTCATCACTGGCTTACATCCATACTTGTACTGATTATCTCATTTCTGGAGTTGTAAACATAAAAGTAATCTGATTTCCTTGTTCACACCCGTGCAGTTTCTTTTACAAAAGAAAAAGTTACTGTACTTCTCTAAATAACACAACTCCACAAAAAAAGCCAACATTTTTGTTTGTGTTTTATTGTCAGCTTAGTCATGAGCATATTAAGTATTTTCAGATATGATTAAGATTTTGTTGTTGTTGTTGTTTTTTTGTATATTCACTGATACAATATCATGTTAAAGTTACCAGAAGAAGATTGCAGCAAAAAATGTTAGCATGTCAAAAACAATAATTGAATGTTAGTGTTATTTTCCTTAATATTCCTAAATGAATTGGATTAAAGGAGGGAGTGAGGGGTGGTGACTGGAGAACTAAAGGAGAGAGTGAGGGGGCGATGACTGGAGGACTAAAGGAGAGAGTGAGGGGGCGATGGCTGGAGGACTAAAGGAGATTTGAGGAGCAGAGAACAGAAGCATAAAGAACAGTGTGATTGGTCAGAACAGCACCAGGAGTTTGTTATAAGTAATTCCTACTGCAATCAGGGCAGTCCAGTGTGAAATTACAGTGGCCATTGGAGGACCATAAAACTGCAAGTTTACCTAGTTTGCACTAAAACACAGACAATGCTAAACACTGGACAATGATGTTTAAACACAGTTTGCAAGATTGGGTTTCTCTTGTAAATTAACAACACATATAACTTTGGTTCTTTGCCCCTTTAAGTCTTGGTAATATAAATGCTCTCAGTGATGACTGAACTCTATACTGTGAGTAAATAAACATTTGCTTATTAGCAGTTTTCCTACATCAACCTCTGACTAAGCACTAAGTCCACAGACTGCAAATTATCCACATTGAACCTGCTACTGAGTGTACCAACCCTATTAATATTTAAACATGCACTTGATGAGCTTCTCTTGGCCACTAGAAGTTAAAATGTGCTATGCCAAGCTGGTAACTGTATATTCCATATGTTGAGATATTGTTTTTTGTTGTCACGGGAAATAAAATCTAATCAAGTTCTTACAGTTGCTTGTGGACTTTGTGGAAACCAATGCTTTCTGTTGCATACAAAGTGGTGATTTGTTTCATTTGTGCTTCATTTTGCAGCCGTCTTCACTGCTTTCTGTCAGAATGGTGAAGTCATGAATACTCCCCAAGAGAAGAAGAAAGAGATCAACCAAAAGCTGCAAAAATCAATACGCCTTTGGAAAAGAGGTAAGATTTTACTTTCTAGCTCTGCTTTTTTATCTGAACGGTTACATTTTTGCCAATTGATGTAGACATTTATATCTACATAGAGGTGTGTAATAGTATATTTGCAGAATACAGTATGAATGAAATGCACTATCTTGGATTTAAAACAGTTATAAGAAATGTGACAGATGAGATCACAGGCCACCTTAGACCTTTAGTTTACTTAAAAAAAAAATAAAGCAAAATGTGTAGGTTGCTAAGCTTATAATACTTAATACTATAATACGTTTTTGGAACTTGAACTAGGCTGCCATCTTGTGTACATTTAGCAGCATCACATTTTTTTCAGGAAGCCATGTGTGCTTTTTCAATCTCTCTTTTTTATTTGCTAACTTTATTTAGTTTTGGAAAAAATCCTTGTGCTTTAAAAAAAGACTGATTGCAGCATACATCATATACACTTTGACACATATTAAACTAAAAAATAAAAATAAAGAAAATGATTGTGACTGCATTTGAAACCACTAACAATCTCCTATGATTTTGACTCATAACCAAAGAAACAAGCGATCAAAGTTTCCCTTTAGATAGAAAAATGTTCCAAGCTGTGGGAGCAGCATAACAGAATGCTGTACATTTATTAGGCTTTACTTAATGATAGTTGAGATCTGCATTCTAGTGTACAATCAAAACTGCTTTGGAACTCATAAATACATTTGTTATTTTCTGAATTTTCTTAGTTCTATTTTTCTGTGTACCTTTTGGAAAATAACGTCAGTGTAGAGTTATTAACTTTAAAACCAGGGGTGCTCAATGTTTTTCTGCTCAAGATGAATACATTTTTTCCTCAAAAGGTCAACACAGAGGCCTTTGGAGCTTGCAAAGGACCACACCTAATTATAAGTTACATCTAAAAAGTATTTTTGAACAAGATAATGATTAAATTGCAGTGTATTTGCACATTTTAGGAGAATATACTTTAGTTGGAGTACTTCTACGGTGTTGACTAACAAACTTCAACATCTCTTCACGGGTCAAATTAAACTTTTGAAGGGCCAAGTTTTGTTCCTGTGCCTAATTTAGGGCACTAAGCACTTGGAGAATTTATTCAACTTCAGTTTTTCATGTTTTGTATGACCTTGCATTAAATTTAGCAAATATGAAAGAACTTCCAGAAGTGTCCACTTGAGGTCAGCATCACATCATCAGACATATCCTTCATAAAACTAACCTGCTCTGCTTTTAGAACCAGCTGCTTTGTTTTGGGTTCAGTTTCATCAGATCCTTTATCAAGACTATGAGCTAATACAGATGAAATAGTTCTGAGTGAATAAGCCCCACACGTGTACTGTTATGGAACTAAAGAATGTAGAAAAGCAAGCACATTTACAGTGACATAAATCTACTTTTTTGCCTCCATCTGTTTTTTACATAGAGATCTTCCTTTGGATTTGTTATTACCTCGTATGACATAAAATTGATCTATCTCTATGTAGAGTCTTTCAAAGTATTCTAGTTTTCATAAGGTAAACTGTTTTCAAAGATGGTAACAGTGCTACCTATCAAACTTACTCATTTACATTTACATCATTTACAACTGAATAAAATAACTTACATGTTGCCATTAGTCGCGGGAAAGTCATCTATGCCATGCTATTTACCTGGGACAATCTCAACTCTGAGCCCTTTGTTTCAAAGTCCCAGTGTATTCAAATTCATTGATATATTATATATCATGAATTATCATGATATAGGCTATAATATATCATTATATATTTTTTTCAGTTTCACACATGAATATGTCTAAGTTGTCCTGCTTTGACATCAGATGCCAGATCATACTGAATGTGGGTACATTTGAGTTTCAAAGGAGTGCAAATCTAGTATTCTTAAATTAGGTGTCACTTTTTTTAGGACTGAGGAAAACTTTAGTCAATCAGTTAGCCGACTAAAATGGAAAATACTGTACAATCATCACTAAACACGAATTAAAGAACAAATATGATGCATTTTTTCAATTCAGTTCAATTCAGTTTATTTGTGTAGCGCAAAATCAAAACATCTCAAATCACTTCACATGATTGTTGAATTGGCAAACAGAATTAGCAGAAAATCACACAATAAAACATTTGGTCAATACCAACAGAAGCATTGGAAAATCAGAAACAGTAATCAGGAAATACAGGCAGATTGTCCAACATCAATTGGGCGATGGATAATTGTCCCAGAGCATCCCCTCCTTCTCGGCAAGGAAAAAACCTTCGAGGGGAAAAGAGAACTGAAGAACCACAGTGAAGAAGAGATCACTCCCATGGACAGACAGGCTGTATATGTGACCAGGCTTGACTCATATCTTGATGCAATTAGAACTTTTAAGTCAGTGGAGCCAGAAACCAGTGGCAAAGAAAACAAATTTTCTAGCAGGACCATAACAGCCAATCAAAGAGATGAAGAAGGAGGAGAAGTGAGAAAGGTCCAGGTTATCAATATTTGTTTTTTGTTGTTGTTGTTGTTGTTGTTTGTTGTTGTTGTTTTCTTCTTACTTCAAACATGCTCCTGAGTACCCCCACTTTGTAATCTCATGCACTAGAACAAACAAAAAGAGTTTAGTAAAATACACTAAACATGACAGTCATGTTTCCCACATCAGGAATTGATTTAGAGCTCTATCGACTGACTGAAAAGGAAATTTCACAGGCTAATCAATCAAACCGATCTTGCTTGATGTGCTAATGCTGCTGAAATGCTCAAAACAAGTCTGGATGATTTATGGACTTAAAAACAGAGATCTCAGAGATTTATCTATGACATCACAGATCAGGGATCAGTGGTGGCGAAACTTCTGCAGTGTTTTTTGATAAGGAAGCAATTTTAGTATAGAATAAAACTATAAAAAATTGTTTAAGCATAAATAAAAACTAAAGACATGCTAAAAATTGATAACGTTTATGCAGAAACAACAGTTGGAACTACTTTATTTACTTGCAAAAAGAGTGCAACCAAATCCTCTGCTAACTTACCTCTTTTTGTTATTGTTCTATCTAACTCCGGTAGTCTAAATGAAATAATTAGCTGACAGATCAAAGTTTGGTCTACTAAAACACCATTGACCTGTGGGGATGTAATGTCAAATTTTAGTGTTGCAAATATTTTGACACAAAATATCACAATTTATCAGTTATTCACAATTATATGATAAGACCATGTTGAAACAACCGTGTAATCTTGAATTTTATCACTTTTCCTCATGTTTGTGAACATGTGAATGAAATCAAACTAGATGTGACAAAACATTAAATAACAGTGATCAAACTCAATTTTGTTGATGTAGACAAAATCCCATTGTGAGCAAATGATTCTTGCAGAAGATTTCTTTTAAAAAAAAGTCCCAAATCTTTTTTTTCAACCATAGTTGTTATTATTTGACTTCCTGCTGTGGCAAACGATTACTTGCAGGTACCAGGTTTGTGGAAGTTTGAGGAATTTTAAATTTGCAGCAAGAATATGATATGAAGTCATCCTTTTTTGTGTGCAAACCCAGTCAATATGAATACTGGAACTGATCTTTTGCCCACAACTAGTTTTTTCTTCTAAATTTGCCACAATTATTACTCTTTGGTTTTGAATATGCCCGATAATCGATTAACCTAATCATCCATATTAACCAGTTAATCAGCTTACAGATCAGTAATTATTTTACATGACATTTGAATGTCTTTAGACCCAAGTACCAGCCAACTGTACAGACAACAAAGAAAGTAATTTCTTTAGCCAAAATAATGAAAATTGTTCCTGAGAATGATTAGACTCAAGAAAGTGAAATAAATGATCTTTTGGATAACGTTTGGCCTAGTCTTAGTACTTTCCTGCTTTCTGATTTTTGGTCAGCTTATCTAATATATAATAATGACTTTCCAAAACAAAATAAATATCTTTTTCCTTTTTGACACATTGCTTGTCTTTAGAGCATCACTTACTTGCTAATTCTCTTTAAAGCAGTGCAATACTCAAGAAATGAAAGCCTCTCTGAACTTTTAAAAAGTTAAGATTTGTGTGGCGGGGGTTGGGGGCAAAACAAGTTTTTTGGGGGAAAAAAATACTTCTCCCCAGTTTGCATTTCTTTGGGGAATGGTTGATCTGAAGCTGTCGACAAGGCCTGTACAAGTCTCCTGTTACCATGGAGAGTACATTTAAGTCTTTCATGCTGTGGTGGTTTGGGACCGAAGACGAAGGACCAGCAGAGACGAGCCTACTGACTTGAGCTGCGTGTATTTTTGTAGACATCGGCGAAGACTCAACTTAATCTAAGAGCACATCAAAGCTTTCTTCATGCAAGCTAAAGCCGTCTCTGGTCCTTATTACCAAAGTGCTCATAAACGCCTTCGGGGAGTTGACAAGACGGAGAAAAAACACAAACAAAAAACAAACATGTTTGCTTTTATCTTTTAAATAACTATTTATGCCAGTACAAATGAGCACTGGAAAAGAGCAATGTTGCAAATGGAAAATGTTATGACAAAAGAAAATACATGACAGAATTGCTTGTGGATTGGCTTGTTTTGGTTGTTTTTGGGTATGATGCCAGTTAGGAATGTCAGAATATCAAATGCTTGTGTCATGATTAAGACTGAACAAAAGTACAATCCTACAATTTCTCTTTGTCTAACTTGCGATTGTTTCTCAAATTTGTGATCAGCTTAGTGAAATCAAACTTTCTCATTGACTCGATACAGCAAATGTAACATAAACAGGGATATGTCATTGTTGCTTGCCTCATAGCAAGCAGATTATGGGTTCGACTCCCAGGCGGAACAAGGTCTTTCGTCGTGAAGTTTGCAGGTAAAGAAACACTCTGTCTGACAAAAGAAAAAATTTGGAAGTGAAGTTTGCATGTTCTCACTGTGTCTGTTAGGTTTCTTCTGAGTGATTTGATTTCCCCCACCACTAAAACATGTACAGTAACCCCCACATTGAAAAAGAGACTCCAATTTCAGTGGGACATCTAGATCAATAGACTTAAAGACACAAGACCCCATTTTAAGCATAGATATTTTATCAACATATCTATTTGATTAAAAAATGTGTTCTGTGTCTAGCAATAGGCCAAAGTCTAGGAAATGTGCTTGTTTACCTTGTTAGCTTTTGTTTAAAGTGCTATTAAACATAAATCATTTAAGATCCCATCCCACTTTAGCCATTTTGTTAGGGGGTGAGAAATTACCTCTTAAATTACAACAATAACCATGTGATAAAATCAGTCCAAACTCTGCTAATATAACAGCCTTAATAAAAATATATTTTAATTGTATGTTAAAGGGGCTGTTCAAATTATTTAATTTCAATTACAATTATGATTATTGTCATTATCGTTTACAAAAATGGTGTAATCGAGTAGTCGTGATTATGAACCGTGACTCGTACAATAGTTTGCAAGCGCTCAGATATTTCTTGAGTTGTAAAAGTAGGTCCCAGACTGTTTTTTACTACAGTGGTCCATTATTATAACGATATCTCACCCATTTTATTTGATCTCTTCACTTTGTGCATTTAAGGAGCACTAATGATCTGCACTCTTTCTAAGTAAATAATTGTTTGAAAAGGGTCATAAAGATGTTTCATATGAGAAAATGTAAAATCTCCCTTTCTCCGTAGTGTGATGTAATCAATTTTGAACAAAGCTCTCTGCTATTTTCAACATTTTTCTTCACAAACTTGTTGTGGGTTTATGTAAAGCTATGATTTATATTTACAACAGTGTATTTAAGTTAAAATTAGAAAATCAAATAAAAAACGTGTTATGCAAACATCTTTTTGTGAGGAATGGGTTGGAGAGAGAAAGTAGAAAAGACATACCTATCGACCCACGCCTTTAAACTTGTCCCGTATATTTTGATTTCTGATATAGTTCTAAAACACTGGATTTATCAAGGTAGGGGCTAACTTGCGGGTACAAGCTAAAAAATGCATGTTTTGTTTGTGAGCATTTTGGACTGAATTTAATATTGGATTATGCATGTAGAACATATTCCACAAAGCAGGTATAAAACAGTTTTTTTTCTCTCTGTGTGAGAGAAAAAACTCAGCTGTGTCAAGTTTTTGCACCCTCTAACTTCTTTTTGCACATGAGCAAATGCTTGACAAATCTGACCCTTAAATTTGTCACTTTACATATTATTGCTAAATATACTGTAGCCCTGAATAATCTCGATGTTGACATCCTTAGTGGATCTTTCTGAGTAGTTTGAGGCAACATGAGATTAACAAATGGCCCGCACCAGATGATTGATCTTTGATGGCTCTGATGAGTGACGTGGGACAGCTTGTATACTCCAGCGGACCGTCGGACCGCGGTGTAAACAGGCTCTCTGTGGCACACACTAGTCTTTCCATCAGGAGAGAAAGAGACAGAGCCCCACGGAGATCCTAGAGAGTTCTGAAGCCCGAGATGTGAATAATAGAACAAAGTGAGGACCGGTCTTCTGAGGTTCCCCTGCTCTTCAACTTCCCTCTATGGCAGCAGAAGAGATCCACCAACACTAAATATACGCTAAACTTAACTCATAGTTTTTTGATGAAATCTTAATGGTGTGTTGATGTTTGATGAAATAATAATAGAGGGATGAAATGGAGCTCAACAGTGACACACTCTTGGTTCCGCAAGTAGATGTTCAATTCATTTTTCCCAACAGGACACTGGAGGCAAAAAAAAAACAGTACTTTAAATGTGAAAACTTGCTAAACCTAATATATAGTACCTGATTGTCACACTGAAGAAAATCTCTCATAACTTTGAAAGTTTCAGCCAATCAGAGCACTGCCTTTGGCTAACTATGAGAAACAAAATACTTATATATTCAGACAGTGGAGAGATCTGATTTTGTCGCAAAGTGCTGTATTCACAATATAATTTTTGGTGGAAAAGGCAGTGTTTGCCTAATTACCAGTAAAAAGTGAAATACCCTAGTTTTAGACCTAATAGACTATGGAGTAGACCTTGGTATGTGGATGTGAATCTCTTGCCTGACCAGCCCATTCCTCCTACATTATTACAATACAAACGGCTATTGAGTCAATTGGGACAAGCAGATTGGATAGTTCATCAAATCTTGTTATTGATAAATTCTGCAAGTTTGGATTTTATTAATTGAATTAATTAACTGCCATTAATTAGCATTATGAACCTAAAGCATGATTAATGATTACTAACTTAATAAAGGCCAGGGATTAAGAGTGAGGGTCTTCATAAACTATGGGATTGTCATTAAATAAGTTTATTTAAAGAGGACCTATTGTGTTTCTTCTATGTTTTTGGGAATACACTATAATCTTTCTAGATCAGTAATTTACATTTTGTTTTTTGTAAAGCACAAAATTGTTGTTAATCAGCTTTGAAATATAGAAAGAGGTCCATTTATTTCTCGTGCAACTGAAAAACACTGCCTCTTCATTGAAAGATTTAAAGCAACAACTAGCAGTTTAAAATGTGTCATTTTTATTGTTGTAATGTTTTGTGGCTAATTTGAACCATACATGCTTTACATTGAATCTGAATTTATTGAATCGTCACAATTAAATACAGATAAGTGGACGGGGATAGGTGGTAGGTGACGACAGTGCTTTTCTGAGCACTTGAGCATCAGCTACGGCTACAATACAAGATTATTCAAACATACATGAATCATTCTGAATACACCTTTGAGTAAACTATTGATGAGAGAAGGAGATTATAACAAGGTTAAAAACTTAGAAAAATAAATTTCAATCAATAGGTGTCCTTTAAGTACTGCAGAACTAATAAGGCTCATCACTTTCAAATAATCCCTATAAGGACAAAGTTATGTTAAGAGTTCGTTAAGAGTTCAGATAAGGTGGGTGAAAGTTGTATTAGTGCAATACATTGATAATACAACAAATGTTGAAGAGACATCTTAAAAACAAAATTAAGGTTTTATTTGCCCATATGTTCCTTTTTAAATGGGATCTATTGTGTAAAATATATTTTTAACCATGTTTACGTTGCATTTCATTAGTGTTCTCTCATTATTAGTTTAGTCAAAGTAGTGTTTGGATTGATTAATGCATGTGTGAGTAATCTTGTATTGCTCCAGTGCCCAGAAATTCTTTGTTTTTATCCACCACCTACCCCCTTAACAGCATATTAAACTGTTTTTTTTTTTTTTTTTTTTTTTTTTTTTTTTTTTTTTTTTTTTTTTTTTTTTTTTTTAGCATATTAAACTGTCTTTGTGTTTTACATTGGAAAAAAAAAGTGAAACCTTGATCTAGATATGTATTTCATTTTTTCCCCCTAAATACATGGGAAAGCACAATAGGTCTCCTTTAGGGACAATAAAAATGTAACTATGAATTATCAGCAAAAGACAAGACAATACAAAGATGTAGGCTAATTTGTAAATTGGAAATGTTTCTGTCTTAATGTTATTGCGCTCAGGTTTTACTCTTCCTCATCTATGCTATTCTCTTGGGACTGGAGGCTCTTTCTGCCTTTTTCTCTTGGCTTATAAAAGATTCACCACAGCCACCCCTTATGTGCCTTTTTGTGCATCGGGAGCACAGAGAACTGACACGCAGTAAACGCAGTGCTATTCAAAGGCAGTCTGTCTCCCACCGGGCTCTCCCTTTACCCTCTCTCTGCTGAGGAATCAACTCTCTGGACGTCACAGAGGCCCCTTGAAGTTGGGAGCCTGCTCTGGAGCGCTGGCTTGCCCCGGTGATGGCAGCCTTCATTAGAGCTGTCAGTCAGGCCCTGGTGATGGGGCAGCGCCGCGGGGCACCCTCAGGGCCCAATCAGTGGCCCGGTCCCCAGGAAAGGGCCATCAAACGGCCCCTGGAAGACGATGCTGTAACCCTGCGTCGTCAAGCTTCCCACATCTCTCATTGATCACATGATTAATGGCACAGCTCCGCAGTTTGAGCCCAGTGTTTTTGAACTCTGATGCAAAGCTGCCATCTTGTATTTTTAATCACTGGCTTCCCATTGGCTTGACTATGGAAATGTGCACCCTGGAAGTCTGTGTGGGAGCAGTCTTATTCAAAGCACAATAACGAAGCAGGCCCAAACCTCTCCGACAAACTGCTCCCCAGCAGCGGAGTGGGAAACAAGAGCTCCACTTGTTATTTTTCGCATCATTTTAGTCCGTGTGTTCCCTGTGTGCGCCGCTCAACAATGGGTCACATGATGCAATGAAAATAAATGAGCCAGTGGGTGCTTCTCTGTCCAACAATTCCAAATCCTAGAACAATGAGATATCCACGAAATCACCGCGCACACCATTCAAATACAGGAGCAAACAGAACCCAAACAAAACAAAGAGGCCGCCTTTGAAGAGCCAAAAACTCAGACTGGCCAAGTTCCTTTTAACAATATACACACGGCAATATTCTCAGCGCCACTATGTTGTTCAAATGGTTCCTTTTAAATATTTGGAGAGAAGGAGGAGAGATGAAACAGGGTTAGAACAATGGGACTGTGGGGCTGTGTTTTGGCGTCCGTGCACCTCGCCCCACATTGGCCTTTGTAGTGTGCGTGTTGTGAAGAGTCTCTGGAACAGGTGGGGTCCTCGCACAGCTTCCCCCCATGCACGCTTTACCATCCTCCAGTGTGATCACCTAAACTAAAGAGACAGTCAGATTTTAAAAAGTCATTGTGTCAGTTTTAATTAATGTGTAAATTCTACATTAACCAGTTTTTAACCTTATTAGAGCATTTTCTCCTCATTGTTAGTCAGATCAAACTTGTATTTGGATTAATGCATGTTTGATTAAACTTATTGTTCTGCAACTGAGGCTTGATTAGTCAGAACATTCCTATTTACACCTCATTGTCTACCATGTCACTTTTCTAAAGTTTGTGACCAGTTTATCAAATCAAATTTTGTGAATAAAAATAGTGTGATGTGATGATTACATTTTAATGCACTTGTAATAATATAGACTACCTTAAGTTGAAAGACAGAACTTTTCTTGTAAAATGGCCATGTTTAGGGACGGGTCAGTTTTTCGCTTTATCTGTTTAGCCAACATTTATACTGTCATTTCGTTTCACTTAAAATCATTGTTTTGCCATAAAACGATATGTGAATAATCTCGATTGTCGATTATCTTGACATATCTTAGTTAATAGTATCTGAAAGAAAGGAGCATTTCCTATAGGAAGTACCAAAACAATAATAAAAAAGGGTTATTTATTTTAAGTTTCTTCAAAATTACCATTAAAGTAATCACATTTTTGTCCCCTCATGTTGCTAAATCTTATCGAATCACTTTAATTTAGTTTTTTTTATGAACAAAATAATTAGCTTTGAGCTAAGGTTCTATGAAGTGTTTTCAGACTTTTGATACATGTCATATTAATGAATTATGCCAAAGTCTGGCCACATGTTTTTACTAACAGAAGATTGTCAAATTCCATTCAAAAAAATCTGAAAGGTCTGAACCTAAATAATAAATAATAATGATGCATTTGAATAATTGCCAAGCTCTTTTACAATTTTGATCAAGATACAAGATACAACCCTTGGAAGCACTGACAAAGTAGAAAAGTTTTTTTAAGAGTGTTAATAAAAATGTGATCAGAAAAAAATGCCCATGAGAAATAAGCATTGGAATTAAAGTTGTTCATTATTGATCATAAACATGAGCGCTGCTGTCAAGAACTGTGGCCAGAAGAAATGAGGAAAGATAAAGGATACTGCTAATTAATTGAAAGTCCCTTTATGGAGAGGGCTAAACTATTCTCAATGGGGAAAAAGTTGAACAAAAACTTTATTGTAATTTCAAATATTTAAGCCCCACAGGCATTTAAATGTAGCAAGACATCAGCTTTTTATCATTTAAAGCTCTTGGTAAATCTTCTATTATATAAACTCCCTTTGTGCTTCCAGGCTGCAGTACTGCTGGCTCACCACTGGGCGGGGCTCCTCTTTTTGCATCTGTTAAATTGAAGAACATGACAGGTGTGTAGTACGTAAATCTAGGCATTTGTTTGCACAGAAAGAAAAGTATTCATTAGCTAGCTCTCCGCCACGGCAGACCTCTTTTTATCTGTAAATCAAAGAGAGAAAAAAAACAACAAAAGTGGGGGTTGACCTATATTGGCAGCGCAGAAGATTACCCAGTGGACCACCAGGTATTGTATCAGGGTTTAAAGCACACCCAGTTATGTTAATGAGAATGACTCACCCCTCAAATTCCCTCCCAAGACAGGTTGACATAAAGGAACGCTCCGTTTGATTACAAATACTTTGACGTATTTTGTATGACAACTAAAAAGTGTAATGAAGCATGTGACACTCATGTGTTTTCGATGACAGGACTTCAAAGTAAATGACACAATGGTAACGATTAAACCGATCTTGGCTCAGGTGCTGTTGCTGCACAAATGTTCAATGCGAGTCTGGATGATTTATGGACTTAAAAACAATTCACAAGATATCAGAGATCTATAACATCACAAATCTGGGACATTCAAAACAGTGTTTTTGAGGCTCAGAGGGTATAATATTTCACAAACAGAACTCCTACAGTGTTTTTAATAAGAAATGTTAGAACAAGAGTTAAAACATAAAAAGCCCAAATTAAAACATAAATTGAGCTAACTGTAGCTGAACAAATGCACAATAAATGCCAGGACCATTTAGGCCAAAGAAATGTATATTTTTAAAATATTTTTGTTGATTTTTATTTTTCTTCTTTTCTGCGCTTATTTTTGTTCTTCAGAAGCAGAAATAATGGCAGTGGACTGGAAGATATGGAGTGAAAGTGTGCCAGAATTACCAGCATAAGTAAGTATTTTTCAGCAACAAGCGGCTGTGTTCATATAAAAATAGTAAATGGTATTTATATAGCGCTTTTCCACCTTACAAGGCACTCAAAGCGCTTTACAGTCAGGGATCCACTCACCCAGTATACGCAGACACTGAGGCAATGTGGGTTAAGTGTCTTGCCCAAGGACACAACGACAATATACTCTTGTTGTCCCACTGGGGCACCTGGTATTCCAGCGGTCTCCCATCCAAGTACTAACCAGGCCCTTTCTTGCTTAGCTTCTGAGATCTGACGGGATCAGGCTTTGACAAGTAGGTATGGCCACAACAGCAGGTATGGCCACTCCACACCTTGTGGAGTCATAAGTTCTAATAAAAGCATTATATGACAAGTAGGTGCGGGACCTTTGATGATGTTTATTTTGCGTTATCGGACCATGATTAACGTGTTTAAAAAAAGTGCATGTTTTGTGATGATGTCCGAGTAAATTGCACATTATGCCAGGCCACAGTATGAGTTAAAATCTGACTCCAACAATGTATGTCTTTCTCGCTCTGTCATCCTCATTTCACACGCTTCTTTTTGCCCACTTAAAGCACTGATTATCATGATAAGTAGTGAAATATATGCCACCACTGAAACAGGTCAGATCTGTGAAGTGGCAAAGCGGTTGACAGTAAGAATGTATTGTTTGTTTCTAATCAAGCACCTGTTATTAATGAATGCATGCAAAGTACAGTAGATGCAGGCAAAACAATAGGATCTTCCAATAAACAGGCGATACAGTAAATCTTCAACAGAAAAGTCACATATGCTATTGCTCTGGTAAACCACAAAAAAATACCAATATTTTAACTGACAAATTGTTTAAAAAAAAAAATCCCTTTAACTGAGAATACAAATATTAAAAAATGGCACAGATGTGAATAAAAGTAACTTTTGAGATTAAAGTTGAGAATAAACATTTGTTTGATATAAAAAAGTTTTTTCTTTGGGATTTTGTTCTTGTTTGTCCAATCTGAAGTGAGAACTCTGCAAACATGCTTTGTATTGTGTGTTCAGAAGGCTCTAACAATGGGGAAGCAGGTGAAAACTTTTAGATAACTCATTGTTTATTATCCTGCAGCAATCATTTGGATGTTTGTTAGTTCAGCAGTAGACTGAATGCACTATATAATGTGTTTGTAATGCTGTAGTCGACCAATGCTTGATCGACTAAAGGCGTGTCCTATTGACTAACTGACTACGAATGGGACGTAGCAAAACACTGACATTTAAAAGCATCTTTTGAGAAAAGCATTTATCTGACCCCAAACTAAAAATGCCCAGTTCTTGCAAAAACAGAAAATTAAGAAAACTAAACTAAAAAGACAGATCAGTACAACAGTTTTTTTTTTTTTTCAGAATCTTCTAATTCACTTTTATTTTTGCTTTTCAATATAAATCCTAATCTAAATAAAATTGTCAGTGACCAATGCATATACTCCATCGACTGGTAAAGCAACAAAAATACTTCAACCAATACGTTTGAATTATTTAAAACCCCTTTTTGCAGTGAAAACCAGTAAGGAGTTTTATTTAAAAAATCAGAATCAGGAAAACTTATATGGTGCAGCTTAAAATTAGACTAAAATAATGCATTTGACCATATCACCACAATATACGACATAAAATGAATAAAACCAAATATGCATTAATTCAACTTTTCTGTTCTGACATCTTACAGTCTCTCTGTTTGTAAGTTCTTCCCATTTTTACCATGGGTTCCCTCCGAGAACTCAGGTCAATTGCCAACACTGTAAAATTCTTTAAGTGAATGAGAGTGAATGTTATCTGTCTGTATTTGTTAGCCTTGCGACGAGGCCACTGCAGGCTGTTTCCCCACCAAAGGCCCAAAATCACTGGGACGTGCACCAGTCGCATGCGACCCCAAAACTGCAAAATGAATTATAGTATTCCATTTATGACAGGTAAATTATACCCTCCACCAGAAAATATGCATAGTGCACCTTTAATACACTGACATTGAAGCAAATAGCATTAGAAACACGTTTTCCTTTTACATTTCCTTATGCTGCACTTTTTTAATTGGCTCATCTTCCAGGGCCTGGGGTGTTGGTCAGTGTGAAGCGTCTGTGTCGGCTGGGGGTAATCCTCAGTGATCTGGCCTAATCTGTCCCTGATATGCAGCTGAAGAGCAGAAGCAGAGCAGAAAGTCGACTCTTAAAATGGATTATAACACTACATCTGCATTAGCTCACTGGCGTTAGCTCTTAAACGCTGAGAAAACTGCTCGGGATTGTGTCTGGAAGGTGCACTTAGAGTAAACGTGTGTTCTTAGCTTATTTTATTGTTTGGAAATTTTGAAACAGTTAACAATACTGAAAATTTTAACAAAAGCTGTTAATTACCATATTTCTGTTATTACGATTATTATTATATTTTTTACCCCGAAAAACTAGATCTGTCTAAATATACAAACATATTTTAGACTTCGTTAAAACCTAATTAAATGTTGTTATTTCCACATGAAAGCACAAACACTTTTACACAATGACTAATGGAAGAAATGTAGACTAACTAAAATGTATAATTTTTAAACTAATTGTTCTACCTAATCCCATTGAAATGATTGCTTGGCCACATCATAGTTCACTTGATAAACTGCCTTGCATACTTAACAAAATGAATTCCTCCTCTCCTTCAGATGTGGCCAGCCATGCTTGTTGGAAACAGTTTCTTTATTGTCAGGCACATACCCCCATATCTGCCCCCATGAACTATGTGCTTTTGACATCGTTTTTTCCTGTTTAAACCACATTTAATTATGGTTTGGTGCCACTGTGGAAAACAGTGTTGAATTACCCATCAACACAGGAACACACGCAGACTCATCCACCCCTCAACAATTCTAAGTGTTCATAAACAACTGATATAAATGTGATTGATCAAGATTTGGCCAAACACAAACATACGAGGTTAGGAAGCACGCACAGTCTTACATGTGAGACAAATCATCTCTGTCAGGACAGAGTGACCCCACAGCCATGTGAGGACGCTGAGGATGCCCTCCTGTTTATGTTTAAGAGATAGCAGTGATGAAAGACAGCCTTCAAGTCCAGGCTTGAGGGGCCTTCACTGTTCAATGCCCCACCCATTCACCACACACACTCAGAATCTGAACCGTGTGACTTTAGAACACACTGTACATCAGTGGTCTGTAACCTTTAGCTCTGCACCAGCTTTTAAGCAGCTCGCTAAGGTGTTTAAAAAAGCATTTTACACTGAATAATTCAAATAAGAGTTAACACATGCCTGAATTTATTGAGATCACTTATATGAGTAGCTCTTCATTTTGTTAAAGTAGATCTCCATGTGAAAACATTTTAAAGATCCCTGCTGTACATAATAAGGGAACGTATAGGCACCATCCAGAAACCTCAGATTCCATTATTATAGTCCCTACTATACTGGAACAGTTCTTTACTTGAATGTTCAAACAGTCCAAATGTGCTTTTAGGGTAGACACTTGACCTTTTCTCTTGTGACTTTCTGTATCCGAGAGTGAGGGACCCTCCATAATTCGAACATAATTCATTAGGCTACAGTTCTATTGTTCTTTGTTTCAAGTTTTGTTACTTGTTTTTTTATTTAATTTAATTGACCTTTATTTAACCAGGGAAGTCCCACTGAGATTAAAATCTCTTTGCAGGGGAGCCCTGGGGGAAGGGTCAGGGGAGGCATTAATGGACATGTTTTTAGTTTTTAGTTGTAGGAGGAAACCGGAGTACCCGGAGGAAACCTACGCAGACACGGGGAGAACATGCAAACTCCACATAGAAAGGCCCCGGGTCGACTGGGAATCGAACCCAGAACCTTCTTGCTATGAGGCCAGAGCGCTAACCGCTGCGCCACCGTGTCGCCCCGCAGAATATATAAGAACAAGGGTGTTTGGGAAACTGGATTTTATTTCACTTTATCTCTTGTTACTTCTTTGAGCTGCCCTCAATAAGATCATGGATATTTTCATGATCTTCTTGGAACTCACATAGTCATCTTGGACTAGAGCTGCTACTCCCCACAATGAAACATGATATTTGTTTTGATCCTGTCCCAAGATGATAGTCTGGACATGTCTCAGAATGAGGAAGCCCCTGAGAAGATCTTGAAAGAACTGTGTCTTTGAGCCTGATGAAAAATAAGATCTCATTATTGGAATTGCAAAAAGTTGCTCCTCAGACTGCTCATGTAAATACAGGACAGATAGTGCTAGAATAAAGAGAAGATGGAAATATTGTTATTATATAATAGTTTTAAAATAAGTGTATGTATAAAAACTTAATCTAACATACATTAACAATGAGATTGTTTAATTTGTTTTTCTTTCAGTTTTTGTATTTATAAGCTGCTTTTCCTCTTAATGCTCATCTCATATTCTGATGACACTGTTTGTGGATTATTCATACATATGCCCAAATTCCGCTTTTCTAATCTGGATTTTGTTATTTCCTTCCACCACACTATTAAAAAGTAACCACAGTTGCTACTTCTGTCTGTAACATTTGGGATTCCCTTGGAGAAGTCACCATGTTGGGGTAATTCATACTTTATTAGATTTAATCCAACTCAAGTTCTCCCAAGTAAAACATAAAAAACAAGTAGGAAAATCTTGGTTCAGATTGTGGCCTCTCCCATATATGATCTAAAGCCTCCTGAACTCCATTGTCTGAAGCGCATCAATCAGTGGTTTGTTTGACCAGGCCATATTGTGTAACTTTCCTCCTTTATGCAAAGCCGATTCTTGTTTTCTTTGGCTGCTTGTCAAGGGCCCGCATGATATTTTGCCTCTGCAGAGATTCATGCTCCCACCACATTTCAAGTTGTCTTCAAACTGACTTATATATGCTGTGATACACTGTAGGTTTATTACCTCGAGTGGTGGCTGCATGCAGAGCCCTTCTTTGTTGTTTCAGCAAGCATAAAACCATCAATTAATCAAATGGTTGGAACCGCAGGTGTAATTGAAGTTTGATGGCTGAATCTGGGGGGCCTTGGCTGTTCCACAGGCCCTGGGGATGTTGGAGACAGAGAAGTGGAAAGCACCGTTTGCAGACACACTAATAAAAAGTGTTAGGCAGTGGCAGACGTGTATAGGGGAAATGGGAGTGATTTTGGAAACAAGTGGAAGAGTTGTTAATTAAACAGTGATCTAGATGACTGTTATCATCTCCTGATTGGCCTGATAATGTGTTAGAGTTGAGTTTGGAGCCAAGTGGGTGTCTGGATGTCAAAATATAGGTTTTCATTTTACACATTGTGAACTTCTCATACACTAAATAGTAAATTGTAAATGAAGCGCTCTACATTTGTAGACGTTGAAAGTTTTATTCCATCAAAATTGAAAAATTCATGCTAAGGGTTAGAAAGTATCGGAATACAAACTACAAACGTATTCGGAATTTTGAGTAACTGTATTGACTGTTTCTCTTTTCATTGGTTGTACTTGAATACCATTGCTTTTCTAAAATAAGAAGAATACATTGTGGCATTTGAGCACAATTTAGGCTTCAGCGTCACCTCTGCCACACGTACTTTCAAATTATTACACGTCTTCAAAAGTTGAATTCAGGTACATTTTATTTTTATATTTTTAAGAAGGCACGTGTTATGTGTGAGTGACGTCAGCTGCTCATGTAACAGACCCTCTGCAGCCTGGACCTGCAGTAGAATCGCTCACCATCATTAACATAAGCGGCTAAGTTTGTGGGGCACCTTTGTTTATACCTTAATGGAGACATCAAAATACTGAATATGAAGATCACACTATAATAGACATAAAAAGCAATGTTTTTTCGATGAATTATATAATAAAATTAATCGTGAAATTACTAGATTTTTTTCCACTCTCAAAAACATCTTGACTTGATTTCTTTGACTTCTAGACATAAGAACATAAATACTTTTGTTAACAATTTAAAACACTTTAATAAATCAGCAGCACAGTTGTTTTTAGTTTTAGTTTTAATTGTATAAACGTTTTTTTTTTTACATTGTGTTATGTATTTATTTGCTGTAAGAATGACTTGAATACACGCGGTTATGATTAATGAGGGTGAACGTGTCTATTGTTTTGGTGGCTTATTTTTGTGGGCTTAGGTTTGCATGTTTTTTTTTTGTTTGTTTTTTTTTCAAACTATTGGTCACTTGTTTCTCCCTAAAAACCTGGCAACCCTGAACAGCAGACAGACAAACAATTGAGGTGTGTAAAAAAGATAAAAGAGTGTAAAAGTTGGCTTATGGAGCACAAACCTGGAGGCACTGACCTGGCTGCCTGAGTGAAACCTGATCTGCCCTGAGTGACAGCTGCTGATGCTGCTAATATGTGCACTTGTGGAAGCGGCCTCGAGCCGTTGCTGCACACATCGTCTGGTCTGTTTGTCTGCGAGCGTGTGTGGGGCTGTCGGCCGGTCAGGGTTGCTACGCTTGTCCAGAAATGCCATGAGCCAAATGACACGCCAGGCACTCCATTTTTAGAATAGTTTCAGGCAGATTGAGTTGCTTCCTGGCGTGCGTCTCGATGCCAGAGCGCGGAATCCTCTGAGTGGAGCCTGCCGTCAATCACTGCCAGCACTCACTGTTAGTCATACAGTGGAATGTGATGTCATGTTTAGCTGATCCACATTAACACTGTGAGTGCTTCTGCAGACCTCCCTCTGGGCTCCAAATCAAAGCATACATTTCCTTTAAGATAACTTACAATCTGTTAGCACTTTTACTTGCAAGAAAAAAGGTTATGTTTACATTACAGAAGAACACTGTAGAACTCATGCATATTAAAATGTGTTGCTTTAGTATACGATGATAACATAATGTCAGATAGTGAGAGAATAAAACAAAAATATCTAAAAGGTAATTTCACAAACCAGCATTGTTTCTTCATCAAAAACATACCTGAAGTTGTGTTAAGTTATTTCATGCTAATTTGATTATTCCTGTTTAGAAAGTTCTTCCCTCCAAGCATTTTGAATTTCCCAGATATATGACATAATTAGTCAAACTCTGAGATCTACTGTGCTGTTTGTAAGTTCATAAGCAATTATCAGACTTGTTTTGAGCCTTTCAACCATCAAATCACTTTCATAACAACAGTGTACCTCCATTAGCTAAGCAGGAACATTTCTGATCTCATTTATGTAATTCCCACAAGCACATATTTTTTGTTGAAGAGCTAATGATGAACAAATGATGAGAAAACACTGATGTCTGAATATGTTCTCTTTAAGACAGTGGAGATGCTTTCGGACTATACTAATCTGCTTCAAAGCAAATGAGACTTCTAACTGAAACATAGAGCTGCAGTTTATCACTCACTACACTAAAAATGGCGCTCACTGACGATGGCAAGGGCTATCTTATCTTTTTGTGAAAGTCTCTATCTAAGTTTTATAGCTCAGCATGATAGACTTTTTTTGCGTTTCAGCCATAAACACATGTTGAAATGTTTATCTCTGATAATTACTGCTTTTCAAACTGTCCCATGAGAACACTTTTTTTTTTTTTACCATTATGTTATATTTCTGGTGGAAAGCTCTAGGAACATGATAGAAACATAAATGTGATATCAAATTACTCTCTGGAAGTGGAGGATTCAGACAATGAGTCTTTAACTTTTCAAAACAGCCTCGCAGTGAGTCAAAAATTCTCATGGGACTAGCATATTTTATGTATTCTAGCTTTGTGCACAGGAAAAGTTATTTTGGTTTGATTTTTCTTTTTTGGGGGGTTGAGTAGAATTTTTTTTTTCTAAAAACAAAAAAGTTGTGTTTTTTGTCTTTAGTCAAATATTGTATGCATTTTAATGATAAATGAGCAGACAACACTCAGAACAATTCTGTCAGAACTATCTCTACTAAAATGTTAGACTGACATATCACAATACTAAGACATAAAAGCCTATGTGGAAATGCAATGTTTTTATTTGAATCTCTCCACAAAACCATACAAAAAGATATTAGAATGACTATGACTTGAGATTTTCAAAGTTAAATGCTTATCAGTGTCTGAGGACTCACTCAACACTGCCTTCATGAGCAGTCACATAAACATCCTGTATATTGGTCACAGTATATGGCTCTCAATGTAGATTTTAAAAAGTGGGGGCTCGCTCGGTCTTGTTTGGACAGCACAGCGGTTTGTTGATATAGACGTACCGTGTTTGTTGTGCATGGGGAGCAGATGGCACTACCGTTGACCCCTCTGTGTGTCTTCCTGTCCCCTAGCTGAACCACAGCACGAGGGGGCCCTTATCTGGTCAAACTGGGCGGTGAGCAGGGGGATACTTTGAAGCCACGCTTGTGTGGCGATGCAATCAGGCGATGCTGTAGGGCCGTGGTCAGTCCTCACCCAGCCCAGTCTGCCCTGTTCCCTGCTGCTGGAAACACACAGAGATGCTCCCAGCACTACCAGATTCAAGAGTTCTGGGAGTGAGGAGCCCTGTATCATGTCCTCTTCCCCAATCACATCCAACATCTCTGCGATAAAACACTCACCCAAACCCAAGGGCTTGATTGCTAATTTTCCACCCTGGACAGAAAATAAATAGAGATTATCTAAATAGACAATGAAATCCCAGAGGTTTCCCTGAACTTAACTTTCAGCACAGAGGACACAGATTAAACTCATAGATTGCCACAGTTCAAGGGTTCGGGTTAGACATTCAGCTGTATTTATACGGACTTATGCTTATGGTTAGACACAGAGTACTTAATCGAGTGGTTTATGTTGGATTGTGGGTGTGTCTAAAAGTTCTCAACATGATGTTTTGTTTGGCGGCTGCAGTAGGAGAGACGTCTGCTATGAACTGTCATTCAGGTGTCAGTGAAGCTTCTGTTAGAAATCCTCCTGGGCCAAGGAGAGCTTCTGCTTTGACTTTAAATGTGGTTGTTTCATAAAGCACATTTGCATGTTAGCAGAAATACTATATGCCAGCACTTCCAGATTTTTCCAATTATTCTTCATGATATAAAAGACATAATTTCATCTAGCTAACCACTTTGATGCTTTCATCTTCAGCTAATATGTTCCACACTAGCATTGTAAAAACACTCCAGCACTCAGAGATATTGATTTGGATTAGGCTCTGTCACGTTCGGGGATTGCGTAAATGAGGCCTCTTTTTCCCTTTCTGCTCCTCTCACTCATTTGGGTTCCCCTTCTTGCCTGTCACATCTCCATGCTGCCTTTTCACAGCCCTTTGATCTGCCTGCTTTAATTTGGAGCTTAATGGAATCTGTGGCACTGCTGTGCCTATCGGTGGCAGGATCACAGATCACGGCTTCAGTGCAGCATGCTTCCATTTTGGTGAGGGGGTGTTGAGATAGCCATGAAACAATGAAGGAGGCCCTGTAGCCATAGGAGACACTGCATTTCCAACCCACAGAGAGTCGGAAGCCCTGGTAGTGACTGCCAGAGGAAGTCGTGTGTGCAACAGCTATACTCAAACAACTGCTGACTAAATAAAAAATACATAACACCTTTATTTAAATATAGCATTGACTACATTTGTAACTGCATTTACAAACAGCTCTTTTCCAGTTTGTAGAAAAAAAAAAAAGATTGTGGACATGTTTTTCCAAAGTCCATGTTTGAGGGATTCAAAAAGTCTTGACTCAAACATACAGTATCCACATTTTGCCATTGAACCCCCATTTTAGTTGACTGCTTGTAGTGATGTACAGAAAATAAAAATAATATATATTTTTTTCTCCTAAATTGTTGGTGGCACTGCTCAGCTTGCAAAACGTGCCACCTAGTTTTTGTTACAGTATTGTCAAATAACAAATTTTCGGATGTGTGAAATAAACGACTTAAACTATTCATCTATAATTGCCATTAGACAGACCATGGATTTCTTTCGTTTTTATCATGCAACCCAACTTCGAGGCATGTCAAGGACCGCAATGCCAGACTGCAACTTCCTTCGGCCATAAATCAAAGCAGGTGGTTTCCTCCTTCTCCCCCAAAGAATAACTCTTTCTGCCGGATAGAGCGCTCTGGGCTAGCAGGTTACGAGGAGGCAGCTGCCGTAAAGCACATCCATAAATCAATTCCATCTTATCAAAGGCATATTTCAATTGCTATAACTATAGTCAAAAAGTAGTCCAAGGAAGTTCCGCTGGATCTGAGGCCTGGTGATTGCGCCCTTAGCCATGCATTTGTACAGTATTCTAAGACACGTGTTGAGACAGTGTGCTCCCAGGGAAATCCCCCGGTGCTTGGAGCCTTCATCTCTCCACACGCGCTTAGCCTAATGAACCCATGCATGTAGCGGCACATACAGGAGCCACGTTGGAGGTGTGTTGTGCTGTCTTTTATCCACCTCTGTATTTGATGTGGCCTGCCAGATCATTATTATATCGCAGGGAGAGTTGTTTATGTCTTTGAGCCTGCCCGCACCTTTTGAAAGCGGCATATGCGCCTTTTATTCCTTTATAAAGGCAAATCTGCATCACAAAATGGCAGTTTGTGTAAAAGGAAAAAGAAAAAAAAAATACTATTAATAATGTGTTAAGTTACCTGAAGGCAATATACTATTTGTTTGTGATTGCTATTGAAAGAAAAGAACTGTGAACTGTTACTAGAGCCGCAGGTTCAAAACAAGTGAAGACACAGAAATGTAGCACAAAAGATTTTCAATGTGCAACTGTCGGTATGCTCTTTAGCCCTCACGACAAAGAACAAGTTTAACTGAAAATGTAATAGGGTCCTCCACCTGTTTATCTGATGTTTTTGTGGTACCTGGGATGCATCACAATAAGATGTTCAAATTAAGAGTATTCTTTTTTTAAATTGTTGAATATGTTGAAGATAACATAAATAAATGAATATTTTGTTCATTGTAAATTGCACTGATCAAAAACATAGCATCGAGTGTTTCGACTTTTATCCAAAAGCCATTTTCAGTCAGATTGGATATGGGTGGGGATTGGTAAAAACTGACTTTTCTCTGCAGTTGTAAGACAAGACAGGATTATTCAAGCATACAGAAATCAATCTAAAAACAAACCATGGATAGTTACAAAAGATTAAAGGTTATTTTGTATACTATGTTTTGTTTTGTTTTTTTCAACCAATAAACTTCACTTATTTATAAATTAGGACAATGTACAACTACAAAGCACAAAGACAAGAGATGCTTGTACCAGATTCTAGCTTTACAGCAAATTTTCTATCTATAGTCCTCTGGGGAGAGATGATAAATACTTTATTTGACATGTTTATGTCACATAAAAATTAAATGGTCTTTCACACAACCACCACAATTCAATGCTTCATTAGAGATAGCAAAATTGTTCAAACAAATCATCACGTTGCAACAAATGTTGGTTGTGCACCCATAGACCATCTCCATGTTATACTCGGCTTGATCAGGCCCTGAGCTAGTGCAGTTGGTGGTGGAAACTGGAGTAAGACATACAGCCCTTTTCAGTGTCACTATTAGAGTCGGGTCCAGGTAAAATCTGGTGAAACATCACAGTCAGTTCAGATGAACTCTGGAGACACATCACAGTCAGGTTCAGATGAACTCTGGAGACACATCACGTCAGGTTCAGATATTGAAACATCACAGTGTTCAGACTAGAATACAGTCAGGTAGAGACACATCACAGTCAGGTTCAGATAACTATGGAGACACATCACAGTCAGGTTCAGATGAACTCTGGAGACACATCACAGTCAGGTTCAGATGAACTATGGAGACACATCACAGTCAGGTTCAGATGAACTATGGAGACACATCACAGTCAGGTTCAGATGAACTATGGAGACACATCACAGTCAGGTTCAGATGAACTATGGAGACACATCACAGTCAGGTTCAGATGAACTCTGGAGACACATCACAGTCAGGTTCAGATAAACTATGGAGACACATCACAGTCAGGTTCAGATGAACTCTGGAGACACATCACAGTCAGGTTCAGATGAACTCTGGAGACACATCACAGTCAGGTTCAGATGAACTATGGAGACACATCACAGTCAGGTTCAGATGAACTCTGGAGACACATCACAGTCAGGTTCAGATGAACTATGGAGACACATCACAGTCAGGTTCAGATGAACTATGGAGACACATCACAGTCAGGTTCAGATGAACTATGGAGACACATCACAGTCAGGTTCAGATGAACTCTGGAGACACATCACAGTCAGGTTCAGATGAACTATGGAGACACATCACAGTCAGGTTCAGATGAACTCTGGAGACACATCACAGTCAGGTTAGATGAACTATGGAGACACATCACAGTCAGGTTCAGATGAACTATGGAGACACATCACAGTCAGGTTCAGATGAACTCTGGAGACACATCACAGTCAGGTTCAGATAATGGAGACACATCACAGTCAGGTTCAGATGAACTCTGGAGACACATCACAGTCAGGTTCAGATGAACTCTGGAGACACATGCACAGTTTGATGTCTGATGAGAGACGCCAGAGTGCAGTAATTACAGTATGAATAAAACATACAGTATTTGTATCTATACCTTGTCATCTGTTGTTAAGACAGCAGATGACAAGGTATCTCCACAAAGTTTGATTACATGTTTTCGGTTTTGTTTTGGAAATAAAAATACATTTTAGTTAGCAAAGACAGCTACTGTATGTGGAGCTTTCCAGACAAAACAATAACACCTTCTGGAGACAAACAGATGATGGACCCATCAAGGTTACAGAGTGCATCTTTATGTAAAGTACATTGACATCTGGAGACCTACTTTTCTTGTTGAAGTTACTATATATATAAATATCACATTGCTTTTGTCTTTTTTTTCTTGTTCTTTTGGATTTCCAACAAGAGTTGACCTTTTTTGTGTTTTTTGCATTTGAGTTCAGCTTAATCCTAATTTTGATTTACTCAAATACACCAAAAAGAGAAAGAGAAAAAAAAAATCTGTAAAATGAAAACAAATTGCATTAAAATAAGATCAAGCCAAACATGTTTTAGAATTTGCTCACTCATCCAGGTTTGATGTGATTGACCAAGCGTTGGTCAAAGAATAATATATATATTTATTAGCCCTCATAACAGCAAATGATCTGTTGCAACTGCTATATCTGCAGGGCTTAAGATTCAAACGTTCTAAGAGGAAAAAAAAAAAAGTCTTGCGCCTGTGCATGTATTTGATGTCTAACTTCTCATACAAAGATATATATTACTCCTGACTTCGATGTAGTTCAAAGTAAGTATATTTTTTCTGTATAGAATGAAACGTTCTCATGTAGATCAAAACAGTGAAGTTTAATCATCACTTGAGACTTGATTTTCAAATACTCTCGCAAGCTGTACTGTGCATTGGGTAAGGGATTTAAAAGTTAAAATCAAATAAGCTGATTTAAATTGGCCAAAGACAATGGAAACTGACTCACTGGACCAAAAGACTTATACGATATCACTTAACCCTAACCCTATGTCTATGAGGTGATTTATCATAAGTATATGTTGTTAGTTATTGCTAAGTAATCATCAGTCACACACTTCAATTCAGGTTAAATAGTATTTTGCCATACTGACTTGATAATGCTCGATCTTGTTCAATCTCGAAGCTATGGAAATGGACTATTGTTGGATGGGAGACCGCTGAAACATCAGTGTCACAGACAAAACACTTCTTTCACATTGCTTAGAATGGATTTGGTGTATGTGTGATTGTTGATGGCAGTCGGAGAGGCTGATGGCGCACACTGGCTGGACTCACTTTTGTCCGTCTGCTTCAGAGAAATGAAGGAATAATGCAATTGGACAGCGTTTTTGAGTGCTATCAAGAGCACTACACAAATCGAATGTATTGTTATTAAAAGAACTATACTTGATATGTAACAAAACACTAACTTAAAATCAATTTCCCTCCAATGCATCTAGGACTGAAATTTGGTCTGACTACAACTAACATGTCATCATTGGATGAAAAGGCATGCTTTCACCAAAAAATGATGAACAAGGAATTCCCAGAACCAGCATTATAAACTTCTGTGATTTATATATTTTGAGTAAAACATTATGCTAGTTATTTTTGCCATAAAATGCCTTTCTGGTATTCTTTATTCAATTTCTGCTGTGTTTATTAAGAGAAGCCATTCTAGTTTGGTCAGATCTGTGATATTTAGGATTGAAAGTTAGACCAATTGGTGTCATACTGTATACTCATCTTATATTTGAAGTTATCTCAGCTGCCATCAGTTCTGATAATTCCTCTCAAGTTAACTCTGACTACCACTCCCTCTTCTTACAACAGAAGCTCAGATTTGAAGCAAATACAGTAGATGCAAAATAGAGGAAAAAGTTGAGGATTGTAGCGTTTTGAGTTTTACTGATCCTGCAGTATACTTTATCTAAATTAAAATACAGAAACATTGGAAGAATTGTTCATATTTATTCTGATTGGGGCGGTATTGGTCACTATAGCATCCAGATTCATGCACTCATGGTCAAATGATTTAAATTTTGGTACCTTTTTTTTTGATAGTTTGCTGTCTGTCTCTCTTTATGCATCTGGAATGACATACAAATACATATTGACACAAATTCTGTTGTTTAACTCTTGTATAAAATCAGACTTGCAGTAGTAGTGCAGTGATAAAAGCTCTCGGTCAAATGGCTAATACCGTGCCGACATTTACGAGCTCTGTTTGTCCTTTGAAGTCGATATACAAACATTTGCACGTGCGGCCGGACAGCGCTCCTAACCCTATGCTCCCGGTGCTCTGTGTTTGAGTTGGTGCTCATAAATCCATGTGTGTAATAGAGCACAATGGAGGCGCACTGGAGCTGTCTGTTCCTTTCAGAGCTGACAGACTCGGCACTCGCATGGCCCTATACCTGCCCAGGCTCTGATGTGGGCCTGTAAATTGACTTGCCTTTTCAGCTTTGACCCTGATGTCTGATGTAAGACCCAGACACACGCACTTCAAAGGCAGCCAGGGGGGGGCGGGAGAATGGATTTCTATTTTGGAAGAAATATTGACTTTAGGCACTCAAGTGATGAGACACCCAGCTTTACGTATCCTGTGTGTTAGGATGAAATTGCACAATGATTCAAACATGATAGAGTGTTAATGTAGTGTTGTGCTTGACTTTTGAACTTGGAATTGCAATTATTTAATCTAGTGAAGATTTAGTTTTTTAAAATGCGCTGTGATGAATGTGTTCATTTTATTGGTAAATAAAGTGTGTTTTGTAATCATTGTGTTGAACACCTACAAAACAATCTATCTATCAAAGTTGGATAGCAGTGCCTTTCTTAAGTATTCATTGTGTGTTGTAGCTCAATATTTCAATTTACAATGAACAACATTTTAATTATGATCTTATGTTATAGTTCAATATTAAGTACAAATGTCATATACAGTTTTTTTTGTTTTTTTTTTTTCTAACTCTAACCCTAAGAATGAAAATTATAACATTTAACAAGCTAGACAAACTAGGTTTAACCAGAAGTTTGTTTTGTTATAGGTATAATTATCAGGTAAACGAATTAAAAAGTTATTTATTTGATTATACATGTTGTTATTGGAATAATAACAACACAGCATGTTGTAATTAGAAGAATAATTCCATTTATGTAATTTTGAAATTGTCCCATTTGTTCATGAAACTCTACTAAGTTTGTCTGTTGTTGTTGTTGTTGTTGTTGTCGTTGTTGTTGTTGTTATCATTGCGGCTAACTGCTGTTAGCATGCTGACACATCTCGCATCTAATAACTGTGTTATGAACAGATTGAGAGCTCATTAAGTAAGGGCGGAAAACAGTTAGACTACTGCAGGAAGTTTAAAATGTATTATTTCTATTTGTTTACATTTTTAAAGAAGCAAAAATCAGGTATAGTTTAAGCATTCTTTATAGCAATAGTAAATTGGAAAAAATGGTTTGCCTGGGAGAAAAAAAGCATTATGTCTGAAGGGAAAAGCATCCAGCCTTAAAAGAAAGCAAATACCAGCATAGGCATATCACAGTTTAAGTAAATATTTCAATTCTATGATATCCTCCCTGTAATCCAATTACTGTCCTGGTCACTTTTTATTGATCTGTCTTCTTTGCCCTCTTTACGGGTCACATAGTTTACTTTAGATGTTCCTGGACAAAAAGCTGGTCAATAATCGCCAATGATAGCCTGTTATTTTTAAGTGAGAAAACAAAGGCGGCCTCCAGCTGGGAGGAGGACATCTGGAGGATCGTATTAGGAAACACAGTGACACAAAACAAATTCACTTGAAGAAATGGGGAGAACGGAGAGTGTATTAAACTGGTTGTTTTCTTGACAGTGGACTTTCACCAAACTGGAGTTCGTTGCAGTGTCCAGAGATGAGGCCTCCTGCTTCAGGCCTACTCTGCCTCACCACTGACTACACACACTTCCAGGAGCTGAGGAAGAGTTGGACATAGAAGATTTTTATTCTTCAGTAAGAGGTGAGTGTATACTGTAACGCACATACACACATTTAATCAGGCATCTTTTCTTCCAAGACAAAATTTGCAAAACCATTTTCATATTCTCATTGTTTAAAAAAAAAAAGAAAAAAGCATGCACAAAGTTTCATTAATTTTTATTGGTTACATTATTATATTACATTGTTTTTTTTAAGTTAAAAATAATCAGATTTTTTTTTTATTATTGTAGGCTGCAATTAGTTTAACTCCTCGATTTGTTGTAAAAGCAGCTTCTATGGTCAAAATGAGATCTTTGAATGCTTTTCAGCTTTTTACCAAGGGCACGATTAGCATGCTAGTTGTTGTAAGCTTTACAGCAATTACCCAGGCCTGTTGTTGTAAAAAACACCCATGAACTCACAATGAATAAAGAGGAGGCCCAGATTCTGCATGATTACAAACTAGACCATAGATTTTCTTTTCAAAACTTTACTGGCTTTTCTACTTCACAGTTTGAGTACAGTTAAAGAGCAGGAAAAACAAAACAATTCTTTTCAATTAAACTTGGGCATTGTTCTTTTTGAAGTATTTTTTAACTCACCAAACTAAGCTAAAACAATATATAGTTTATTGTCCATTTTATAAATGAGGTATTACTGTAGAAAACTCTGCATCTTTCTATTATTTGCGTAGATGTTTTGTCTACTCTATCACCTCTGATTCCAGTAAGAGGCTAAAAGAGGTGAGTCACACATTCTGCCAGGAAAGACTAAAGGAGCAACCCAGTGTTCTCCTTTTACACAGCTACGCATGACCATCACTTACCAAAGATATATTTAAACATCTATAAGAACAATTTGTCAACAGTTACCATGTTGCGGTTTTAGCAGAAACAACAATTTTCCCTGCAGCAAAGTCTGTTTTATATTGGCTAAATGTGCAGTGATTCACCTGAGCCAGTTTACAGAGTAATTAAAAAATGTGGCGAGACTGCCGCCCCCACATCAGCTGCACCGCTGCCAGCACACATGCACATACGTTAGCACTCACCCAAGGACAAAGATAGAATCGTGTAAAGTAACCCCTCGTAAAGGTGAAAGATGCATGTGCTGACTTTGTTTTTACTTTTAAATTAAGTTGTTTGAGTAACCTCTTCATTGTATCTGTTCTCTACCTGCCTTTATAAACCAAACAAATAACTGATCTAATTGATTACTACATAAAGTCACACCAAAACTGAAGCAAACCTCTTATACATTTTGAAAATATGCATAGCAGAAGTGTTGTGCACTTATACACAGCGAGTCAAGTGTTGAGCCAATGAGGCCTCTGGTCATTGTTGAAAAGTTTGCAGACGCCAAGGTCTTCAAGGTTGAGTCAGCCGCAGTGCTCAGAGAGGAGTTTGTGGGATGGAAAGCATTTAAGCTGGATTCACAGTGGGGATCTCCACAAAGCAGGCTCAGAAGACGGCAAACCCAAGTATTATACAGCTCCCTTTGAAGAGTGGGAAATACCAGTTGTTGCGTTTACCCAAAATAAGCAACGAGACACACTGTGGGTTTGTACCTTCAATTTTTCTTCTTGTCCAAATAAAAGTAAACATGGGGCCAAGGCAAACAAGCAGCCATGCACATGAGCATGGGCACAGCACAGCTCTTTGAGAGCAAGGGCCCAGTGCTGTATACATGAAAAGCCTCAGTGATTTACTGTACTTGTACTCTCATGCACACACATGGCAAACCGCATCCTCAGTTTCACCACTAACTAGACTGTAGCTCTGCTCTTGTGCTAATGTGCGGCTGGCAGCAGACGCCCTGTCGGAGCTGCTCAGCTTAAGAGCCTGCGGGTAAACAGAGCAGTCAGCCACCTGTGAGGCAGTCCTCCTGGCCTTCTGCCAGAACACTGAGGAGATATGAAAGCTGTACCTGAGAAGGCGTCACACTCTGCTGCTGCTAACGTGCACACCGGCACACGCACTCTCAGTGAGAGAGGAGGCTAATACTGTTGGCCACATGAAAGCAGGAGGCGATGGGCAGGATGCCAGCCGCTACTACCTGGAGACAAAGAGCAGCACCTCTGGGGGAGCACATGCTGATGGATGGGGCCTGTTTGTGTACCACAAGAGTATATCTGAGCCTTCCAGCGCTCCGCGCTCCCAGCACGCTGCAGCTCCGCAGTCTGCAATTAATCTCTCCGACATCAGGCCTCCCCCAGGGGCAGATCTGTGAGCTGTGATCTGAGCAGCGGCGCAGCAGGGCCCGAGGCGAGGGGCGGGCGCTGCGCTCACTGTTACACTGGGGGATCCACCAGCTCCTCACCTGGCCCGCACACTCGTGTGAGATTAGCTCTAATCAGAGGCTAATCAAGTGTAAAAAACACTAAGTACTGTTATGACAGCAATCATTGTCAGTCTGCCCCTCATTATTTCACACTCAATAGAGCTGGCATTATCATCTTTTTCATCACAAGAACGAGTTGGAAAAGGCAAAATCCACCAGATTCAACATTTGAAGACAATATGCCTTGACATGATCTTTGATTTTATTGAGCTTTTTGAGAGCACTATGTCAAACTTTTTCAAATGTACCTGAAAACATTTGATTCAGAAAAGAGTTTGTGTTGCCTGTACAACTCAGTAAGTTTGCTTTGGGACTCACTGCCCCTGTTCTTTATCACAGCTGATTGCAGACTGAATGTGAGCTAATCCCACGTTTGTGTCTTGTACGTTTTGTGTGTTTGTGTCTCTCTTCGTCTCCACAAAGGCCCTGTGATGGTGGGATTAGCACATTAGCTGTAGCCACGCGCCGCTTCGTGTCTGTCAGTGTTGGGATGGTGTTGTGCTGTCCTAATGATATGGGCTGTACAGGGGGGAGGAGGGGAGCAGAGATGAGGGCAGGGGGATGTTACTTATCTCCACTGCTCCACTGCATTTCTCTTAATTAAAACTCCTATCTGTGTCTTTGAAGTTCATAATGAGTCAGTTTGGTTACGCCAAAGGAGCCGGGAGAAAATAAGGCCAGGGCTGAGATTTATATATATTTATGTGCTGCTTTCTCCGCCTCCTGATTCCTCCCGGTATTCTTCGGCGAGCCAAATGTATGCTAGTACATGTTGCCAGAGTAAAGGCCATTGTTGTGCTCATTTGTGCTCTTCTTAATTTTTTATATTTTTGCTATTTACATGAGAAACAACCCGGAGCGGCGGCAAAGTACCAAACCAGGCCGATAATAACAAGCTAGCTCCTCCGTTTTCATTTTTGGATGTGAATAGGTTTAATCTTATCACGGCTTGTGCTGATCTCTTGCACATAGGCACATAGATACTTAAAGGGTTTTCAGATTACAGTCAAATATTACAGACCGTGACCAATCTGCAATTAACCAAATGTTATAGTGGTATAGTATCACCCTTGGCTTCTTACATGCTCCTTTAACGCCTTTTTATCACATTTTTTCCACTTATATCCGCCTTCTGCGAGCTTAGCCTAAATAAATCACTCTTCTGCTAATGTATTCCGAATCAGAGCAAATATAATTGAAGTTTGAATAATGTGGCGCTAACATGATCCAAGGAAGTGTTTGTATAATTTTGGTTTTGTGTTGTTGCTTCTTTTGCGTGTTTGTTTTTAGTTCCTGCCTTACGTTGAAGCGCTGTAAGTGTTCCAAAACAGATAGGAAATAATTAGAGGATGGAATGCATGTTTTCATAGTGCTGAATCAAGCAGTAACAAGCCTGAGGTGAGAAGTGGCCACAACAAAGTTAGCAAGCTTCGATGGTATATTAGAACAAAAACACTACTTTTACGGAAAACAAAGCGAACCAAGTTAAAATTGTATATCTTGACAAAGTACAATGAAGACATTAACAATTTCAGACATAGAAATAAAACTTATTAATTAATTGTACCAGTTTGACAGAATTTGGGTTAGTAAACTTACAATTCCCAAAGTTCATCCAGAAATGTATTTGTTTTCTAGGCATGCGTCTCGTTTTTAAATACTTATACTATAAATTCTTTTAAACACCAAAATGACACGGACAGAGATTAAACAAGCAAAGGAGACAAAAGATGTACTGTAATTTTGGCTATTAGCGCACCTGAATATAGTACATATATAGCCGCACTTGTTAATAGTAAGTCTATGAGTTTCTATTATTTTGCTGCATTGCCTATAAGCGCAGTTTCAAAGCTGAAAAAAGTAGAGGCTTATAGCAGAAATTACGGTATATAAAATATATGGCATAATCTCCTCGCATAAACGTCTGCTCAAGTCTAAAATATCAAATATATATAAAAAAAAAAAAACTCAAATTAGTTTGCATCAGTAGAGATGTAGCGCCAGAATGCAGTGTCAGTTGCATAAGGTAGCTGCCATTACCTTTACTGACACAACTCAGCTTCTGAAAAATTGTCTGAAAGCTCATTGTGGTGAACAATTGGAAGACTTAGAAAAGCACAGACAAGTGCGTGTGAATATTTTATTTGTCCAGGAGTGATCCAGTGTTTCAAAGGTTAAGGCCTTTTTTCCTATTAGATAAGTAAGCAAAATGTGTGACTGTAAAAAGTTTTATTTTAATAGTACTGTTTGTTTATGCTTTTATAGCTGAAAAAATCAGGATCAGCTATAATTTGCACATTTTTTTTATTTTCAATTAGTGGGTGTAATCAGGTTAAATTAAGTCATCCAAAAAGAGAACTTAAGAGTCCAGTGCCAGGACCAGAGATCAGAGATATTCATGTCTTTAGCAAGTCCAAGTCAAGTCTTAAGTCTTTACACCACTAGTCCAAGTGAAGTCTCAAGTCCCTGTAAAATGTGAGCATATTCAGCTGTGATAGTTTTTAGCTGCCTAGACTAGCTTAAATTCCTGTCTCTTCTAAATCATGGGTCCGAGTCAATATCTAAGGCCACAAGTCTAAGTCAGATTCGAATTCCTTGAAACAGGACTTAAGTCAACTCAAGTCCAAGTCTCTGGCCTCTACAGAACTTTGTGGCATTATGCTAAAAAAAAGACAATCATTAAACAAACACCAGATCTGACATTCTACATCACATTTTGTTGTAGATTCTGAAAGTTTATATAAAATGTTCTAAAGTAGGAAGGTAAAATGGTCATGTTTATCAGTGCGATCAGAAAGGCCAGGTCTCTGCAGCGCCTCTATTACCCACATGTACACAGCCCTGGGCCTGGAAATTGGCTGTGTGCGTCCAGAGGCAGAATTCACCATCTTGAGAAAATGCATCTGCCAGGACACAGAAGACCTCTTCAGGTCTGCACCTTTGATCCTTAAGAGACCCCCTCCCCTAAGGTAGTGGTATCAGAGTAATTGAAGATCATTACCAACCCACAATGCAACCCTCTCAGCGACCTTCTCCATAATGGAAATGAATTGTGCGGCACAGCGCGGCTCACAACAGCAGCAAATGGAAGCCAAGAGGCAGAGAGGGCGAGGGCCTTCTTCCAAATTGAAATGAAGTGGAAATATCCTGTCCGCGGTGCCATTGGTTAGCCAAGAAGCCGAAACGAGCGAGATTACGGGCTTACATTTGTAGCTCCTCAGTGTTTTTGTTTTGTTTCACTGAAGTGGGGTGGCATACGGGGGCTTGTATGCACACTTCAAAAGAATTTGTAACAAACCTAATTCATCTGAAGCGTAGGATGAGGTGGTAAGAAAGATGAAAGATGAAAGTGAGTTGGCATGGAAACAGAAAGCACATCGGGCTCGCTGGCACACAAAAGGGCTGCCTGTGTTGCATGTTGCATTTCTGCGGGAAGAGATCCAGAGAGGCTTTAAGTGCTATCATGACCTTACTAACAAAATTAGCCAATTATAACTAACTAGGGGGTTAAATCTTACTTTGGAGCCATGTTATCTTGTTTTCCCCTATTTTCATTTTCAATCTAGAGCATGGAATCAACATTTGGTTCAAATGTGTGTCTCTCCTTACACAGAAGACGTGAAAAAAGACTTTCCACAGTCACACTTTCTTGTCTGCAGGTCTGTTATCAGCGCTCATCATCACAGACAGGTGAGGTATTAATTGCAAAGCTGTGAGCACAGATATATTTGCGCTGTGATTGAAGTCAGGGAGGGGAATTCCGCAGGTAGCTTGTGCACAGACCACCACTGCTGAAGCGCCTCACAAGTAAGAGTCTGAAACAAGCAAAGTGAGGATCTGTGCAAAAGTTTTCTGCAACTACAGCAGCATTAGTAAAACAAGTAAAAAGAACATGAAAGCACAAACACATTTCCAGAAAAGCAAACAGCGTGGAGGCTGTTGCCCCTGAACATTTGTGGTCACAGTGTTTGAAACAAAGAGCAGCTCTAAACAGGTAAAGCGCCAGGACACAGTGTTTACCGTTTCATGTTGTGTGTGAGCAGAACAGTTTGATCTTCCTCCTGTATATCCTGCAGTGTCACAAACACAATGCACTGTCTCCAGCTTCAAAGGCCCATCGGTGACAGGTTCAGGGGGAAAGATCAAATATTCATTTCCAAAGGAAATTTCAACGAAATACAGTGAAAAGAGAAAAAATGTCTGATGTGTCACCTCCTCAGGAGAGAGCTTTGGGCTCCTCTTTGTGCTTGATTTATTTTTACACTGTTGTTCAGTGGGTTCCTAAAATAATGTGAACTTGACAGACAAAGAAAAGCTCAGATTGGACGTCTGACTTCAATTATTCCTTCCATCTCAGACCTTCTGCCTCTGCTCTGTGGAGCCAGCCGAGCGTGTGAAAGAACCACACTTGCTCTGTGAGTAATTAAAACTTTTCAGTTTGATGCTTGTTATGGCGCTGAGTGCTCACATCACATTAGCCATCCCTTTTTTCTACATACCGTCAACAAAATATCCCAGTGGGCTTCGCTGGAACGCCCTGCAGAAGAACTAATTGAATTAAACTGCATTAATGGGACACAGTGCATGTCCTTCCACCCTTGCTCCCTAATGCCCTGATGTTTGTGATTATATCTGATATTGATGATTCCAGCACATGAAAGACATTTTACCATATCATCCAAACAGCTCTCCCATGTTTTCTTGTTTACACCAAAATCCCATAAATCGTAAACACACATTGCAACACATGCATGAATAAATCCCACTGCAATTTGAACAACGCTCACGCCTTTAGTCTTCTGTTCGCCACACCATGACAACTGACTGATCCTCTTCCCTTTTGTCTGGGCATGATGCATTTAACCCACTGCTTATGAGTGTTTCCAGTGTGGCAGGGATAAACAGGCAGACAAATCTCACACTTGGGTCAA
Organism: Mugilogobius chulae; assembly: GCA_038363315.1. Taxonomy (NCBI): domain Eukaryota; kingdom Metazoa; phylum Chordata; class Actinopteri; order Gobiiformes; family Gobiidae; genus Mugilogobius; species Mugilogobius chulae. Next base: position 40,401,139 of record CM076398.1, on the reverse strand, counting down.
GTATGTTATTATTTTATTCATTCAGGAAAGTTCAACTTAATTTAAGCTGCAGTGACAGGAAATATATCCAAACACTGAAAGAAAATGCAGACAAAACAGAAATGTCCCTCTTGAGCTACAAATAGAACATTGATTTCTTGGCGCTGTAGAGTTTTGATTGGATGGCTGATATCAAACCCATTGGTATTGAGTAGCTTAAATCATCATTTTCCTTCAAACCCATTGGGTATTGGGTGGCTTAAATCACTGTTTTCCTTCATAGCAATTAAAAACTTTTCAAGCTGATGATAAAGTTCTGACTCACAACTTAGCCTCATGCAGCGTTATATCACTCCTTGTTCCCCTTCCATTATGTTTGAGACTGGCGGAGCGTTGGGGGAAGCGGAAAGGAGACCAGCCGGCACATGTTGAAAGGCATGGCTGCTCTTTAATGTGGCTCCAGCATCGGGAGTCCTGGGCCTAATGAGGTGCTCTGTAGCTCTGCCTCTTCGTACCCATCGCCTACATACACACAGAGATAAGCACGCGCACAACCGCCAACCCACATGCTGCCGCACCATTCAAGATCATTAAGGAGATGCTCCCAAATCTCTCTAGGGACTGAGAGAGAAGGAGAACAAAAGAACCAGTGCTCCAAGATTGGTGCTCAGGAGGAGTTTGGGTGAGAAGTAGAATTTGGTCGCCAATAGCGCCCTACTAAAGTTGGTCTCCGTAGACTATGCATGTGACATACTCTGCAGTCTATAATGAACCACATTACACTGCTGAGGGGATAAATTATTTGTCTACTTTAGACTTATTGAATCTAATCTTCTGAAATGAAGCAATTATGATGTACCATATCAGGCTAGGGCTGCACATCCTGCAAAAGAACTGTCAGAAATTATGAGTACCATATCAGGCTAGGGCTGCACAATCCTGCACAAAAAGAACTGTCAATTTATATTTCACTTGTTTTGTCCTGCATGGAAACAGAATTCTTCTACTAAAGATCAAGCAGGCAAATATTGATCAGAAAAAAATTATACAGCCCTTTCAAACTGTTACTTGAGTTCAACTTGTGGCAGTTTGCTATCATTCCAGGTAAAGCAAACCAACAATTATTGCATAACTGTTACTGTCATGATAAAATCATGATTTCAATTCCTGAACATAGTATAGAGCTCCTGAAGTTAGCATTCCATTGAGGTTCTCCAGTGTTTCTCTTGAAAATGTGCATCTCGGGTCAAGTAGACAACATATTATAGATAAAGCTTTGATTTCTTTAGCCCTGTTAATAGTGGATTATAATCCATTGCAGAGCCGAGGCTCCCAAGGGTTTGCTACGTAAGCAGCTAACATGACATAGCACACGTTTTCTTTCTAAAGCATTCCTGAAAGTATGAATCATTCATAAAAGATCCACACACAATGCCACAATCCCCCCCAATATTAAGGGTGGATAATTTTACAATCATTTTCTGGTGAAAAATAGCTCAAATAAATACATGCAAATAAACAGATTTTTGTACTGAACAATGATGTGGTCTTGTGATAATGATAACTTTTGCCTGGCAGACAAACAAAGTTAGCACAAGTTAGCATATGTTTCTTATTTTGTTGTGCAAATCCAAAACATTACATAAGAAGATATTAAAATATGATATAAAAGCACCAAGAAGAGAAACAAATGCAGTAAATCCTATTACCCAGAAGTATAGTTGCTCTAGCTTTAGTCGGTTTTCAAGAGTATGTTCACTATTTGACCTTTAATTTGACAATGATACAAACATAATTCAGGTACATTTTAGATTTTACTGTATTAATAGAGAAAACATTTGTCATGGTCTGCAGGGCTAGTTTAATAGCTTTAGAACGGTCTGAATTGAGGAGCCTCGTCGGTCTGATCAGAAAACCCTCATCATTCTCTCAGAGGTGTCAAGGCCTACTACAACTCTGTGTATACTCAATAAAATGACTCTGCATTCGTTAAAACGTAACAATAATAATCACAAATCTTTAGCATTTTCCTCAAATTGTCAATCGTAACAACACAGACCAACTAGTTTGCAATCGTTTCGCCGAATGTCAGCCAGATTGCACCAGCGCATCACATGTATATGTCATGCTGCAACTTGCATCAAACTGTAGCAAAAAAAAAGAGAGAGAAGTTAGTGCAGATCTGTGTGCCGTTAGTGCCTGTCTGCAGCGTATGTGTCAGTGGTGGCTTGTGACAGCGGTGTACAGCCCAGCCAACCCGATGAATAATCCACAACACCATCAAAGGCTTGTGGAGTGAGGAGCCCGGGCCATGACAGTGCTGGCGGACCCCTGGGGACTGCACCACGGAGGAGAAAGAAGAAGAAATGGGGAAAATGACAGGAGCAGAGAAGGGCTCAGCGAAGGGCAAATTGGAAAGAGTGGGGTGAAATGAAGAAAAGCAATAAAATGGCAAGATAATGTGAGAGGCAATTTTCCCTTGAGTGTTTGGGGCATGCCTTAGGGTGGAAGAGACAAAATGTATTAGAGTTCTAGAAAGAAATCAAGACTAGGCATGAAGCTAAGAGTTGATGTTGGAGTTTGCATCCTTTGGGCAGTATGCACAAATATTCAACGTTGTCATGGCATCATGTGATGGATGGAAATATAAAGAGCGACTCCATCTTGCCTGTCAATCATCACTCAGGCCATGATATCCCTTTCTCCCTTATCCTTCATGACACCATTTCAACTACATGCCATAGATCCCCCTTGCCCTATTTTAGTCATAACTGCTGACAAAGTAAATGTTTCTTCTAGCCTGCTTCAAAGTGGATTGGGCTCCTTGTTTGGCTCATTTTGGGTCCTAATCATTTCTTATCAAATCTTCACTTGATCTTGTCATAAACCGCAGCATTCCCAGTGATGATAAGTTATATATTGTTGGGCTGCAGTCGACCCGAGACATGTTTGATTGTTTAAAAGGTAAGTTTCAAGAATCGATTAGCCTTTGAAAAAAGCAATAAAACCCAAACAACAAAAAACTTTCTCTGTTGCTAAAAAGTACTTTTGACCCAAACTATGCTCAGATTGTTAAAAAAAAAAGCAAACTTAAAATAATTAATAAAATAATTAAAATAATTAACATATTTAAATGACTATAAATATAATTTAACAAAATGTGTTTTAGTGTATTTTTATGTTCAAGAAGTGAAAACTTGTTACATTAGAGAAGTTTTAGCCCGATTTATAACATGGTCGCTAAGCAACTCCCTAGCGTGATGTCATCATCCGTGAACAGGAAGTAAATGTACTTACTTACTTATTTTGTTGCTGTAAGTAAATGCCTACAATCTAAATGATAGAATGAATCAACTAATACAAATTTTATTCAACTAAGTCTCGGTTAAAGGACTACAACCTGAATAGCTTGTTGTGAATGGCTGAGATCAGCTCTATTATTAAAAGTGTTCAGGTTGATATGTACATTATAAACACATTTGCTATATTTAGTTGAAATGTATTTATTTATCTAAAGCTACTTTCTATAAATATCAATGATTGAAGTTTCTGTCAATTATTACAATTTTTCAAAAAAAAAAAAAAAATCAATTATTAAAATTGACTTATTCATGAAATGAATTCCACCAAATAAATCTATTGTGTCATGCATAAGCTGCTATCAAACCAAGTGACAAAGTAGAACTATGGAGAACTATTTGCTCCAGTAACAATGCATGTTTTAGTATTATTGAGAAATAAAACCACCTGTAATTAAAAACAAACTTTTGTAATAGATAATACTGCAATTATCTAATATAGTTGTGTACTTCACTAAAAGTTACACTGTGCACCTTTCATGCTTTTATCTGTTTACAAATATCTCCATGCCAAGCCTCACTCTTCTGCTGCACCACAGCGTAGCTCTCGGCTGGCTGGATGCCCACAGATGGAGCGGCTTCCCTGCATCCCTCACACCAGCCTCTCAGATCAGGAGCCAACTCTACCACCACCACCACCACACCCTGCCTCGGAGGTCAACCCTCTGCCTCCGCTTCTCCCCTGTCCCCTGAGCCACCATTCACCATCCCTCCCTCCTTCTTCTCCTCACCCCTATTCCAAACTGTCACACCCCTGTCTCACCCCTGGCTTCACAACTGCTGCTTCCTCCTGCCAGCTCCCCACACAGGCCCGACAGGAAATACACTGCAGAGGTTTTGTTCTGAGATGGACACATAATTAACCTAAGACCACGGGTGTTTATGGACTCAAAAAGATGGATAGATGACAGAGTAGCATATTCTCCGAAAGGTTAGGAGACTCTTTTTATAGAAAAGGATGTCATGTGGCATAATATTCCTCTTTATGTTTAAATGTGTTTACATCTCTGAGCTTACACTACAGTAAAATTCTTATTTATTTACCATTGCTGTTTCTGATAATAAGGCAATCACAGCTTTGAAAGAACTATGACACAAGATGCTTGAAAAAATAACCAGCAGTTGTATAAAGTAATACACACATTTATCAGTTTGGATTCTCCAGGAACAAATTTCAAGTTTATATTTAGATGTTACTTCATTAAAATGCAATACACTGGAGAAAGCTACCAAGCACCTACCACATCAATGAATGAATACTGGCACTGCACTGAAAAACCGATTAAAACATAAATATAATCAAATTATAGCAATCAATGTAAACTTTATTTGTATATCAAGATTACAACAACAAAAGGTGTCCAAAGTGCTTCACATGCAAAGTAATAAAAACAACTCGCACAAAACAAAACACAATTAGCAGTAAAATAGTGATAAAATATATGCAGAAAAGTGCCTCAATGTAACTTATGTTTAAATCCAGTGTGTAAAGCTGCGTTTTTAGCAAAGATTTATAGTGCTCTAGTAACTCAGCAGCTATGATATTCATGAGCAAGCTGCACCAGAGCCTGGGCACTGCACCAGAGCCTGGGCACTGCCACAGGAAGGCCTGGTCCGGATTTACCCTGTTTCTCCTGGAAAAGGCCACTCACGGCTCAGGTGTAAACTAGACAGAAAAGATCAGCTGGAAACATGAAATAATGTTCCTCGCGAAATGCCGACTTGACCCTCTGACAAACCGCACTCTTTCCAGTGATGAAAACTTTGAGTTTCTCCAGTAGACATAGCAAAGCCAAGCTAACGAATTAGCATGAGCTGTTTCCTGTTTGTCGAGGCAAAACTCTCTAATATGTCCAACATGATCCAACCTCAAAGCAGTGAATAAAACAAGTTTACAATGCAGCATCTAGGTGCAAAGACTTGGCAGAAAAGTAAAATGCTGACCCTTGTGTCACAGCACCATAAACATTAAATTTTGCACCTCTTTTTGTGAATCTCAGATTGACACCAGGAAAAAAAATTATGATTCAGGTAACCTAATATTTAGATTTAATTTACTTAGGAAAGCAGTTGTTATGTGTTCATGACATCAGTTGGTCACGTATCAGACCCTTGAGCGCCTGGACCCTGCAGTAGAAACGCTCATCATCATTAACATAAGCGGCCCAAACCACTCCAAAGTGAACCGGTCCGCGGGATCCTGGCTAATGGAAACATGGCTTTAGGCGCCTCCAAGAGAAACTGAGAAGAAGACCACATGCATGGAGCTTGCTGGCACATGAAGAGTAGGCACCCCCATGCAAATATGAAGGAGACTATTTGGAGACTTAAAAACCTAAGTAATATTTTGTATTGGATCCTCTTGAGTATGTGTATGAAGGACTTTGAATAGAACATATAACTTTGACAAGATCTGAAGAGGGGTTAGTGGATGCTAGACAATACTCTCCCAATAGTTTAGACTGTGGCCTAGATTGAAGTGTGTATGTACATAAATCATCTGCATGTTTTAGGTAAACATGTGGTTTAACAAAAAAATCAATTATGTTTTGATTATCATATCCAAATGTACCCTATCTAGCTATAAAATCTTTTCACCAGCCAGCCCTGTTTGGCATCATACTACCCACACCTCTATTCACATGCAGATTTTGCTATTCTGCTTTGTTTAGAAATTAAGCTAATTTAGATCAGCAGCACCCCCCTTTCTCTAGATTATTTCCATTTTGTATCCTTCTCTAGCACGTTCTACAAAAATACAACATAAAAGATAGTGTTGCATGATTGCATTGCACTGATATACTAATATAGAGTAGATTTCTAAGTGAAAATAGCATAAGTAGACAATGATTTGGTTCGTTGTAAGCTATGATGCTTGTCTAAAACATGGTAATAATAAACAGAATGGTAAAAGGAACTAGTCCATTTACTTCCTGTTCAGAACTGATAAGCCGTCTCCTCAGTGACTTTTAACTAGGAAGATCTTTACCCTACATTTTCAGTATTCACATATAGATCAGTCGTCAGGATAGGGAGAAGATGAAACTAAGCTTTCAACTGTAGGATAGCATACTCAAACTGCATCTTGGAGTAGGCTAACGATTCAGAAAGAGCGTTGCAACATGGGAAACCTCACAAAAGTAAATTTTACATAATATGTCCTCTTTAAGCTTTCTATCTCTTGTATGTTCAAATTAGCCGAACAATATCCCTGTCTTTTCGTCTCATTCTGTCCTCTAGAAGAGCTACATCAGCAGGGGTTTGCTTTCATCATCGGCTCCACGCATTGCTCACCATTTTCCCCCCTTCTTCTTTCATCTCCTGCACAATAAGTCAGGAATCACGGCGACATTACGCAACACCTTGTAACACCATTACCTCATTGTCACATTTGAGAAAGGCGGGTTACGATGTCTTGTAATCCAATAAAAAAAGAAACTGTCACTGCCAAAACAACCCCTGTCGGCCATCTTTAATTATTTCATGCCCCTTTGGTTGGAGTACCGGACGACACGACACGTGGAGAAGAATTTCGGGTGATTGACAGCAAGCATCCCATCCCATAGGAACTCATTAGGCTTGCCGACTAAAAGCTAGTGGGCACACATGCTGCTCTGTCTTCCTCTGGTCCCTCCTTTTAGTCCTACATTCAGTAAAGTTGGATAAAGAAAGCAGTGAGGAGAGTGAACTTATTGCGCTCTCATCTCATCTGATCTGAGGCTCAATGCTCTGAAAGTTTGTGAGACTTTCATATTTTTTTTTCCCTGTGTAAAGCTTTCCCTTCTCTTCTAAGCCCGTATGACTCTTTTGCATTCGGGTTGAGAGAGGATGTTCTCCCCACTCGCCGTCTGTCTCCTGCGTTCTTTTCCCGTTCTCACTGGGCCGCTTTGCTCCCCTCGCCCAGTGTGAGACGCCTGGTGCAGTGGTGCGGGTTCAGAAGAGCTCTTGAAGTGGTGGCTCCTCAGAGGGTACTTTAAAAGGCCATTTCATCATGTTCATGCAGCAGCACTGAACCCGCTCAATATGACTTATGAGAAACTAGCAATAACACCTTGGAAAGTTTTCTGCTGCAGTGTTTTTGCCCCAAAAGATTCTCATATTTTAAAAAAGTGGGGTTTTCTGACAAGGCCATTTCATTTTTCCCCTTTCTTCTTTGAATAGATTCTGTCTGTGTGGGCTATTTTGTCGATGTAACCTGTTGGAAATCATTCAACTGCTCCGGTTTCACCAAACAGTCTAAGAATATGTGCACATAGGCATGATTAACCATGGCAATTTATTTGAAAAGAAATTGTAAAAGTGGTCTCTTGTCCTAGGTACTTACTCTCTGTCTCTCTCTCTCTCTCTCTCTCTATCTCTCTCATGCTATCGCTATCTGTATTTTTCCTATCTATGTACCTTAAGGGGTATACATTATGCAAAATTTATATTATAATATGACACTGCTTCCTCATGAAAACACAGCTGAAGCATTGTCTATGACATGGGTGTCGAACTCATTTGACAAAGGGCCACATTGGCATTGTGGATGTCCTTGAAGGGCTGGTTGTAACTATACATAACCTTACTAGCCTTTGACTTACTGCAAATAATAGTATTTGATTTTTGCATATTTATTGACGCATTACTGAATAAACATCCACATTAGTCTGAAAATTGACTTAATCTAACAAAATTATTTGTCTGAAACTTAAAAAGTAAGACACTAAAAGAAAGAGAACTGCACAAATATGAGATTCAAGTAAAACCCTTAGGGCCGCATAAAATAATGTGAAGGGCCGCATCTGTCCCCGGGCCTTGTGTTTGACATATGTGGTCTATGAGAAACGGTTTTGAATGTCCCAAATATGTGATATCATTGGGAGATCTCTGTCTAATATCCATAGATCATTAATCACTTGATTTAAGTATTTTTGCATCAGGCAAAATCCCCCGATGCAGTTTCTTTTGGTTTTAGTAGCTGGAGCTCCAACTCAATTCCTGACGTGGGAAACACAAGACTGTTGTGGGCCTCACAGTACTTTTCCACATTTATTGGTTCTGGCTCATGGAATTTTCAAAGTGGTGGTGCTCAGGAGCACTTACAACAACAACACTGGAGAGCTGGCTGTAGGTTATTCTGTCTTTGGTGCAGACGGCTCTTTCGATGATGCTTCCTCAGCTGTTTTATCTCTACTCAGCTTAGTGTTTGCATGAGTGTTTTTTTTTTGTTTTTTTTTTTTATGGGGAGAATAAGCAGATGATGCCACTAGTTTAAGTTTTAATATGTGAATGCATGTTTTCATAACTATATCACAATAAACATGAAATCTAATGAAATACAAGTTAAACAAATACAATTCAGTGAATATTCCAAGCAAACAAAGAAGTAGTGGCCCCCATACGTTTAAATAATATTTTTGGCTTTGAACTACCTTTCAGTGCTGCGGTTGTTAAGCAGCATATTTGCTGTTAATCCTTTTTCATGTTGACTCCATAATGTGACTACTTCAAGGAAAGGAAAAGTGACTTACAGGAGCATGATAGCCATTAATTATGCTGGATTGTAACCCTGATCTGAGTGTTTTGGCTTTGGAGAGTATGGAATTGCGGGCTTCAAACGCCACATTTCCTCACCAAAATTGTAGAGCTGAGGGAGAGGAGCGCGAGACACCTACTTTTAGACATGCACTGTCCGGACTTCAATGGGCTTTGTGGATTCAAGCAATTATGACATGCCAATTAGACAGAGAAGGATTTATGTGCACTACTCTGGTTAGTAATCCTCTGCAAACAGGGGTCTGCAGTCTGTGGCACAACCTGACCAGACAGACGCCATTAGGTCATGAAACCTCAAATAAAATATCTATTCTTTCAAAAGGCAGAAAGCATCTCATTTTATTTATACAATGTTCAAATATTTTCAGTCAAAAAAAGGAAAATAAAATTGATTAAAAAAATACAAATATTTTACTAAGATTTTGTCACTAATAAAGAGTAAAGATAGGTTGATGCCTCCTGTACACAAACTGCAAGTTCAGTTCGGGACATGTGCAAGTTTCTTGTGAAGTGCCTTGCACACCAGCTCCAGTCCACTGCGGTTCGTACTTGCCCAAAGTCACACAGATTCACGTGGATCTTGCGAGAATGCTCGTATTATGACTTCAGACCGCTGCAACCTCTGAGAAAAATAAACTCTCTACGGATTCTTTCACACACTCACGAGACTTTCAGACATTCACTCGCACTGCTCCGAGATCTGTGTAGAAGGGCACATTGGTTTTAAGAACTTTCTAAATATTGCGTGACTCACATCGAACTTAGTGACCCTGTAGAAAAATCTAACTCATCCTCAAATGCCACTGCTGCTTCTCCTCAGGAGCAGTGAGCAATGAAGGATGGGTCAAATGCAGGATAAATTTCCCTATGAGAACAAAAAAGTGTACATTAACCTTCACCATAAAGTGTATTGTAAATGCACCACAATGTGACAAGACACCAGACCTTTGTATACTGTACTGTTGATTTTAAATATTGAAGTGAATTAGTTCTTATTAAGAACTGAATGCAGCATTCTGATTGGCTGTGCTTGGATGGTTCACTCCAGATACACTTTGCTGTCTGTAAAAAAATCTTCCTAAATTGTGATTGTAGTCAAAATGAATTCATGTGGATAGTAACCATGTGCCAAAGGTTCTTTGAGAGCAAGAAAGATTCATCCACTAGTTTTTAAAGATTGAAAATCTTGTGCCTCAGCTTTAAATTACTCTGGTATTAATCTAGTTTTGCAGTGGTCAGTTGCATGATTCTTTTAGAGGCTCTGGACGTTTACAAATCAAATCACAGAAGCAAAGCAAGACAGAGCTCAGTTCTTGGGAAATGTTTGGTGGCACAGTAGGGCAGTTTTAGTGTTGTTGTGTCCATAGGCAAGACAATGAATGTGAAGTGAACAAACCATGCTCTGCAGTTTTTGTTCTGTTTTTACTTTTTGAAGGGAGTGAACATTTTAACACATTTAAAAACTTTTTTTCACCATGAGGCTCTGCTGAATGTCTCTCCTGACTCTACTTTTTGTTTAAAAGAATGATACCTGTCATGTAAAGTAGGGATTTTTTTTGTGTGTGTGAACATGTTTACACAATGGAGCACATACCCGGTGAAGCACATGCAGCTGCTTCAGGTAAAAGACACTCAGACACAGGAGTCAGGCCAAACTTATGTCACAGCCAGCACATCTTCTCAAGCGATCCCTTATCTCATCTCCAGCGTCTGGCTGCTATTAAAACTCTGTGTGCCAATTAACACAGGTGTCTCCTGAAACATATCACTATCACTTTCCTGTCAAATGATTTATTTTCTAAATGTTCATGCAACATCATTCTTATAATGTTCAGGATGAATGCGCTAACATTAATCTCAATGCTACTGAACAGCTGCTAATATACTGTAGATGTGGACATACCTTGAACATCTTTTGCCATTTTGCTTTAGGCAATACTAATGGGATACATTTTCTAAAATATTAATGTTTGTATAATTATTTTAGAAAATTGTCAGGATACCACGTAATTCTTTGATTTTATTTACCTTTTAATAATGTGCACATTATGCGAATATCCCTTAAGAAATAGTTTTTATCTTTAAAATTAAACTTGAAATATATACATTTATTAATTTATGTATTTCTTTATTATGTTAAATTTGCTGATGAAACAGGCAGTTGTTTCCACAAAGTTCTCATCCACCACTGCTATATAAATATAGTTGTCTGCCTTATGCTTAGGCCAATGTACTTCATCAATACCAATGTTTTGCCTAATTGAATTCTAGCTAATCAAATGTGTAAAATTACTTATTTATCCCATTATATCACCCACATTACACCAAAACTTATGCTCCAAATTATGTAAATAGCTGGAATTCATTTCTGCTGATTTGATTCAAACCATTTGCTGTTTACGTCTCCCAATTAGCTCCCAAATAACATCGTAACAACTTCTCATCTTACTTGCGCCGCTCTCACTGTAGGACTTAATAGCTTGTTGTGGATGCCGTCATAAACAGCCTGGTGTGTGTGGTGAAACGACAACATTTCACATGCGATTACCATTATTTACGACACTGTTTGGCTTGGCTTTAGCTCTGAGAAATTAATGATGGATATTGGTGCGTCTGTAAACAGAATCTTTGTTGGTGCTGAGCCAACAGTTAAATATAATTTGAGAAGAAAGCAGGAGATCAATGGGGTTTGGTCTCACCCTCAAATCCCTGTGACTTTGCGTTCTGTTTGAAGGCAGGAGTGAGGGGCTCTTTTACGCTCGAATCAAAGAGCTGCAGTAAGAGCACATAATATCACTGTGGGACTTCTGCTGTGGGCTGAACTTAGGACCAATGGGGTCTGTGTCTACAATGGTAATATTTGGAGCATTCAAACTCATATAGAACGTGATTGATCAGTAGTCACCTCAGGCTGTCTGTAGGAAACTGAAACGACACAGTTGGAGTTCAGAAGTGATGCAAGAGATGCTTTGGAAAGTTTGCAAAAAAAAGTACTGAATTTTGTTTGTAGATTTGACAATTCAAATGTATTAAAATTTCAGCATCAAATTATTGTGCTTGGAAATGTATTGCATTATCAAGCAACATGTGAAAGGAATCTAATTCGTGTAATCCATTGGACTGTTGATATAATGTCATACTTAAGTTAAAGACGCTATGCTTGATTTTTATTTATTTTTTATTTTTTTGCAGTACAATTTTTCCATAGCACAGATATTTTGTTTATTTGTTCAGATGAAAATCAGACCGCAATATTTTGTCTTCGTCTAATAATGTCTCATTAACTAAAATTCGCTCAGCGTGTCAATTGTTGTTGTTAGTATTGTGACTAACTGGGTTAGCATAGGCTACCGGCACATCTTGCTCCTAACATTTGTGAAATAAGCTTAAAGCACATTATGCTGAAGAATTTGGAGGTTCAGAATGCATTTAATAAGTGAGCAAAACATGTAGACTGAAGTAAGAAGTTTAAAATTCCTTATTTCTGTTTGTTTACATTTTTAAGAAAGCAGAAATAGCAGCTTTATGGGTTTTTTTTACATTAAATTTGAATAATTTTTAATCCATGTTACACTGAGATTTTTTCACCAAAAACACATTTGATGCTGTGTTTTGTTTCATTCACACTAGCTTAATACAAAAAGCCTGCATGTTTAGGCAGTGTTCGTTATTTGAACTGACAACAGTCTGTTCCACCTTATGATGTCACTATGAGGTAAAGTTTCTCTATGCGTGTTCTGTATACCTCATTCATCACAACTTTAATTCTGTATTTGCGTCTAATGTTATGTAAGTGCTGTGTCAGAATTGATATAAAACGTTAATCTGGCTTCCAATTCACTCAAAACTAACTGGTAAGACGTTTCTCTGGGGGAAAAGAGAGAGATCAGTATTTTTAAATACTGTATGAGTTCAGATCAATATTATAGTGATAATGTAGCAGCATGTATGGATGCCATGGGCCAGTGGTTGGGAAAGAGACAGTTCTTTTCTATGAATAACTCGTTATAGTAGAGTGTCTAAAAGAACATGTCACAGTATATTCAATACGGTGATTTCTCTTAGTGACTAGACCCATTCACTTTTTGCAATTCTAACAAAAACTGTGTAAACAATATTATTTTATCTGCCCTAACTTCTAGCTCATTGTGCACCATTTAGATCTTAGCAGACAATGGACCTCATTATAAACATAACTTCGATTTTAGGAAGATACTGGAAAACTCTCCGAAGTCCTTCTTAAGCAGTCTCTCCAACCTAATTCACCAACATCCAGTATACACACCACATCAGTCACTTATTATACATGATTATTTATACATAAAGATCTAGATGAATTTGCTAAGAAACGTTCCCTAAACCTCCATACAAGCAGGCAAGACTTTTGAAGCAAGCAGCGGGGAAAAAAGTGAATGAGCAAATGCAGCAGTTTTAAGACTTCATCACTTTTTAAAAATGTCCAAAACACATGAGCACACTCAGCGGGAGCCAATTAAAATCACAGACTAAACAATAACACACAGCTTTTGTTGTACGTATGGTGTATACTTGGTGGCAGGTGGATGGAATGCACTGAGACAGAACTGTTTTTTCTAGACAACTCGCAACTAAACACAAGTACATTAATAAATCAATACGCTATATTAAGTTAATAGTACAGTAATTATCTGCAATTGTATCGTCTTATATGAAATAAGTGTCTAAAACCTTACACCTACTACTCTTTATTTGAAGTCGACACTCAGCTCAGTATAGACATATACCTAGACGCTATTGGAGGATGCATGAGAGAATTAATACTGCATTTGTGATTGAAACAAATAGACTCACAAGACTTCATATAGGCTATGTATATATATGCTAGTGTGGTGTTTATAACTCAAAAACTCAAGTAAGATCAACTCTTTTTGACTAATATAGGATGTTATATGACTCAGGGTATGTAATCCAGATGACAGCAATAGAAAAGTTGTTAATTGATAATAATTTCGCTCTTCTCACTGTAGAGGAAGAAGTGTTGATATTGTTCATTGTGCACTCCTCCTCTCATATTGTTGATGCTCTAATGTGCCACTCTGGAGAAACCACTAGTGGGGGTTTAGCCAATCTCATCGTGTCATTTTGTTGCTATTCCATACCCACGTGCTTAGGCTAACACAAGTGACAGTGTTTGGCGGCTTCATTTAGTAACATGGAGATGAAAAACCACACGAAACATGGGTGTGAACTTGTAACTAGTAGTACTTCACTTACAGGCACACATATATATACGCTACCATATATGGCCTCAGTGTACTCATACTTGTTAAATTGTGTGCACTATAGACCTGCTAATTTCTCATCATCATGACAATATTTGCTATATTCCTCGCAAGACATTAAATTAATGTTGATTCTTTATTTACCCTCGGAAGATGCTCGTGATTCATATCTCTTTTCTAGACTCGCAGAGAGAGCCCTGGTTCTTCGCCATCTGTTGTGTACATTTTGACAATGAAGAGACTTCCCAGATGAATAGACAACATCTGAGATATGCTGTCTTAGGTGTGCCAGGTGGAAATGGCGAATAATGGCTCCTAGATCTTGTAATTGCTTATCAGTGTAGTATTTATGACAATTGGGATCTATTTGCTCGTACATAATCGCTCTCTCTTTTTAGCTCTTGTACACAAAGAGTCATTGATTAGCTCCATGCCTTATCTCCATATAATGACGAACTCGCTCAATATTGATCATTCTCTCTCAATGCATACATATTTAGAAGCACAAGTGATGTATTACTTTAGCTATAATCATGAAACGAGGTCTTATATCGAGTTAAGGTAAGAATTAATATGGAGATAGCCCTTGTATTTTGTCCTCAGTAGGAGAAAGTGTTATGTCGCTCGTGCATTTATCCCGTCCTTCAATGCTCATGTGGTGTCCTCACACTCAGGAGACAATGATCCGCCGGCAGTGTAGCGCTCGTCGACGCCCATCATCGATGATGTGCGCCATAGTGTGTGCTATCGCGTCAGGCTGTAGCGTGTAAGCTGGAGGATATTACCTACGTACGATTTTATCGCTGGGACTTTTTTTTTAAATGAAGACTTACCAAGCCTTATCATTTCATAATCAAATCTTGTAGCATGTTTGTACCAAACCAATATCAGAGTCATGTACTCATTGAGTTGGCTACATCATGTTTTTTAGGCGCTAGACGCTGATAGTCCTAAGTTTAGTGTTCAGACCGTGGTGCAGATGTCAGATGTGAAGCAGGGAGTGATTAGAGTCCTAACAAGCTGCACGCCAACTCAACAGACTATAGCAAGTTTTTTAAAAGCATATCCTTCTCACTCTGATATCTGTACATATATAAAATCCAAGAAGAGAGGTTATGCTCGCACATGCATAAAGGGAAGATCATGTGAACACTGTCAGTACCACCAACCACTGACATTATGCGTGGAAGAACATGTCAACACTGAAAGGCGGCAGGTCTACGGATCGTGGTACCTCACAGACAAATAAAAACTAGCTAATAGGCTCAGATTTGTGTGTGTGACATTAATTATTGATAAAAGTGATATTTATCATTTCAGGCCTAAACATACTGAAATATGTGTATTTATAAAATGTAAATCTCTATTCACCAATAGGCAGATATCTGGACTAAAAAAGAAAAATACAAGAAATGAGGTAAATAGAATATAGATTTGTATAGACCATCTTGTTATAGAAGATACATTTTCTGTGCCAGACTAGAGTTCATTTTAGCAAAAGGTGTAGGCTATGAGTTAATATTATATTTTACAAATGTGTATAATTTACCGATCAAACACCAGACAATAGAATTATCCTAAGTGCACTTCACCCTGAGAGATGAATCATTTACGCACATTCATGCTGTACATTAGATCGTTATTTAGTTAGATGAGCAAACTGTAAGTAAGTTAGCTGTTAGTCTTGAGAGTGCTCGTATCTTGGTTATGAACACAGTAGTTGAGGAAGGGTGTCGGAGACTCTGAAGCCCTGATGTTTGAATATTGGCTGTAATGTTGGCACAAGGAAATTGTTAGAAATCCTATTTTGTGCACACCCAATGTAAATACTATAAAGAGAGAGGATACTTTAAGCAAACCATTAGAGAAAGGACGTCTTAGGTATTCGAGTGTATAACTTCTCATCCTGGGTCGCTGGACTTTCACTTTCAATCT
Organism: Mugilogobius chulae; assembly: GCA_038363315.1. Lineage (NCBI taxonomy): Eukaryota > Metazoa > Chordata > Actinopteri > Gobiiformes > Gobiidae > Mugilogobius > Mugilogobius chulae. Next base: position 40,385,067 of record CM076398.1, on the reverse strand, counting down.
GCCACATGTCGTAGAACAACATCTCAAACAATTGTTCCTGTACTTGGGAGTTAGCGCGTATACACAGGACAAAGGGACGTGTGTTTGTTGGATCGGACTCGATATCTGACGACTCAATCGCCAGTGACAAGGAGATATCTGGGTTTGGGACAACATTAGATGTGCTTGTAAAAGAGTGTTAATGGGGGAAGATGAATATGAGCTCGTGCCTATGGTTAGAAGTAATTCCATGGCCTCGTGCACTGTCGATGATATAGATGGGTCCTCTACTGGGAGTTTCGTTGGTCTGTTTTAGACAGAGAGTAGAGGCTAAGTGAATGGAGCGAGCCAAAGCAACTGAGAAGGATCTTTGTGTTTTGATGGAATTGACTCTTTACATGGAAAAGTAACTTACTGATGAAACATAAACAAACAGTTTTGGAAGAGATATGTGCTTTTGCTGGTGATCTGTGATGTTTTGACGAAGTGTCAAATTGTTTGACCAAATGATCTGCAGTTTTGAGAATGTCATCTCAGTTTCAAGAAATGAGCCAAACCTATAGAAAAAAACTGTAATTCCACAGCAATCCTCATGTCACAACAGTTTGACAGACAACTTTACAAAGACGTGAGGGTCTGGAATCAGAGCACAGGGTTTCAATTTCAAGAACAGCGTTTCCGAGTGCTGAGTCAACCAACCACAGAAAACTTGGAAATTCCACAGAAACAGCGACACGCTAAACCGGATGTTGTAAATGTGTAGTTTTTCAGTCTAAGGTTGTCAACACTGTTTGTAGCTCAAGTTTTAAGGAATGTATACGTTCCTAATTGTTGGCAAGAGCAAAGGAAAATAATCAGCTACGTCCGCGACAGTTTGAGATTGGATCGTCTTAATTTTGGAAGACAAAGTAATTGTTCTGTCTTTGGTTCAAGACCATTCTGCATTCAAACAGAAGGTAAGAGGGCCTGTCTGCTCAGGGTCACGGTGTGACTGGATTTACAACTTGAAATGATTAGAAAGGTCTATTTTGATTTGAGTGAGGGTCGCGAGTTGCTGGCATGGTTGTTTTGGGGGTCTCGTTCTGAAAAGTTTGGAACCCTTGTCTTAATGAAGGGCTTTGTACAACTTTCAAACCCAATGTGACTTGACCAAACCTTGTTCACGTCAGATGGATCTGTGTTGAACTCTGATTTGAATTCTTCCACAGTATCCATCTGGAACTTTACTCACTGAAAGCGTTTGTGAAAAGGTGGGACTTTTAATGAAACACATTCAGCTGATTGGGTGTGCAACCTTATTTGTGCTTAGCCAATCACAGCAACAAATCGTAATGGTGTATTCTATGTCCGCGTGGCATAGAAGAAGTGCCACACATACTTCTTCTTTCAAATAGAAAATGTTCTGTATTTCTGCGAAAACAGAATCAAACGCAGCAGAAACACATTGTCTTTGTTTTGTTTGATTCAAACGGTACTTTCTGACGTCATTGCAACTAACCCCCCTCAACTCGCCCTGCTGCAATGTGAGTGGGCTGACACTACGCTGTGTCAGACTCCAAACCAATCGGGCTGCTGGAAGGCCAGGTGGTTTATCTTGAGTTTGTGAATTCACAAATATCATGAGATAATCCATCTGACTGACCAGGTTAGAGTTGACCTCTGTCACAAGCTTACACATGCTAAAAACAATAGCAAGGGTCTCGGTGGTAGGTGAAAACAGACCTTTTCTAAACACTCAAGCATCATCTGCAGAACNAGACCAATGGGGTCTGTGTCTACAATGGTAATATTTGGAGCATTCAAAACTCATATAGAACGTGATTGATCAGTAGTCACCTCAGCTGTCTGTAGGAAACTGAAACGACACAGTTGGAGTTCAGAAGTGATGCAAGAGATGCTTTGGAAAGTTTGCAAAAAAAAAGTACTGAATTTTGTTTGTAGATTTGACAATTCAAATGTATTAAATTTCAGCATCAAATTATTGTGCTTGGAAATGTATTGCATTATCAAGCAACATGTGAAAGGAATCTAATTCGTGTAATCCATTGGACTGTTGATATAATGTCATACTTAAGTTAAAGACGCTATGCTTGATTTTATTTATTTTTTATTTTTTTGCAGTACAATTTTTCCATAGCACAGATATTTTGTTTATTTTGTTCAGATGAAAATCAGACCGCAATATTTTGTCTTCGTCTAATAATGTCTCATTAACTAAAATTCGCTCAGCGTGTCAATTGTTGTTGTTAGTATTGTGACTAACTGGCATAGGCTACCGGCACATCTTGCTCCTAACATTTGTGAAATAAGCTTAAAGCACATTATGCTGAAGAATTTGGAGGTTCAGAATGCATTTAATAAGTGAGCAAAACATGTAGACTGAAGTAAGAAGTTTAAAATTCCTTATTTCTGTTGTTTACATTTTTAAGAAAGCAGAAATAGCAGCTTTATGGGTTTTTTTTACATTAAATTTGAATATTTTTAATCCATGTTACACTGAGATTTTTCACCAAAAACACATTTGATGCTGTGTTTTGTTTCATTCACACTAGCTTAATACAAAAAGCCTGCATGTTTAGGCAGTGTTCGTTATTTGAACTGACAACAGTCTGTTCCACCTTATGATGTCACTATGAGGTAAAGTTTCTCTATGCGTGTTCTGTATACCTCATTCATCACAACTTTAAATCTGTATTTGTCTAAGTTGTAAGTTGCTGTAAATTGTTATAAACTTTTGCCTCTCAATTCACTAAAATCATGAAGACGTTCTGTGACAATCGCAACTAAACAAAAGATTAAAATAAATACGCATATTAAGATTAATAGTACAGTAATTCATCTCAATTGATGCTAAAAGGCTAAAAACTTTACCACTACCATTGAGCTACCACTCAGTGACAAAATACTAGAGCTTTGGAGATGCAGAAAGCAGAATTATTCAAGCATTTGTGATTGAAACAAAACACAACTCTAAGCATGTTTTTGCTGTTGTAATATTTTAACCAAAAACTCAAAGAAGTCAATTTTGTATAATATAGGACCTTTAAACACAGTAGGACAAAACCGAAAGACAGCAATAAAAAGTGTAATTATAAAATTTGCTTTTCACTTAGGGAAAGTGTTGAGTATTCATCTGGCCCTCCTCCCATTGTTGATGGTTAGCACCTGAACCACCAGTGGTTAGCACACTGTCATTGTGCTAACCAAACCCAGTGCATTGGCCAACCAATCACAGGTTGCGGTTTTAGACAGAAAGGTGAAAACCACAACAAACATGGTGTGACTTTGTAGATACTTACATGCACATATAGCTACCATAGCCTCATTTTACTTGTTTAAATGTGTAGATTGAAGCTGTACTTTTCTCTCAACTGAACAAATTTTAATTCCTGAGCTTAATTTAATTGACCTTTATTTAACCAGGGAAGTCCCACTGAGATTCAGAATCTCTTTTGCAGGGGAGCCCTGGTTCTGCTGTTGTGACATTTAGACAATGAAGAGACTTTCCAGATGAATAGACAACATCTGAATGCTGCTGGTGTGAGCCAGGGTGGAATGGGAATCCTAGATTGTATGTTTATAAATGTAGATTTGACAATTGGATTATGATGTCATTCTTTTTAATACTTGTAAAGTCATGATGCTTCTCCTTTTCATAATCTGAACACTGTAATTTAATCATTTTCAATAGCACAATAAAGCAGGAATAACTTAGTTTATAATGAACAAGGTTAAGGTTAAGGTTAAGGTTAAGGTACACTTATGTCCCCGTAGGGAAATTTGTCCTCTGCATTTGACCCATCCTCAATGCCTCTGGGGCATCACCTCAGGAGCAGTGATCGCCCAGTGCAGCGCTCGGGGACCCATCTCCAGATGTTCTTGCTAGGCTTGGTCAGGACTACCGTAGCTGGAGGATATTACCCTAACGTACAATTTATGTGGGATTTTTTTTTTAAATGAAGACCTTACAAGCCTTAATCATTCATAATCAACTTTTTGTTTGTACCAAACCATATCAGCTCTGACTCATATTGCTACAGTTTTTATGCAGAGCTGTAGATCCTTATGTCAGACGTGTGCAGATGTGATGTAATGCAGCAGATGTGGCTACAGCTGACGCCAACACTGATATGAGTTTTTAAAGTGCATCTTCTCTGTTTGTACATATAAAACCAAGAGAAGGAAACCCACATGAGAGAGGAAAGACATCTGACACACTCAGACCACAACCACTGCCACTGCTGGGAGCAGCACACACAGGGCAGGCTAGGATGTGGTGCCTCAACAGACACAAAATAAAACTGCTAAAAGGCTCAGTTTGTGTGTGTAATATTATGTAAAAGTAGATATTTATCATTTCAGGCCTACATCATTGGATTTTAAAATGTATTTACAAATGGCAGATCTGTAAAATAAAAAGAAGTAACAAAAACAGATTTAGACATTTAGATTTGGCAGAAATTTAGAGAAAGTTAGTCAATTAATTTACAAATGTAATAATTTCCAACACCCAGCTGATATCTCGTGATCACCAAAGAAACCATTAGGCAACCAAAACTGTATTAGTCAACTGTATAAGTTGAGTGGGTTCAGGCTGCAAAAGTTCGAAGATTCGACTACTGAGTCAGACCATCAACATCTCACAATCTCTGTTTAGGTTGATTGGGTATCACTGTATATTTCCCACGTGAGTGAATGAGAGAGTGAAAGGTTGTCTGTCTAACCCTGCGACGAGTTGGCCACTGTCCAGGGTGTTCCCCCGCCAAAGGCCCAAAGTCACTGGAATAGCCTCCAGTCATGAAAAATGAATGAATGATTACATTTTTTCTCAACAAACTGCTAGGACCTAACTGAGTGAATACATTTTTTCTCAAGAAAGTGCTAGAACCTAACTGAATGAATACATTTTTTTTCAACAAAATGCTAGGACCTAACTGACCTAACAATACCAAACATTTACTGAAACTGAAAATATATTTTCAAGTAAACCACAGCAGCAGCCAGTGCTAACATTAATAATGGTATATTTACATAGCGCTTTTCTACCTTTCCAGGCACACAAAGCGCTTTACAATCTAGTTTCCACCCACCCAGTGTACGACACTAAGGCAATGTGAGTTAAGTGTCTTGCTCAAGAACACAATGACAATCCACTCGTCCCACTGTGGCACCTGGAGTTCCAGCGGTCTCCCATCCAAGTACTAACTAGGCCCTAACTTGCTTAGCTTCTGAGATCTGACGGGTTCAGGCTTTGACAAACTTTGGTGTCACCTGGGCTGTTAACTTTTTCAAAATAACAGTATCTTTGACATTCGCCCATCAACTGGCTGACCAGTTTTACTACTTCAATCACAAACTACTGCTGTGCCTTCGAGCAAGACACTTAACCCATTTTGATTCTGTGTGTGTAAAAACTGAAAAGCGTGACAAAGGACTGCACTGATCTGAATCACGTAGGTGAATGTTGAGTGTTTGTCCTGCATTTACCGAGCTGACCTCTCTATCCTGGTCCCATCCTCTCCTCCTCCCTCTCCTCTGCTCTTCAGCTCCATCACAGGTCCATCTGGGCTGTCTGCTGGAGCGGGGAGCGTCCAGGCCGGTGGAGGGGTTAGCTCAATGGGGCGCTGGTTAGGACACAAAAGGAGGATTAGCGCAGCTGCCAGCCGCACTAAGACCCGCGCCGGTTCTAAAGCAGTGTCCTCGAACCCTCGCGCCCAACGCCAGCACAAAGGAACATCATTAGCCCGAGCACAAAAGAACCCCCGCCTCGGCCCGTCTTAAGCAACACCGCAATCACTGCTCACAAATAGCCTGATTAGCCCAGATAATATGCAGACTTGTAATGTATGCTACTGTCATCTGTGCAAAACAGAAGGTGGGACATCTCCAGCGAGGCTTTAACATCATGTAGTAGACTTAATGAGCGGATTCAAATGATGACGGCCGCGTTTGGATTTTGAGGAATCTGACAGCATGAGCTTAAAATCTGGCAACGTTCATTTCTTTAAAGATGATTGCAATTGTGAAATCAGAGTGATTACAGAGATGTGATCCTGGTCCAAACCAAAATTAGGAATTATTTTGTGGGAGATATTCATACAAAAGCACAGTTATAATGTTGGTTGTGTCACAATAATGTTTCTAGATTTTTTTTCATCAATAAACAACATGACAACTTGATAGGTGACAGAAAAAAATCAAGAGAATATAATGACATTTTTGTATGAGTGAGAAATAGATAATCCTGTAATGAAAAAATCAAGGGAGTAGTAGCATTTTTTTATCCTTTTTTTTTTTTTTTTTTTTTTGCAAATATGTAGCTGAGCTGTAGTTCACAAGGCTTCACTGTAAAAGGGCCTAAAGCAACTGACATAACTCTAATGCTGAGTGTCTTCTCATGCTCAAGCTTTGTATAAATATTTAAATGTATATTTTATAGACTACTTGAAGTAAATTGTTTATTATTCTGTAAGAGATTGTTCTTTCCCCTTTGAGCCTCAGAAAACACTTTTCTGAATGTTCCAGATTTGTGAAATCTTAAAAAAAGATTTTCATAAGCATATTGTATTTAAAGGACAAGAACAATGCACATAATGCATTATATTTTTTCTTTAAATGTATAAAACATGACAGAATGCAAGAGAGTGACAGACAGAAACAGAAACAAAAGGCGTCCATTGAAATCATGGTCAAGTTCATCTTTTTTCTCTTACATGTTACAAGATCAAACAGTATATACTTTAACTAGTGCTGAAATGTTGGGTTGTGTAAAATAACTGATGTTTTGATTCAATGCAATAACAAGTGAATCAGGTCATATAGGCCATGTGTATGTGGCAATTGTAATCAGGAAAACTGACCATGCTCATGTCATTTGATCTGCATGCTTTATAAAACCCTATAAAATGCCTATAATTAGAAAGCATGTTAGAAAAATGTCATAATATTCTCTTGAACATTCTCGTGTTATGTTGTAATTTGTTGCTAATATTAGCTGAGAAGATTAAAAAAAAATAATAAAAAAAAATTAACTTTTTTGTGGTATAGCCAACATTATAAATGAGTGTATCAATCTAGACTGACACTGAAAATCACCAAATATGAAGATGGTCTAAGTTTCACAATGCGAAAAAGTAATCAAAAAATTTAAATCACAGACATCCTTCCGTCCCCAAATGCATAAAATTCCTTTCTTCAAAAAGCCAAAATAGTTTATAATTCAGCTAAAATAAGCGATTGTCACGTTTGTTTTGTTTCAAGTTCCCATAATAAGGTGAGGGCCTTTGTGAAAGTCACAAATGGTGAGAATCCATCTGGTAAAGCCAGGTTTCTGAGATGGGGCTGAATCTTCCGTTTTTTTGTTTCCAGCTTTTCCTTATTGTGACACTTACCTGTGTCTAATGTGCAATGCATTTACTGAAATATAATATTTTCTATCTTTAGTGAGACAAAAATGATGGGCCTCCAGGATTTCAACACTATGCTGAAGCCGATGTTTACTTACTTTACCTTACAAAAAACTAATTACAGAATCTAATAAATCTTTCAAATCTCTCAATGTTGTGCAGTTTGAGCTCAGGTCAGACCATCCTCTTATCAAAAGATGTTTTCAGCACTTCAAATACATCTTTTAGATGAAATATTGTAAACACAATTTAAAAATAGTTCAGTTTTGGAGATGCATTCCTGAAAGTTACCGACTGTTGCCTTACGATTGCACCAGAAAACACAATTTACTGTTAACATCAACGCCAACATGTTTAATGATACTTTAGGAAGCTACATTTCTAAACTCCACAGTGGTGTTTTCATGTGTTTCTATAGTGACAATACACACAGTCACTTTAATACATTGTAGTTTGTCAAGGGATCAAACTTATCCTTCGGTAAATGAATAATTGATGCAAACTCTCAGCCAAGCAAGTATTATATATTAACACGTTTTAATTATACATTAAAAGGTGTGTTTTAATTGGATTTTCCAGGAGAAGTCAGGCAGGTTTTTCAGGATGACATGATGTTTTTCTTTTCTTTTTTTCATACCGTTAATTGGAAGAACAAAGACTTCTCCACCTTTTACTCCAGCTTGATCAAGTAACCACAAGCATGCTTTTCCTGGCTTTGTTCCTTTCCTTTGTTATACGTGAGCAGAAACAACGAATGACTGTGATTGGTCGCTAATACAATCCTGTTAGGTTGGCAGTTCAATCGCAGGTTTGACGAATTGTGATGTAACAAAAGGATTGGTTCCTAATTAAGATTGGTTACATTTGGACACATTATTTTACCCTTCATGCAGTTGGTAATATGAAGAAACTAAATTAATTTGAACTGCTCACTTCAAATTTACCCCAAAAAATAATTTTCATATGTCACGTTTTGACAGACTGACGCCTCAAACTTTAGTACGATGAATGTGTTTTGTTATGACATCTTGAATTATAGTTTTCAATCAAGAAGTTGAACTCTACAATTTACACATTGAACTAAACAAACTTCTGCAAGAACAGACATTTTCATTACAAGTGAACCTCATTGTCATCATTACAAAAATGTCATAATACTCTCTAAAATTCTCTTGTTGTTTTTTATATTGTTCTTTATTGCTAATATAAGATAATGTATTATAAATAGTGCAAAAGGCTATTAACTGCATGAGAACTTTCATTGCAAAACTGAACTTACGGTACCTGTTTTTAATCAAATTGTTGACCTTAGTCAAAAATAAAACATAATGAGCCACATGTGTCATAGACCAGTGGGAGTTCGTTGAATATATATTTTTAGCTGAAAACATGTTTGAGTGGTGGTATTAGAACACAATAAACTAGTAAAATAAAAATAGACGATATTTTGAATTATTTTCCAACTTGAAAGTTTTGCAAAGATGTAATAAATATTTATTTTTGCTGTTTAGAAACACCTGTCATAGACCAGCACTACATACATGGCAGACATGTTTAAAGAAAGTCTTCTTTTATATTGCTGCTGGTTGATAAACACAAAGCACCTCATGCTAATGTGCAGTCTTTTGTTTTGCCAAGCATGTTATCTCCAGATATAGGACTAGTGTCAGATGAAAGGTTCAGCCAATGTTTGCACAGAAAGGATTTTTTCTTTATGTCTGCTGTGGGCATCATGATTTCTTGTGTTCTTGTGTGTTGTCTTTCAGTAATCTACTTCTGACGGTCCAGATCACTTCAAACAGTTGAGACACTTTAAAACCTTCTCAAACTGCTCTACAACAAACTTTTTTTTCTTTTAATTATTATTGTTTATCAATAAAATCTAAAGGAAAGGAACATTTTCACTTGAAATTACATTGTGAGCAGGGATGTCACGATATAAAATATAAGTGTTACAATTATTGCGAGACAAATATTCACAATCTAGTGATTATCCACAATTATGATCAAATTTTATTTTCATTGTCACTTTTCCTTAAATTTGTGACAGATTTTATTAATAAAATTTTCCTAATGAAAATAAAAAGCTAATGTAACAGAATGAATTAAAATCTTAATATTGCATTTAAAATGTTAAAATGTGTATGGATTGAAAGACATAGTTTTGTTTCAAAATGTCAAAGTCAATTTTTCTTTTTTTTTTTTTTTTTTTTATTTATTTTTTTAATTATTACTACTTATTTTAATTTATTTTATTTGGCTTTATTGTTTGTTTGTTTGAATTTTTAAATCACAAATGCGCCACGGCCCGGTGGCAGAGCAGTTAGCACTCTGGCCTCACAGCAAGAAGGTTGTGGGTTCGATTCCCGCATGGCCCGGGACCTTTCTGTGTGGAGTTTGCATGTTTTTCCCCGTGTCTGGGTGGTTTCCTCGGGCACTCCGGTTTCCCCACCAACCAATAACATGCAGGTTAGGGAACACTTGGTGGTAGTCGGAGGTTGAAGCGCCTGGTGTTTAAGCGAATCGCCTCTGTGAGCTGCCCCTGGGCAGTTTACTGTCACTGAGTGGGGAGGGGGGTTCATCACTCTGTGAAGCGCATTGTGACTCTGTCTGTGAAAATGCGCTATACAAATAAAGATTACTTACTTACTTACTTACTTTTTTATTACTTACTTACTTACTTACTAAAAACAAATGTATATATTTGGGACATAACATAAGAGCATACGACATAGTATGTTCAAATATTAGTATTATTTCTATAAACCTTAGCTGTTGTATTTGATATTTTGTTTTACCACGGTATCTGTAGAGTTAACTGTAAGAATTTAATTGTTACTTCTAAATTTGCCATGATTAGAATTGTTTTGTTCTTATGATTATATTGTGACATAAATAATCATGATTATTGTTTACCCTTATAATCTTGACATTCCTAATCATGAGTCTCAATCTTTCTTCATAACTCACTGTACAGCACTTTGAACACTTGCCAATCCAATAACATCTGCACATGACTGAATGGCCAGTTAAGCGATACAGCAGCATTTCTCCACATCCCTTTTTGCACTCGTGTCTCTGGCTAAACTCCATAGTAACTTTAACGCTTGTAGTATTAAAGCTTTTTGATTGCGTTGCCTTGATTGTCCACAGTCACTTTATTGCCCATAAACTGATAAGGCGGCCAGTTTTCATTCAGTATTTTCCATATCAATAGTTTTATCACTGACCTGGGGATTTCATGTTACAAGCGAACGGTCTTTGAGGGTTCTGGATTAAAGGAAGGAAAGTTATAAAATGGAGGCTCAAAGGCTGAATAAAAAAAGGCTGGGAATGTCTTTTAAGTGTGAACCTGGACCAGTGGCAGGAAGTGCAGGCCTGCGTTATGTGATGGGAGGGGCAAGGGTCTGGTAAAGCGTTTCCAATCTCAACTTTATTAAGATTATGATTACTTTCATCTCAGAGCAGCGTTGTTTCAAGTTACATCCACCTTGAAAGTGATACAGATTGTGTCAGCTTTAAGGCTAGCCAATAGTGATAAAGGTTGTATTACATTATACTGTATCTATGTTTTTTGGTATATCTCGTTAATATTTAGACAATAATACGTCAGTCCAACAGAAGTGTGTCTTTACGTTGTATATTATGATAATGTTGTATCTTTGTACTTGGTCATGAAACATCTAAAAGGTAATTTCACACATTTTCAATCTGGTGATTTCTGTCAGTGATTAGATCCATTCACTGTTGGTATTACAAAAAACAAAAACAACAAACACAAACAAACTGTATTTAAAGAGGATAAAGAAGATTCATTTTAACGGTCATCTCTAATAAATATTATTGACCTGGAGAATGTAATTGTCAGACAAATGTGAAATGGTTGTAAAATTAATCACAATTGCCAAAATATTATGATTGCAGCCTAAATGGAAAGTTAGAAACGTTTATTTATTTATTATTTTACTATATTTTTACTATGTGCTCATTCATCAGTTGTTGCATATCTTGACAACAACATTGGTGATATTATCTAAAATTTGATATTATATATATAGTCAGCTTTAGGTCTTTAAATATTCACAAAAAAAAAAAAAGAAATATTTTTATGGGTGAAGGAGGATGAATTCTTCAGTGGGTCGACAAAAATTTTGAAAATATCTAAAAAATCAGGTGCTCTTCAGGATCAAAGTAACAGGCACTGACAATTAAAAAAGAAGAGAAAATCTAAGGCACTCTGATTTTTAAATCAAAAGTCCTTTACTAACAGTAGACTTAAAAATAAAATATTTATGCAAATAAATAAGTAAATTTCTATCAGCACAATTTGTTTAGTTTCAGACAATGCAGCCACCAAGGTCAAAATGAGACTGTGTTGCTTGCGTAATTACCATGTTTTATGTTTAAACTCGCTTGAGCTTCCAAAAGTCACAATTAAAAAGCTCAGAAAATGTAATGAAATGAGGAATACAGTTGTAAACATAAAATGAGCTTGCTTAAGTACAAATCAGGTATATAGTTTGGAACTTCAGGTAAAATATGACTAGAGTCAACTTGTGCTGTCAAAGTGCTCTGTACATAAGGATTCATTTTGCATTGATTTATGTATTGCCCATACTTAATTTTAAGATTCTTAAAGGTCAGATTGCTGGTCTTCATAGAGTCGTTATTGCACCTTTATGTTGCTCCACCCTGATGGAGAATAAACAAAAACAGCCCTAACATGGCACCACAGTTCCCCTGCTCTAGCTGCACAGAGGCTTAGTGTGAGCTGTGAGGTGTGGTGGCACAGCGCTCTCTCAGGCCCTTCGTGACTACTCTTTATGGAGCAGATGGCCGGGAGAGGCAGGGCAGTGAGGATTCTGGCACTGCCTCGTTACGATACATCCTCTGGGACTGCACGCTTCCAAACTTGGCGCAAATTAGGCCGCCACTTGGGCGAGACTGAGGCCAAGAGTTCAAACGCTCACATATTTTGGATACAATTAAATTAACAATGAGTCAAAACAGGCTGCAGTCATGCACTTGACTAGACTGGAGCTCTTGAGCCGCAAGGAGGAGAAGAAGTGGCCACCGCTAACAAGTATGGAAAGAGAACTGTTTCTAAATCTTAATGTCACTAACAATCACTGCACACTGAGCTAAAGTTGAGTTACACTGGCTTCACACGAAGTCAGAACTATGACTATAAATCAAAAAAATCCTGAAGCGTCATTATTAAAGTCCAGACTCATTTATGTTTAGCTGAAATTCACTTCTCTTGTCAAAAGTTTGATTGGCGTCTCCTTTCTAAAACTTTGGGCCTGATTTATCAAGCCAGGTGCTAAATTGCGGGTGCAAAAATGAAAAAAAATTGTGTTATTTATGAGCATTTTGCACAAATTTTAATATTGGAAGATGCACATACAACATACTAAACAAACAGATATGAACCACCTCAAATTCTGCATCTTTAGAGTGTGTTTGAGAGGAAAATGGTCATCTCTGCCAAAGTTTTGCTCCCCCTAACCTGTTTTGCGCATGAGTAAATGCTTGATAAATCCGGCTCTTTATGCGTAATTCTTACTGAAAGTGTACTTGCAACAAAGCACAAACCAACAAACTTGATCATTTCTTCAGTCTCAGCACAGATCTCTTTACTTTATCTCTGAAACCTCCGAGGTACAATGTTGATGCACATAGCAGCTTGTTCTTTCTGTAAGATGTAAAGCATTTTGGGTGAACTCATTTTCATCCAATATCTGTGCTGGTTTAACACAGATATTAAGTCTTTTTTTTTTTTTTTTTTAATTAGGTATATTTAGGGATGTTGGTGCTGATTTATGAAATTTTTCTGGATCGAGTATGGGCTCCATGATATTGTTTCAGCTGATTTCCTGGTTGGGCCTTTAATTGGGTGTATTGAGACTAATTTACCGGCTGAAGTTGACTCAGAATGTGGAGTGCACAGTAGCAGTGGTTAGAGTTTTGGTTTGGAGAATGTGGGTTCAACTCCCGTGTTGGACTATTAATATCTCACGAACTCTATGGATGAAGTTTGCATGTTCTCTCTGTATCACAGTGGATTTTCTCTGGGCACACCGGTTTCCTCCCACCTCCAAAAACATGGTTAATTGGGCATCATTGTAAATGTCGCCTGTGAATGAATGAGAGAGTGAATGGTTGTCTGACTAACTCTGTGACAGGTTGGCCACTGTCCGGGAGTTCCCGGCCTAAAGTCTTCAGTCACCAGGGAAACAAACGGTAGAGAATGAATGAAGGAAGTTAATCCAGAATGTCTTATAATGTTTGAAATTGTATAATTTATAACACAGCTATACACTATATGACTACATTTTCACTGGTATCGGTTGATATCGAATATTAACAGATACTGAATCCAATCAAAACCGTATCAGTGACGAGATTACGAGATCAATTTTGTCCACCAATAGTTATTTTGGTAAAGATTTGACTATTGAAATATACTAGAATTTTATGACTTGAAATGATTATCCATATTGTATCCTTGAGAATTGTAAACTTGGTTCAAAGCTCTGTATGTCATTCTTCTTTCCTGTTTTCTTTTAATGTCAGTTGTATTCAAGAGGGTTTTAAGGCTGCAGTGATTAACTATCCTTGCCTTCATTAAGCACTGATTACAAACCAAGCAGGACTGAAGAGTTATAGCAATCCAACCATTATTTTTCAGTTTCTGTCAGTCAAGACGTCTGTGCTGTTTTGCTCACACATACAAATATAAAAGGAATTTCTAAACACCCCTATTCAAAATGTATCTGATGGCATGTTGAAAATTAAATCCAGCATTCACTATTTACTCCATGCTTTTATCAAAAATAATTAAACTTGTGACAAGATCAATAAATCACTTTTGTCTGCTCCAGAACTATCTTCTCTGCTTAGCCTGAGGTCTGCCAAAAGAAAAGATGAAATGACTGGCTCGCAACACTTTCTCCAAGTTGTGAGATGAGTGGAAAAACCCTTAGACGCAGAAGAAAAAAGTTAGTCAGACATAGCCGACCTAAAAAATCGCATTTGATGTTTTTAAAATAGAACAAAAGAGCAGAGGGCTGAACTAAACCTGTCAAATTGGCTGCGTGTGCCGGCCTCTACAGGGACTCTGGGGAGCTGTGGACGGATGCGCAGACAGAAGAAATCAATGCGAGCTGGTTAGGATCACACTCGACTGAGTTTAACTGGTAATATCCTCACTGTCCGCCAGCAGCGCGTCCAGGAAACCAGTTATAGCGCTGGGAGAAGGCGTGATGGTCTAACAAAGGTGTAGGATTAAGAAGATGCAGTTTGGATAAAAAAATAAATAAATAGATTGGAATTCAAATCAAAAATATTAACCAACTTCTTATTCAACCAAACACAAACTGATGATCAACTTGTTTGACAGAGTTAGGACTTCTTTAATTACTGTAGATTAACCTGACTTACACAAGACTGAAAAGTCCATCAATGTAAATTGAGTTCTACGGATTATAAAGCTGTCAGGATAAATTAGAGCATCATGGCTAAACATTTGAAGTTGATTGGTTAAAGCGTCACAACACTGGAAGAAGCAGAGATTTTTTTTTTTCTTCAGTCAAGTTGAGAGAAAAGCACAGACGACTTTTCCACCCATCATAAATGTACAAATCACCTAAACAAAGCCAAAATAGTTAAGAACTCTGCTCTATAGGTTAAAGTACGCTCACCAGCACCACCATGTTTGTTTTGGTTTGCTTGGGCACTTCTAGTACCTAAACCACAATGATTGGTCAAGACTGCATGTTTGTCTCCAGATGGATTCTCCAGATGGATTCTCAAGATTTTGTGAAAATGTTGCAAGACTCCAGCTATAAGCAGATATATTATGAACAGAATAAAAATATAAATATTGTAGAACCAACTCAATCTAATATGAAAGCGTATACATATACATCATGACATAACAAGACAGGTCAGTACAGTAGCGTATATGATCATCATGATTTCACATAATGTTTACGTAAATATGCCATGCATTGCAGCCCCAGTTCATTTCTATGGCAGTTGTAAAGATGTATTATCATTTATGAATAATAATGAAATATTTATTCTAGTTTCAACCTACCCCAGCCCTAAGCTTGAGGCCTAAGCCTACTCGTTAAAGCTAGAGAAAATATCTCTTTGTGGCTTCAACCAAAACTTGTGTCTATTTTACATTTTATCATAATGTGCAATATCTACGGCATAACATATATTAAAAAGGCGTGAAATCACGCTCATCCTATACGTATATTACGCTTTGAGAAACATTGCACAAGACCATCAAGTTTCTTGTTTTTCTTTCACATTACAGAATATAGGAATTGATTTAACAAAAGTCTGCGCCACTTTGGTGGTGAAAATTGAATCTGCTATTTAGGTGAAATCGTCATATCAGGAATTTTATTTTTCTATAGTGAATGCAATGCAAGACTATTTCCTCTAACCTATTCTCCTATTGTTCTGTTATTGTCATGTTCTAAAATGACAGCAGGTTTTAAGCAATCACAGTGAAGAGAGAGAAATAGCTAATTGTTTCATTTACCTCATAGGCATCTGGAAAAAACAACAACAACAATCAACCACTTCTGTTTAGCACAACCAAAAAGTTTGCTTTAAAGCACATTTTCAGAAAAAATAAAACTCTACTTTGCTTCACATTTTATGCATTTTATTTTTTATGCATTCAGTCACAAATTACAAACAAGAATCATGATTTTTTATTTCTCTCTCTCTCTCTTCTGAAACTTTTGATATCAAACGTTGACAACAAACAGCAGTAACCTTTACCCCTGGGCTCCTACAGATGTGTCCTCTGCTCACACACACCCAAACACACACGCACACCAGTGAAAGCAGGCGTTCTGTTTACTGTTTAGCCCCGCGTGTTGATGTGATGAGACACCCGAGCTGATAACGCCGGCTCGGAGCTGTTTGATCTCCTGTAGCCGAGAGAGAGCCCGGGAGAGAAGCAGGGCCCCGGGGTGGTGGTGGTGTTGGTGGGGTGTGTGTGTCAGAGATGGGCCTGTGTGCTTGATTACAGACTGGACAGGGGCCTCACGACCTCTTAGCAGGGCAGTCGCGACCCCTCGACCTCAGCACAGCGGGCACTGACGCAAAGCTCAATGCCTTCTCCAATAACACAGTGGGATGAAAGGGTTTTGGGTGGGGCGAGGACTGGAGCGAGGGGGGGACAGTATGGTGGACGGACGGTGGCAGTGTGCGCGCGGCTGCTGGACATACAGTGCACAGAGAAAGACGGCTTTGTCCCAGGGCCCTAACCTGATCAATTACAGCGGGCAGGCAGGCAGGGACTCAGGGCTTTCCCACACCGTAACTCAAGAACACAGCTCAGAGGTTTGGCGCAGAAGATGACAAATTTGAAGGGGAAAATGTCATAATCTGACTGAATCTTTATCGTGTTTGGAGAAAATGATTTGGCCAAATGCAGGGTTGGATTAACTGGTTAAAAGTTGAAATGTTTTGATTGACTAGTGTGGTCCTCAGTGTGTTTCTAATCTACAAGAGCTATGAACCTGCAGTGTCTCTCTGTAAAACGTTTCTCATTACATTTTAGTTATTTTCTACTGTATGGATTTACATTGTCTATCTCCATAGAGACAAGACCCCCAGGCCAGGTTATAGGCCAATCTGCGGATAGGCAAGTCTGCTCACAGAATGCATGTTTTTCAAGTAAGTTTTGAGCATTTCAAAACACACTTGTAAATGAATAAATCCAAGATAAATGAGTAACATTCCAAAGCTATCATAGGTCAAATACATACTCACGTGTTACATAGAGCTTTTTTAAAAATCACAGTTTCATTTGCCCTTAGTGTTGCGTGCTTATCAAACTGCCAAAGCAACACAGAGAACTGTTTTAATACGATTTAAAATCAACATTATGCAGTGCATAAAATATGAAACATTACCCACAATGCATGCCGATAGTGCCTGACAACCACCTGTGTAGCTCAGCACATTTGACTGTGGTGAAGGTGCCTGTCCCTGCTGGGTGAAGTTTGTAGGTAAACATCTCTCCGTCACCTCCCTGGAGGCACCTGGGTCAGCCAAGTGTCGGTCCAACCATTACTCTTCTGCGGTGACAGCGAGACGAGAGAGAGAGGAGAAAGAATCAGAGGAGAGAGAAACTGTCTGCCTATCATAATATTCTATACCCTGGAGGATTTTCTATTGGCCACAATGAGCCAGTGCAAGTATCAGCGTTGAATGTAAACTTATGAGCTCAGAGACACACAACTGCGCCAGACACCAAACTGTGTTTGAACATGTTTGTGTGATGCTGTCAGCAATCACACATTTCATATGCAAACAGGGGATTTTGAGCTCCAGTCTATCGCATGGGTGACAAAAATATATATATGTATTCATAGCTACATGGATAAGGGTCCATGAGTAAAGTTGGTTGTGGTTTGATGAAGAGCAGTACACCAATGTGAATGTGAAGTAGAGCTCCACTCATCGTGACACTGCCCATTGTCTTCAGCTAAAACAGGGTTGAACTTTTTTTTTTTTTTGGATATACTATAGGCTTTTCATCTATTTTTGTGCTCATTTATTATAAGAACACAGGTACAAACAAATGCTCCACTGCCAAGTTAATAAAAGAAAACAAGCTCACCAGCGTGTCTAAATGTAGGCTATATTGTTTTTTTTCTCTGACAAAAAAGCAGGTGACAGTTTTTCCATCAGAAAATAATGCTTTGCTGAGTAAGTCAGTATATAATATAAATAAGGAAAGGCATATATTCAAATCAATTACAAACAAGAAAGCTTTAGTTTATTAATCTTTCCATAGATCATCTTTGCTCAATGTAGATCATGCGAACATCAAAGAGGTTACTATGGCTAATTTGGTCCACTTTCCATAATACCAGCATACATTAGTTTATTGTTAAAACAGAAACAAATAAGAAATGGTGGCTGCTTTATACATGACCCACTTTGTCGGTCACTTAGAACAAAGTACTATGATTAGACATTGTGGATTTCTACCTTGTCTTTTCAGGAACATACACATTCATTGACAGTGACATGTTAAAAAACAACTTTCACAATTTAGTTTTAAGTTAGAACAAAAAAAAAACAACATTAAGTGTAAATAAGTTGTAGTCAAGTTGTTTGTGCTGTAGAAAGAACAATAAACTTACAAAATGGATATTTGAATAATCAGCATTTAAGAATATTCAAAAATGATGTTTGGCTGAGTTTTCGTGTTTATGATTTTACAGGACGACCAATGATTAATAGTTTCTCAGCTTTCATTATTTAATGAAACATTCTTTTGTTTCTCACTAATATTTGTATAGACCCTACTCATTTATATAATTTAATTTAATTTATTATATTACAAAAAGTAGGGCTATTATTTTCTGTGAAAGACATATTCCAACCCAGACAAATTCTCTTTATTGGAGCACGTTTATACAACATAGTATAAGAGATTGAGATTAAGCTAATAATGATGTTATGAAATTAAAGTTAAAGGTTTAAACTTGTAATTTTATGGAAAAAAATCACATATTAAGATCTCAAACTTTATCATTTTGATTTTTAGAACAATGTCTCATGTGTGTCTGTTAACACTGTGATTAAAATGACATTTTCTGGTAAATCAAAAGTTTTTTTTATCTTCAGCTTCTCAGAAAATATTATTTTTATCAGTTTGTTTTCATTAAAAATATTACTATAATTATAAAAAAAAACTGCATTTAGAAAATATTAATTTTAGCTGCTCTCTGTCTGTATTAATTATGATTGGCCTATAATATTGTGATGTCACGTGAATAGACCCTATTGCCTATGTTACTATGCCAACATCCTTAATCGACTTCCCTGAACACTTCCTACTTCTACACCTCTCATTTTCTTACATAAACACTTCTAAAATATATTTATCCCCATGACAAATTCCCCTTCTTTCCCAACAGGGAGATAATTGGAGTTTAATGACAGCGTGTCAGTGCACATCAGCAGATCACACGAGTCTTCTCTTTACCTCCCGGACATCAGCCTTAAGGTGAGTCATTCTCAGCCAATCAAAGAACACTTTAAATCATCATTCATTTGGGCCTCCTCTGGTTTGATTTGCACCTTTGATAACCGCTATCCTTTCTCAGCTCTAATTGCACGCTCTTTTCATCATAATTCCGCGTTTGTTTCCTGTCATTTTTCTCAGAAGTGACTTAAAGCTATAATTTTACCATCATCAGGAAGTTGTTAGGAATGAATGGCAGGTGGAATTCATAACACTGGAGCTATTACACTATTGAATTAGATGTTTTCGGAATGGACAACAAAATAAAATAAATACATGAAAACCAAGCGTAATTAGATGTTTTGGTTTTTCCATTTTATAATTCTGATGATCCAAAACAAACTTTTAATGTGTAAGGGCTGTTGTCCTTTAGTCGATTAATCGATTGATATAATCTTAGTCTGCAAACATTTTTTTTATTCATTCATTCATTCATTTTCTACCGCGTAGTCCTTAGGCGGGGAAACACCCTGGACAGTGGCCAACTTGTCGCAGGGTTAGACAGACAATCATTCACTCTCTCATTCACTCACTAAGGGAAATTTACAGTGATGCCCAATTAACCTAAACATGCATGTTTTTGGAGGTGGGAGGAAACAGGAGTACCCAGAGAAAACCCACGGTGACACGGGGAGAACATGCAAACTCCACTCGGAGAGATCATGAGATGTTGATATGGTCCGACCCGGGAGTCGAACCCACGACCTCCTTATTGGGAAGCAAGAGCTCTAACCACTCTGCTACCGTGCTCCACCTTTTTTTTTTGTCTAAACATTTTTTATTTTGATTATAAAGATATACGTATATTGAACAGCAACCCAATTGTTTTTTTTTACTATATTATTGGTCGAAACTGTCTTCTAAGAAATAAACACACTGTTTTCTAATCATTTCCTAAATACATTGCAGTTTTAGCATGAACTCTATAGCTTTTTTAGATATATTTTTTAATTTGAGTCAAATGAATCTAAAACTTTTTAGTTGCTGAACTTTTGCCACGGCCCCTTGAACTTATCTTTAGTCGATCAAGAATTTCTTTGGTCGATTATACAGTCTTATTAGGTGCACTATTTAAGCTTTATGGTTAGACTTCTATTGCCAAAAATATGAATTTGTTGAATCCCCAGATTGTATCTATAGAGATTGCTTATTTCTTTTCGAAAGTTTCAAAAGCTATTTTGGTCTCTTCACCTAAAAATAAGACCCCTTTAGGATGATTGTTTCAGAGCAGAGAGGTTAGATTAAACTGGGACACCAACTCCTCAATCTAAACATACATAAACAAACATGTTTCAAACATATTTCAAACAAAGCAGCCGTTTGAAAGGCATAGGAGAAGGTGAAAGGAGGAGGTGAGAGTGGAGAAGAGCAGAGTGATTGATTTGACAGCAGTTGTTTGTTTGTGTGGGTCACTCAACTATACTAGAAATGACAATGGGACACAGTCAGTTTGTTACTATTAGACCTAAAACTATTTTTTTGCACAGTTTGTACTTCACCTTAAAGGCACAACATAACCCTCTGGAGGTGAAGTCTATGGAAAAAGAAAGTTAAGGAAGGACTCATTATACTTGAAAGTCCGAATATGGACCTTGGAGAGGCGTTTATTCCAAAGTGTCTGTGTTCCATATGTCAGCTTAGAAACAGTACATTAGATTATGTACTGAATGTATTAAACCGGATACTGTTTATTTTTTGAAAATGAATCTCTGCTCTTGTTGTCATTAGCGCCGGTCAGCAACATTAGCATTACAATGTAAGTTTCCCAATAAGGAGTTTTGTGGGTTTAAATTTTGAGTTGGTACAAATCAACATCTCACAATCTCTCTGGGTGGAGTTTGCATGTTCTGCCTGTGTTTTCTCCAGTATTTTGACTTTCTCCAACCTCCAGGTATATAAAACACCTATACAAAGCATTTAAAAGTGCAAAGGTTCAACGTCAGCAAAGAGAAAACGATTTTTTGAAGATTTTGACAGTCTGATATTAAACTTTCATAAAAGGCTGGGGGTAACTTGTTCTGCTCTGCAATGTTACCTGTTATCTATTTTTCCTTCTTTCTTCTTTTTTGTGCAAAATGGATTCTGTATGGTGTCTTTAACAATACAGTAAATATGTCTATATGTTTAAAAAAATGTAACATAATGAAAGACATTTATTTAAGTTCAATATTTCATCTTTTCGAGTACAATAAGTCTGGCGCACACATATGTACTCACGGAGAAACATGCAGTGAGTTGGGAGATAATGAGGGTGATCTTGTTTGAAGTATTATGCAGTGCAATTGGAAATAGCACAGATAAAAGATGAGACAATAATAGATCTGTGGGGGACCTTGGGTGAATGTTGTTCTTACAGAAATCATTTTGTTTGACACACTTCACACCGTCTGCACAACTGTTTTTGGTTTTATCAGGCACAAAATAATGACCTGAAACTGCATGTTGTGTCCTGATACCTATAAGAAACAGATTTGAATGGATGTGTTTTAGGTCTTTAGTATATGCCGGTAATGAAAAGTGTATACATAAATCCAAAGAACAAACAGTACAAGAGTTTATTTTAGCTCATCTTGCTAACATGCTATAGCTTGCTTTAGATCTGCGTAAAACATTTGCACCATGTAATGTTCTGGAGGGGAAGAAATACACAATTTTGTAGAAAGAAAAGTTAAAACCACACTTTGGAACATTGATAATAGTGGTAATAAGGTGTTATGTCAAAAAAAATAAAATAATGTCATAGAAACCAACTATATAGCCATGCAAACAAACTCAAAGTAAAGATAAGGATTATTATTATGTATTTGGTGCATCAAGAACATGAAAATGAGAGAAACTTGCTTTTATTCAATCCTATTTTTGGTCAAACAAGGTACCTGTAAGTTGATCCAGCACAAGGTAGATTTTTATTCATAAGCTAAGATACGATAAGATATCTTTTATTTGAGAAATTCCAGTGTTGCATTGCACAGTTCAAGAACAGCAGGGAAAATAGAAACATGCATGTCATTGTTATGACTGTGTCTATGCACAGAGCAGCAGCATTTATACATTTACTTGACATAATATCTTTAAATCGGGAAAAGGTAACAGAACATATTTTTTATTTATTTATTTAGATTTTATTTATTTATTTATTTAAAGGACATTGTGCAGTTACATTAAAAAGATGGCTGCACCAGATTTAGCAGCAAGCTAATTTCCATCTGTAGTCCTTCATAGACAGACAACATAATTAACATTTAAGTCGATATCTTCATTACAAATAGGCCTATTTATTTATTTTAAACGCAAATGTACAAATGCATTGTGAATATGCTTTCAGAGCTTATATATACTATATGATGCCACTTTATCTATTTATCCTGGCATATCCTGCACTGTGCCATAACAGGCACTTAATGTAAAGTTGTTGTTTTTTTTACTATTATAATATTATTTACATTTTAAAGTTATCTTGTTTGATTGCATGCTTCTATTTTCCCTGTTGTTTTATCTTGTCTTATCTTATATAATTGTATAAAGAAAGGAATATAAAAATTTTAGAATTATAAAATAAATAAATTATAGTGATCATTAGGGCTGTAGTTCTTTAGTCGTTTAGCCGATTAATCGGTTGATAGAGTCTTGGTCGACCAAAATTTTATTCGTCGACTAATTCATTTATTTAGATTATAAGGAGTTTGTCTTCAACAGTAACAGAATCATTAGTCTGAACTTTTTTTATATAAGCACACAGCTCTTTTTGAGCAAGTTTCTTGCACATTTCCAACTCGATTTTGATACAAAGGTATAAACTGTATTCTCGATCCCACAATGAGAATTAGAATGTTCTATTAAGAAAGTCAGATTTTTACAATGGACTGACATTTTCAACACAAAATCCAAGTTTATGATCAAACATTTTAGTTTCAAACCAGTTTGATGAAACTCAAGATTATTTTAAAACTTTTCAGAAAATTTGATTTTTTTTTCTTTTCAAAAAATATCAGATTTTGTTCAAACGTTTGTCCTGTTAATGTTATCTGTATTTGTTCAAATGAGTATCTAATTTTGACACCAGTTTTAGCATTGAGTTGCAATATTTTTGACAACTCTACTTTTAGCTTCAGAGCCTTTGCCACGCCCCCTTTTTAGTCGATTAATCGGTCGATGGGACATGGTTTTAGTCGACCAAGAATTTCTTTGGTCGACTACAGCCCTAGTGATCATAATCATAATAGTACAGATTGTATATTTCTCTCTTATGCAAAGTAACCATGGTTTTAAATTATTACTAAATCAGGTCTGTGCCAGGCCTCAGTTGTTATTGACAAAAAAATTCCAGTAAGTTCTTATAAACATTTCCAAATTCAAACAGCACAAAAAACCTCCATTGCATTTGGAAATGTGTCGACCACAAAGGTAATTACACTGCTGCAGTTTGAAACCAATGTTCAATCCGATTCCACTGGTTATAAATTATGCTCTATGTATTGATACTGCCTCCTTATATAACATGCACAAGGCAGTATCTAAAGTACGAGACAACTGAATCCAGGTCACAGCGCAGCAGGAGAGCTCCCATTTCATGTGAGATTCGCAGGGGTCACTCTTACGAACTCATTAGCAGAAAAAAAAATGCTAATGTATCAATGTTTCTCCCTCCCCATTCCAACTTTCCCGGATGTCTTAACAAGCTGATATCGCCGTACGTAACGCGGAGCTGTTCCTGTGCCAGCCGGAGCCCACAACAGTCTTATAGGTGCTTCTAATGGTGGCTTCATTAAAACGACTGTCGCTTGTTGCCGTGTCATCAGGATGCAAACCCCCGAATCATTACATCGCAAACAAAGGCTGTCTGTCTGTCTCGCTTGTTATTGCTACGGTTTTGGTGTTGCCGTGATCATTTTCTTTATACTGTGTTATTATTGCACAGAGAGAAATATGACATGTTTTCAAAGGATAAACATGGTCAGTCAGGTAAATATTAAAAGAAAAGAGGTGAGACAGTGTAATGTGTAATGTAATCATTTGTTTTCGTGCAGTGAGATTGTTGTGACATAAATGAACATGTATGTAATGAATTATGTTATTTAATAGGCCCTATGTAAGTGTTATTAAGGTCCGTTAACATGACTAGCCGAGAAAAGATATGTTCCATTGACAGATAAATCAACTAAAAAGGGTAAAGGTCTGAAACTAAAAAAGTTTGTTATTGATCTGGGTCAATCTGTGCTTGGAGCTCATGAAAAACAACAGTTTATACAGAAAAGAGAAAGAAAGTTGTATTTATTTATTAAGAAGACAGATTAAACTAATGATTTGGTCTTAAATCCTCAGTTGAATCACCTCTTTTTGTTGCTTTCCAATCATAAATCCTTATCATTGAAATAAAATGCTTGACCAAAAAAAATGTTGGTTGACTATGACGCCATCGACCGATTAACCGACTAAACGACTAAAGAACCATAGCCTTATGTGACAGCACAACATTCAACTGGCCGATCATATTTACATAATAAGAAACAGCTAAAGTGCATTATGCTTTAAATGCATTCTTATTGTAATACAAAAGATTAAAGGGAGAAATCACCAGATTGAATATTTGTGACCTATATTAAGATATCTTTCATAACATACTACAATGTTACTAAAATGAATGAATGCAACCTATGTTCTTATAAGGATTCATAAAATGCAACCCTGTAGAATCACATCTCCTTCACTCTAGAATATAGTGAAAATCGTGTTGCATTCATTAAATAAGCAGGGTATTATACAAAGAGCAAAGCACGAGGCCTGTGATTTATTTAACCCATTTTCACAGTTTGAATCTCATCAGCTCATTCTTTAGGCCTGGAGGCCTATCTCCTTTTAGCACCTTAATAGGCCTGTGTACACCAGAAATCCTTTTATTTCCCGATTCCCTCATTTTCTTATTTAAACCATATCCAAGGTGAATGCTGAAAAGGCACCAAAAGAAATATTTGGAGAAAGGACTGTTGTTACCGGTAGCATGGTTGGAGGCTTTTGTAGGCATGTAGCTTGTCTCAAACAGTGCCAAAGCAAGATTGGTGGATAATTAAATTAAACAAGTACTGTAATGAAGTAGAACCGTGTTTTAAATCGCTGAAAAACAGCCAGTTTTCACCTTTCTACACTTTTCTTCTCTCTTTTGGCTGGAAACAAGAACGCTAATGTTAAAGGCTTTAGATCAGTGTTTGGTTGTTGGGGTGTGCCTGTGTGAAATCTTTCTAATTAACTCTAGTCTTGTGTCGTATTTCTGCGCGTGCAGTGTGCGTGTGCGTGTGCGTGTACGTGTGGATGTGTGTGTCTTTCCGCTCTCCTCTGGAATGCAGCCAGTCTCTGTTGAATCCACACTCCGCTTCCAAACCCCAAAGCCTTTGATCTTTTTTTCGGCGTCTCCTTACCCGGAAGAGAACCCCTTCTCCCTCTCTCTCTCAGCTGGGATGAACGCACACGTGGAAATGTTGGCCCGGCTCCACGCTCGGACCAAATTTAGTCATACAAAGGCTCGGGAGCGCGGGGGGAGCGGGGAGGGCTGTGGAGGGGGAGACCGGGGGAGGGCGGGGGGAGATGAAAGAGCCCGCCGCCGCAAGATCAAAGGCAGCCGCGACTCCGCCCCGCTAACCCCACCTCCGCGCTTTATAAAGATCTGCCTCTCCATCCCAACTTTGATTCTCACGCAATCTCTCACTGTTCACTCACGAGCTCAAAAACACGGACGCTTTTTTCCACATTACTCTTGTTTTTCAAACTCATTCTGGAAAACATTTAAGCTCACTGAATTTAGCTGATCTAAGATTTCTGTTAAAGCGAATTAAAGGAGTCATAGTGTTTGCAAAAGCAGTCATGAACTTTTAACCTTGCAACAATGTTTTCGATTTTCGACTTTGCTTAAATTTGCATTTTGATTTATTCTTGTTTAATAGGCTCCTGTGACTGAGGCAGTTACTTTTTTTTTAATTCAAGCTCACACAATAAAAAACTATTTCTTGGATAAATGACAGTTTGCTACTTACAGTAAAATGGAAGAGGCGGGGCTTATTTAATCTGCTGATTGAACAGGAAGTTAATGTAGCTCAACAGTGTAGATGCTCTGGTTCCGGAAGTAAATTGCCGCATTGTAAAGTGCCATAGGCTTTTTAAAAAATTCAGATATTACGAATTTAAAACATATAGCGGTGTAACCCGCTATGTTCTAACTTAGATCCACAGCGTGATTGTTTTCAGTCTAAAAAGCACATCTATAACTTAAAATTCGACAAAATGTACCCTATTAAAATTTCGCAGTTTTGATTTGGAACAAAAATGTAGGTCTTTTACTCATGATTCACCACATAGCTAATTAGCCTGGAGGACTTTGTCGTAACCCCTATAGTGATTTAACATGGGAAGTGGGCGGTCACTGTTGAGTTCCATACTCCTGTGTATAATAGGCCTACTCAGCAGTTTACAATAATTTTTGCAGTTTACAATGAACAAAATGTAAAGTGATGATTTATTCATGCTCTATAGTTTAAATTACATGTCTCCTTTAAATAACGTCAGAATACGCACGTTCCTCATCCAGCAACACACAGGCACATATGCTACGAACCTGGTTGTTTGTTATCACACTCTATTTTCTTACATTACATCATCA
Source organism: Mugilogobius chulae (assembly GCA_038363315.1). Lineage (NCBI taxonomy): Eukaryota > Metazoa > Chordata > Actinopteri > Gobiiformes > Gobiidae > Mugilogobius > Mugilogobius chulae. Next base: position 40,357,961 of record CM076398.1, on the reverse strand, counting down.
CCGTACGGGTTGAGGGTTGGTGGTAGGCGATTTGAATGGACAGAAACCCGTGGAAAATCACAAGCATAAGCCAACAGGCCCTATTCGTTGGTTGACATGGCATCAAAGTCCTAACAGTCACACCCCTATGATACAACAGGCCTTATATAAACATATTGTTCCGTTATGAATGGCGTTTCATTAAATACAACCACATTACACGCCATTTTCAAGTCGTCAGCCATGGAAGTTTGATCTGAAACTGCTGCCAAGACGTGCGTAAAACGTTATTAACCTTGAAAAAAAATCTCCTCTATTATCTTGTTGTGTTGTTTTAACCCGTCTCGTTCATTCTTGGCTCTGTCTGGCCATTTGTTGTGAGTCGAGCCGTGCCGAGCTGTGTCTCTCTGGAGGAGGAGTGTCAATCAAAGCGGCGGCGCCTTTCATCTCCTTCCTCGCAGTGGCTGAGGCGGAGGAGGCGGAGGGCTACATTATACCAACACACACTCCGCACAACGCGCTTACTTTACGCCGGAGAAGCGGTGTGGGAGCAGTGGGAAGTCGCTCCACGCCACAGCTATATTTTTGTGATTGTTTTACGACTTTTAATCCCTCTCAGTCGTTGGTCAAGTCGCTCTTGTTGTGGATGTATTTTTGAGCATGAAAGACGCGTGATCCGAACTTCAAAAACAGTTAGCTGCGTGAAGTTGTGCGCGCATCCAGCATCTTGATTGTGTTTTGTTTTTTCCTGGACCATCAAGGGACTATTTTATACATTTTTTTATTCGCACTTTTTACATTAGGACTTTTCTTGGAAGGTATTAGCGTGACTGCGATCTAAACTGGTGTCCGTGCTTTTTTTCCGCTTTTATCTTTTGACACTGAGTCGTTCTGCTTGACTTTAACGTGTGTTTTCCTTCTCGGGGGTGTGTTTTGTAGCGGATACGAGGAGAAGTCACACTCCTGTTGCTTCGGTAAAGCAGACGGTAAACACACAAGCAGCGTGTTCCCGGTGCCGCTCAGACGTAACCCACGCAGGGGTGCACGTCCCACTCGCGTCGGGGGGATTTTGGTGGAACTTTTCACCTCATCAAAGTGTGTCGTTTTCAGTTTTTTAGGCAGCGTTGAATAAAACAGACTTAAAATGCCACAGTTATCAGGCGGTGGTGGCGGAGACCCGGAGCTGTGCGCTACGGACGAGATGATCCCGTTCAAAGACGAAGGAGACCCGCATAAGGAGCAGATCTTTGCCGAGCTCAGCCACTCGGAGGAGGAAGGGACCTGGCAGACATCAAGTCATCTTTGGTCAACGAGTCAGAGAGCAGCCCCAACAGTAACGACGTGAGTAATGTTGTGTTCACCGGCCATGGGAACAAAAAGGATGCTGCTGCTGGCTGTCAGCTGTGACCTCAGCCTCTCAAGTTTTGTCAAACTCGCTACGGTCATTGAATGCACCATATACGTTTTTACAAGTTTGATCATGTGTTTTAGGTGTTAGTAAAATAACAACCTTGCTTGTCCCACAGTTGGGAATTCAAGTTTTGCATCGCACATTCAAGAAGATTAAGAGACTAAAACAACAAATAAAATCACTCAGAATTTTAGGTGCACAGTCAATTAGCCATCTTTCTACAAAAATGAATAAAATAATAATAATAAAAAGAAGATGAAGAAAAGAAATAAAAATACATATAGCCTGCATAGATATAAGTTTTTTCATATAGACCTTCGTTCACAAATTTAAAAGACGTTGTAAAATGTAACATGAAGGTTATAATAACCCTAAAAATCTGTATTTTTACTATTTGTACTGCCATAGGCTCCCGAATAGAAGAGATTGTTTAAAGGCCTGTACATGTTGACAACATAGCTCAGCCTCCAAAGGATGCTCTTATGGGCGTTCATCTCTGGTGCATGCTTTGAATGTTTTGCTCGACCTTGTGTGCACATAGACATTTGTTTGTTATAGTTCAGAAGACATATGGAAAAAACGATAATAACATAAGAAAAAGAGGCCTTCTGAGCTGCCTACACACTAATAAAACGTGCAGTCTTTGAGGGTAGAAATGGAGCATATTTGACTGATCTTTAGCCTATGAAAGAGACCTAAATATGGTTGTACACTGACAGCAACATAGGAATCCAAAATGATGCACTATATATGTTTTCCTAGTTTAAATTGACTTAATCTCTATAAATATAAATGATAAATAAAATCCAGTATGGCAGATTAATTAGGCTAATCCACTTTGAGCAGAGAGTGTTACAGAATTGTCGCGCAAAAACATTTATTAAAATAAATAATTTCAATCAGTCATATTAATACCAATTGTAATTTGCTGCATGAAATGTGTCAGCTGTATGTAGTTAGCCTCCGTTTACAACACTAGGCCTAAACCATTTCAGCCTGAATGTCTTTTTTTTACCTGTTAAACTCACCTCCTGGAGCTTACTCATTCCGAAATGTGATGTGTTTTTCTCATTAAACGTAACGTTTATAAAATGTTGGGCGTTTTTAGACTCTACATGGTTTTGCCATCAAATGTCCTCAAGACGCATGGGACAGAGGCTGAATGTTAATTAGGAATCCAGTGAAGTTTCCTCGCTCAGCTTGAAGCCATCCTGAGGGATGTGGGAACGAGGAGGTCCTTCTCCTAATTTAGATTTGGAAAAAAAATGTTTATAAGTAAAATAAGCTGCTGATTATTTTCATTTCATTTCCAGCAAGCATTTAAATTTCTATTCCAAAAGTTCTTTTAAAATTAGATGGAGGCATAAATTGAAAGCCAAAAACGAGACTGGACCCAGCATATTGAAAACAAGTTAATTTGTAAGGTCCTTAAGGACATGAAGCTTAATTAAGTGGTTCTTTTGAAGCTTTGATGCGGCTGCTCCATCAGCCTTCTATAGATAGCACTGAGTGTTTGTGTTCTGCGTTGATGACATGGGCACAAGGGCTGTGTTTGTGGCCATCTGACCATGTAACTGTATGTCTGAAGACTGTCTTAATTGTTCCCCATCATTTCATTTCAATTGTCTTTCTTTTACAGGCAGCTAGACAGTCCCAAATACCACAAGATTCATATCATGAAAAACACAGAGACCATCCGGATGATGGTAAGTGACACAACCCTGGGGAAAAGCCTTTTAAATCACAATGTTTTATGGGACAGGCCACATGCAATAAAATGAACCGCTTAAACCTTTATTTCCATGTCGTTAGAAAACATTTTTCCCCTCTACACAGAAGCGATCACTCACACACTAGTCCTTATTCTTATCAGTACTATGTTTGATCCAGGTCTAGTCAGGACAGGCCCAGCCAGCATGGGGACAGCTACCTACCTCACAGATGTGGGAGGCAACAGCAGTGCCAAATCAAAGAATCAAAAGAGTCAAAGCATAACTTTTACTCTCCAAGATAATTGACTTACTTGCTTCCTCGTAGCTTGTGTTTCCTATCAAGCCATTATCCCAGTATGCTTATCTTTCTTTTTTTTTTGCCTGAATCTCTGTCACATGTTGCTCTGGGCCTTTTGCTCTCTTGGCCTATTGTAGTCTGACCTCGCTGCTGCAGGTCATCATTAGTTCTTAAAGCGGGAGCGTGTCTCCTCTTTGTTCCCCTTTCACTCCTCAATAGAGTCCCCCTCAAACCAAACACGGCCCTGCCTTTAGAACTCGATCCTATACGTCGCGCAAACACCACCCCACCCTGTTTTTTTTTTTTTTTTCGCTCTCTTTTTTTTTTTTTGCTCCAGGACAGCAGAGCACAAGTGACGAGTGGCGCTACATTGAGGCCTCTTGTATAATAAAAAGGCCCCCACTCGGGTCAAAGGCGTAAGGGAGCAGTTGGGGCGTCTTCTGTTTTGACACAGTCTGTATGTTCGTCTAATTGGCGCTAATTGGCACAGAGGGGCTTCTATTGTTCCTGTGTATAATACAGGCCTCCTCTCCAAGTCGACGAAGAAGGGACGCAAACAAAAGGGCCAGGGCCAAACAGGGCACGGGTCAAAGCGATCGACAGCGATATCATTACTGCATTATAAACAGCAGGCGTGCGACATTCTTAACTGTCTGTTTTATTCAATTAGCCACATGAACTGCAGACTGTTAAGCTTTTACAATGAGACTTTTTCAAATGACATTGTATATTTTTAAAAGTGTTGTAAAAATTCGAATTCTCCTCTGCAGTAAAACACCAAGATCTGTATGGGAAAGGCCATCCATACACAGGTTATCCAGGTTACATCATGATGACCAACATGAGCAACGACTACATGAACAATGGCTCCCTTTCGCCGCCCATGCCCAGAACGGTCAGTACCAGCTGCATTTATCTCATCTTTTTAGTTGATTAAGTAAAGCAAGTCTTGCTTCAATTATTCTCAAATGAAGGGTCATACACAATAATAGTGTGCCACAGTCATCGTATTCATTATTTTTCATTTGTTTCCTTAATGTGTTATTGTATTAGTTCAATGAGTATGAGTCTATGTTGATTATGTTTGTATTATTAGTTTTTGTTTTGTTTGTCAAATGAAGGAACAATAATGGATTTAGCACAAATAGGACGCAATTTATTTCCAACTTAAATGTATTCATTATTTCTGTTAAAAGGATCTTTTTGTTATCAATTCGGCTGTAGTCATTGAAATAATTATTAGTCAACTCAACAAAACTCAAACCTTAACAAAACTGCATTACTAGACTAGACCATAAGAGTTCACCAGAAAAACAACCGTGTCCACTGAAAAGCCCACATAAGTAGGTATTTAAAAAACCTTCAGTAAATTGTTATAAACCAGAACCATTACATTTAAGTGACACAGAGATGGACAGCCTAAGAGCAGCCAATCAAAACACTGTTTTCAGCAATCACTTACAAAAAAAAAGAATTTCATTATGTCAGTATATGCCGCTTTTGTGATAAATAACACAAAACTGACTAACATTTAAAAAGTAAAAAGTTCCGTAGCTATACTTAAAGCATGTATCTTCTTTTATGAAATGTCTGTGGTTTTGTACATACACACTTGTGTGCAGCACTGTTGACATCAGTCCCCAGCACATTCCACCATTCTGCATCCTGCATTTCTCCTCTGTAAATCATACGTGATGCATGTCTTCATGACCCAAGTTGGATCTGTAATTAGCCCAGCGTGACAGGCTGAGTGAGGCCCAGAGGCTGAGGGGAGCCTTGTCCTGTCCAGTGGTGGCGTGTGTCTGCACGAGCTAGATATTGTCCCTTTAACCGTATTAATTTCAGACCAGCTGCATGTCTCTTTCTCTCTGGCGGCTTCCTGTGTCTGTCCCTTTTGCAAATTTCTCCTCTCCAAGCAGACATAAAACGCAAGGGAGCACCAGCAGCTGTCCTTAATAATCTGGTTTTGTCCTTGCATGCGCCTCGGTGGCACACGACCAGCCTGCTCGGTTCAAACAGGAAATGCACACGAACACAGCGCAAACAAACTCCCCTCGGTTGTATTTTTTCCTGGGGTTTCATCAGGGCAAACTTGTGAGCTGGGACGTTATTATAAGAATTGGCTTTGCGAGGCAGATGTGATTGTCGGGGCAGATGCCACATGCTGTGTGCAAAGGCTCTTGATTCACACGCAACTCTATCATGGGATGATGTTAAAATTGCACAGCTTCCCTTCTTCTGCCAAAGTTGTGGAGGGCAAAAAAAAGTAAGTGACTTGTGGAGGAGAGCATGATTGAGATTTCCTCGTGGCTCACCGTCAAGTTTACAAACAGTTATGAAATGTGGTTAAGGTTGCTTTCCAAATGTGGAGTTATGGCTAATTTTCTTGTCAATTCAGTCATTAAGATGTTTATGGAGCACAGATGAATATACACTTATAAAGAAAATGCTACAGTATATTTTTATTTTTAAGTTTTTATTCAAATATTTGGATGTAGTGTTTATGAGTTCAGCTGTGTTAAATGGTTCAAAAGTTTTGGCTTGTATCGGATTTATTCGGGTGCTGTTTATTATTCTTCAAAAATTCCAGTATTTGCACATTTTTATAGACTCATACTTGACTCACATCAGTACTAAAACATATTTTCATGGATGCTTGAGTGATATCCCTGATTGTATTGACAGGTTATTGACTTTAACATGAATTATTGTCTTTAGTAAAAAACAGACAATAATCAATAAAATTAAACATTAGATTTAGTATGGCCTGAGCTATAAAGTGCTAGTAAAACGGCACTTGAAACTACCAGTACGTTCTACTAAAACATTACATTGAAATAATTTTATCTTCATTGTGGTATCAAGCCTTTCATTGTATCAGACTTTGGTTTGATCTTGACCTTACAACCCACTCTTGCAATTCAAGTATCATTCTTCAATATCAAAACTGAGTTGTGTTGTTAGCTGACTTGTGATAACATTAAACAGTCATGACTGCTCATTGTAGTAACTTCCTTCAATAAGAATGGTAGCCATCTCATATACCGTACGTTGTTCTTGATGATCCAATAAAAACGCAGGGTTTGGGGGGAAGGATCACAGTTCTTTGGCTTTTCTCACTGATGTCAGCTCTCCCTCTGCTGCCGCTGCTGCTGCTGCTCCCGGCCACCGCAGCCACAGTATCTGCAGGCCTGCGATCGGTTTTCACTCACATCAAAGGCACATTCTCTCTTTCATTCTCTTCCATCTCCAGCCCACCACACCAACCCAAGCCCCCACCCCTGCCTCCGCCCACCCCCTCAGTCCCAGTAGTTTAGATTGATTTCCATTGACCATGACATTCCTGCACATGCCGTCCAGTCATGATGGGGCTGCTGGGAGTTGCTGATTGTCAGCACATTTTGGGGAGAGTGAGGGGGGGGGGTGTCTTCTTGTGTGCCGATAGCTTACCAAGAAGAGAGGTTTTGGTGTGGCGTTATGGTGTTCAGTTGCATATACCATCAGCGTAATGCAGATTTGAAAACATTTGTAGCCACTTCAAAGAGCTGTATGGGTTTGAAGGATGTTTGTGTATAGATGGGAGGGGGATGTGCGGCTTGGACCTCCTCATTATTGTGATCTTTAAAGGGAATATATAACACGCTGTTACTGTACAATGCATAATGTGTCCAACTAGAAACATGCTTTCTCTTGTGATGTTTGAAAGGTTGTTACATTAAAGCTGCACAATTCCACACATTTGTTGTTGTGATGTGACCAATTGCAGCATTAGTGCAGCATTAGATTTGTATTGCACTTATATTTTTGGCTTACTTAAGTCGATGTCTCTGGGTGTCTTCAGCAGTAATTAAAACAAATTAGCCAGTAATGTATGTAGGAAATTTCAATATGGTGGTTGATCTGTTCATGACATCTACTTTAAAGCCCAGTACACGCCAGTCCACAGGTAGGCAGATAGTGGCACTATCGGCAGCGAGTACCTCTTTGATCTGAACAGAAGAAGTTTCTGAATGTAAAATCATTGACAAAAGTCTTTCTCAAAGGAACTCTCTGATTAGTCATCAGCTTCCATCCGGGCAACAGACAGCAGGACGTCATTGTGAGCAAATTGTGCAATGCAAAGGAAAACACACTTTTGGAGTATTTTATCGCATCTAATTCAGTAATAACTGTTTTAGTGGACGTTTGTATTTGGTATAATATGTTTACTTCTCCTTTACATTTGGTACAGCGTGTTTACTTACAGTTGTTGTTAAAGTGTTGTTACATTAATGAATGGTTTGTTTTCCTCTCTGATGAAAGTGTCATGCGTTTCTGTGTCTATAACTGGTGGTGGAGCGCGTGTTAAGGTTGAGGTTAATGTCTTGTCCAAGTTCTTGTCCCAAAAGACCATAATAGTACTCCCCATAGCATTGTGAAAAATGTACATTATTCACTTCTTTTTGACAAAAAGTAGCATGCAGTAGTTATATAAAGCAATGTTGATTCAAAATAGCGTGGCTGTTTTTAGGCCCTTTTGTCATTGTGTTGTTTGTTCTGACACATTTTTAGCAAGCATCTTTTGTTTGATATGTAAATAGAGATATTTTTGTACTATTTTTGCAGTTTAGCCTCCAGCCAAGATATAGAAATGACAGTTTCTAAATAAAGAACTACACATTCAGAAATGACCTAAAACTTTCACTTCCATTATGTATTCACAGTTTCACAAAATATACGAACTACTAGCTGAACAAGGATCGTTCTAAACTAATAATTAAAATTCAATTGAAGGAAATATAGAACCAGTGTTGCTATCTGCAGTTTCGTCTCCCTTCCCTTTTGCTGTGCACTATTTCTCCCTTCGGACCTTCAATTGCAGATCCTCATAGCCAAAAAAAAAAAAAAAGCATGGCTGTGTGGTGGGGGTTGCTGCACTGCTTTTCCTTTGAAGTAGTGGGAACGTGACGGATCTGCTAGCCAGTGTCTCGCAGCGTGGAATCACTAACCCAGGCTTACCTAACGGGATTTGGTCGGACTGCTCTGGTGTCCCTCGGTGCCATGTGTGTCCTGAGCTCATGCCCCAGCACTACCGTGGCAGATCCGTGTTATAGAGAACACTACGTTTACCAGCAGCCTTCCTTTCCCACATGTAACGTACTATATAGCAGCTTATGGCACCTTGTGTAGTTTTTGAAGTGTCACTACAGGACAGACATGCCGCATGAAGTTAGCCGCGGCTGAATGTAGCTTTTTGCCTGTAAGCAGCTACACTCCACATGATCACCGCTTGCTAGTAATAGTCTTAAGATAATACCGTACCATGTATTGAGCACCTCGGTTTACATATGTCTGGTCTTTGTAAATCCAAAACTGCACTCCTGCAAGGACATGAAAAAAGATGTTACAATTGAGCTGTCATAGTGATAATGCCTTTATCGGAAACACACTTAAAGGTTGTATGGAGATTTTTCAAAAAAAGTTTGTGTTAAACCTTGGAAAATAGATATTAAAATTTGCACTNAGCCCCGAGCAAACCCTTAAAATGGTGGAACCAATCATCTTGAGGAGTGTGGGATCAAAAGCTATCCATAACTTTTTCACAAGTTGTATGGTCTCTGTGCGGCGAAGCCGCAAATATTGTCCAAGATTTGTAAATTTGTCAAAATTTAAATGGAAATTTAAAATTTAGTTTTTCCAAATCATTTGAAATTTTGTACAAAAATCCATTGTGGTATTGCGATCAAAAAAGTCAATGGAACCATATGTCTATCTCTTATGGTGTCGCGACAGCGACACTGTAAATCCTCCATTTATTTAAATGGCAGTATAAAGCTATACAGCCGGAGGCTGCAGTCTCAGGCCTGCACTCACACGCTTTTATGGCTTTTTACTCATATTTTCACTCATTTCTCTTCGGGCGTTAGCCCGAACAGGCTGAAATTTGGTGAAGATCATCATGAGGAGTAGGTCAACGAAAGACATTAGACCTGGGCGGCGAAGCCGCACATTTTGTGAAAAAGTAAGATATTTACAGCAAACAGTATTGCTTAAAGAGAAGAGAAGAAAGCGCGAAGCGCCATTCATCTGGCAGTAGGTGTAATATAAAGAAGGTAAAGGGGCGCGAAGCGCCCCCTCTTGCGTTGCGGGGCGGCGGCGTCGTAGCGCGGCCCGCGAGGGCCGTTCAATGCCGCTTGCGGCTTTAATTCTTATTATTATTATTATTCTTTTTTTTCTCGGGACCAACTCACCTATTTATCACCCACTAAACCTGACGAAAAGTCAGGAAAATTTCCACACTCCTAAAACTCGCGCTTCTCTAATTTCTGGCAATTTCCGTTTTTCAAAACTCAAAAAAGTGGCGCGTCAGCGCCACCTAGAGTGCGCAAAATGAATTAGGGAATACGAAATGGCCAAAAAAAATTTGACCGTAGAATCTTGAAATTCGGCACAGAAGTACATAGTAACAAGACAAGAAAAAAAATATATTACGGCAACGCCGTCCCCCCACCAGATGTCGGCTATATGCGTTCATATTTTGCTAAGCATGACTCAGCATTTTTTTTCTCGTCACACTTTTATCTTCTCCTCCTCGGGCGTAAGCCCGAGCAACCTCAAATTTGGTGAACATCATCTTGAGAAGTGTGCCATCAAAAGTTATCCAATTTACTGGTGTAACTATTACCGTTTGTTTGCGGCGAAGCCGCAAAAAAACAAAAAAATTAAAAAATCGAAAAATTGAATTTACTCCCATTTCCACAAATAAAGTCCGAATTTTATAAAATTCGCATCAGTTGTTAAACTCCTTGCCCTTAACCTACTTGATGAGAAAAAAAAAATTTGGCGCGTCAGCGCCCCCTACAGACTTAAATACATTTTAACATGGGGCGCACAAAATTTAGTTTGTCGAAATTTTTGAAATTTTGCACAAAATTCTATTTTGGCATTCCGATCAAAAAAGTCAATCAGACCTATGCTATAATTTTACGGCGTAGCCGTAGCGATGACAGAAACACCAATGTTATCCTAATGGGAAAATTGCCAAATCTCTGAAAATAGCAGATTTTTAAAAGTTATACTTTCATAACTCCTCCTCGGGCGTAAGCCCGAGCAACCTCAAAATTGGTGACAATCATCTTGAGGAGTGTGGAATCAAAAGTTATCCATAATTTTTCACAAGTCTATAGTCTCTGTGCGGCGAAGCCGCAAATATTGCCAAGATTTGTGAAATTTGTCAAAATTTAAATGGAAATTTAAAATTTAGTTTTTCCAAAACATTTGAAATTTTGCACAAAAATCCTTTTGGTATTCCGATCAAAAAAGTCAATGGAACCATATGTCTATCTCTTATGGTTTCGCGACAGCGACTCTTAAATCCTCCATTTATTTAAATGGCAGTATAAATCTATACAGCCGGAGGCTGCATTCTCAGGCCTGCAGTCACACGCATCTTGGGTTTTTTACTCATATTTTCACCCGTTTCTCTTCGGGCGTTAGCCCGAATAAGCTGAAATTTGGTGAGATCATCATGAGGAGTAGGTCAACGAAACCCTTGGTCTCTGTGCGGTGAAGCCGCACATATTGTAAAAAAGTAAGAAATTTACAGCAAACAGTATTGCTTAAAGAGAAGAGAAGAAGGCGCGAAGCGCCATTCATTTGGCAATAGTGTAATATAAAAAACGTAACAGGGGCGCGAAGCGCCCCCTCTTGCGTTGCGGGGCGGCGGCGTCGTAGCGCGGCCCGCGAGGGCCGTTCAATGCCGCTTGCGGCTTTATTATTATTAGGCCCGAGCCGAGAGACGAAGTCCCGGCGAGGGACTAATTGGAATTGATCCGGGAGGGGAAAATCGCGAAAACGACGCAGTAAACGACGACGCACGTGCCCGGGAGTGGTGTCGAAAATTAGAACTCAGTGAGCTCTAATTTTGAGTGAAGACCGCGTGAAAAAATAATGAAAGACGACTCGGTAGCGCCCCCTCGAAAATCAAATAACATTGGGCCAATGGGAGCCCGACGCCGAAAAAAGTCGCAGTAAAAATATGAAACCTGGCCCGAAAAATAGTTCATGTCCGAACATGAAAAAAATCATATTGTGGCCCCGCCCTCAAGTGAACAGGAAGTCGGCCATCTTGGATCAAACGCGTCATGGGCAAAAGCGCATTACCTCATACTTTGGACCAGCACGTCCACAATTTTGGTCGAAAACACGTCAAACTTGGCCAAACACAGTAAACCCATGTGGAATGAAATCAATGGTTTGAAATTTTGATATCATGTTTGGTATGGTCACGGTGATTTTTTAACAAAATTGTTAAAATTTTGAATTTTGGAAAAAATCTTTCTTTTTGCCAGATTTTTTAATGGGAAAATGAAAATAGAGCGTTTGTGCACATTTGGAAACTGAACGCGACGATATGCATATCAAGAGATATGTCATAAAATGGCCCAATAGCGCCCCCTTTAATTTTATTTTCAAAAATTCGTACAGGACAAACCGTTTGACGTAGACTGTGAAAAAATTCACAGAGGGCTCATTTGTGATGGGGCACAATGTGAGAAAGTTTCAGGATTCTAGCTTTGTAGTTTAGGAGAAAAATAATAGGAGAAAAAAAATTTCCGTTATTATTATTTATTATTATTATTATTCTGCCGTTAAACTCAATTTTGACCCCCTGAACGTTAACGAAAAGTCAATTTTATTTGACCCAAAATTAAAGGTCGGCGAAAAATTTTGTTTTTTATACAGCAAAAAAATTAATGTGTAAAATGACTCGCTAGCGCCCCCTCAAAAATCAAAAACATTACGGCAATGACAGACTTTTTTATCGCAGACAATGAAATTTGGCAGAAACATAGCTTGTGTCAAGACAAGTAAAAAATTACATTATGACCCCACCCTAAACCCTACAGGGTGTCGGCTATCGTGGGCGGAACCAGATTTTTTGGAAATTTTTCATCTCACATTTTATTTTTTCCCATTTTTGTTTTTAAGTTAAATGGGTTGAAAATTTGGGACTGACATCAACAGACCCTTGTGCCTTTGGGTTTTTCAATAGATTTTTGATACCTTAACAAATGTGGGTGTGGCCACGCCACAAATCAAAAGTGACATTTTTCAATGCGCTCTAATATGCGTATTTCTGACACGCACAGTTCTATTCTCCGGCATTAATATACGTTTTGTTCAAAATCGCAAGACGCATCTACGATATACTTTAAAAAATCTACGTCACAAATTGCTCCACAGCGCCCCCTTGAAAATTGCATTGAGCCAAAAATTTAGTTTGTCGTAAACACATGAAATTTGGCACAGACATCCATCTCAGCTGTCTGAATGAAAACCCAATGGGAGCATACCTTTATCTGCAAGCGTGTTGCCATGGCAACGTAAAAACGACAAAAACCCATGTTATCCAATGGAGACGCCAAACTTGTAGAAAGGGGAAAAAATACTTTTTTGGTCTGAGACAGCTGGAAATTGGAACAACTATTATTCTTTACATTCTGAACAAAAAAGTCAATCATGACACGCCTCTATCTTTAACTGTTTACCACAGCGCCCCCTTACTTTTGAATGGGATAAAATTTTTAGTTTCACCAAAATGCATCAAATTCACTACACTAACTCTCCTCATCACACTGAACAAAAAACCCAATGGGACTATATGTTATCTGCAAGCGTTTGGCCATGGCAAAGGAAAAAAGGCAAAACCCATGTTATTCAATGGAGAACTGACAGATTTGGCCAGAGTGGAGGGTAGGGTGAGTGGTAGGTGGAAATTTTTAGTTTGTCCTAGAAAGCTGAAATTCGGCACACACATTCTCCATCCAATACTGAACAAAAAAGTCAATGAAGCATATCTTTATTTGCAACCGTGTTACCGTGGCAACGTCAAACATTTCCCATTGAAATACATAGAAAAAATTCTAATAGAATGAAAAAAATGACTTCGTCATAGACACTTGAAAATTAGCACACTTATTGCCGTCGGGATGCCGAACAAAAAAGCCATCAAAGCATACCTCTATTTCAACCGTTAGCTTGACGATGTCATAATTTGTCCTTTCAGTGAATGGAGAAGCATACGCTGTAACTTATAAGGGAGGAGTGCTGTTGGCAGAAAACGCACAGGGACGACGGGCGGGCTCTCGCGATGGCTCGTAGCTCGCGGTGGCTCATGCTCCGCTGTCGCAAGGGGGGGCGAGGGCCTATATCACCGCGCGCGGTTTTAATTATTATTATTTTTCTTTCTTCTGCACTTTGACCTTTAATTTGACCCCCTGAACACGCTCAAAAATGAACCGAACTTTGGCCAAAATTCAGACCCGGCGAAAAATTTTGTTTTTTATAGGTTTCGTTTTCGCCCATAAAAAAATGGCGCGACAGCGCCACCTACAAAATCGATTTACATTGGGCCAATGGGAGTCGGCCAGACACCAACTTTGGCGTACGGCCACAAAATTCGGTACACGCATTCTTCTAAGGAAGCCAAGCATAAAAGCCAATCATGGCCACGCCCCTGACATACCGTTTGGCCGCCATGTTGGATTAGAAGTGCCGCAGCGCTGAGTCAGCGTTTTCGCTCACGTCGTACTTTAACGAACTCCTCCTAGGGCGTTTCGCCCACTGACCCGAAAATCGGTGTACATCAACTACTCAAGTGGGGCATCTTAAGTTATCCAAATTTATTTTTTACGTCACGCGGTTTAAGCGCGGCGCAGCCGCACATTTTAGCGAGCGTTTTGGCGCAACATGAAACACTAATTTGCCTACAGTTTCTACATAGTTGGTCCGATTGAAATGGAACCAATTATGCGTTTGTTACATTTCATGACCTTGACACACTCGTTGTGAAAGAATTTGAATCGGCGCGATAGCGCCCCCTACAGAATGAAAAAACTGTTAACATGGGAGGTCAAAATTTTACTTTTTCCGAATTGCATAAAATTTTACCCACAATTCCTTTGGGTCCTCTCGATCAAAAAAGCCAATGGGAAGCATGTAGTTTTTTTAATCGCGTCGCCGCAGGAAGGCGCGCAAGCGCCCATGTTATTCCAATGGCGTTTTCACTTTTCCTTCACGTCCTATTTTGTCGAACTCCTCCTAGAGCGTTTGGCCCACAGTGCTCCAATTCGCTGCACATGAACTTCACAAGTGGGAGAGCTTAAGTTATCCAATTATTTCGATAGGTCCTTTGGTTTAGGGGCGGCGAAGCCGCAAATTCTGCCCAAAATCAGCCACATGCGCTCAAATCCCCATGTTATCCAAATGAGTGTTTTTAACAATTTCGTTACTTCATAAAATTGGATTACTTTCACCAAAGTGCGTGAAATTTGGCACAGTGACTCTTCATGACACCCCGAACAAAAAAGTCCACGGTCCGAAGCTGTATTTTGCACGCTGTTGCCGTGACGACGCAGCGCGTAAGCGCTGCTCTTCTGATATACTCTGTATTGTCACGAGGATCTTATGAGCCACTAACACCATATCACACACTGCCTAAGGGCGCGTCAGCGCCATCCTTAGGTATGAGCAGGTCCGAGTAGTTGGAAGCACGGCCCGCGAGGGCCGTTGGAATGCCGCTTGCGGCTTTAATTTCTTTTCTTTTCGAAAGTTTCAAAAGCTATTTTGGTCTCTTCACCTAAAAATTAGACCCCTTTAGGATGATTGTTTTAGAGCAGAGAGGTTACTGGGACACCAACTCCTCAATCTAAACATACATAAACAAACATGTTTCAAACATATTTCAAACAAAGCAGCCGTTTGAAAGGCATAGGAGAAGGTGAAAGGAGGAGGTGAGAGTGGAGAAGAGCAGAGTGATTGATTTGATAGCAGTTGTTTGTTTGTGTGGGTCACTCTGATGTCACAACTATACTAGAAATGACAATGAGACACAGTCAGTTTGTTACTATTAGACCAAAACTATTTATTTTGCTCAGTTTGCACTTCACCTTAAAGGCACAACATAACATTCTGGAGGTGAAAAGTCTATGGAAATAGAAAGTTGAGGAAGGACTCATTATCCTTGAATGTCCGAATATGGACCTTGGAGAGGCGTTTTCTCCAAAGTGTCTGTGTTCCATATGTCAGCTTAGAAACAGTACATTAGATTATGTACTGAATGTATTAAACCGGATACTGTTTATTTTTTGAAAATGAATCTCTGCTCTTGTTGTCATTAGCGCCGGTCAGCAGCATTAGCATTACAATGTAAGTTTCCCAATAAGGAGTTTCATGGGTTTAAATTTTGAGTTGGTACAAATCAACATCTCACAATCTCTCTGGGTGGAGTTTGCATGTTCTGCCTGTGTTTTCTCCAGGTATTTTGACTTCCTCCAACCTCCAGGTATATAAAACAACCTACACAAAGCATTTAAAAGTGCAAACGTTCAACGTTAGCAAAGAGAAAAGATTTTTTGAAGATTTTGACAGTCTGATATTAAACTTTCATAAAAGGCTGGGGGTAACTTGTTCTGCTCTGCAATGTTACCTGAGTTTTCCTGTAGGAATTCTGAAATGTTTTAAAGTCGGAAGTCAGAAAACCTGACCTCCAAAGGCAAACAGAACACAGTTTATACAACTTATTCATCATGAAGAATAAGTTTTTAATGATATATTCAAAGGCATAATTGGGGCTGTGCACTATATCGAATTTTAGATAATATTGTGAATGTTGTTTTTAAGATATACAAAAATGTAATATCAAGTATATCATGCTGAAAAAAACTTGCTACAAAAGAGCAAATTTACAATAACAGTTTATATTCATGTCAGAATTTGTACATTAAGTAATTCAGAGCGCTTCACAAAACAGCAAAATTGATCAAATGAGAGATTCCTGCACTTGTAATTAATTTGACAAGTATTTTTTTTATATTTAAAAAAAATGGGAAGAAAAACATATTTTATGTTTTAAGTCTTGTTTTACTTGAAGTAAGAAAAATGTACACTAACTTGAAACAAAAAAAAACTAAATCCTTTTGTTCTTAAAAAGGGCAACATTTTTTGTTCCATTGTCAGTCAAAACATGCAAAAATCACAACAAACACTAAGCCAGTCAACAAGCTCGTTTCTATAATGTCTTTATCAAGAAGTGTCAAAAAAATCTAGATGTTAATTTTTGTCATAATATTTGAATAGTAACAGGTGAAGCCCCCCTAGGCTGATATGAGCTCAGTCACAAAGATATTTCGACATTTAAAGTGCAAAATGACCAAATAAAGCTTTTGATATATATTTTTATTCTTTCTTCTTTTTCGTGCAAAAGGGGTTTTGTATGGTGTCTTTAACAATACAGTAAATATGTCTATATGTTTAGAAAAATGGAACATAATGAAAAACATTTATTTAAGTTCAATATTTCATCTTTTCGAGTACAATAAGCCTGACGCACACATATGTCTTCACGGAGAAACATGCAGTGAGTTGGGAGATAATGAGGGTAATCTTGTTTGAAGTATTATGCAGTGCAATTGGAAATAGCACAGATAAAAGATGAGACAATAATAGATCTGAGGGGGACCTTGGGTGAATGTTGTTCTTACAGAAATCATTTTGTTTGACACACTTCACACCGTCTGCACAACTGTTTTTGGTTTTATCAGGCACAAAATAATGACCTGAAACTGCATGTTGTGTCCTGATATATTAGAAACAGATTTGAATGGATGTGTCTTAGGCAGTGCTTAATTTGTAACTCAAACGTTGCCGGAACAAAATGTGGGTTTTGGACCGGGCTCCAGACAAGGTCGAACCTTTACCGGAGCGCACACAATAGTGAACATAGAGGCTTAGAAATGCTAAAATACAACCCAACTGTCCATCCTACTCGATGTTAAACGATATAAAAGTAATTATGTCTGTGTTACACGTTTTTTTTACACGTCACACAGAGATTTTCATTCATTCTGACAGAAATCAGCGCACCTAAATCTGATCCACAGCAACAAGTTGCCCTCCCACACACGCTCGTCCTGCAGCTCAGCACTGCCTCCGCCTCATATCTGACTCTCCACAAGTCACAACAACAACGCAGGACAAACAGCTTTTACAAAGCAGACACAGGTCACAAACAGCCTTTACACAGCAGACACGGGTCTCATACATCAAACATGACGCTAAAATACACATTAAAGTAACACAGTAAAGTTAGTTGCACTTACGAGAAACTGTGACCGCTACATCCGCGCTGGTTCTGACCTTTTTATCGTCCCGTACACTCCAAACACATGTGACACTCCCGCTGCTTTTAATCCATCAAAACGAGTCCCAAATAACAACAAATATTCACAAAATTCACTTAGACGCATATTTCCTGTTTTAGAAGGAGATACAAGAGCGGGGCTCGCCTGGAACCAATGAAAAGTCTTAAACCCGCCTGCGCTGCTTCTGATTGGTCAAATTTCCTGTCAGTTCCGCTTTTAACCAATTACAGCCTGACTCCGTTTCCCCCACAAATAAGCCGGTTCACTGTTCACTGTGAATGAGATGAGAGACGAGAGAGGAGCAGAGCCGCGTCTCGTAGAAGAAAGACAAAAAGAAAGCGTTACCGGAGCAGACAAAACTGATGCCGGAATGCCCCACGAGAGTTCCCGGATCTTATTCCGGCTTGTTCCGGCTCAAATTAAGCCCTGGTCTTAGGTCTTTAGTATATGCCGGTATTGAAAAGTGTATACATAAAGACAAAGAACAAACGGTACAAGAGTTTATTTTAGCTCATCTTGCTAACATGCTATAGCTTGCTTTAGATCAGCTTAAAATATTTGCACCATGTAATGTTCTGGAGGGGAAGAAATACACAATTCTGTAGAAAGAAAAAGTTAAAACCACACTTTGGAACATTGATAATAGTGGTAATAAGGTGTTATGTCAAAAAAAATAAAATAATGTCATAGAAACAAACTATATAGCCATGCAAACAAACTCAAAGTAAAGATACAGAGCATTATTATGTATTTGGTGCATCAAGAACATCAAAATGAGAGAAACTTGCTTTTATTCAATCCTATTTTTGGTCAAACAAGGTACCTGTAAGTTGATCCAGCACAAGGTAGATTTTTATTCATAAGCTAAGATACGATAAGATATCTTTTATTTGAGAAATTCCAGTGTTGCAATGCACAGTTCAAGAACAGCAGGGAAAATAGAAACATGCATGTCATTGTTATGACTGTGTTCATGCACAGAGCAGCAGCATTTATACATTTACTTGACATAATATCTTTAAATCGGGAAAATGTAACAGAACATATTATTTTTGATTTATTTATTTTTGATTTTATTTCTTTATTTAAAGGACATTGTGCAGTTACATTAAAAAGATGGCTGCACCAGATTTAGCAGCAAGCTAATTTCCATCTGTAGTTCTTCATAGACAGACAACATAATTAACATTTAAGTCGATATCTTCATTACAAATAGGCCTATTTATTTATTTTAAACGCAAATGTACAAATTGCATTGTGAATATGCTTTCAGAGCTTATATATACTATATGATGCCACTTTATCTATTTATCCTGGCATATCCTGCACTGTGCCAGAACAGGCACTTAATGTAAAGTTTTTTTTTTTTTTACTATTATAATATTATTTACATTTTAAAGTTATCTGTTTGATCGCATGCTTCTATTTTCCCTGTTGTTTTATCTTGTCTTATCTTATATAATTGTATAAAGAAAGGAATATAAAATTTTAGAATTATAAAATAAATAAATTATAGTGATCATTAGGGCTGTAGTTCTTTAGTAGTTTAATCGATTGATCGGTTGATAGAGTCTTGGTTGACCAAAATTTTAGTAGTTGACTAATTCTTTTATTTAGATTATAAGGAGTTTGTATTCAACTGTAACAGAATCAGTCTGAACTTTTTTTTATATAAACACACTGTTTCCTCTTCATTTTCTGTTTAAACTATAGTTTTTCCATGAACTACAGAATATTATTAGTCTTTTTGAGCAAAGTTTCTTGCACATTTCCAACTCGATTTTGATACAAAGGTATAAACTCTATTCTCGATCCCACAATGAGAATTTGAATGTTCTATTAAGAAAGTCAGATTTTTACAATGGACTGACATTTTCAACACAAAATCCAAGTTTATGAGCAAACATTTTAGTTTCAAACCAGTTTTGATGAAACTCAAGATTATTTAAAACTTTTCAGAAAATTTGATTTTTTTTTTCTTTTCAGAAAATATCAGATTTGTTCAAACGTTTGTCCTGTTAATGTTATCTGTATTTGTTCAAATGAGTATCTAATTTTGACACCAGTTTTAGCATTGATTTGCAATATTTTTGACAACTCTACTTTAAGCTTCAGAGCCTTTGCCACGCCCCCTTTTTAGTCGATTAATCGGTCGATGGGACATGTTTTTAGTCGACCAAGAATTTCTTTGGTCGACTACAGCCCTAGTGATCATAATCATAATAGTACAGATTGTATATTTCTCTCTAATGCAAAGTAACCATGGTTTTAAATTATTATTATACCAGGGTTTGTGTCAGGCCTCAGTTGTTATTAAAACTGTAATAAAAATTCCAGTAAATTCTTATAAACATTTCCAAATTAAACAGCACAAAAAAACTTGCATTTGGAAATGTGTCGACCACAAAGGTAATTACACTGCTGCAGTTTGAAACCAATGTTCAATCCGATTCCACTGGTTATAAATTATGCTCTATGTATTGATACTGCCTCCTTATATAACATGCACAAGGCAGTATCTAAAGTACGAGACAACTGAATCCAGGTCACAGCGCAGCAGGAGAGCTCCCATTTCATGTGAGATTCGCAGGGGTCACTCTTACGAACTCATTAGCAGAAAAAAAAATGCTAATGTATCAATGTTTCTCCCCTCCCCATTCCAACTTTCCCGGATGTCTTAACAAGCTGATATCGCCGTACGTAACGCGGAGCTGTTCCTGTGCCAGCCGGAGCCCACAACAGTCTTATAGGTGCTTCTAATGGTGGCTTCATTAAAACGACTGTCGCTTGTTGCCGTGTCATCAGGATGCAAACCCCCGAATCATTACATCGCAAACAAAGGCCCGCGCACGTCTGCCTGTCTCGCTTGTTATTGCTGCGGTTTTGGTGTTGCCGTGATCATTTTCTTTATACTGTGTTATTATTGCACGGAGAGAACTGTTGTGAAATATGACATGTTTTCAAAGGATGAACATGATCAGTCAGGTAAATATTAAAAGAAAAGCAGTGAGACAGTGTAATGTAATCATTTGTTTTTGTGCAGTGAGATTGTTGTGACATAAATGAACATGTATGTAATGAATTATGTTATTAATAGGCCCTATGTAAGTGTTATTAAGGTCCGTTAACATGACTAGCCGAGAAAAGATATGTTCCATTGACAGATAAATCAACTAAAAAGGGTAAAGGTCTGAAACTAAAAAAGTTTGTTATTGATCTACGTCAATCTGT
The DNA here is from genome assembly GCA_038363315.1 of Mugilogobius chulae. Classification (NCBI taxonomy): domain Eukaryota; kingdom Metazoa; phylum Chordata; class Actinopteri; order Gobiiformes; family Gobiidae; genus Mugilogobius; species Mugilogobius chulae. The sequence goes on along the minus strand of CM076398.1, from coordinate 40,337,147 downwards.
GCTTGGAGCTCATGAAAATCAACAGTTTATACAGAAAATATAAAGAAAGTTGTATTTATTTATTAAGAAGACAGATTAAACTAATGATTTGGTCTTAAATCCTCAGTTGAATCACCTCTTTTTGTTGCTTTCCAATCATAAATCCTTATCATTGAAATAAAATGCTTGACCAAAAAAAATGTTGGTCGACTATGACGCCATCGACCGATTAACCGACTAAACGACTAAAGAACCATAGCCTTATGTGACAGCACAACATTCAACTGGCCGATCATATTTACATAATAAGAAACAGCTAAAGTGCATTATGCTTTAAATGCATTCTTATTGTAATACAAAAGATTAAAGGGAGAAATCACCAGATTGAATATTTGTGACCTATATTAAGATATCTTCATAACATACTACAATGTTACTAATAGAGGAAAAAATGAATGAATGCAACCTATGTTCTTATGAGGATTCATAAAATGCAACTCTGTAGAATCACATCTCCTTCACTCTAGAATATAGTGAAAATCGTGTTGCTTTCATTAAATAAGCAGGGTATTATACAAAGAGCAAAGCACGAGGCCTGCGATTTATTTAACCCATTTTCACAGTTTGAATCTCATCAGCTCATTCTTTAGGCCTGGAGGCCTATCTCCTTTTAGCACCTTAATAGGCCTGTGTACACCCAGAAATCCTTTTATTTCCCGATTCCCTCATTTTCTTATTTAACCATATCCAAGGTGAATGCTGAAAAGGCACCAAAAGAAATATTTGGAGAAAGGACTGTTGTTACCGGTAGCATGGTTGGAGGCTTTTGTAGGCATGTAGCTTGTCTCAAACAGTGCCAAAGCAAGATTGGTGGATAATTAAATTAAACAAGTACTGTAATGAAGTAGAACCGTGTTTTAAATCGCTGAAAAACAGCCAGTTTTCACCTTTCTACACTTTTCTTCTCTCTTTTGGCTGGAAACAAGAACGCTAATGTTAAAGGCTTTAGATCAGTGTTTGGTTGTTGGGGTGTGCCTGTGTGAAATCTTTCTAATTAACTCTAGTCTTGTGTCGTATTTCTGCGCGTGCAGTGTGCGTGTGCGTGTACGTGTGGATGTGTGTGTCTTTCCGCTCTCCTCTGGAATGCAGCCAGTCTCTGTTGAATCCACACTCCGCTTCCAAACCCCAAAGCCTTTGATCTTTTTTTCGGCGTCTCCTTACCCGGAAGAGAACCCCTTCTCCCTCTCTCTCTCAGCTGGGATGAACGCACACGTGGAAATGTGGCCCGGCTCCACGCTCGACCAAATTTAGTCATACAAAGGCTCGGGAGCGCGGGGGGAGCGGGGAGGGCTGTGGAGGGGAGACCGGGGGGAGGGCGGGGGGAGATGAAAAGCCCGCCGCCGCAAGATCAAAGGCAGCCGCGACTCCGCCCCGCTAACCCCCACCTCCGCGCTTTATAAGATCTGCCTCTCCATCCCAACTTTGATTCTTCACGCAATCTCTCACTGTTCACTCACGAGCTCAAAAACACGGACGCTTTTTCCACATTACTCTTGTTTTTCAAACCTCATTCTGGAAAACATTTCAGCTCACTGAATTTAGCAGATCTTGTAGGCTAATAAGATTTCTGTAAAAGCGAATTAAAGGAGTCATAGTGTTTGCCAAAAGCAGTCATGAACTTTTAACCCTTGCAACAATGTTTTCGATTTTCGACTTTGCTTAAATTTTGCATTTTGATTTATTCTATGTTTAAATAGGCTCCTGTGGACTGAGGCCAGTTACTTTTTTTTACCTCAGCTCACACAATAAAAAACCTATTTCTGGATAAATGACAGTTTGCTACTTACAGTAAAATGGGAAGAGGCGGGGCTTATTTAATCTGCTGATTGAACAGGAAGTTAATGTAGCTCAACAGTGTAGAATGCTCTGGTTCCGGAAGTAAATTGCCGCATTGTAAAGTGCCATAGGCCTTTTTAAAAAATTCAGATATTACAATTTAAAACATATAGCGGTTTAACCCGCTATGTTCTAACTCAGATCCACAGCGTGATTGGTTTTCAATCTAAAAAGCACATCTATAACTTAAAATTCGACAAAATGTAGCCTATTAAAATTTCGAAGTTTTGATTTGGAACAAAAATGTAGGTCTTTTCTGATTCACACAGCTAATTAGCCTGGAGGACTTTGTCGGGGGTGTGAAACATTACATGGGAAGTGGGCGGTCACTGTTTTGTTCCATACTGTGTATAATAGGCCTACAGCAGTTTACAATAATTTTTGCAGTTTACAATGAACAAATGTAAAGTGATGATTTATTCATGCTCTATAGTTTAAATTACATGCTCCTTTAATAACGTCAGAATTACGCACGTTCCTCATCCAGCAACACACAGGCACATATGCTACGAACCTGGTTGTTTGTTATCACACTCTATTTTCTTACATTACATCATCACCGTACGGGTTGAGGTGTGGTAGGCGATTTGAATGGACAGAACCCGTGGAAAATCACAAGCATAAGCCAACAGGCCCTATTCGTTGGTTGACATGGCATCAAAGTCCTAACAGTCACACCCCTATGATACAAACAGGCCTTATATAAACATATTGTTCCGTTATGAATGGCGTTTCATTAAATACAACCACATTACACGCCATTTCAAGTCGTCAGCCATGGAGTTTATCTGAAACTGCTGCCAAGACGTGCGTAAAACGTTATTAACCTTGAAAAAAAATCTCTCTATTATCTTGTTGTGTGTTTTAACCCGTCTCGTCATTCTTGGCTCTGTCTGGCCATTTGTTGTGAGTCGAGCCGTGCCGAGCTGTGTCTCTCTGGAGAGGAGTGTCAATCAAAGCGGCGGCGCCTTTCATCTCCTTCCTCGCAGTGCTGAGGCGGAGGAGGCGGAGGGCTACATTATACCAACACACACTCCGCCACAACGCGCTTACTTTACGCCGGAGAAGCGGTGTGGGAGCAGTGGGAAGTCGCTCCACGCCACAGCTATATTTTTGTGATTGTTTTACGACTTTTAATCCCTCCTTCAGTCGTTGGTCAAGTCGCTCTTGTTTGTGGATGTATTTTTGAGCATGAAAGACGCGTGATCCGAACTTCAAAAACAGTTAGCTGCGTGAAGTTGTGCGCGCATCCAGCATCTTGATTGTGTTTTGTTTTTTCCTGGACCATCAAGGGACTATTTTATACATTTTTTTATTCGCACTTTTACATTAGGACTTTTCTTGGAAGGTATTAGCGTGTCTGCGATCTAAACTGGTGTCCGTGCTTTTTTTCCGCTTTTATCTTTTGACACTGAGTCGTTCTGCTTGACTTTACGTGTGTTTTCCTTCTCGGGGGTGTGTTTGTAGCGGATACGAGGAGAAGTCACACTCCTGTTGCTTCGGTAAAGCAGACGGTAAACACACAAGCAGCGTGTTCCCCGGTGCCGCTCAGACGTAACCCACGCAGGGGTGCACGTCCCACTCGCGTCGGGGGGATTTTGGTGGAACTTTTCACCTCATCAAAGTGTGTCGTTTTCAGTTTTTTAGGCAGCGTTGAATAAAACAGACTTAAAATGCCACAGTTATCAGGCGGTGGTGGCGGAGACCCGGAGCTGTGCGCTACGGACGAGATGATCCCGTTCAAAGACGAAGGAGACCCGCATAAGGAGCAGATCTTTGCCGAGCTCAGCCACTCGGAGGAGGAAGGGACCTGGCAGACATCAAGTCATCCTTGGTCACGAGTCAGAGAGCAGCCCCAACAGTAACGACGTGAGTAATGTTGTGTTCACCGGCCATGGGAACAAAAGGATGCTGCTGCTGCTGGCTGTCAGCTGTGACCTCAGCCTCTCAAGTTTTGTCAAACTCGCTACGGTCATTGAATGCACCATATACGTTTTTACAAGTTTGATCATGTGTTTTAGGTGTTAGTAAAATTAACAACCTTGCCTTGTCCCACAGTTGGGAATTCAAGTTTTGCATCGTACATTCAAGAAGATTAAGAGACTAAAACAACAAATAAAATCGACTCAGAATTTAGTGGCAGTCAGTCAATTAGCCATCTTTCTACAAAAATGAATACAAATTAATAATAATAAAAAGAAGATGAAGAAAAGAAATAAAAATACATATAGCCTGCATAGATATAAGTTTTTTCATATAGACCTTCGTTCACAAATTTAAAAGACGTTGTAGAAATGTAACATGAAGGTTATAATAACCCTAAAAATCTGTATTTTTACTATTTGTACTGCCATGGCTCCCGAATAGAAGAGATTGTTTAAAGGCCTGTACATGTTGACAACATAGCTCAGCCTCCAAAGGATGCTCTTATGGGCGTTCATCTCTGGTGCATGCTTTGAATGTTTTGCTCGACCTTGTGTGCACATAGACATTTGTTTGTTATAGTTCAGAAGACATATGGAAAAAACGATAATAACATAAGAAAAAGAGGCCTTCTGAGCTGCCTACACACTAATAAAACGTGCAGTCTTTGAGGGTAGAAATGGAGCATATTTGACTGATCTTTAGCCTATGAAAGAGACCTAAATATGGTTGTACACTGACAGCAACATAGGAATCCAAAATGATGCACTATATATGTTTTCCTATGTTTAAATTGACTTAATCTCTATAAATATAAATGATAAATAAAATCCAGTATGGCAGATTAATTAGGCTAATCCACTTTGAGCCAGAGAGTGTTACAGATTGTCGCGCAAAAACATTTATTAAAATAAATAATTTCAATCAGTCATATTAATACCGATAGTAATTTGCTGCATGAAATGTGTCAGCTGTATGTAGTTAGCCTCCGTTTACAACACTAGGCCTAAACCATTTCAGCCTGAATGTCTTTTTTTACCTGTTAAACTCACCTCCTGGAGCTTACTCATTCCGAAATGTGATGTGTTTTCTCATTAAACGTAACGTTTATAAAATGTTGGGCGTTTTTAGACTCTACATGGTTTTGCCATCAAATGTCCTCAAGACGCATGGGACAGAGGCTGAATGTTAATTAGGAATCCAGTGAAGTTCCTCGCTCAGCTTGAAGCCATCCTGAGGGATGTGGGAACGAGGAGGTCCTTCTCCTAATTTAGATTTGGAAAAAAAATGTTTATAAGTAAAATAAGCTGCTGATTATTTTCATTTCATTTCCAGCAAGCATTTAAATTTCTATTCCAAAAGTTCTTTTAAAATTAGATGGAGGCATAAATTGAAAGCCAAAAACGAGACTGACCCAGCATATTGAAAACAAGTTAATTTGTAAGGTCCTTAAGGACATGAAGCTTAATTAAGTGGTTCTTTTGAAGCTTTGATGCAGGCTGCTCCATCAGCCTTCTATAGATAGCACTGAGTGTTTGTGTTCTGCGTTGATGACATGGGCACAAGGGCTGTGTTTGTGGCCATCTGACCATGTAACTGTATGTCTGAAGACTGTCTTAATTGTTCCCCATCATTTCATTTCAATTGTCTTTCTTTTACAGGCAGCTAGACAGTCCCAAATACCACAAGATTCATATCATGAAAAACACAGAGACCATCCGGATGATGGTAAGTGACACAACCCTGGGGAAAAGCCTTTTAAATCACAATGTTTTATGGGACAGGCCACATGCAATAAAATGAACCGCTTAAACCTTTATTTCCATGTCGTTAGAAAAACATTTTTCCCCTCTACACAGAAGCGATCACTCACACACTAGTCCTTATTCTTATCAGTACTATGTTTGATCCAGGTCTAGTCAGGACAGGCCCAGCCAGCATGGGGACAGCTACCTACCTCACAGATGTGGGAGGCAACAGCAGTGCCAAATCAAAGAATCAAAAGAGTCAAAAGCATAACTTTTACTCTCCAAGATAATTGACTTACTTGCTTCCTCGTAGCTTGTGTTTCCTATCAAGCCATTATCCCAGTATGCTTATCTTTCTTTTTTTTTTGCCTGAATCTCTGTCACATGTTGCTCTGGGCCTTTTGCTCTCTTGGCCTATTGTAGTCTGACCTCGCTGCTGCAGGTCATCATTAGTTCTTAAAGCGGGAGCGTGTCTCCTCTTTGTTCCCCTTTCACTCCTCAATAGAGTCCCCTCAAACCAAACACGGCCCTGCCTTTAGAACTCGATCCTATACGTCGCGCAAACACCACCCCACCCTGTTTTTTTTTTTTTTTTCGCTCTCTTTTTTTTTTTTTGCTCCAGGACAGCAGAGCACAAGTGACGAGTGGCGCTACATTGAGGCCTCTTGTATAATAAAAGGCCCCCACTCGGGTCAAAGGCGTAAGGGAGCAGTTGGGGCGTCTTCTGTTTTGACACAGTCTGTATGTTCGTCTAATTGGCGCTAATTGGCACAGAGGGGCTTCTATTGTTCCTGTGTATAATACAGGCCTCCTCTCCAAGTCGACGAAGAAGGGACGCAAACAAAAGGGCCAGGGCCAAACAGGGCACGGGTCAAAGCGATCGACAGCGATATCATTACTGCATTATAAACAGCAGGCGTGCGACATTCTTAACTGTCTGTTTTATTCAATTAGCCACATAACTGCAGACTGTTAAGCTTTTACAATGAGACTTTTTCAAATGACATTGTATATTTTTAAAAGTGTTGTAAAAATTCGAATTCTCCTCTGCAGTAAAACACCAAGATCTGTATGGGAAAGGCCATCCATACACAGGTTATCCAGGTTACATCATGATGACCAACATGAGCAACGACTACATGAACAATGGCTCCCTTTCGCCGCCCATGCCCAGAACGGTCAGTACCAGCTGCATTTATCTCATCTTTTTAGTTGATTAAGTAAAGCAAGTCCTGCTTTAATCAATGATTCTCAAATGAAGGGTCATACACAATAATAGTGTGCCACAGTCATCGTATTCATTATTTTTCATTGTTTCCTTAATGTGTTATGTATTAGTTCTATTAGGATATTGATGCACCATGTCAATTTGTTCATTCGTGATTGTATTTACTCAAATCAATATTACTCAGTGAGTATGAGTCTATGTTGATTATGTTTGTATTATTAGTTTTTGTTTTGTTTGTCAAATGAAGGAACAATAATGGATTTAGCACAAATAGGACGCAATTTATTTCCAACTTAAATGTATTCATTATTTCTGTTAAAAGGATCTTTTTGTTATCAATTCGGCTGTAGTCACTGAAATAATTATTAGTCAACTCAACAAAACTCTCAAACCTTAACAAAACTGCATTACTAGACTAGACCATAAGAGTTCACCAGAAAAACAACCGTGTCCACTGAAAAGCCCACATAAGTAGGTATTTAAAAAACCTTCTGTAAATTGTTATAAACCAGAACCATTACATTTAAGTGACACAGAGATGGACAGCCTAAGAGCAGCCAATCAAAACACTGTTTTCAGCAATCACTTACAAAAAAAAAGAATTTCATTATGTCAGTATATGCCGCTTTTGTGATAAATAACACAAAACTGACTAACATTTAAAAAGTAAAAAGTTCCGTAGCTATACTTAAAGCATGTATCTTCTTTTATGAAATGTCTGTGGTTTTGTACATACACACTTGTGTGCAGCACTGTTGACATCAGTCCCCAGCACATTCCACCATTCTGCATCCTGCATTTCTCCTCTGTAAATCATACGTGATGCATGTCTTCATGACCCAAGTTGGATCTGTAATTAGTCCCAGCGTGACAGGCTGAGTGAGGCCCAGAGGCTGAGGGGAGCCTTGTCCTGTCCAGTGGTGGCGTGTGTCTGCACGAGCTAGATATTGTCCCTTTAACCGTATTAATTTCAGACCAGCTGCATGTCTCTTTCTCTCTGGCGGCTTCCTGTGTCTGTCCCTTTTGCAAATTTCTCCTCTCCAAGCAGACATAAAACGCAAGGGAGCACCAGCAGCTGTCCTTAATAATCTGGTTTTGTCCTTGCATGCGCCTCGGTGGCACACGACCAGCCTGCTCGGTTCAAACAGGAAATGCACACGAAACACAGCGCAAACAAACTCCCCTCGGTTGTATTTTTTCCTGGGGTTTCATCAGGGCAAACTTGTGAGCTGGGACGTTATTATAAGAATTGGCTTTGCGAGGCAGATGTGATTGTCGGGGCAGATGCCACATGCTGTGTGCAAAGGCTCTTGATTCACACGCAACTCTATCATGGGATGATGTTAAAATTGCACAGCTTCCCTTCTTCTGCCAAAGTTGTGGAGGGCAAAAAAAAGTAAGTGACATTGTAGAGGAGAGCATGATTGAGATTTCCTCGTGGCTCACCGTCAAGTTTACAAACAGTTATGAAATGTGGTTAAGGTTGCTTTCCAAATGTGGAGTTATGGCTAATTTTCTTGTCAATTCAGTCATTAAGATGTTTATGGAGCACAGATGAATATACTTATAAAGAAATGCTACAGTATATTTTTATTTTTAAGTTTTATTCAAATATTTGGATGTAGTGTTTGAGTTCAGCTGTGTAAATGGTTCAAAAGTTTTGGGTTGTAGGATTTATTCGGGTGCTGTTTTATTATTCTTGAAAATTCCAGTATTTGCACATTTTTATAGACTCATACTTGACTCACATCAGTACTAAAACATATTTTCATGGATGCTTGAGTGATATCCCTGATTGTATTGACAGGTTATTGACTTTAACATGAATTATTGTCTTTAGTAAAAAACAGACAATAATCAATAAAATTAAAAATTAGATTTAGTATGGCCTGAGCTATAAAGTGCTAGTAAAACGGCACTTGAAACTACCAGTACGTTCTACTAAAACATTACATTGAAATAATTTTATCTTCATTGTGGTATCAAGCCTTTCATTGTATCAGACTTTGGTTTGATCTTGACCTTACAACCCACTCTTGCAATTCAAGTATCATTCTTCAATATCAAAACTGAGTTGTGTTGTTAGCTGACTTGTGATAACATTAAACAGTCATGGCTGCTCATTGTAGTAACTTCCTTCAATAAGAATGGTAGTCATCTCATATACCGTACGTTGTTCTTGATGATCCAATAAAAACGCAGGGTTTGGGGGGAAGGATCACAGTTCTTTGGCTTTTCTCACTGATGTCAGCTCTCCCTCCGCTGCCGCTGCTGCTGCTGCTCCCGGCCACCGCAGCCACAGTATCTGCAGGCCTGCGATCGGTTTTCACTCACATCAAAGGCACATTCTCTCTTTCATTCTCTTCCATCTCCAGCCCACCACACCAACCCAAGCCCCCACCCCCTGCCTCCGCCCACCCCCTCAGTCCCAGTAGTTTAGATTGATTTCCATTGACCATGACATTCCTGCACATGCCGTCCAGTCATGATGGGGCTGCTGGGAGTTGCTGATTGTCAGCACATTTTGGGGAGAGTGAGGGGGGGGGGGTGTCTTCTTGTGTGCCGATAGCTTACCAAGAAGAGAGGTTTTGGTGTGGCGTTATGGTGTTCAGTTGCATATACCATCAGCGTAATGCAGATTTGAAAACATTTGTAGCCACTTCAAAGAGCTGTATGGGTTTGAAGGATGTTTGTGTATAGATGGGAGGGGGATGTGCGGCTTGGACCTCCTCATTATTGTGATCTTTAAAGGGAATATATAACACGCTGTTACTGTACAATGCATAATGTGTCCAACTAGAAACATGCTTTCTCTTGTGATGTTTGAAAGGTTGTTACATTAAAGCTGCACAATTCCACACATTTGTTGTTGTGATGTGACCAATTGCAGCATTAGATTTGTATTGCACTTATATTTTTGGCTTACTTAAGTCGATGTCTCTGGGTGTCTTCAGCAGTAATTAAAACAAATTAGCCAGTAATGTATGTAGGAAATTTCAATATGGTGGTTGATCTGTTCATGACATCTACTTTAAAGCCCAGTACACGCCAGTCCACAGGTAGGCAGATAGTGGCACTATCGGCAGCGAGTACCTCTTTGATCTGAACAGAAGAAGTTTCTGAATGTAAAATCATTGACAAAAGTCTTTCTCAAAGGAACTCTCTGATTAGTCATCAGCTTCCATCCGGGCAACAGACAGCAGGACGTCATTGTGAGCAAATTGTGCAATGCAAAGGAAAACACACTTTTGGAGTATTTTATCGCATCTAATTCAGTAATACTGTTTTAGTGGACGTTTGTATTTGGTATAATATGTTTACTTCTCCTTTACATTTGGTACAGCGTGTTTACTTACAGTTGTTGTTAAAGTGTTGTTACATTAATGAATGGTTTGTTTTCCTCTCTGATGAAAGTGTCATGCGTTTCTGTGTCTATAACTGGTGGTGGAGCGCGTGTTAAGGTTGAGGTTAATGTCTTGTCCAAGTTCTTGTCCCAAAAGACCATAATAGTACTCCCCATAGCATTGTGAAAAATGTACATTATTCACTTCTTTTTGACAAAAAGTAGCATGCAGTAGTGTATATAAAGCAATGTTGATTCAAAATAGCGTGGCTGTTTTTAGGCCCTTTTGTCATTGTGTTGTTTGTTCTGACACATTTTTAGCAAGCATCTTTTGTTTGATATGTAAATAGAGATATTTTTGTACTATTTTTGCAGTTTAGCCTCCAGCCAAGATATAGAAATGACAGTTTCTAAATAAAGAACTACACATTCAGAAATGACCTAAAACTTTCACTTCCATTATGTATTCACAGTTTCACAAAATATACGAACTACTAGCTGAACAAGGATCGTTCTAAACTAATAATTAAAATTCAATTGAAGGAAATATAGAACCAGTGTTGCTATCTGCAGTTTCGTCTCCCTTCCCTTTTGCTGTGCACTATTTCTCCCTTCGGACCTTCAATTGCAGATCCTCATAGCCAAAAAAAAAAAAAAAGCATGGCTGTGTGGTGGGGGTTGCTGCACTGCTTTTCCTTTGAAGTAGTGGGAACGTGACGGATCTGCTAGCCAGTGTCTCGCAGCGTGGAATCACTAACCCAGGCTTACCTAACGGGATTTGGTCGGACTGCTCTGGTGTCCCTCGGTGCCATGTGTGTCCTGAGCTCATGCCCCCAGCACTACCGTGGCAGATCCGTGTTATAGAGAACACTACGTTTACCAGCAGCCTTCCTTTCCCACATGTAACGTACTATATAGCAGCTTATGGCACCTTGTGTAGTTTTTGAAGTGTCACTACAGGACAGACATGCCGCATGAAGTTAGCCGCGGCTGAATGTAGCTTTTTGCCTGTAAGCAGCTACACTCCACATGATCACCGCTTGCTAGTAATAGTCTTAAGATAATACCGTACCCATGTATTGAGCACCTCGGTTTACATATGTCTGGTCTTTGTAAATCCAAAACTGCACTCCTGCAAGGACATGAAAAAAGATGTTACAATTGAGCTGTCATAGTGATAATGCCTTTAATCGGAAACACACTTAAAGGTTGTATGGAGATTTTTCAAAAAAAGTTTGTGTTAAACCTTGGAAAATAGATATTAAAATTTGCACTCACGATTATTGTGACCAAAATAATCGCGATTAACGATATTATCACAATAATTTACTAAACGTAAAAGTGCACAGATTAAAATCACTGAAATAATTATTAGCGCACAATATGTATGTGTTTGAACAACTACTTGTATTTTGGTCTAAGTACAATTAATGATGATTCAAAGTGAACAAATGTTTACTATGTTGAGCAAAAATCTACTGACTTCGTCTCAGAGTCATTAACTTAAACACATGAACCTTTTCTTTGTTTAACCTTAATACAGCTTCTTACTGGGTTCACAGCAGTCAGATTTTAGATGCTCTTATGCTGCTATAATTGCTATTATCATCACGTACGACGATCACGATTATGAAAAAACACCACAATTATTTAATTGCGGCCCTTAATTATTGCGATTAGCGATATTATCGTATATCGTCCCATCTTTAGTATACATTTATGCCTTGTAGTTACGGTAAACCAAAAAAGAATCATAAAATTACATAAAATGTGGACATGGTGAAGCCTCTAAAACATTGACCAATAGAAAACAAGGGTGCCCATAGAGGTTGGCATATAAGAATTTAAATAATAATTTAAGTGCTGTTTAAAACATATGAAAAAGACAAAACAAATATTCACTTTAATGTGTATTTTATGCAGTGCAAAAAAAAGTTGAATAGCTGAAAATAGGAAAAAGTTGCAAACTTTTATTTTTTACATTAGGGTTGGGCCATGAATCAAAATACTCAGGAATCTAATCGAATCATCAATTATTTGATTGAATGATCAAAAAACAATCTAATGTCAGTAAAAATGTGTAGTTTGGCGCAGAAGTCAAACTTTATGGCAGAAAATTGATGTCTAATAAATGGGACATACTAAAAGTTTTTGTTTTGTTTATCTCATGAGTGGCATTTTTCGTTTGTTTTTGAAAAGGTTAAACAAAATTGAATCAGAACATGAGATCAATCAATATAAGAAAATAAATTGTGATATTTTTTCTTACATACCAAATATATATATATATTTTTTTACATACATTCCACATTTATTTGATAATATAACCTAGCAGTTTAATACATTAAAAACAGGTTTTGATGCATCTTTGTTAGACTGACAAAAACATCACTTAAGACACAAAAAATGTCCATGTAGGAATTAATATATATGTTTATTGCCCAGCCCTATGCAGAAGTTATGCCATCGACATTGTCCAAGCTACTCACACTACAAGCTCCAGTATGTTATAAGTATCCTCAAAACTGCCATTGCCATTGATATCATCTGTTGCAGCTTCATAAACTCATGCGCCGGTTGTAAGTGCGAAGGCCAAGAGCATGGACCTCCCAGAGAAGAAACGCGTCGCTCGCTGTCTTTGTAGCTTTGAGCTCTGGTGTTTCACAAATGGCACTGTTAACGCCAAGGTTCCCTCTTGTCCTCTGCGGCACTGTGATGTTGGTTGACACATTTACTCCATATGCACACCACTAATGACGCCATGTGGTTGTAATCACCTTATCAGAGCGTTTCATCTCGCTCAATGGGGCTGTGCAGTGTAAGCCTCCACCAGACCACAAGAAGCAAACTGTTGTGTAAGAAGGATGAGAACAGAGCTGTAAGGTTCTGTATTTGTTCAAAATATCAATCAGTCAGTCCAATTATGTGACCTAGATGTAACCTGTTTCTTCAGCCAGTGAAAATTAATATATATTTTTTTAAATATTGTTTTTGGTCAAGGCCTGTTTGGGTGAAATGACACAGATAGCACATATGTTGCAGCTTAGTGCGTTTAACTAAAAGGTTTTACATTATTACACATTTAACTCCTTCAGCTTTAAGGTTGGGTCACATAAGGTTAATTATAAAAAGCATATTTCATAGTCCTTTGCCCCTTTTTATTGCAGCAAGTATAAAGGAAATACTGATTATTTTTTATTGTAAAAACTTTGGACTGTTTTATGCTTGCTTTTAGAAATAAAGTTGCATTCTTAGTAACTTAAACCCTGAACCAGCAACACTTTCATGGTAGTAATTGTAATGTGAAATTTGGCTATTTCAGTATGTTTTGTTTTAATCCCTGGCCATTTCAACCTATTTTTCTGAGAATGCCTTCTTAAAATCAAACTGAAACTGTTTCAGAACCATTTGGAGTACAAACAATTTGCTGGACTCTGTGAAGCTGAGGCTCTGTGCTTTTAGCCTCTGATGACTGATTGACTCTAATAAGTGAGAATAATCTCTGCACACAAGAAAAACTGAATCTAAATCTTGCCTCATTGGTAAATTTGCAGAGCAGTATAGCTGGTGTTTGCAGATAATGACACTAGTTTGAGGGTTTTGACTGTTCCTCTTCAAAAGCTGTAGTTGGTTTAACTGAGAATGAGGGACCTATAATACCTTGAAAACGTTTAAGTGGCACTCATTGAATAGTCAGTTTCCAGAAGTTTAAACAAGGATCAATTAATCAAGAAAAATTGTGAGGGCCCTCCTGAGCACATCAGTTTTACAGGAAAGGAAGGATGACACTGTTTGCCACGTGCCATGCCATTGACTCGCACACAGCTTATCCAATCTAGCTGCACAGCCTGGTGCCAGTCAGGCCTCAGTGGACACAGCTCTGCCCCAGCCATGACACCTGCTCAGGGGGTGTCACTCCTCACCCACTGCCTGCTGCTGATCTCTGAGACTCCAAGCAAGGCCTCGCCAAGGTTGTCCCTTAAGCCCAGAACAGTTTGACTGGTATGGGTGGGAACTTCCCTCTCAGAGCCGTTCTAAAAGTTTGGTGCCGTGGAGTGTCTGTGGAATGTGTGTTAAATTTTTGACAAATGGTTATCTCAGGTTAGAAAGTTTGACAGGAGAACTCTATTGCTTTGGGTGATGACTGAATGCATTAGCTTAAAAATCACTTCTTTGTTGCAACTGGTTATAGCGCCATTATGTCCATAAACAGCGTTGTAAGTTGAGTAAAAATTAGTAACTTTATTGAGCTGGTTCTAACAACTCGTGTGTGTAGAGGAAAGCAGTGTTCCATCCAGTAAATGGCCTTGTGGGGAACAATAGGACCACAGGAGTGAAACATGGGTGCAAATCCTGCCGGCTGTGTCTGGACTTCAGAGAAACTCAAACAGCTCTCACTTTGTCCAGCTAAGAAACAGAGCTATGATCAATAGCCGCTCTGTTGTGTGAAGTTGGTCAGTCTGCACTGCACACTCTCCCTCCCTCCTTCTCTTTGCTGTTTCATATTTTCAGAAGCTCATTATTTCTTTCTGCTCTGGGTGTGAGCGCTAAAGAGGCTCACATGCAATGTCTATCTGACAGTGCTGAAATATTAATGGTCCCCAGTGTAGGAGGTTGATATAGGCCTGCATAGTTACAGTACAAAGGGTGCCTTCTCGCCACTAGGCTTTATTAGCCAAGCAGTTAAATGAATAGATGGATATAGTCAGCGGTCTTCTGTGTTTTTGCTCTAAACATCAAACCACTGTGTTTCTCGTCTAGCCATTTCTAACAAGGCTATCCGACACACACGCACACATACACGCACACACCAATGCAGACGGATATAAGAAGTGCACTGTTGAGTTTCTGTGGGAGGACAAAGAGGAGGGATTTGCTATCAGTTCATTTTGTGTGGTCTCGGTCATAAAAAGCACACTGTTCTTTGACTGTGAAAAAGCCTGTCTTTAATTTTTGGGAAGCCCATAAAAGTTTGTCGCCCCTTTCATATCGGCTATGGAATTGAAAACAAATGCTACATTCTCCCCTCCTCTCCTTTGAACTGCCCAATTATGAAGTTGTGAAAATAAAACTCAGTCTGTAGAAGTCGTTGCCTCCTTCTTTTCCCTCCTTCCTTCTCACTCTTTCTTCCTCTTTCACTTTCTTTTCCTCCTCCCTTGTTTTTGAAGAAACCAACGGGGATCACTGATGTCAAAGTCAAAACCAAGAGCATTAAGAAAACTGGCGAAATGCAATACAGCTGCAATCCGACATGACGCTAGAAAATAGGGCTGAGGAGCAGAAAGCCTCTCTCCCGTATTCCCAGGGCGCGCAACTGCTCCCGGCCTTGGCTTTGATCTCTTCAAAGCCTCCTGCCTCCTACTAGATGGAGAGTCTTGGCTGCTGCTCGTGAGCGCTGGAGAGGCAGAGAGGGAGGAGGAGATGTTTGGGGTGGAGGGGTACTACGTCTTTTCCTTTCCTGGGCTGAAATCAATCACAGTGCCGAGGCAATTATGTGTAATTCAAGCCCGTCCAGATTAGGAACTCTTGTTACCTGAGCGAATGTAGCTCTGTAATCTGGGAGACACACAGGCCTGTCCAGCAGAAGAGTCGCCAGGAACGGACGAGGGCACTTGAGGGAAGGGGGCTTAGAGCAGTGAGGGAGAGGTGCTGAAACGCAGGCTGCCATGCTGCTGTCCAGCAGAGCAGAAAATCAGAGTACAATGGAGTGATTACACTTGCAGATGTAGCCATATTCATGACGAGGTGGACAGAGAGAACTGAGAAAGAGGGGAGCACTGATTGCATTGGCGCTTGCTAGTTAGCGTGCTAACAAGAAGGCTATGTGTTATGTCCCCTCCAGCAGCCACCTTGTCCCCCCTCACTGCTGTATCTCTATCCCTCATGCCCTCAACACACGCTTGGCCATGGCCTGCCGCAGGCGCCCAATTTACTATGGCTGGTGAAAAACTCACTGGCCCAGTGTCAGAGAGGAAAAACAGCAGCAGTGAATGCAGTTTTTTTTCTTACCACAGTCCAAGTGTGTAATGCTCTGTTGGAGTTGCGTTCATCTGGTGTCCTATAGGTTTCTTTCACCTCCTCTGTGCCCATGCCTAAAATAAACAAGCTTGTCTTATTGCTCTTGAGTGTTTGATGGTATGTTTTTTTATTATTATATTTCATGTTATTGGGTTTGGCCCTAGTCTCTAGTGTGGGAATTTAGTGACATTATGGGGTCAGGTAGAGGCCAAAGAGGGAAAAGCACAATCACATTACAGGGCCAGTTAATTGGAAATATAAGATTATCTAGGGCTTGAGATTGTGTGTACTGACATTTCAGTGAAGGAACAGGGCTTTATTTTTTATCTTTTTGCAGTCACTTGATGCAGGGTGATGAAACCCGCATAGAGATTTAGCAAGAATGTTTGTTCATCTGATGAGCTTGTCTTGTGTGCTGCGTTTCTTTTGATCATTGTACTTCTCACTTAGTGATACAAGCCTATTATTTTCTTTGTGAGATGCACACATTAAACAAATGACATTTATGGCGTAGTTCAATTAAAAGATAGCTGATAGTTTTGCTTTAATAAAGCAAGCAGGCAGGGAATAGATGATTATAAAATATAAAGGTCAGACTGAATGGATTATGTGTCATCAATGGAGCCACCGTGCAGCTCAGTAGGAGAACTTAAATCCACTAGCAGCCATGACCCTTAGCTCAGAGGCCAGGTGACGCTTTTCATGTCCTCCAATGGAGACACATCACAGAGACGTCCTCCACTTTGAGCTGCCCGTCATCAAACAATCCAACAATGCATCAAAACATCAAATCAATGCGCCCTCACTATACCCCTATCTTTGAGAGATGAAAGATACCCAAGTGTTGATGCACACCACTCAGCCCACACCTCCAGTCCACGTTTTACATTCACATAACGTCGTCCATATCAAAGCTGATGGACTCTAAAGAAGCTGCTTGACAGTCATGACCTCTACTGTGCTGTTGGCTGCTGCTGTTGTGGTGTTTTTAAAGTGGGTTTTTATTGAAATTTTCTTTTAACACCAAACCTTGTTTTATTTGATTTCAACATGTTTACAAGTAACGTCACTGCTTGATTACTTCAGCTTTCACTTTTTACACAAGATTTAAGATTAAAAAATAAATAAATAAAGATACCCCTTATTGGGTAAATTAGCAGAAAACACTGGGGACATTTCAGTGTTGCAACACACAGTTCAAGAACAGCAAAAAAGTGTGATAGCAGCACATACTGTAAAGTATTTTTGTAAGCCTAAGCATGAGATTGATGTTCAGCTCTGATAATTTGCTAAATATTTTCACCTCACGCCACCCCACCCGCTTTTTTTTCTCAGATTTGTTGACTTCAGACATTAATTTGTAATAGAACTATTATTTGTATGTTTTATCCAAAACAAACCACATACTGTTAATAAGACTGAATTTAGTGGTTGATGCACCAAACACAAAAAGAAATTGAGTTAGCTCTCATTGATTCAGTTAGCTATCATTTTATAACAAGACAAATTGGATTATATTCAAAGTAATGAAAAGGTGGCTTTGAGTCCACTCAGTTAGATTACTGCCATAGTATGTTATTCTATTGGTTTATCATTCTGATTAGTGGCATCAGGTGCACAAGTGGACCATATAATGTCGCAGGAACCATATGCCCAAAGCTTAAGCCGTCTCTTTTGTAGCTTAAGAAATTCTTTATTACCATTTCTTTAGAGGTATCAAGGGATCAGCAGACGTCGTCCGTAGTCTTGTCGTACATGGTTATTGTTTTGTTTGTATTAAGGTCCACAAAAGCTAATTGATGGGGCGGGGTTTTCGCATGACCATTCCAGATCCTTGGAGAGGTTCTTCAAGTGTTCTCCGCTTCTGTGAGGACAGAGAAAAGCCATTTGTTAGAAGGGGATCAGATTTGAATAGCTTTGTTCACCTCATTCAGATCTTAGCGGGGGCGTGTGTGCTGGGACAGAGAGAAAACCCAAAATGTGGTGTTTGATTAATGACTAATTCCAGGCTGAAAGGCAGTTGTTGGTCGTCTTTACCAGTTAATCCTTTAAAACGAGGAATCGCCAACAAACACTGAAGGACAGCTATTGTTGTACAGTTCATAATGAAAATGACTCTCCAGGTTTGCCACAGGATCTCCAACGTAAATGTGGGTTTATCAACAGATATTAAACAGATCTTGTATTGGAGATATTTTGTGCACCTTAAATTGTGTTAAAATTTACGGCGGGACGGCCCCAATTTTGAGCTTAATGTCTGAGCAGAAATATCATACCGCTTCTCAACAGCAAAGAGATAAATATGTTGCTTTTTGTTTAGTAAAAGAAGATTAAACCGTGCCTGGAAATGACCAAAACACAAGAACAAAAGTTACAAATTTGCATAGATGGCAGTTTCTGAGATGATTTATTTAAATGCACAATAATGCACATTTTCTGTATTACTCTCTTTATTTTGAAAATCTGGTCACTCTAGTTGTAACTAAACAAAATGGCACAGGCATAAGTTGCTCTTTACAGACTTTAGGGTCAGAAGTTCAAACTTTAAACACAGATGCAGCCAATTCATTGTATTCAATTTAATGTTATAGAGGTTTATATGAGATGGAACTGTATACTCACAAATGAGCATTCATAATTTAGCCAACTTCTAGTCATGAATGATTTAACCGCCAATATTTTCATTCTTTCTGTTCTGGCGTTGGGCGGGTGGATGTGCATGTGTCTGATACAGGAGGAAAAGTAGGTCAATACTCTGGGCTCAGGCAGTGCAGTACATCTCATTCAAATCACCTCCCCATCCTCATCCTTCTTCGCGCGCTCCTTTGAAAACCTTCCCCACAAACATAGCATCTGTCTGACTTCTGTCGTCGTTTAGATTTGACTGGCTAGCACGCCATGCTAAAAACAACCCTTGGTGAACACGTAACGCTAGCTAGGTCTTAGTAAAGGTAGTGCTGTCTGGAGCTGCCATCTCCACAGGTAGAGACACACAAAGACCCCCACTAGACTCTATTTTCCCCTTCAGCGCTGAGCTCCCAAATCCAAACTGACAGCCATTCATGCCCAGAATACCTGGCTGAAAGCTGAGGGGAAACACTATCTAGGTGTAGCAGGCAAATCCGCTCTTGTTCGACGAATCTCAAGCTTCTGCATGAGGCAACTCCTCAGCAGTTTTCTACTCTGTTCCTGCCTTTTCGCTGCAATTCTGCTATTGTGAAGAGGCTAGGTTTTAGCACGCTAGCAGAACAAAGTTAGCTTGTGCGGCAGTTTTATTTGTGTACAACTTGCCATGTATTTTTGAATACAGATGTTGGCACGGATGAGTTCCTTGGCATGAATGCAGCTGCCAGCCGACTGTTTGGTAATAATAAATGATCCAGTGGTAATGCTGCAGATGGATGGATGAAATAGTCCTGAAAAAGTTAGATTGATGGATTTAGGATTTCTAAATCTGATTTAAATATGTAGCCTATAAAAATGTAAAGAAATAAAAATAGTATATACGTACCCTGAGAGCACTGCTATTTTAAGCAGGCCTGTTGATGGAGTTCAAAGCAGTTGCAATAACTGTGGGTGGCAGTATGCAAACTAGCGAAATTATCAATATCATTATAATAATTTGACCATTAAGTAGTCCAAGCTTATGTGGGATACAATGCTAAGAATCTGCCATTGATTTTGTAAAATCTTCAGACTATATCAATTTAAAATATCTAAACCTCTAAAAAACATTTCTCCCCTGTTTTGGTTTCACATATTGCTCTGAATGTACACAAAAAGGGGTTGGTTATTATAGTTGCTGTATTTTTTTGTGTGATGAAGCATCAGTAATTTACATTTTGTTCATTGAAACACTATATGATTTAAAATATTTATTGATAAAATAGTATATACTGTAAAAATACAAGGGCAGAGATAGTGCATTAAAACAGAATTTCAATCCTTGTGCTGCAGGACAAAATAGATTACTCAAACATGCATCAATCAATCAATCATTCCATACAACTTTGAGTAAACTAATGATCAGAGAATACTGTTAAAACCTGGCTGAAATCTGAATTAAAACATGGCTCCTTACATGAAAACAAATCTTTCAAATGTATCTTTACTTTAATTAGTAATCGCAGTAACAAGTATTATTTAATGCTGAAAAAAGAACATTTTCTACTCTATTAATGGGGTTTTCATTTTATAATTAGTATCAAGCCATATTCTTTACTGGCAAAATTGAGTTTTCAAGTTTTAGTGCAATCAATTGTAAACCCATCCAATTGGTTCTTAGCATTTGTAGTCCATGTGGCATAGTGAAAGTGACGACAGAGTGAGCAGCATGCTCACTGTAGGGGTGTGAAAACCTGGTGGGTCTTAAGCAGTGAGGCCGTCCTGTTGTGTGTTGTGTGTGCACTCGTAGGCCTGCTGACAGTGGCACTTCAGCACAATGTTTGCCCTTTCTCAGCCCTTTGATGTGACCAGGTCCTGCTGTGATAATGAGCCCCATGCCCCACCACAAGGTGAACATCCTGCCGACCGCCCAGGGCCCTGCCAGAGCCTTAGCCCTGCCCCCAGCACACCTCCAATACACTTCTGCTTCTGTCTGCCCACTCTAGGCCACTCAAATTATTATATTCACACTATGCTGATAAGGATTGCCTCCTGCTTTTAGGATTGCTGACACTTTACTTTAGCTAATTCCAATTTGTAAGTCATTTTAAGTGTGAGAAGTATCAAGAGAACGTCAATCACTTGTTGTTCTCCATAACATCGCACTGCTTTAATAGCACTGCAACAGATCAAAATTAAGACTGGAGCACCTAAAAGCGGATAAAAGTCTTTTCTCTGGGGCAGGCACATTTCACACACATTATCTTCTTCATGTTCAGAATGTCACTTACAGAGTTAGCGTGATCAGGGTTGCTCGGAGCACACACTCTTCATGCCAACAGAAGGATGATGCCTAATCCATCTTGTTGTTGTGCCGAGCTTTCTGGGAAAGAAGGCACCTGGCTGTTAATATTTCTTTTGTAGTGATTTTTGTAGCATAGCAACTTTAGATGAGTGATTTTGTGATTGTGAATTCACTGTGACACTTGGACTATTTGTACATGTCATGCTTCTCAATGTGTGTACCTAAACCACTTATTCGCCCTGGTGACTTTAAACAATTTTTATTTGAAACAGGTTTTGGTTTCACATAAATAACTAATAAAAATACCATTATCACTTCTCTCTGCACAGTAGCACAAACTCAAAACTTGTGGACGCCTCATGATTGAATTAAAGAAGAGAGATTCTTCTTCACAGATGTACATTTTTCTGCAGGGCAGGCTTTCCTGTTATTCATAGCCTTCTTCACTTCTGTCCCTGTGGTTGGCTCTGCTTGTTCGTCTCATTACCCCAGGCGCGTGGCGCTGCTGCGTTCGCTGCCGGCTTGGCTTTCTTCTCTATTAATTGGGTTTCGTTACATTAAGCCCCCTGGCCAAGGGGCCATTCTGCCAATAAAACATTCCATTTTTAGCTTGCCACTCTGAGCTGGTGGGGTGCAACCCTCTCTGCAAATGCTAATTGGTTATTTATTTAAGCTTCCTCAGGTTGTCCTCCTCTGATTTTGATGCAAACGGAGGGGGAGCACCAGCTTGGTTTTACATAAAGCTCAGTACAGACACAATGACTGTGTGTTTGCTCACGTTGTTGGGAAAAGGCTGCACTCAAACACACCTGAGAAAGAACACCTGCTCTGAGCATGACTCTGTGCATTTCAGCGTGGACCACACCTTTTACGGTTAAAGTTCAGTCCTGTGTTTATAACGTGTCAAAACACAAATATTTAACTTGCTTGAAAGATGATTACAAGGAGTAAGGACTTGTGTATTGAATGATTGAACTGGTGTTGAGTTTAATACTTATACTCTTTTACTTTACTCATAGCACTGGACACAGTACTAAAAGTGCAAATCCCCTTGAAGTTCAGGGGTTAGGTTTTGGAAGAGATAGGTGAGAAGGGCTTCTTGGAGAAAAGATTAAGCAGCATGGGAATCCATAGCCACCACTTGAGCTTGTGTCTCCCCAGCTGTTTGTGAAACACCTTCCATGGTTTATGTGCGCTGGATTGTAGCTGCAGGCACTCACAGTCCTCATTGCATATAAATTACACAAGTGGGAAGTGATTATTATAAAATTCCTGCTTTCCTCTTTTTTCCGTTTCCACTTGGCAGAAGTGGTATAATTGAGTGGAATACAAAAGGCGTGCTGTGAAGGGGGGATATACTAAAAGCCAATATAGCTGCATATATAACATTTTGTGGATGATGACTGCAGAATACAAACTCTTAGACAGTGGCATGCTGTAAAAAAATGTTGTGTCCCATTTTCTTTCTGTCGTCTCCTCTGCAGATGCTGTGCCAAGTGACTATGTTCAAACACAGTTGAGTGTCTCCTCCATGAAGGGCTCCCTGCCAGCTGCAGTTCCACACAATGAATTTCTCTTAAAACCACATCTGAGAGGTTCTTTAAAAGGCCTGGCCAAGCCTGGATATAAAATTCCAAATGGAACGTTTTCATTTCAATCCGCACTGCCTCTCCCCTTTCGTTCTCCTACAATATATGAATAGGAATATTCTAAGCCTATTATTTCTCCTGTATAATAAAAAGAGAACTCCAATATGGCCGCATGCATGGTGATGCTGTGGCTACGGTAAGGGCTGAGACTGACAGGGTTAAATGTGCCCTCATTGTTGTCATTTCAGTGTTCTGCTGCCCGTCAGGGAATGGCTGTATGGTGTCAGACTTGAAGCACAGGAACTCTCCATGTGCTGTCAAGTGGGCATGTTTACAAGTCTCCTGGAAAAGCAGTAAGATGTAACAATGGATGCCTTGGGCTGAATTCTGAAATTGGAATTTGAAGTTGATGCATTTTAGCCCTGCTGTATACCATAAAGTTGAAATATTAAAGTGTGACGTTAGTCGTTGGTGTGTCTGAAGTTGTGGTTCTTCGTGTAACAACCAATAGGAAAGTAGTGTATGCAACAGTGATAATAGATTGTGTATAGTGAAGTCTAACATAAAATATAAATATTATATATATATATATATATGATTTTTTTGGATAGTATATTATATCTTTACCACACTGCAGAAATCTGGAGCTAAAATGATTGTGCTGCAGGCTACTGTCTTATTCCCACAAGATCACTAATGGGAGTGAGAGGCGTCGGATCATGTAGGCAAGAATACATCATTTAGCCCCTGGTGTGGTGGCCCAAGGCCTGGTTTAGTCTCCTGAGAGGCCAGGAGGACTGTTGAGCCTGTGGGATAAGAAGTGACACTCCCACTCAGATTATCCCATCACTTCTGACTCCCGCAACCTGAGTCAAACAACTCTGCTCGAAAGTCAACGTTTTGGTTTTCTTTTCCTTTTGTTCGACTCTGAGCTATCAACTTGGACTCTATGGGTTATTGGTTGATATTTGGCACTACCAAACATTAGAGACTGTTTCCAGGTTGCCAG
This sequence comes from Mugilogobius chulae, assembly GCA_038363315.1. Classification (NCBI taxonomy): domain Eukaryota; kingdom Metazoa; phylum Chordata; class Actinopteri; order Gobiiformes; family Gobiidae; genus Mugilogobius; species Mugilogobius chulae. Next base: position 40,313,505 of record CM076398.1, on the reverse strand, counting down.
ATTTTCAGAGAATAACAAGTGATCAATCCTTTGAAAATTGATGAGAAGAATGTTTTTTATTTGCATATTTTATTAGTACCACTTTAAGACAATAACATCCTGTTTTTCTGTCATTGTGCCTTTGTGAAAAAGGCAGAAATGATGAGTTTAAAGAGGTACCAATCAGGAGCAAGACTAAAAGAACATAACTTGTGGCTATCAACATTTGCAAAACATTTTCCCCAACCTTTTCCAAAACTAGGAGCCCAGAAAACCTAAAGGTAAAAAAAAAAACTCCGCTCCCAACATAAGACCCAGTTCCCAGTTTTGTTGTTCCCGGAGACTGGGGTGAGGGTCGGGAAAAGTGGTGCCAGTCTGTGAGAGGTTCAGGGAAATGGGGACATTCCAGTCACCACTGTGTGTCCAACAGGAGGGGCACCAACACGACTTAGCACCACAGGAATGTCACCTGTCACACCTCTCTGCATAATCCCAGCACCAGCGCTGTCATTTTATGCACTGCTACATCTTACTTCGATGTGCCGTAATTATTTATTTTTCTTGTTTTCTAATGCATGTTATTAAGAGCACTCAGTTTGAACTATTTTCTGCACTGAGTTGTGTTTCATGCATGTTCAGGAGCTGTAACTTGTCAGAGAATCCCTTGCATTTCTAAACATGTTTGTAGAGATACAAGATGGGGTCATTATTTGTTTTATTGTATTTTTTTTTGCAACGAAAATATTTATAATATGGTATTGCGACTTTCTAAAAGCAACTGTTCAAATTGCTTTTTAGAGTGGACTGTGACACATCTTGCAGCCTTACTGCTCAGCCCTTTGCTCACATTGTAAAAAGTAGATTTAGCACGGCTAAGCAAAACCACACGTCTGAAGTACTGAACCGTGTAAGCTTTTCTCTGGGATAGGTCAGGTCTCTGGTCTGTTTGTGTCCATTGTAGATTTTAGAAAGCGGGTTGGAGTCAGTTTATGGATGAGGGTCGGTGGCCAGGTGACTGTTGATGTGAGGAGATGCATTAAGTAGCCCTGTAGACATCTGTCTCACTCTGCTCTAACTCTATAGCCACCCCTCCTCTTTCACCATCCCTCAGCTCTCCTTCCCCCGACTCTTGCTCTGTAATGAACTCCCCTTATTCACCAGCTAATGACTGCCTTTGATCTCACGCCTAAGACCTCTGCTCTACCAGCCTCTCTCTCTCTTCGCTCTTTTTTTTTCCAGTGTGCATTTTCATTTCATATTGGGTCTTTTCTGTTGGAGGTTCTCATTTGTGTTGCTTCAAAATATAATTCCTAGCCTTTAATTAAACAAATGTATTATTATTTCCTTTTTTGGACTGACTTTAGTAAACCTTTTTACAAACAAGAATTGCCCCTCAGACCACCCGCACCGTGTGGCACCTGTCCCCACCATGTGACAGGGCATAGAGCCACGCTGCATTAAGTTCAAGCATATGCTAAATGTCACTGTTTTTTTTTTCCTTCCTCAGTCCAACAAAGTCCCAGTGGTGCAGCCGTCCCATGCAGTCCACCCTCTCACACCACTCATCACTTACAGCGACGAGCACTTCGCCCCAGGCCCACATTCTGGTCATCATCAAGATGCTAACAACAAAGGTAAAGTCCAATGTATTCTCATAAACGTTTTATTTTATTGCTCAGTTGTTGTTATTTTAGACTCAATTCAAGTCTCAAAGGCCTAATTTTAATTCTTCCCACAGTTTTGTCAACTTACAGTGATATTGACTTTCATCAACCATTTTGCGGTCAAAATTCTGTCACTCTCTTACTTAAAGCACACAGCGCCCAAATTTAGTTCAGTCCAAAGTTTGTCAGTTGTGACAAAAATCAATTTCATTCTTAATATAATTGTGTGTCGTTCCAGTCCTTGATTGTGGGTCCAGTTTATGTTTTCTACATTTCCCAAAATATGCTCCAAAAGTATCAAGTAATAATGTCAATGACAAGAATTTTGAGGCACCAATACAACATTGGGAAGTAACATGAGATGCCAACGCAGGAACAAAGACAATGTGCAGGGCTTTATTAATCTAAGACCAATATTTCAGACAACCCCAAAGCACATGGTATTAGTGGTTTCTCCAGCAATACTGACCATTTTTTATTAAATATCATAAAAGACATATCCAAAAGAATTTCCAAGCATGTGATTTTATGATTTTCCATTGAGACTCATAGATCGTTTAAGACTTCTGATGGGGGTTCTGAAATGATCTTTTCTCAGTGGAGATGATATTGCTTTGCCTATATCTAAACAGGCTAAGTTAAAAGCCAGATTTCTAAATAGACGTCTGCTCTTTGTAAGAATTTTGTTTGTTTGTTTATTTATTTGTCACAAGATTGTGCACACTTGTTGAAATCGATTTTGTGAGATTGCATTTGACTCGAACACACAGGGTCAAAAGCTATTCTAGAAATTCAATCTTTAGTGCTAAATTAGGGAAAGTTCTAGGAAAAGCAACAACATCACCGTGACATCAGGTAAGGGCTGTGTGTCTACCAAAAAAGAATATAACTGGCATAAATATTCCTGACTGTTGTACCTATTGTTGTCGAAATCAACAATGCTTTGCTTTGAAGATTCTCCTTGAACTACTTGTTTTTTTTTTCTTTAAATATATACATTCTTATGAGTATTTATCCAAGTATGCCATTGTTTTTTCTGGTGCACTTTTAATTAATAAAACAAGAGTGTGTGCGGTGTCAGCCCCTCATTTAAATCAGCCTTTGGACACTTCATTTAGCTCTTTCTCCTCTTCTTCCTTGTTCATTCACCGCTGCTGGCTAACTCGCTAACAGCCTCCCAGCCCGGCCCTGACAGCTGCAGTGAGAAAGGAGCGAGGACGGGCCGCACAGCTGGAGCTTTTGGCAGCTTCCCACTGACGCTAAATAGACGCGAGCCCTCTGCGCTTCTGTCCCGTATCTTTCGTCTCCAAAGTCAAAAAGAAGAAGAGGGATCAGACGCTTTGTAGACGCAGCAGAAGATGATGAAGATGAAGCTGGAGCAGATATAAATAACATTGTGGAACGGAGCGGTCGAGTACATAGGCTGTCAGATGAAGGGAGTGGGGCATGAGAAGAAACTGCTCCACATATGTCAAGTAAAATCAAATATAAAAGATACTTAAAATGGATAATTCTCCAGTGAAAGCGGTGTGTTGTTGACAAGGAATTGAGAGGTTATTACACTTGCAGAATGTAAATTGTGGGCTTGGTTGTTTTGTTGTACAAATGACAAGGTAAAACTCCCCAATAAGTATTGCTGCACTTAAATAAGCTTATCTGACTTTGGTCAAGTTTTAGCTTTTAAAGGTGCTGTGCTTGATTTTATTGTCCTATATAAGTGAACAAAGATAGTTTTAGATTGTGTGCAGTGTTTCAAAAGTATGTACCACTTTCTCATGTTTACTGAGTGTCTCATTTAGTCACCACGTAAGGTTTTCAAAGTTTTCAAATCCTAAGCATTTCAATTACAGTAAAGCTATCAAACATGCTAACGAGACACTCCTGATATTGGATGAAAAAACCCACAAATAATAAATGCTGGGCATCATTTTGACCCTTACACCAGTTTGTAGAACATACCTGTATTATAACCAAGCACAGTTGAATAGTTTGGTTTTTTTTCATTACTCTAGCAACCATGTTATTGAATTCATAGCACTTAGTTTGCACTAACTTTGGTCGCAGAGGCAGTCATAGATCATTGCTATTTGCAGACAACTGTAGTGTCAAGGCTTTGAGGTAGTTCCAATGCAAAAACAGTATTGTTGGGCTTTAGATGACAACACATTGTGTTGGCCTGCTAAAGACACACATTACTGATCAGTTAGTCAATTGACTTGGGAAAAAAGCTTTGAAAATATTTCAATATCCAAATATTTGATGTGCTTGACAACCAAACTACTGAAATACATGTACTGTACTTTAAGCAGATAAACGTGATTCATTCTTAAATCTTAAAGCTGTCTTATTAAATCTAAATGACTAAACACCATTGACAGAATAATTGACAGCTGCATGTATTTTGCGTTTTATTATAGAAAATACCAATGCATGTATGCAATATAATTTATACAGACAGTATAATGCATTATGGAGCTAGATTGAACATTTAAAGATCCAGCACATGTTCTGACCACAGATCGCCTCTAGAGGTGTTTTTGGCACATCGGAGCCAAGCACCGGCAGCCCAATAAAATCCATGTCCAAACGATCCAGCAGCAGAATTAAGTGTAAATGATTTCCCCAGGCATGTTCTGTGTGCACAGCCGAGCAGAGTTAAGCTGAAGATGCTTAAAACCAAATCTCACTTATTCTCTTTCTTGCTGCCCCCCCCCTTCTCTCTCTCTTCTTTCTCCCTTTTCCCTCTCTCTGCTTTCTCTCTCTCTGGTATCGACCAATGGCAGCTTTTCCTTGCTTTGCGGGCTCAGACTTTGATCTGCTTGTTAATTATGAAAAATAATCATGGATTTTCTCATTAGGAGCTCTAATATGCACAGGGCCGCAGCACACCACAGAAGGTCAGGCAGGGGGTCTTTGCATATTTTAAACAATGAACTTTACATTGTGTTTTTTAATTTGTGGTGAAGTGCACTGATTTGTTTGTAGTACAGTATTTTAATATTATTAGAACAGTCTTGTAAATTTAGCATGTTTGAGAGGAAATGGTTGTTGCCCACGGGAACATGCAAAAAGACTGAGTGCATAATTGGACACCTCAGGGTTTTGAGTGACAAGGTTAACACGCTTGGGCCCTCTCCTCCTCCCTCACTGCCTCACCCTTTGCCTCTTTCCCTCGTGCCCCAGGAGGGCCCTAAGGAGTGCGCGGGCTGGATTAGTGGGCAGGGGGTAGTGCGCTGTGCTGTGAATCCTACATTGCAACATTGGCTTTGGAGATATAAGCCCCCTGCACGGCCCGGCTCTCAGAGGAGGGAGGCCCTTTAGACTGAAGCCCAGAGAGAAGAGAGGCAGAGGAGCCATACAGAGGCTGGCTCCGACACGGATTAGACCATGGGCTAATCTGGAGGCATTTGCCCTGTTTGCTTTGTGTGCATGTGATTGAGAGAGAACGCTAAAAGATAGTTCCAAATCCTGGGTATTTGTGGATATCAGTAAACCTTACATCGTTGTAGGATAGCTTATTGAATATTAATAACAAAAAATGCATGGTATTTACAACCTCTTCCACCAGTAACAAAAATCAATGTTGATAACCTTCAAACCTAAAAGATGGAGCTTAGTGTCGATGATCCAGTCAGCCCTAGTTCCTTGTCCAAGTCAGTCAATAGGCTGACCTCAAATGAACATACTTAACGTGTGAGAAGAATCTGTTGTGGCACACATTCTTAGTTTAAGGTCAAAGTGAGATCACATGATGTGAACTGGTGCTGTACATTACTCATTTGAGCAGCATTTTCAGAAAATAAGTTTTAGATTTTGTAACAAATGATTTTTGCATATGAATACTTGTAACTTTAAGCCACTAGAGCACATAAAAGATCTTTTTAAATCAATGCGGATGGTGTTTGTATGCAGAGTATTAAACTAAAACAACAGACTACTGAAGCTGTGATCACAGCATGAAGTCATTTTCAAAGTGTACATTTCTGACTTGAATGGAATTAGATGCTTTAAATTTTCATCAGTTCTTTTTATTTCATGTACCAGTCTAACCTCTGTCTGATGAATGTTTCATGTGTTTATAATGTTATGCTTCATGTTAGATGACTGCTTATCTGTTGAGCTGCAGTGTAACCATGTCACTGTCTGTTTGCAGGAATGCCCCGACATCACCCAGGACCAGACATGCCTAACTTCTACTCCCTGTCTCCTGGAGGAGTGGGGCAGATCACACCTCCTCTGGGCTGGTGAGTCCCACCCACGCTCCTGCTGCTGTCAGTGCAGTGGGCCTCCTGTGTGTGTCTAGCACATGTCCACACATCACAGCATAGACGTGTCCCTGCATAAACATGTGCTGCTTAACCCTATCCAAGCTCTGGAAGCACTTCTCCATCCATTCACTCTGTGTGTTTAAAGGTGTTTTACTCTAGCTTCTTTCGATTGAAATTGTCCCCAACGTCCAATGTTGCCTTTTGTGTGACCTCCCAACATGGCTGCTGTGCTTTTAACTACTTTTCCACTCTTTTCTGTGATGTCAGACATAAAACTGAGCTTACTGGCCTGTTATGAGGCTATTATAACTTACAAAAATCTTTCAAATACAGTATATATTTTAATCAAATGGATTCACAAGAAAATTGGAGCATTGCATTAGCCAGTGAATGGAAAGAAAAGGCCAGTGTGATGAGGTGCCTGTTTAAACAAACATACTAAGTGGAGCAGAATGGAGAGCAGAGTCACTGATGGGCTGATGACAGGAAAATAGTGGAGGCTTAAAGGTTAGAAAATCACTACTTAATCTGGACTGTGCATTGTATTTACCACTAAAATCACCTTCTGTGGCCTTATTGACAGTAACAAGCACAGCAAAACATCACCATTAATCAGAGAATCAGAACAGCGGAAGACTGGAAACCTGTATACACATTCTTTATTTGGAAATATAAAGTGTTTTAGGATGTCATTTTGATGTGGTCTTGTATCCGACAATGTTTAAAAGGAAAAGAAGGTGATAAAATGAGATTCAAAAGACACAGCTGGATACCAGAATAACAATTCCACTCGTCACCAACCACAGCAACAACCTTTGGTTATACAGTGTATCAGTAATTATACTGGTTTTGAACATGGTGAAATGTCCACACTACCTTATTTTTATACAAAATACGGTATGTATCACTGCTCATGTAATTATACCAATTCTTCTGATGTTTGCTGGGGTTTCCATAATTGACAAACTTAATGGCAACAATTCTATTTTCTTGTCTTTTTTTTCCTTCAAACACATTTGAACCTCATGCTCTGCACGTTCTTATTACCTGCTTTAACACATCTTTTTTATAATATGGACAATAAAAATTGCCCCATCTATCGTTGTTGCAGAGTTGTTACTAAATTTGTGAACTCCAGTTTAAATTTGAGAATTGCCTCAATACCAATTATGATGCCTCAGGCAAAGCAATGTTTTGTTTTTGTTTTTAAGATATCGACGGCAATCAAATGATAACCTTAAAATGTATGTCTTATATTAGCATTCTGCAACTGTTCATAAACATATTTTTTATATGAAATTTTGATGCATATTGACAACCCTACACTGTTTGTCAGTGCTCTCAAGCCAAAGAGCCCTGAGTGTTTTACAATGTACCTAATCTAAACTTTTGTTGTCTGTTGTTGGTTCTAGGTTCTCTCACCACATGGTTCCAGGCCCCCCTGGTCCTCAAGCCACAGGGATCCCCCATCCAGCCATTGTCAACCCACAGATTAAACACGAACCGCCTCATGAAACGGACCTCATGCACATGTAAGTTTCATATTCGACTGTTTCACCACTAGTAGGCCCTGATAGAACAAACTCTGCAGCACTGTCAGAGGCCTATTCCTAGCTCCTTGATGCAGAAGATAAACAGCCAGGGCTCTCACTGCACTGATAAGAACCCTGCGCCTCATTTGGCCTCAGGGAGCACTACACACTTACCCAGCACCAGATAAACGTTCTAGATTAGCACTAGGATGAGCCAAACTCTACAAGTATGTGTACGGCACCCTGATTTGAATTCATCTCCTGTTTGCCTGTCGACACTGTACATTTTACACAAATTATTAGAAAGTAGGTTAAAGGTGCGATGGTGTACTTCAGAGCGACTCTGCCGAGGTGAAGGTTTGGTTGCCATTACTGGTGAAGTAATCTCTCCGCATGACTGTACAACTGCACATGATTAAAGAGTCGGGACCGGGGCCCATGGCGTGGCAATCCCTCTCACGCTGCCGCACGATTGGCCAACAGCAACCAGACCCCTGTGTGTTTGTCGCCATCACGGCTCCACAGATTTTCTTCAGTTCATTTCCCCATTTTCTTTTTGCAGCTTCTTTGGTTAAAGCGTATTTTTTAACTGCAAGGGGGAAGTATCTATGGCACATTGTTAATATCCAAAAACATGAATTTACAGGCGTGTGCTTGGCTTTAGATAAGCTCTTAGTTAAGCACAGCTAGGTTGTGTTCACATGACAACATTTGATTACTTAACATACTTAAAATTGAGATGAAAGGTAAGAAACATACATTGTGTAACTTTCTGGAAGTGAAAAATCACCTACACAATTCAGTAGAAATAGAAACTTAAAGCCACTCTTTGTGATATTCTGAATAGAGATGAATACGTTTTATGCCATAACTTGGAAAATATTGCTTAAGGAACAGCTTTTCCATTGAAAAATGATAAGAGGCCCTTGCCTGGAAAATCCAGACGATATATATATAAAATATATCGTCTGGCCGCCTTGTCGCTCTTTCGGATTTCTGTAGCTGTGATTGACAGATTAATTAGCCAATCAGAGACACGCATCTTCTGCTGTGTTAAAACCAACATGGCTGCTCCTGACGAAAAAAAATACATGAAAAAAGCGTCACGTGGAACTGAAAAGCATCGCGGATTTCTGCAGAATCAATGAGCGAAGCAAAAAACAATTTTAATGTGAGGTTAGCGTAGTTAGATTTTGGTCTAAATGACTGACAACCAATCAGCTTCTTTGTTTCATGTGCGTCACGCAAATGAACTCATCTGATTGCACGGTACGATGTAGATTTGGTCTGAAACGCAGGCGGGGGGAGTAGCGACCAGACCCACTCTTCGCAGTTTGCTGAAGTGTGGATTCTGGATCCCAGGCAAAAGAGGTCAAATAAAATAGGTCAAATAACACTCAGTTTTGTGGCCAATGCAAGCCTGCTTAAAACAAAAACATTTTCAATATTTATTTAGTGGAACAAAAAAAAAATGTCTAAAACAGAAAAAAAGCTACATAGTGAACCTCTGAGAAGTTCTAGAATGTAAACACAAAGTATCACAGTGCAACTTTGGGCTTTGCTTTTGAGTTGACAAGAAATACATTTTCATCTTTGTTACAAACTACTGCTTTTTTAATATACTCCTCATGTAATGTACCCCATCTTTAACTTTTCTTGTGCAGGAAATCCCAGCATGACCAGAGAAAGGAGCAGGAGCCCAAAAGACCGCACATCAAGAAGCCGCTAAACGCCTTCATGCTATACATGAAAGAAATGCGCGCCAATGTGGTCGCCGAGTGCACGCTAAAAGAAAGCGCCGCCATCAATCAGATCTTAGGACGGAGGGTAGGTCACCAAAACACCACAACACACACAGTTACCTCACCAAGTCCAATTAGAGCAGAAAGTACATAGATCACTTTCTCCATTAACACTCTTCCTCCTCCGAACAACTTGTGATTATTGCGGTCTTAATGATGACTCCAGCCAATTAGTTCTTATGCTGCAGCACCGATTCAAACTGCATAGCTAACTGACATTTAATCAAATTGGCTTTAATAAAACATGCCTGGATAATGGCACAGTTGAAAATGACAAAATTTGTTCCTTTTGAGGATTGGGAAAAGAGTGGAACCACAGAGCCGTGTTTAAAAGCCCTAACGAAGCGAGCGGGCGGTTTGAGGCAGCCAGCCACAGCAAAGCCTAGTTTGTGGCCTGCATAGAGTAATTGCTCGCTGACATAGTTTGAATAAAAAGAACAGCTAAATTGGAACCAGTGTTTTGATATGGAATCAAAGTTTTTTCTCCCGCTCGCCCTCCCTCCCTCTCTCTCTCTGTCTCTCTCTCCCTTTCTTGTACTTGCTAATCTCTTCATCATGTTTTCTCCCTTCTTTGTTTCGCTTTCATCCTACTTCCACATTTTGGTAGTACTGAAAGCTAGGAAGTTAAAGGGGACATACTGTATTATGCAAAATCTACTTTAATGAGCTTCTAACCTTGTTACAACAATATTTCCTCATCATTAGTTGACTCAAAACTAAATGATTCCTGCATGTTTGAGTAATAATACTGTACTTGCAACTGAAGCTCAGAAAAGTGGTTTCTCACCCATCCCCTATGTCTACTACAGTCATTTGTTGTGATTTTTGACACTTAAAATTTTTGATTTTGCTTGTTTCAATGAAAAGTTTCCACGGTGGGAATTTAGTTTAGTGTTGTGTTTTACAATGAACAAAATGTAAAATGATTATTATGCTATCTTTCAAACTGAGCACCGAATATTCATAAATTAGAGCTGCAACTAACTTATTTTGAATCAATTCGTTGGGCAATTATTTTTTTATTATGATTAGTTGTTTAAATGCAAAGTCAATGATAAGGTATTTATAAATTTCCACAAACCATTGTATTGTCACTTGAGGTTGTTTTGGAGGTGAATATTTACAGACATTGCTTTTCCATTAAACACGAGAGAAAAAAGGGGGAAAAAAGATTTTTTTTTTACCAAGATTACCAATACCAATTATCGATAGAACAATGATGAAAAATATATTGTTTTTCTTTCATACTAGATAGAATCGCAGAAATATCTAAGTTTATCTATATTTCACATACACGCAAATCAGTTTTTGTTTACTAGTAACACTGACATTTATTTTCTGTCTTTGTCACCCAATTGGAGTTATAAAACGTATTTTTTCAGTCCATGCATGTTTGGAAACTATATAGACCAGTTCATGATTATTTGATTACTAAAGTAGTTAACAATTAATTCAATAATCGATTAGTTGTGATTAATAATATGTCTTCTTTAAGTCACTTCCGCTTTTTTTTTCCCAACACACAGCACACATCTCAAAGTAAGGTATATGTGACAGCCATTGATTTTATGCCATTTCTCCCTCCATATACTGATACAGTGGCATGCTTTATCTCGGGAAGAGCAAGCTAAATATTATGAGTTAGCTCGCAAGGAACGGCAGCTCCACATGCAACTGTACCCTGGCTGGTCCGCTCGAGACAACTATGTAAGTACCAAAAGAATGGACTGCAGAGGTGCGAGCGCGTGTGTGTGTACAATGTTTGTTTGTGTCTGTGCAGAATTACTTTTTCATCCCAGAAAAAAATGGAACATTGTTATTCACCCAGGCCTGCTACATGCTAATAACCATTTTAGACCCTCTGTTTTGGGCTAATGTGTAATTCATAGCACTGGCTATTATTCCCATGCAGAGTAAAATGGATTGTACTGTCATGGACATTATTATTGGCAGTGAGTGAAAATTGCCCAGTAATGCTATGCTAGTCTTTGATGTTCCATATCAGTAGATGCATGAGCAGCAGCCACCTCTACTCTTCTAGCTGCCCATTCTGTTTGTAAATGTAGGCGCTTTGGCTGGATTTAAGATGCAGCCTGTTGTATGCCTGCGTGTCTCACTGCTGATATTTGCTGCTTGTTGTTAAACCTGTGTTGAGAATGTGTTGTGTATGGACTTGTGAGAGAGAGCACCGCCTTTGTTAAAAGTGTGGCTCCAGCACTCACATTCACTCCACCACCGAAGTGCTTTGTGGTGTTTATCTGCTCCCCTCGGACACTGGCAGCACCCTCCTCCTTGTGCCTCCTCTGCTCCGGCCCGAGTGCCTCGCTGAGGGAGACAGGCTCTTCTCGGAGATGTCTTTAAACAGAGGCAGTCTCCGACAGTCAGCCCAGCTTTTTCACACTTATGCTTTGTACTACAAACACATCTGATGGGGATGTGGTAGAAACAGCATTCCACTTGGCACCTGCAAAGATAAAGGCAAATAGTAACATTTACATGTAGTAAACAGACCCCTCCCACAAACACCTATGACTACAGCAGTGATGCCTGGAAACACCAGAATAGTACCCTGGCATGGAGAGCACAGCATCTATAGTTGTGTCTCTCTCATCCTTTCTCTCTCCCACTCGAGTCGCTCCTCTTCCCTGTCTACCGCAGCAGTAGAAGGCAGATTAGCTCATGAATAAGTGGATTAGCAGACTTTGCAGCAGGAAACCAAAGTGCTGCTCATATTTGACTAGAACGACTCTCCGCTGCTATCTATACCTATAGTCTCCCCCCTGGGGATTTAGCATGAGCTAAAAATCCTTACCCACTCCCACCTGCACTGGAAAAGAGAGATGCTCTTCACTGCCATTGAGCCGGGCTAGACTAATTACAGTGAACAGTTTTAATTCACTCAATGTTAATGTTTGTCATTAAGGGGACTTCAAAGCTAGTGGTGGTGAGGAAATCTGACACACAGGTTACAACAGCTGAGCCATTTCAGTTTATGATGCTCTCTGCTGAAACAGAGGCTGAGTTGTACCCAAGCACCATTATAGCACTTATGTAAGAGCAGTGCCTGGTTTGGTCCTCAGCGGGGCATTCTGGGCTGGAGTGCGGAGTGTCCGGAGGTTGCTGGTTGGATGCCCAGCAGGGGATGAGTGAACATGGCAGCCAGCAGCTGGTTATCAGAGTGGTCTAGTGAGCGTGAGTGCTGGAGCCACACTTTATGCGTTCCTTTTTATATTTCTAGGGGAAGAAAAAGAAGCGGAAGAGGGAGAAGATGCAGGAAACGGCGACGGGTAAGCACCATTGATCTTTTTCCTCAGTGTGTCCCATGCTGATGCCATGCCAAAGTTAACACTCATCCACATTACTAACCTGCAACAATCACATGCACTTTTCAGTTTCCTTTTCTCCTCTCACATCCCCTCTCCACGTATTACACCTACTTTGGGATTAGTCTGTCCATTCTTTAGACTAGACTACTTACTGATTCTGGGCTTTCTCTATTTGTCTGCTTGCTGCTTCGTAGTATGTCTTTCTGCTGACCTTGTTTATCTGCGCTTCTTGAGCCTTTCCTCTCAGCACTGCAAATGTAATCCATTAACAAAAAATAAAAACAGCTAGTAAACATACGTACTTGCTGCCCAGATCTCTTAAGTATTTTAAAAAAGATGCAATTTTCTGCAGGTACAGGCCAGAGAATGAAAACGGCGTACATCTGAGAATATGGTAAGACAAAACTCTACCCCCTTCTGTCTGCTCTGGTTCACTTTCTGTCAAGTCTGTAAAAACTGCTAAACACTGCCTTAAGAGTTTGTACTCACAGACTAATCCTAAAAAGGTCCACCCTAACCTCACCATAGTCATTGTGTCAGTGGTGTTAAGGCCTGAAGAGGGATTGAGTCTGCTCAATGACCTCAGCACAATGGGCCTGGATTTGCGGTGTGTGTGTGTATGTACGTATGTGTGCAGATGTGCATGTGTGTGTCAAATCTGTATGTTCAGAACTTGCTTAGTGTTGGTGGATGAAGGATCAGATGGTGTGTCAGCAATTTGCAGCTTATTTTCCTATTTCGATGTGTTACAAATTCACAAATTAAATACAAACTCAAGAAGTTTTGAGAAATCTGCTTCTTAAATCGGACGGCTTCTCTTTTCAGGTTTGTAAACGTGGACTAAATAATACATCTGAAAGTGTTTTTTAAGAACCAGTGTGTAGGCTGAGACGTCTGCTCGGCTCCATATGGGCCACATGTGTTGTCTGTCTGTGCATCTTTGAGAAGCAGAGGAAAAATGAACAGCTTGTTTGGTGCAGAAGCCTAATGAGATGCTATACCGTAATAAGATTTCATGCTTTCTGCAGGTTTGGGTTGTCTATAATGCCCTCATAACAAAGCCACTCCCAGTTGTTATTTATGACATGTGAGAGACATATATGATCCTGTTGACACGTCAAGCACTCGCTGAACTGACAGCTCCTCTATTTTTCGTCCATAGAAGGATTAGCGCTTCTTGCCGTGTTGCAATAGCAGCTCTATTTTCTATATTTCAGTCTTTCTCCACTTGCATCTTCTTTCTCAGCCTTCCCCTCGCTCCCCTGCGAGCTAGCTAGCATCCTGTTATTCCGCTCCCTTTCGGCAGCAGAAAGTCGGGCAGATGTGACAAATCTGGTCTTATGTCAAAATCACCCACACCAGACAAAGGTTTTCCACTTGATCGATTCTTGACCCAGTGGCTCTCTCTGAACCCAAAATTGGCCTGCTTTGCCTTTTCCTTTCTCTCGGTTTTTGTGGCCACTGTGGTTTTCAAAGCGTGGAAAAAGCGGGCGCTAAAAAGCACTTTATCTCTGATCCAATAATTAGCAGCGCCTAGCCGCAGCGGGATGGACACCCTTGCTGATTCTCAGTGACAGCCTTAAACTAATATGCATAATACCAAGGATACTGCCACAACTCCCCAAGCCCTCAATTTATGCAGATCCCAAGAGCTGGATTGAGGTTAGCTTGGTGTAGACGCCAAAAACATCTTTAAATGAACTCGTTTGTCTATTTCTTTTCATGTGCACTGCCCTCTACCCCATCTGTCGCTACTATGTTTGTGAAACCTGAAGGACAATTCACTAATGAGTTCATTAACACACAGAAAGTGTGTTTTTCTTGCCTTTACTTTCAAACTGACTAACAAAAAGAACATCAACTTTTTGGAACTTGAATTGATTTCTTGATTGCCTGATGGTTTCTTTGCATCCTTTGTGAGGTTGTGAGTCTATACATTTGGCAATAATTTGTGTCAATCATAAGAGAGGCAGACTGCTGTTTGTCTATAACGGAAACTTGGAAGGGGTAATCTATTGTATACATGTATTGTATTGACCAATATTTCATAGAGTACAAAAAGAAATAGAAGACACTTCACTAACAATGACACAATCATGCAACCACATATTTTATATCCCAGATTATTACAGTACATTCTGTTATTATTTTTACTAAAGCGAAAAATGAATTTGTTCTCTTTGCTTCAAGTTAGATTTGGCAACAGCAAAAGCCCAAAATAGTATTGATGCATCAACTTAAATAGAGAGAATTTGTTATATTCACAAAGAACACTACATTTTCTATGAGCAATTTTCTATTTCCTTACATCGGGAGTGACTTGCTGAGTTTTACGACTCCATGTTGCTTTTCCCAGTCATTTTAAACATGTCAAACACTGGGCCTGCCACACAGCTGGTTCTCGCCACAGTGGAACAACACTCGAAGAAGTCATTACTCTGACATACTGAAATCAGGCTTTCCGTCCTGTCTCCTCACTTCACTTCTTTCCCCCTTTAAAGTTCAGCCTCCTTAACACTCCTCATTTTGTACAGTTCCTATTTGCCTCCCCAGTCCCTCGCTCGCTTCCTCTCGTGCTGTTAGTCTTTTGTCTGACTAAGCACACTGATTCACCGCCTTTGAGATGGTTATCTGGCCGAGACACACACATGCCCTCTAGGCCTGCTCTCTCTCAGTGCACATTTCTTTCACAGGAGGGAGACACAGCGTTTAACAAAGGTGGCTTTTTAATCGAGTTCACGAAGAGCTGAGAGTTGCAAACACTGGCAAATGGTCATAAAACTTGCCGCTGGTGAGTCACCTCTCATGAAAAGGGCTTTGTCGACATGCAAAGTAGATCTTTACAAGCCACTTAAAGCAATAGCGTTTATTTTGAATCATGCTTTGCGTTGCCGTCCCAAAAACTCTTATTAAAGTCTTGCAAGTGCATATAAGCGGGTGGTGAGACATGAAAGGGAGCCTTGTTGAAACGCTGGTGGCCACGCACTCTTGTGTGTCTGTGGCCCGGTTCTGCTCCCTCTGATGTACGCAAGCAGAAGTCAGCTGTCAGAAGACTTTGATGAGTGAGGACAGAGCAACAAGAAGACAAAGAGGCCAGGGACCAAAACTATGTGTCAAGAGATTTGCAACCGATTTCAGCCATCGACCCTCATTTCTGCCTCTTTATTTGTCACCTCTCATTGCTCACTCCAGGCTCTTCTTTCACACACACTTACAACGCGCTTGCAATAAGCCAAGATCCAGCTCCTCTCTTTTCCCGAGCTGTTTCAATTTGGCTCCGAAAGCCTGAAGGCCAGTACGGCACAGCCCAGTGCTTCCACACCCCATCCTATTAGTGACCTGGGATAATTGGGGAAAAGAATCCACATTGCAAAATCTAGTTCTAGCTTCAAGGAGATGAGAGGACGTTTTTAGAACTGTGAAAAAACTGGTGATATTTGGGTATAAATCAGGGAGACACCCAGTTAATGTTTCTGTGGCAAGGAAATAGGAAATGGTCACCTCTGCAACTTAGTATTTATGTGATTACTACAAAGCCTGCTCTGTGAAGAGAAATTACTACGTTGTTTTTATTTGGAAGAAAGCTTTAAGTGTTCATCTTTACTTAGCATGCTTTATTTAAACAATATATTTAGTTTTAATTTAATATAGGCCCTATGTGGCAGGAAAAATATCACAGTTTGGACAGTGAAAAAGTTCATGCTAATTCACACAGTCAAAGTTATACATTAATAAATTAAGAACATTTTTGTGCAAGATATTTTTAATTGAATTGCTTGTCTTGACTGTATTGGCATAACAACTCATCCAATTTTAAATTGGTTATCAAACTTCTATAATCTGTGTGCAACATTTGTTTTAGCTCCAACAACAGCTTTACAAGTCTTTATGTGGCATTAAGCAAAGTTTGCCTTAGAGCCCTGGCTATGTCACTATATTTGAATTACCAACTCAAAATAAAGAAGAACTTGTTGGGGAATGTATATATATTATAAATTAAATTGTAATGTTATCGTGATAGCTACTTTTTTGTTGTAAAGTTTTTGTTGTAAAGTGTTTTGGGTTTTTTAAGTACTGAATCCGCAATGAGGGCACAGTTCTTTTTAAGAAAATCTGCATTTAGTTCCAAAAATACAGTCTCCTTTTGTTTGTTTCCATAGAAAAACTGTTCCTTTATCCGTATTTTTCCACATAATTGCATAAAATGTATTTATCCTCATCCTGATGCCCCAAAGTATATTTTTAACTTTCTATTTCTACAGAAATGTGTAGTTGACTTTTCTCCAGAAAGTTACACAGTGCACCTTTAAACAGGAGCAAAACAACAATTATTTTAGTTTAAAATAGATTTTTATCACTAATAATTGTAATTATTGTTCAGACTTGTGTCAACACATTTCAAACCTTACTTGGTATAATACAAATAATCGATGATGCTGACTAAATGGCCACTTAACGAAGCAGTTTTAGTTCATATTGTTAGTTACAAATGCAGGATGAAATTATAGTATTTAGGGGAAAGATGGGGGGAAAAACCTGGGTGCTTTAGTCTAACAAAGTAGTAATAACACTCCTATTGTTTAGACTGGGCCCTGAATTTGTTTTGATTGAGTCACGGGCCCATTGTGTTGTAGTTTGGCCAGCTGCAGTAACAGTATGTGGGTCCAATCTCCACACTTTTTTTGTGATGTCTTCTTGCTTCCTCTCTTCCCTTGCTCTCTTCACCTCTCCCTCCCGCTCCTGCGTCGGAAGGGGCTGAAACAGGCGACCTTATAAATCGCTCTCTGTGGTGTGATGCTTATCTGTGAGTGAAAAAAAAAAGGCCCCTAGGTAGGAACAGGGCAGGAAGAAGACAGTGGGGTTGCCGGAACGTGTTTATTTGTATTTTACTCAAGTCAGTCTAAATCCATTGTTGAAATCGAATTCCACCCGTGATCTCATCATTTTCTGGACGCGAGCGACACCGAAGTCTTTGAACTCCAACAGCGGGAGTAGTCATTGTGCGGGACCCTTTGAATGTTGCCGCCCTCCCCCCTTTGAAAGCAGACAAGGGGGGCACGAGGCCAGACTCACCAGCGATGCCGCCTTAGATGTGGGCAAAGTCTCCCTTGCCTCCCCCCCTCACGCCTCACACAGTCATGCCTGCGGTTTGAGGTTTTAAGAAGTCCCCCTCCTCTTTCCTCTTTCGACCACAAGCGGACCCCACCCATCCCCTCTGCTCACCGTCTCACACTCTACTATTTTTGTATGCAAAAAGAGAATGTTTACTTACTGCCTTTTTGATTTTGAGGGAAGGATTGGCTCTCTAATAGAACACCAAACATAAACCAGGATAACTGCGTAACATGCATTGTACAGTCAAAAATCTGGAGAAAAAAAAATGTTTGTCTATTTGTCTGGCCTTGGAAATACTTTGGAATTCTACTGTCTTGGAATGGTTTTGAAAATATGTTGAGTCTCGCTTTTTAAAATGTCCCCATAACAATAATATCAAATGCATTGTAGTTGCTTTATTAAACAAACAAAAAAAAAAAAAAAAAAAAAAAAAATCTATTCTAACTGAATAAATTGATATTCAATTTTATCTATTTCTTTTTTTTTCCTGAAATTTTATTATATGTGGTCTTCATTCATTCGTGAAAGCAGATAATTGATTGAAACTTATGTGTGATTAAGTTAAGCAGGGGAATTAAGATACTTACCGTAGATGCTTTATTTTCAGACATCATGAACATGGTGCTTAAGTAGTTGGATTGCAATTTGATGATTTTTCTCAAACATAATCACATCCCTGATACTGGACAAACTAAATCTAGACTAGAAGGTAGTGTAGTAGTCAAGAGTGCATTAACTGAGACCAAAACCTTTCCGAGGCCACAGAGTCACAAGAGTTTATAGTTTGAGCCCGAGATGAGACCAAGACCCCAGTCCATTGAGACCAAATCAAGACCACCTCTGTAGTTTTATAAAAGTATCAGTATCTATATTATCTTATTAAGCAGTCTTTTTGCAAACTGTGACTGAAACAGGTCACTGTGATCCAGGTGCAAGCTTAGCAGAGCATTGTGGTAATGAAAGTAGTGTAGTCCAAGCACCCCCAAGACCAAGACAAGACTGAGTCCAACAGCCCGATTTTGCCCTTTGTCCTAGCCGGTCTTAGCGGATGGTCTTAAGTATTCCTCTGTTGGCCACTAGTGGCTCTCTCCAAGCTCTATATACTGTTAGTCTAGAAGGTGTGGCTTCACCCAGATGTGAGGGTGCAGTTTTTTTCATTGAACCTGACACATGCTCACACCTGTGACAAGTGAGCAGCTGTGTTAGGATCACAGGCGAAAGTAGCTGTAGCAGCAGCTTCAGTTTGGAAAAAAAACTATAATAATAGAAGTCAACAGGCTTTATGTAAAAGAAAAGACACAATTTTAGACAAAGTTGTTAAAGTCTGTCAAGTAAATAGACTTTCACCAAATAGATTTATATTATTATAGTTTCTTCACCAAATAGTTTTCTATTATTACACTTTTTTTCCAAACAGAAGCTGCTGCTACAGTAACATTTGCCTGTGATCACTGCTCACTTGTCACAGGCGTGAGCACGTGTCTGGTTCAATGAAGGAAACTGCACCCCCACATCTGGCTAAAGCCACACCTTCTAGACTGACAGTGTATAGAGCTTGGAGAGAGCCACCAGTGGCCAACAGAGGAATAATTAAGACCATCCGCTAAGACCGGCTAGGACAAAGGGCAAAATCGGGCTGCAAATGTTCTTGAGACCAAGACCTTTAAAAACAGTATTGATCGTACTAGAAGGGGACCACAACAGGTCTCCATCAGATAAAATATTGCCTTGAATAAATTATGTTCAAGCGGGTACTCTTGTGAAATCGCAAGGTTGTGAATGTTCTTTTGTTGTTGAAGACTTATCATTGGGCTGTTGAAATTTGTGTCAAGTATTGAGCTTTTAACTTAGTATCAAAAATCCAGTTTGAACTGAAAAAGATACACTTTGTCCATCATGTTTGCTGTCCTACTGGAGGTCAAACATTTCAAAGCAGCCTGTTCTTTTATGTTGAAATTCTCAGAGCAGGACAAAATGCTGACTCTGCACAGAGTTTAAAGAGCCGCCCTCACTTCAGGTGCTTTTTTCATGGCTCTGCACATTTCACTCCTCCCTCGTGTCTTTAAGAGCCACTACTGCCTCTTTTATGGAGAGTGAGGCGCTTTTGAAGAAGGTGTCACCAAAAGCAGCTATATGAACAAACCAAGGTCACTGTTGAGGCACAGCGCTCGCTCCTCTCTCTGAACACATCACTATTTCTGGATTGTTTTTAAGTGCAGCGGCAGTAGCGGTGTGGGCAGTGAATAGTTTGTTGTTGGATTGGGTTTCAAATAAATGTAGGCTAGGAGTTTTTACTAGAGAACAGTTCAAACTTCTAAGTACAACTCCCGTTTCCAACTCGGAAGGCTTAAATGTAGATTTGGCTGAGATGAAATAAATGGAAGGTTGTAGGAGAAACAGATGAGTGAATGGTAATGGAGGAATGTGTTGCTTTGTGTCAGAAACCAATAGATGATAACCTCTGATTAATACAATACAAATTACATACTTTAAACTGACAAACTTACTCATGGTGCTCTTTAAACACTGTGGGAGACAGGACTGTAGTCAGGTTTTGTGCAGTTTTGCACTTACAAATTCAAATGTATTTTTTGCACTGTATGTTCTATAGACAGTATGTTGGCCAAAACATAATATGGAGAATTAAGACTAATAAGATATGATAATGGTTCATTGTATTGGCTAACTAATGAATCAGTCCCTGACCGTTTTGAGGTTTGAAGCAAAATGGATCCAGGCTCTATGTAGCTATAACTGAGAGGGATTCCATTTGATTTGGCCTTGGAGGTGAAAGTTGCTGGCCGTGCCAGTTATTCTAACCTCCCATACTTCAAACACAAGACAGTGACCTTGTCCCACTCTCCCTCCCACTTCCTTGTGCAATAGGAATGAATTTCGGGAGGGCAGAACTTGGTAGTGCTTGGAACAGAAGAGCATTTCATTTCCTGTACAAAAAAAGTTCAGACTGGCATTCCAGAGCCCAGCACCGGGGGAGGAGGGGTCACTTCGCTCCTGAATCTTGGTATTTGTGTGGACCGGAGCTTGTGAAGAGCTGGCCCACTGCCCCTTACCACCAACCAGGCCCACACCCCTGCCGCCAGCACCAAAAACAGAGTCCCCATCCTGGTCCCTTCAGGCCTCTTCCCCAAGCAGGAAGGCCAGAGCTTTTCATGTCTGCCGAGGAGGGAAGGGGAGAAAAAAAGTGCTCCCCAGGAAACAGGGAGCAGCGGTGGGCACACGGGCCAGCTTTGAGCTCCAGGATGAAACGAGGGCGGGAGGCGGAGGTGAACGAAAGCATCGGGGCCTCTCTCTCTTTCTCTCTCTGAGCGGCTGTGTTCCTTTCAGTTCGTACTCGGGGTCAGCGCTGCCTTGGTCGCGCTCCTTTCATCCACATGTGCTAAAGCAGTCTGTGCCATGTGTCTCAAAGCCTTTGGAGCAGCAGCTGACTTCTCTCCTACAAAAACACACTTCTAGCTTGGCCACAAGGGAGACGCCAACGATACAACTCCTTTTTCCTTTTCTCGTCTTCACAAAACAGTTTTCAGTCGCAGGAGGCATCTATGCACCTCTGTCTCTGCCGTTCTACTTTGATCACACATTCTATTTGATGCAGCACGGGCCTAAAATAACTCTCCTTGGCTTGTCAATAATGGCAGTTAACTCTGTTATGTTAGCTGAGCCCTGATCACGAGAGAGAGAGAAGAATACTTTCACAGCCTGACAAACAATTTCCCAGTCAGGGAAAAGAGACACTTTTAAGAGTTTGAAGTGGAGGGAGCTGTCACTGAGCACCTACAGATCTGTCAAAATCTTATTTTAGAATACTCTTTGAAACAAAAGCATCCAAAAATAGGTAGCTCTAATTTTCTTTTTGTGGAATATTATACTGTATATTAGCTCAGACAAGAGTTGTCAAAAGTATCACACAAAAGATACAAATCCAATCTAACACTAATCACATCATTTCAGCAACTGTCAACAAAAAAAGAAACAAAAAATCACACAAACAGAACTAATTGTGTTTGTTTTTAAACTAACAGTATCTTGAGCTTCAGAACTCATGGAAACCAACACAAAGCATTATGATTTTGTTCTTAAAATGAATAGGTTGCATTCACGTTGAATGTGATAATGTTATAAGATCAGATAGTGTGCAAGAGGTAACATGTATTTTCCATAAAATAAATACAATTGTAATGTCAGTTACTTATCAGACCCATTCACTTTTTGCAATAAAGAGATTATAACTAATTTTTTTCAATAAAATAACCTATAGTTATAGTTGTTATTTAGGGGGACATGATTGAATGTTTGAGAAACTCTGGACTAAATAAGAGATTTCTTTTTGCTGGGCAGACAAAAAACTTTGCAAGCTTTGTTACCGATTGATATTTGTTGGGAATTGATATAATGCTCAAGAGAAACTGTGCACATTAATATTTGTATCTTATAGTTAACCACAATTCAATAACCTCATCAATGGCCAACTAAAGTTAAAAATGTCTTAAATCCTTTCACCTTTACGTCTCAATGCAAACAAGTCCAAACCCTTGTCCGGCAAATTAACATTACCCCCTGATCTCTAGCGGGTCATTGTTGAGTTTTTATTCTCATCTTGTTTTCCCGTCGCCCACCTGCCGCGCCATCCTAAATTCCAAACAGAATACACGGCGTTGAAAGAGTGAAACTGGGAGCGTGTGAGTCAGACGAGGGCACGGAGGAGAGCGAGCGCGGCCTGCTGGGTCACGACAACCCCCCCATGTCAGATCAGATCAAAGGCAGACCAGCCCACATCCTGCCTGCGACCTCTGACCTTTCTGTACTGCTCAACACTGCCGCTAAGCCCTCCATTCAATCACCCCAAACGCTGAACAAAAAATACTACTAATGATTGATTGTGTTGAGGCCAGATAGAAGCTGATTATCGGCCTCGCCCTTAACCAAGACACTTTGAGTCCGTCTGAGTCATATCTTTTACTTGTGGGGATTTGTTTGGTAAAATGTAAGAAGAAAATGGTCTAAAAGCAAACTTTCTAAGCTGAAACTATGTAGCATTTAGTGGGAAGGAGTAACAAATAGCTTTGTAGAAAATCTGGTTTCTTATAAGTTCAGAAAATTCTCATTAAATCATCTTTTTATTTCAGGGATCATTAATTTAACAGTCAAAATTTTTAAAGGCTCATATTGCATTCATTTTTTTATATTGTTAATCAAAGAAGCACTGTGTTGTTTCATTCACACGTTAACACAGAAATCCTACATGTTTGGGCTGTGTTCTACTGATGAATGAAAACACTCTGTTCCGCCTTGTGAAGTATTGATACTGAACAAAAGATAAAACAGTTACAATTATTACTTTGTTGTAGAATTGAGGCTAAAGGAAGGTGATAACTTTAATAATGTTTTAAACAAACTTTGACTCTAGGAGCCTGTGTCTCATTACTGTTTTTTTCCCCTTTGGTTATTATACTTGTTGTACTTTTTTCATTTAATTTAGTTTTTACATTTTCACAGTTTTCTTTCTGTATTTGCGTCTTTATATATCAACATTCAGTCGAAACTACACTGCATCACCTGATCTGATCACATCAACATAAGAGTAAAAATAAGAGGAAAATATTACTGTTTCTTGCATATTTTTTTACTTTCCC
This sequence comes from Mugilogobius chulae, assembly GCA_038363315.1. Classification (NCBI taxonomy): domain Eukaryota; kingdom Metazoa; phylum Chordata; class Actinopteri; order Gobiiformes; family Gobiidae; genus Mugilogobius; species Mugilogobius chulae. The sequence goes on along the minus strand of CM076398.1, from coordinate 40,290,168 downwards.
TAAGTAAACCTTTTAATTGAATACATTTGGTTCGACAAACAGAGTTGGTTAAAGTGTTACTTTGGCATTCTTGAACCAGTTCTACTTGCCCAACCTTTTTTAATCCATATGTGAACTATAAATCATGTAGTTAATCTAATAATAAAGAATGGCGTCATGGGGACCTGATTGTTGTCTCCAAAAGGGAGGCAGGTCCCCATGACACGCCAACACAAAGATGGTAACGCCATGTAAAACTGTAACCAGATGTGGCTAATAAAGCCTTGTTTTTTTTTTCGTTCAAGATAATGACACAAAAAACAAGTTGTTTGCTTTTTGCTTTCTCCATTTATTGTTGCACACAACTCATTTACCTTCATACCCAGCATCTCATGCATGTCATGATTGAAATGGTCAGATTTATTTTATATTTTATTTAGGAACATAAAAGTAACAAATGTATTAGCAATGTTTGAGTGATCATCAGTTGTAATAGAAAAGGTGTTTGGTAGGATACAGTGAAGTGTCCTGATCATATGTAAAAAAAAAAAAAAAAAAAAAAAGACAATTTGAATCTGTAATCATAATTGTTAATTTATTTATTCAACTTTCAACTATATTTTTTCTTTTATTTGTGTACTTGGGCTGTAATTATTTGTCATTCGTCAGTTAATGGTGTTGTCTTAATTTATTAGTTGACTAAATATTTTATTTAGATTAATGAACTTAAAAATATGTTGGAGTATGTCACTGACCAGATCAACCTTTGCTGTTTTTGTAATTTTAGTGTTTTGAAGAGCAGAATAGGCCTGATCCATAGTCAGATTGCAGACATTACAAAGTTTGTGTGCTTTTGCCAGGCCTTTTTAGTTGGCACAATTGCCAAGAATGTATTTTTTGGTCAACTAAAACTAAAAGTACAATGGAGATACCAACAGAAGCGTGGATTTGCAAGTCGTGACTTGGACTCAAGTCAAACTTCAGTCACTACTTTGATGATATGAGACTTGGCTTGATAAAATGTACTAAGAATGGTGAGTCGACTTGGACTGGAAGATCAGGGACATGACTTGGAGTGCTGTAACTTGAGAAATACAACTTGTGTTTTTAATATTTTGAAAAAAACTTTTGAAAAGACTTGAAACTTAATGTGGTTTTTGACTTGAACTTGTATGTCACTTACTTGGGACTTAAACTTTTCTCTCTTTGACTTGGGACTTATTCAGAGTTGAAGATAGACTTGCAAAACATTGACTTGGTCCAAAATAATGTCTAATGTTTTGTTTTTTGTGTGTGTGTGTTCTACAGGAGGAAAGCGTAACAATTTCTCCACATGCAAAGCAAAGGCAGCAGCTCCGGGCCCTCTGCTAGAGATGGAGGCCTGCTAAGATTCCATGAAGACCTTCGAACAGTCCAAACCTAAAGCCTCCACTTCTCAGAGGACCCTTACCCCTCTCCCTCGCCCACCCCAGACTTTACCCCACTTCAACCCGCCACACGCCAACCACCACCGCTGAGAACGCCTCACCGTCTCACTGTACCCCCAGAGACACCGAACTGAACAAGACAATCATGATTAGTCACTCACATTGTCTCTCAAATCAGCTTTATCGCAAACCCAAGGCACTGCACTGAAATCCAGCAGCCACTTTTGATGTGCGCACAGAAACTTGCCCTCTCACTTCTGTTTCTAAGTTATTGTAAGTTATTTGTCGCCTGGTTTGCTTGTATAGTCCATTAGGCCAAACATTTGCTCCCCTAACGTCACCTTCCCCTTTTCTCTCACTGGATTTTTGAGACCATTCAGGGTTTCGTGCCCAGCCGACCAAACACCTCTTTTTAGACTGCACTAAGGAAGATGGAGGGATCTCATCTTGTCCAAGAAACGTCCTAAATGCGCCATTTTTTGTTAATGACCAGTTGGTGCGCAAAGGATTTTGATTTGCTCTTCATTTTAAACCGACATTTATTTTGAATGCTTTTTTGTACCTTGAATTCTCGTTTCAGTTTCTTGGTGTACATTTTAGTGATATTTTTAATATTGTTTTTTTTATATATATATCGTGGTATATATGAAAATAAGCTTTGGACACAGGAAAGCCATTTTTTTCTTGTTAAAGCATCTTGCAGAAAATTGAAAGGCTTTTTGATAACTATTTGTAACAAATAGTGACCTCGAGTCTTGCTCAGATGTAAATTAATGCTCAGTATGTGTACTTTTTAAAACTGTCAGGATATGTCACTTTTCTTGGTATTTTTGCAGGCAACATTAGGACAAAGGCGAGAGTGATTGCTCAGAGGCCTATATTTTATTGTTGGAAATCATGACAAATGAAGCAGATATATATATTTACCCCAGCACTTGGCAGTCTTTTCTTTTAATGCAACGGACCTTTTGTCTTTTTTCTCTGGTAGCTAATAGTGTGGTCTTTTGCCATGTTGTTTATTCCATTCAAGCATCTCTGTAACATTTTAATTTGAATGTTCTATTTTAGTATTACTTGATCAATTCCTTTTTGTTCGTCATCTTTTTTGGGTCACTGTCATCTTGGTATAGCATTTGCTTCCCAAATGGTCATATTTGAACCGTTTCAACATGTTTTTGTTGTTTTTTTAAAGAAAATAAAAATGCACACTTGGCTCATTGGTTTAATTGCATGTTACAACACCTTGTCAAAATAATTTAGGAAATCGTAATGTATTTTCATGTGTGAGTAGACAATAAATCTCCTGGTTTAGGGCTTTTCAGCACGAGCATAAACAAACATACCACTTGTTTTCCAGTTCCAGAAATCTTATTCAGGTCTAAAATACAGTAATTGTGCTGTTACAGAAACAAAGCTAAGTTTGGGTGATATTTAAAAGAATATTCTCTTTTCTTCAAGCTGTAAGTTTTTTATAAAGCCTTTAGTTTCAGATTATTTTGAAAGTAGACGTTTTTAATAAGACAGCCAACATCAAAGACTTCTATTTATAGACAATCTGCATCTACTTAGCCACGATTCACATTTATTGTAAATCAGCGCCCCCTTGTGGAAAGCCCAGAATGACACCTTTTGAAACAGGCACAATTTTTCCTGAAATAACTTTCTTGTTGGTATAATCAAAATTTACAAATACTGATAATGTAATTCTAATAGCATTTTGCAAGAAGAAAATTATATAAGGAAGGTAATAAAATTATTGGCTACAGACAGAAAAGAGATTTGTAAAAAAACACCGACCCAGGACATCAATTTTTGAAAAAATTACATACAGTACTAACTTATTCATCTTGACAGACATATAAAAGACAACAATGAAAAGGCACAGATTTCGTCTCCAGATGATTCCTAGTTTATCGCAACAAATAAGTCATGCGTTGAGAAATCAGTGTCAGTTCATTTACCAACTACTGCATATAATTTACTTGTACTTATAAAATCCCTCTCCAGTCTTCTTGCCATATTTCCCTTCAGCAACCAATTTGTTAAGCAGCTCGCTTTGTGCAAAAAGTGGGTTTCCAGGATCCATAGCACTCCAGCCTAGACACAAGCAAAAAGATAAATTAAAGTGCACCTTTATTACTTTTATTTAAGAATATAAAATTAATCTCCATAAAGTCACCATCGATGATGAACTTTGCAGTGTCCAGTCCAACATAGTCCAGAAGCTCAAACGGTCCCATTGGATAACCAGCACCCAACTTCATGGCAATGTCAATGTCTTCTTTGGATCCATGGCCTGGAATTAACAAACAGGTAAAACCACAGAATGTGTGTCATGTAAATAACATATCATGCATATTAAAAAGTCTAGTGTTCCAATGGGACTTAATTTGTTTAGAAAAGTTGCTCACACAATCTGGTGCCAATATAAGAGTTGCTTCAAATACATTCTAATAAAAAATCTAAATAAAAACACGACTAGATGATTGTAGAAAGTGCAGGCAAACGGCTGTTGATATTAAGAACAAAAAACCTGCATAGCTATATCTTCTCAGCTCAAATCCTGCTGCTTCAGTAACATACCTCTTTCATGCAATCGAATGGCCTCCATCATGTAAGGGACTAAGAGTCGGTTCACAATGAAGCCAGGTGTATCCTAAATAATTACATCATAAAATATTAATATGCAAAATCAAATAAAAGTATTGATCATCCTTACTTTGCAGGACACAGGTGTTTTCCCAGAGCTTTGCTGAAGTTCAAGAGAGAGTCAAATGTATCCTGGCTTGTTGATGATGTTCCTACAACCTGTAAAACATATATTCATTAAATGTATCTACTGTTTGATTATATTATGGAACAGTTTTTTCAGAGAATTCTACCTCTACAAGTTTCATCATTGGACTGGATTGAAAAAGTGAAGACCACCAAAGCGGTCCAGTCTGGTCGTAGAGCTAGCGATGTCTGTGATCGGCAGGGACGAAGTGTTGCTGGCAAAGAGTGTGTGTCTGGGGTTGAAACATAAACCGTTAACCAATACCCAATGTGGATTAAAGTTTGTATCAACAGTCCTGAAAACAACTTACTGAGGTGCAACTTTATCAAGAGCGCCGAAGAGATCCTGTTTGATTTTTAGATTTTCCACAATAGCTTCCAAAACCAGATCTGTGCTCTGAACTACTGATTTTGCGTCTGAGGAAATGGCAACATTTTTTCAAGACTTTTTGGATAAACTCTTCACCTGCCTAGAAAAACAGCATAACACTCATACATTTGTTTAACAAACAAACAGGTACAACATGCGTTAAGTTGAAATATCTTACTTCTGGCTTGTCGGCATACTTCTTCTTGACCACTCTTTTAAGGCTTCCTTCAATGCCTTTGAGGGACTGCTTGAGGATGTCTTCAGATGTGTCCACCAGCGTCACCGTGTGGCCAGTGGATGCAGCTACCTTAAAATCCGACAAGTGAATTTAGAGACCTCTAAATCTTCATTACAAAATAGTAATTGCCATGTTAACACAGTTTTACTAATGATATTGTGTCAGTTAATTTCTGATTTACTAGCTGTATTTATATTTAGTTATATTTTTTTTATACTGACAGTGGAACTATACACATGCAGCTTTTGTTTCTGCCGGACACTTTTGGAAGGGCTCCACTAACTTAGCTACTTTTAAAATCTACAAATAAACGAAGAGACAAACTACAAATATGCGTTTACAATTATTTTATATCTACGACTGCACTCTGGCCACACTGTCATATTACCAAATGTTACTGCTACGCTATGGTGTAGCATGCTAATGACAAGCTAGCTCATAACCATTCATGGATCAGTCATGTCCATATCCTACTCATGGCCCTACCGCGTCCTACCTGTGCAATTCCTGCGCCCATCTGTCCGCCTCCAATAACCGTGACATGCTTTATCACCACGTTTCTGATGCACGACGTGGAAAAGCCTCTGCGAAACTGAGTGAAGAACGCCATGGTGAGTGGATCACACTGGGCACAGGCAATCCTGGCTGGGACAGGCAGCAGACAGCGAGAGGTGAATACATGCACTGGTCACGTGATCCACGCGAACTTTCACACACATTTCACTTTGAACAATATTATAAGATTCACAAATATTGAGTTCCATCTCTTCAACCCATGATCAGGGAATAATTACCAATGCAAGACAGAACAAATTAGAGCAGTGATTCTCAAACTTTTCACACCAAGTAGCACCTAATGTATTACACCCTTCAAGTAGCCACCAGATCAAAATTCAGGCTATTTTTAGCCCAAATCAGAGCTTACATTGATTTGAAATCAGACTAAATCAGGTATAAAAAACAATGCAAAGCCAGTTCTAAAGGATTCCTACCCAAACAAGACCAAAACACGAATAGATGTGTCTTAAAATCTACTTTTCTGAGTTTTTAGCCATGTTACACTGTTCTCTCATCATTAGTTTACCCAAAGTTATATTTGGATTGATTAATGCATGTTTTAGTAAGCTTCTATTGTCCAGCAGCAGCTGATACTTCAGTGTTCAGAAAATCCCTGTCCTCACCTACCACCTATATTTCACCCACTTGTCTGTATTACTCAAAAATTTGGGTGGGCACTAAAACATATAGACTCATAATTGTCATGTTGCAACTTCTCAACAGCACATTTTTGGCTTATTAAAAATGTATTTTACAATGTAGAGGTGTGGCTTATCAATTCTGCAGTTTTAACAGGAAGTCAGTGAACCATTTTCTATTTCTAAGATGTTTAAATATTTTTTTTCTGTTTTGCAATGAACAAAATGTGAATTACTGATCTACTTATGCCATAATTTCTTCCTAAATATACGGAAAAATCATACCTCTTTTAAATAAAGCAAATATTCAAACTGCAGAGTCAGCGTGAGTGATGCACCTGCATTAGAGTATACATGCATCATCCAGATTCCTCATATTCATTCAAGTAGGCTGACTTTTTTTTTTTTTTTTTTTGCACAATTCATAAACAAAGTGCATTACAGAACACATTTATTTAAAATTACATAATTAATAATAATGTAAATTTAAAATGAGAAGGATTTATAGATAAGATTCTTTCAGTCACATGCACAGCTTGACAGCTAACCTCAAATCTGTTATACAGTTGTTTGGACAGATTTAAACACTGTCCGAATAGAAGCATGTCTAACAGCTTCATAAAGACTGTTCCTGAACTGAGCAGCATAAAAGTGAAACGCTGATTAGCACCTCGCTAAATGAGGTAATGCAGACAAAGTGCCATAGTTTAGGCCTCATCCTACAATTGTGTTTAATGTAGGCTATATAATTACTTTATAACTAATGTTTTTAAATTAATATAACATCATCATATTATTTTTCACTGCTATTGTCATTAATCTTTATCAAACTTAAAATACATCCATATACAAAATATGTTTATCCTATAGTCAGATATGTTCCTGTTGTGCGTTGCTGGTCTTTCCAAAAGACAATATGAAAAACTAGGACCCTCTTGAAATAAAAGGTTGTGTAATCTCAGTTCTGTTGATGTTATCTTAAGCTCCTAGGGCTCACACACACAGTGAAAGGTGGGGGAGCAAAGGTTAGGCCAAAACGTCCCTGCAAAGAAGGAGGAGACAGTCCCTCCGGTAACTTAAATGTAAAAGCCTGGAGAAAACCGTGACCATCAAGAACAACTCCATCTTGGCCAGTTGTTCACCCATGCACACCCTGCGCCCTAAAAACAAAAAACAAGTCAAACCATTTTGTCTTTAACCAAACTGATCTGCATGTACAAATTTAACAGTTACCAATTCCAAAAGGAATAAAGCACTCTTTCCTCAGCAGTTTTCCTTCTTGATCCAGGAAACGTGTAGGATTGAATTCATCAGGCTCATCCCAAACAGTTGGATCCCTATGTACAGACCAAAGGTTGGGTATAATCACTGTACCTTTGGGAATAGTAAAGCCTCGAAACTCTAAAAAGAATGAGGAAAAAAATGAGTATTTAAGCAAGATATATATTAGTTAGATTAGGGCTGGGCGATATTGATTAAATTCAATATTTTGCTGATGTCTTTTGATTATGATGTCCAGAGTACATTGCAGTCCAGTAAAAAGAGTGACTATATTTTTCAATTTTCACTTAAAGAATCTAAAAAGGTTGTCTGTATTAGAGATATATGTTAAAACTTGCCTTATTATCAGATAACTGTCTGTAAAATTAATATGATTTTTTTTGTATTATTATTCATATTTAATTTTTTATATAATTGATGATACATTTTTGCATACATTCAAAACTACCTTCATGATATTGTGAAATGTGACGCCTTGCCCAGCCCTAAGTCAGAAAAAAAAAGTAAAAGTGCAAAGTTCAACCTGTGTCCATAGAGGTCATGTGAGGAATGGCCAGAGGAACCACCACAGTAAGCCTCTGCACCTCCATTATTGTAGCTTCAGTAAAAGGAAGACGGCCCTTATCAGTCATAGATGGGGCTTGGTTCTGTCCTATTACTGTGTCAATCTCTCTCTGCACCTTTTCTACAAACAGAAAAAAAAGGATACAAATCAATACATCAGGATTGGATTGTTATCAGCACTTATCTGGCTTGCCTTAGTAACTACAAATATGTATACAAAGACCTTGTTTCCCCAACCTTTTTTTTTTTAGATTGAAAACTTTCCGCAGCACACCACTTACTCAAACATGGCCAAATCAATTTACAATATTTTGGGCAAAATTTTGGATAACATTTTGCATAAATAGAATTATTTAGCAAATATTGTCCATTGAACTTTAAAGAGGCACTATGTAGCATTTCAACTGGACAGCCTGTTTCCTGCTTATAGTGTTTTTGTGTTTGGATTGTTCTCTGAAAAGGCTACTATCTATCTGCGTGGAGGGAAGCATGTGACACAATAAAACGTCAGATCTATGGAGAGGCAACCTTGCAATAAAGATTGACGTTTTTTGTTTTGTTTTTTTCAGTCTATTAGAAATATTCTAGTCAAAGTAATTGGATCAAAACTTTTTGTTGGAAATAGTGCTCCTTTAAATTGTAAAAGCAAATAGTTTTTGCTTATATTCTTTGTAAAAAAAAAAAAAGTTGTTCCAAACACTCCAAAACGATAAATGATTCAGTTAAATCTGTTTAATCTTACTTTATGGATTGAATATAAAAAAAAAAACAATACATTTTTCAAGGCACACCTGGCATTATCTCAAGGCACACTGGTGGAAAATCACTGTACTAAGAGGCATACTCTTTTTTTTTTTTTAGTTACAATCCTTAGAATTGATCAACTGCAGCTTTCCATCTCAACAGAACCAGTACATCTCCAGGACTCAGGGATGAGCAGGTCAGATAGCAGTTGACCTTTCTCACCCTGAAGATGGACTATATCTACTGCTCTCAGGTAGGAAGCTACAGACCAGAATATCATGTAACATTTCAATACACTACACGTATCTCACAAAGTCTTAATTTGCCACAAAAACACTAAGAACAGGGATATTGGCAGGGATATGGTAGGGTAGGTAAAACTTCAGCTTCTCTGGGTGGAATATACAGGATTACTCCAACATGCATGAATCAAATATAATGCAATTTTGAGTATATGAATGATGAACCAGCACTGCAACAAAGTTAAAAGCTCAATAAAGTTAATTTAGCATTACTATATCCCCTTGAAAAAACAATCTGCTTATCATTTTCAAACTATTTTCTTTAAAAGCCAGGATACAGACGCTCTTGCTTTCCTGTCATTGGCTTGAACAGAATACATCTTACCTTGGATATCAGGGTATAAGACCATGTAAAACAGAATCCACAGGACTGAATTAGTGGTGGTGTCAGTGCCAGCAATAAAAAGATCCCCTATTATGTAAAAGAGGTAATCCTCCGTGAAGCTGCTGTCATCCTCTCCGGCAGCTTGCTGGGCCAACATCTCCAACAGGTACATGTCAACAAGATCGCGGGGGTTGACTGGATCGAGCGATTCCCTGTGTGTCTGAATAATTCTCTTCAAAAATACTGTGATGTCTCTCTCCACCTGCCGTAGCTCTCGGAAAACACCGAACGGCAAATAATATAGCAGAGGAAAGACATTGATGAGCACGGCAGGGCTGTTGACGCAAATCTCAAGCCCGCGAGCCATCAGGTTGAGTAACGTGCGAAACTCTTGGTCATCATAGTGGAAGCGCTGACCTAAAGCCATGAAGCATATGACATTTGATACAGCAGTACTTATAAGAGGGGACAGGTCTATACCAGCACCTCCATGTTCTTTGTGGAGATGCAACAACTGAGTCTTTATAGTATCCAAGCCTTGCAAGATGCAGGGCTCCAAACTTAATTTTCCAAGACCAAAGTTTCTCAGCGTGGTGTGGCAAAACTTGCGCTGCTTTCTCCAAACAGGTCCGTAAGGAGCAAAGACGATTCCTGGTGAAGAAAAAAAAGAGTGTTGAGACATCATGATTTTGTGAAAGGCTGGACCAACTTAAAAGTGCACTATGTAATTTTCTGGTGTAAATTTTTTCAAGATATATACTTGTTGCACCAGAATGTTCTACAGCAGGCTATAAACATAACTATCTGCTTGGAGAAACTCAGGAAGGGAAGCGAGCATGGAGATGTGACCCAGTTAAATCTATTATTCAGTAATACACCTGTATTTGAAAGTTTTCCGTTTTGCCATGTTAACACAGTTAAGTTTGAAGTTGTGAACTTGCAAGTCACTTGATATTAGACTTGAAGCCCTGTGACTTGAGATGGCATTAAAGCCGAGCGAAACTGACAAAAATTAATATGTACATTTTTTTAGCATAGTCTGATAACAATATTTAGATGATTATCGCGTCAACAGATTGCGTTCATGTTGTAGAATGCACTGTGAAAAGCCAGATGGTGGGCAAGATTAATAACATTAATTATTAATAACATTGTAGTTTACCATGAACTATTATAAGTCATTTCTAACTATTTTTATTGGTGACTAGACACATTTACCTTTTGTATTACAACAACAACAACAACAACAAAACTGACCTTGAACAAGATTCATTTGAGCACCACACACTTTTCTTTAAATGATATTCTCGATATTCAGTTTTTGGATATCTTGAAACCAACATTCATGAAAATATCTAAAATTCAATAAATTGCAAAGCTCTAGATGACATTGATTATGACACAAATCATAATGGATATGTTAGATGTATGCTCAGTGTTTAGTTTTAGAGAAACAACTGGGACATGTTCTTCCCCCTTCTCTATCTGTGAGCAGGTTTAAGATGAACTATTTACAAAAAATCTTTGGGACTTGGACTTGAGGCCTAGACTGAAGATTTGTGTGAGAGTGGCAAAGGTCTCCTACAGAGTGAGAATACTATCTCAAGAGAAAAAGAGGCCCCACCACTAAAAACGAACATACATGCACCTTTAAAAGTAGGTCAAGGATATACTTTGTGTTGTAAGTCACATACATTCTTACAGGCCATCCACAGAACATGCAGTCAATGTGAACACAAGCCTGAATAAGATGCTAATTGAATGTTACCACTGTAAGAATATACAATGTTAAGATATATAGACTATTTGCTACTTGTGGCCTTACCTTTGCGCTTGGTCATGATTGTGATGGATGGGATATCTGGTCTGTCCGAGAACACTTCTGGGTGGTTTGAAAGTGCGTCTTTGACCACCTTGTAGCCATTCAGCACCACCATAAGATTTGTACCTGCAAACAGACTGAACACGTCGCCATAGACCTTTGCCATTTCGGTAAAAGACCTCATCGCATGCGTGTTGGTTTTCTTCACTGGCTGCTGCTGCACAAATCTCCAAACAAAGGGAGGAATCAGAAAGTGGCCGAAGTTCCCCACGATAGGCCATGGTCTGGGACCTGGAGGGATATTTGCGAGTAGTTTTTGACGCTTACGATACGTGACAAGAACAAGTAGACTACTGTAAGGACAAGCAAAGCCGCAATGTTTACATGGGACAGTGCAAAACTATGCACAAGTAATGTTAGACATTCCATTGTGCGCCCGATCCGAACAGCACTTAAAACGCAAATTTATCCCATTCTGCAAAGCAAATAAATAAACAAAAAGTAAAACTAAAGCTTGCGGGTTAATAAGAAAAAGAAGAAGTAAAATGCATGTGCTCTGCGCTCTTCCTGTGTTGTGGTAAATCAGCTGCTATCAGCAGTCTCCCGTTACTGGCTTCTGATTGGTGGACGGCGCTGTGGTCCGCTGTGATTGGTGCAATGCTATTGTGACGCGTCTGGCGTTTTTTATTTTTTATTTTAAGCTTATTTATAAATTCCCGTACTTGCTATTATGCGCTTCAAAGCCTGTGTGTTTTTACAGCACTAGTTTAAGATGTTAAAATATTTGTACTAAATAATATATGAACAAGTGTATTTGACTCAAACTAGACTTAGGAGGAATATAGTGAAACAAAAAAAGTCACTGAGCTATACTAGAATGTTGTGTTGGATTTTATCATACAGTATTTCCATGGTAGTGTTTGCATATGTTGCTGTTTGTTACTATTTGTCATTAGTCGGTGTATATGAATTTAAATTTTCAGCTTAAAAAATGTACAACCTCATTCACAATTTATTTAATGGAAATTTTTAAATATAAAACATTTTGGATAAATAACATGGTCCAATGATTGTTCTTTAAAACAAATCGACATTGTGTACACAACTGAAAGAAATCACACACATGAATGGCTAAAGCTATAATACATGTCAAACTAAACCATTGCCAAAGAAACAATAACAAAATAATAAAGAAAAAATAGCATAGAAAAATAGCAAAAGATAAGGATTGGCTTGTTTTTGGTAAATATCATGCTGTGACAACACACTAAGGCACCTTGTGACATATCTTGAGGTAACCCTTCTCAGTCGTCTAATATGAGAAGTCAAGTAGTTCAGAAGAACTCCACCACATCTTTTTAAAATACAGCAGTTTTTAGGCGCTACTTTTTATATGTAAAAAAAAAAAAAAAATCAAGTGATATATCATCCTATCAATCAATCATATACTGTACTTCATATGTTCAGTGGTAACAACAGTTAGTACTTCTTTGAACATCTCATATACATAATACAAACGGTACAATGCTGATGTGCTGATTCTTTGAGAGTGGACCGTAGAGATGGGGTCACTCTTCTCGGATGCTCTGCACCATGGAATACTTCTTACAGGGGCTCTTAAGGCAGGCGGGGGCCAGCTGATGGGCCAGCTGTAGGAACACGGCAAAGCAATTTGGACATTCCTCTCCATGAAGTTGAAAATAGGGTTCCACCAGGTGTTTTGCAGGTAGTTGTTGGGGAAGCATTTCAAATTCTGTAAAAACACATAAACATTTAGTGTGAAAATAAACAAAATGTAGCCTGTGTATAATCTATTTGAAAATCTTCACATATTATCAGTCACAACGAAGTTTTTCTAGTTGAACTAACAAAAGTTCATCTAGCAATGTAGTAATAAGGCCAGCAGATGGCGTAAGTTCTTTGAAATTTTAGCTTCACAGAAATCCCATGCAATAAAATGCAAGTATGAAAAACTTTAGTGATCAATAAGATGTTTGTTCATTCATACACCTAACACTTCCTGTTTCTAATTATATTGTAATCTAGGAGCTTCCACTCAGTCAGAGACCATCAGTTAAATTAGGCTCACTCATAATAACTACCTCCTGCTGAAGTAGCACTTAAGTTAATGTGTTTGTATTGTTGATTTACTTATGTTTCCTGGAAGGTATGTACGAATTTCATGGCATGTTGTAATAAGGTGCTTGTGATAAATACACTTTGAGTTTCTTTGCATATTTGCATTTTATGTAACCTGCTTTTTGAAAGGAACTGCTGAAATAGATGTTATATTCTTCATATTTGACATAGCACAAGTTGAATTAATGTGGGTTTTAAACTTGTTTTTGGTCACCTTGGGATACATTTTTAAAGTACTTTGAATTAAAACAATTTCTACATTTGGAAAATACACTTTCCAATAGGCTATCTAGGCAGTGGAGCATCCTTGTTTGTCAAAAATGGGAAAGGGCATTACAAAAATAAATAAATAAAGGATGTCCATTAGCAGTGTGAATGCAACACTATTAGAGCAATTTATTCTTTGAGAGCACAATTTGACTTGCAGAAACTGGGTTGTAAACTTGACTAATACCAGCACCACAACAATCCATCAAAACGTGAGAGTGATTTTTAGTAAACAAGATTAATACTGTTAGGTAGAATGACTCCAAGTATGTTTTTTGAAGAGAGAGTATGGTAAGAACTACAGTATATCATATAACTTTGCCTATTTTGATCTCCACACAAGATTCTACCCAGAGTCAAGTCCCAGTCAAACCTGTAAGTTGGTCATGGTGTGATACCACCAGAAGAGGCGCGAGGTGATGAAGTAGGCCACCACAACATCCACGCTGTAGTGCTCATGGGCCACTAGAATACACACCACTCCCACGGCACTGAGCAGCCAGCACATCACGTGGTACCACCAAAACGACCGCGGAGAGTCTGGACCAAGGCAAGCGGGTAAAAAGAGTTACGTCAACATAGCCTTAAGGTCTAAAGAGGGGACTGAATTGATACATACACTCTTTGATAAATAAATACGTGAGGGTGAGCATCACGGTGTGTCCGCTATAAAGAAAGTCCCCACACATGAGATGGGAGCCCGTGATGGACAATCCTCCTCCGGAAATTAGGCGTAGGATTCGCAAAAGCTTGGCATGTGAGTCTCCATGCAACTGAGAGAAAGAGAGCAAAAGATCGTTACAATATATAGTATTTTTAAACTAAGCAAGCTGTGGAAACTTCAAATGGGACAGAAAAGGTTTTTCAGGTATTAAACTAAGACATAAGTAGTTTAATATTTAGCATTTTTATTCTTTCTAAACCGCAACATAGATCTAAACAAATCTATTGAATTGCTGTTCAAAACTTCAAAACATATACATTTATTTATGTAACAATTTGGATTCTACAAGTATGACCAAGCACTAAAAGTCTTGAAGGCAGAATACAAACATGATTACCCAAACTGAAATCAGTAGTCAAATTTAGGGATGGGACGGTATGAAATGTTGACGGTATGATAACCGTGAGGAAAAATACCGCGGTATCACGGTATACCACGGTATTTTAAATATTGCTGGAATTTCTTTTATTTTTTTCCAAAAACACATTTATTAATGAAAAAAATTTATATATTTTCATATTACAATAAAATAGCTTTGCTATTCATAACAACAAACATTGCACTTGGAAATGTATTTAGAAAATCTGTTCTTATCAAAAATGTACTTTACAGCACAAAGCTTTGCACAAGCTCAGATACATTTAAACTATGATCTTCATAATACTGAACCAGGACTAAACCAGGACTAAACCAGGACTAAACCAGGACTGAACCAGGACTGAACCAGGACTAAACCAGGACTAAACCAGGACTGAACCAGGACTAAACCAGGACTAAACCAGGACTGAACCAGGACTAAACCAGGACTAAACCAGGACTAAACCAGGACTGAACCAGGACTAAACCAGGACTAAACCAGGACTAAACCAGGACTGAACCAGGACTAAACCAGGACTGAACCAGGACTAAACCAGGACTAAACCAGGACTGAACCAGGACTAAACCAGGACTAAACCAGGACTGAACCAGGAATAAACCAGGACTAAACCAGGACTAAACTAGGACTGAACCAGGAATAAACCAGGACTAAACTAGGACTGAACCAGGACTAAACCAGGACTAAACTAGGACTAAACTAGGACTGAACCAGGACTAAACCCAGACTGAACCATGATTGAACCAAGACTGAAGATCCCGGTTACCGTCCCATCCCTAGTCAAATTACAACCTATTAGGATAACAATGAAGAACTGTAAAATTGTTGGATTTAAAATGGTCATGTAGCAACTTCTTAACAACAACAGCAGAAATAACAACACTTGTAATTTACAATCTGCTGCATGTTAAGGTAAAATTTGAAGTGGCAGCGCTTTGAACAAAAGGTGAATGGACCTGTTTATATTTCTAAGCTGTTTTAGAATAATTTTAAGTAAGTCACAGGTTATTACTAAAAACATAGAAATATAAATATGTCTTCTTTAAATTAGTAGTTAGTAAAAAAACTGCCTGTGTCTGTTTAGAAAAGAGGAGACATGATGCACGTCTGTTAGTGTCCTGTGGCAGTACACTGTCAAAATGTTTTGTTTTTATAGCTGTGGTGTGATGGTGTAAAGGTTCCTCAAGGCCGACGATGACAGGACAGTGCAGCACCAGCTGAGGCCCACTCTGGTGAGGACAGAGAGCTCACCTTAGGCGCACAGGTCATGTGGATGCCCGGGACAGGCAGTGTGGTGATGTACATGGTTACGCAACGATACAAGTACAGTGTGCCAATCAGGAAGAAGAAGCGCCGCAGTGCTATGGATCTGCAAACGGAAAGAGATAAGTAACAATTAAGACTGAGCATTCTAACCAAATAATAACCTAGGATGTGCATATAGTACGTATTTTACAATGGAACCTTTTTGTCACATCTAATCTTTAAATGTACTGATTAATTCTAAACTCACATTTAACAAGTTTTTCCACCAAGCTGCCCCTTGTTTTTTCTTATTGTAAACATAGATGGTACATTGATATTATGTTATGATAAGTCCATTGACATCTACTTGAGTAATACATTTATTTGAGCAGGCACTGATTGTAAGATTAGCATGATCAAATCCTGAATAATTTTTGAATCATCTTAAAGGGCACATGTTTTGCTAAATTGTTTTTAATCCTATTCTAACATTGCTTGCTCATCAAAAACACAGCTGAAGTTTTGTTTGCAAGATATTGGTCCCTCTGAGCCTCAGAAAAATGTATTTTATTGTTTCCATTGTGTTCTTTTCTTTGCAGCCCGTAGCTGGAGCTCTAACTCAATTCCTGACATGGGAAACACATGACTGTTATGTGTGCTTTACTCCTTTTTTAATTGGTTTTGGAGCATGGGATTCCAAATTGGAGGGGCTTAGGAGCATACTTGAAGAACAGAAAACAACCCAAAAAATGCATAGTATAAGTAGAGATGGGCAATATATCATATATTCTTGTGAATGTTGTTTATGTAAAAACTTTTGCTTGGTAAAAAAAAATACTTAAAAAAGAAACAGGAAGTCAATATTTCCATTAATTTTGTTTTCAAATTTTGTCTTCATAATTTTTTTATTATTATTATTGTTTTTATTGTTGTTTTGTGTATTCTTGTGTTGGGGAAGCACATTGTGTTGCAGTTTCTGTATGAAATGTGCTATATAAATAAATTTTCTTCTTCTTCTTCTTCTAGGGATGCACCGATCCGTTACTAGAATTTTTCTTGGATCAGGTGTTGGCTTCATGATGTCCATGATTCTTCCGATACCATTGTTGTGCCTTTAATTGGACATATAGATTTATTGGCTGATGTTGATCAAGAACGTCTCATAATGTTTGACATTTTATTCAGATAAATTCAAGTTGTGACTTGCACTATAAATAATAGTTATATAACACTCTATGACCAAGAGTCTAATTTTTTTATTAAGAAAAATAAGGTATTTCAGTCCTTACACTAGTATCGATTGATATCGGATATCGGCAGATAGTATCGAGATCGATATCAGAATAGAAAAAGCTGCATCGTTGCACCACTAGTCTTCAGTCATTTGGTCAATTAATAACTCGGGAGTGTCTTAGTCGACCAAAATATGTATTACTTTATTGGGATAAGAAGGATTTGATAGCACATTTATTAGAATTACATTTTTGCTTTTTTTCTATGCCAATAATTATTAAGCATGAATATTTGGTCAAATCATTGAAACAACCAAGAAAAAGGCTGTGTCTATCCTTTTAGTCAACTAATCTTTCGCTAGAAAATCACTTAAATACAATACAGTCATATTTGATAGTTAAACTTCAATTAATATGCTTAAAGACATGCTTGAATTTTTTTTTCTGTCGGATTGACATATTATCATGTATCATAATAGGGATGGACAAAAAATGATCAAGATCTTAATTTTTTGTCAATATCGCCCAGCCCAAAGTATAAGATCATATTGTAAACTAAAGTGTAAAGTTAATTATAAAGTACAGCGCTGTCATTATTGTCAGCCTTTTGTCTAAAAAAAAGTTCCTTGCCTGTATCGGAAGAAGAATAGCTGTATGATCCAAATGGCCAGTAGCACCATGCCATTAATCTCAGTGACAGTGAACGCCCAGTTGACCCGGTCGATATAATCAAAGAACTTATCCGGAAGAGGAGGGCTGCTCTCTTTGGGAGGAACTCTCTCATGCACCACTGTGATGACAACTGTCGTCAGAACCAGGTTGAATCCAGCATAAAAGAAGGCAATGAATGTCTTCCACCACTCCATGGGCAGACGGTTGACTTTGGCGTCGGGCACTGAGATCTTTACATAGTCATTGTGCCTTCCCAGGCCCTTCCGAAAGCCTCTCTTTGGATCGTCTGCGCTCTGGTTGTGAACTGGACATGTTTTGCCACTGGATACTGGTGCGGACTCCGCTCCTGGTTTGAGATTGTCGGTAGCAGTGGCTCTTGTTTCCCCATGTCCCTGTGTGGCCATAGCTGCATGCACTATGTATCCACAGAGACGGGACTTGGGTTTGAAATGTGCTCACTGTGAAAAGACAAAACAAAGTCAAGCAAAATAACACGTGTCTATCATTGGTTTTTCATTTTTTGTAGTCTAAATCCTTACAGTTTATCCTTATTGTAGGTGAAAGGTGCATAATGGTAATGGTGCATCTTAATTTCTGAGTATTCACGTTCAAACCTATGCAACATTATTTTATACAAGACATTCCCCTTACTTTACAGTCCTCTGATTCAGCAAGAGCTTTTCTCTACTATTGTGTTTTTTGTGACTAGAATGGTCATTTAACAGCATTATCCAGAGTTCGAAAAAGATAACATCCATCACAAGTAGAAATAGATTACGACAATGTTCACAGAGTCACACTTTGTGCCATTTTGATACTATTGTGAAATGAACAGAATACAAGAGAAACTGCTGGATGGTTTTTTTTTTAGTTAATGACATGAAAGAGAATTACAGCCATTTTCTGCCCTGGGACTAAAAGGCTTCTTGTACCTAAAAGCGTCCCATTAATGGATATGCGTATTTTCCAGTCAGCCCTGAAAAGTACCACAATAAATGTCTTCTGGGATACATAGAGAATGGCATGTTTACTTTCAGACTAACCTGGCTGGAAATAGAGTGATGCTGGGGCAACAACAGATCAGTTGCATCTAAATCAATGTTGGGAAAATATTATTGAGCACAGGAGAAAAGCTTATTACATAACGTAATCAGAGCAAGCCGAAGAGCAATTTGTCTGTTTTAGAGTGAACAGGCCTGTGTTGAAGGGTTTCTAAGCAAAAATGTGTCCGTTTCTAAGTAATACATTTCTCTAAACAATTAATACTGAGTCCTAGTACCGATATTCTCTTGATTTTGAAAACTTAAAAAATAGTCTTTACAGTAGCAACGAAATTTACTGTAATGCAACAACAATAATAATAATAGTGGTGGCAGAGTTCTAAACAGACTGTTTTTTTTGTTTTGTTTTGTTGTGAACAGGGCATGACTTTAAAAAAAATATATATTATTTACTTCCCAATACAACAGTGGTGCAGCCCGTTATCTTCCTTGTACCATCACAGGTTCATATTTTTGCCAAAGTAGCTTTTTAGCTGTGTCTCATGTCCCTTCACCTCAAATGAACTCTTCAGTCACAATAAAGACTGGTGGTTACAGCAGGGGCAGCGTCATGAAACATAAAATCTTGTAACATTGAGCATTTATGATGTCTACACACTAAATAAGAACTGAAGAGTAATTTTCCTGTGAGAGTGCACTGCATTAGTCTCCATTTGAGAGCTTAGCCCTGCCCATGTGCTTCCCTTGTGTACAGTACATGCTGTTTCCCACTAGCCACAGCACCCAGCTCCATGGGAAATGGGTGGTGATGGAAAATGGCAAGAAAAACTTTAGTTCGCTTGGTCACAGACCGTAATGGATAACTTGGCTGGCTCCACTCTGCGGTGCTATTTCAGGAGAAGCCACCCAGATGTGAGGGCTGTGTTTTACTCTGGGGCAAAGCTTTGA
The DNA here is from genome assembly GCA_038363315.1 of Mugilogobius chulae. Taxonomy (NCBI): domain Eukaryota; kingdom Metazoa; phylum Chordata; class Actinopteri; order Gobiiformes; family Gobiidae; genus Mugilogobius; species Mugilogobius chulae. The sequence goes on along the minus strand of CM076398.1, from coordinate 40,270,541 downwards.
CTACATACTGAGCTCTTCATAATAACATGCTGCTAAAAGCTATTCACTCATTTTGTAGAGCACATCATGTGGAGCTGTCTAGCTGTCTTCATCAAAGAGAGCCACAAAAAGAAGTTACATGGGTCAGCCCTTTTAAGTTGAGCCTCCAAAAGTTACAGTGTTTGAGCGAACAAAAATACTATTGAAGGCCATACAGTACATATGTACCCTGAAGAACTACTTTATACACAAATCTGTTTAATGCAGAGCTAATCAACTATATTTTCCAGAGGGCCCGATTTTTCAACAGGTTGTGACCTCTGGACTGCAGGTGCACCTTTTTTTTTTTTTAGTTCATCCAAGATTTTTCCAACGTTAGATCTGCTTGTAGGCTACAGCTGTGATCATTTTTTGTGGAAAAAATAAATATAAAAAAGATTAGGATACTGACAATAAACAAGATACTAAGACTACTCAATATTCCAATAGAAAAGAGCAAATATGTTTTTGAATGTTTGGAAAATGGGTCGTGTGCCGGTGCATTTTAATCTTTTAAACTGTAATACTGCTTTAAAACAGCTAAATGTATAAATAGATCTTTTTACTCTCTGTTCAAAACCTCAAAACTCATACATTTACATATTTTAAAAAAAATAGTTGTGTAACATTTTGAATCCTACAAATATGATGCTTGGTCATATTTGTAGAAGTCATTGCGTGAGCAGTTTTGTAATGCAAATACTAAAATAAGACTAAGTGATTTTTGTGACAAACACTGCAATTACAATAAATTTGTGTTTACTGTCTTAACAGTAGAACATTTTTAGTCCAGGGTCAGTGACATGTAAGAGAACATGGAAATATGATAAATATAATAAGATAAAAACATGCATTTCGGAACATGTTTGTATTGCTCTGAACAAGTGGTTCTTCTCAAAATTACATAACGGTGGCTATACAAATTGATGTCAGTTTGATTGCAATACATCTTGACACTCTAAACTAAAATGTTTCAAACTGCTGCACTGTTTTAGAGAAACATCACAAAAGAAAAGTGCTGTCCTCATGTGGAGATATAGTCCTCCAGCGGTCCCTGCTTCACAGAACCTGACCACAGGGTGGATAATAGTAGCTTCACTCTTACTGTTTATAACACGGCAGCCATTTGTAATTTGTGTGAAGCAGAAGGTTTTTTTGGGTGTAGTAGTAACCCCACATACAGAGCTAAACACCATGTTCCACATTGGACTACTGGGTGGGGCAACAGGTCAAACCTATAATTACACTGTTGCAGTTCTGTCTATTGCAGTTAGACTGTTCAGTAAGTCCAATACTCAGATGCTCAATATTTTCATAAACAAAATTGCATTTGTGATCAGCCAATAATCAAATGATCAGTTTGAAATGGCTTTACATCTAGAGCACTGTTGTTTAAGTTTTCTTTTATTAACAGTTATGAAAATGAGCTACAACATCTTAGAGTCCAATTAAAGCAATAACAACATATGTTTTATATTGTACATAAGTGTAGCTTCATATCTTGCTTATGTAATCACTATCATGACATCTGCTCCAATCTATCTTTCCCCACACAATGACAATAAAGAAAACCTAAACTATCAAAATGGCAAGCTGACTTCTTGTAATAGTTGTCCCAATTTCCCCTCTTCACTGTCTCTGTTAAACTAAGCATGGCCGGAACATGACCAGATATTAATTAGGTTAAGACAATGAAACACAGAAATGACCCTGATTAAGGAAGAAACACGCACTGTATTTGCACCAGTTCCCTGTAGCTCTACAGTCATAAAACAGCAAAATCATAGATGTGATGTGAGGGTGTAAAATATAACTACTGCTAGGATTACTGTTACACAAATCCAAAACATAGCAATTTAACAATAGTTTGCCAATCTTGAGATTACGATCAAACATCATTTAGAACCTTTTGTTTTGTTTTTTTCATTTCTATGTTATTTTTCAGGTCTGTGACTTGCTTTATAAAATCAAGCAACCAAGAAAAAAAAAAGAAAGAGTTTTTTTTTTTTTTTTTTTTACAATTTTCTAAACTAAATATTTCGTTGTTTTAAGCTCTTTCAGTTGTATTGTGACCTCAGTTATCAACTATGAATTAACCTAATTGAATAAGACTGCCTGTCACATTTTATGTTATAGTCAACTAGTCAAATAAGCATTTCTATTGTACAGTCAGACTGTACATGAGACATTTGCAATACACTTTTGAGCAAAAACACATTCAATATGTTATAATAAAGTGCATAGCCCATATGTTTTTGCATGTAAACTGTTTGTTTATTTGAGCTTTTTTTTCTCTCTTTATTGCATTTTAATCTCTGTTATTGTTATGAAAAAAGGTTTGTTTTAAAGTCTGCATTTCCAGATAGCAATTAGGATTCTTATTGTTAATAGTCATCTATAACAATTAGTTGTCGCAGCCCCATCGCATCACACATGATCATGATGGTGGGCTACAATAAAATGGCTGAAAAGTTAGCCTAGTAATATAAACTCAGCAACATACAGTTGATGTAAAGCTTTTGGACACAGACATAACATCCTGAAACGCGCAGATCGAGCCAGTACAAATCCTAGACTTTGACGGCACGTGTTGCGCCTATGTCCTCCTCCTACCTGCCTCCGGGCCTCCAGCAGCTGCTCCCGGGTGCGCGCTGTAGCCTGGCCGCTCGCTGCTCACGTCGGACGGGATACTGCATCGTCACAGCACGGTGCCGCTCGATTTAGGAGGTGGTGCTCCGGCTCCTCCTCCCCGAAAAACCACATCGCCCCACATCCTCACATCATCCTCCCAGCACAGCAGCATCCCGTTTGGCATCCCCTTTAATTATCACTGTGTATCTCTGCCCTTTAATCCGAACAGAGCATCGCCCTCTAGATGATAAAGATGTAACTACAAACTTGCCAATGTTTTAATGAGATTCAGTCTATTTTAAGAGCTGTGAAGGCCAGATGCGTTTGAGGCTTTTTTTTTCTTTCTTTTTTAGGTGGAGAATAATCTACCTATCAAAAGCAAATTAATGCCACTTTTATATTTATTTTTATTTCAATTATTATATGTCAATTCCTATACTTTCCTTCCTTAATTCCTGCGTATGCCTATGATTATGAATTTGATTGCCTCACATGCAATTACTATAATACATAATAGCATATGGATATAATGCATTGTAAACACAAAACAAAAAAATTGTCTAGGTCTAATTAATGACTCATTTGGAGTGGATAGGCCTTATAGGCAATAATCTTTAAGAATCAGCAATTATTTCAGGAGAAATTAAATCATGGATTATTATTTGTTATTTGTGTATTACTATAATTCCTTCCATGTTTTTGCTTATATTATTTCTTTTATTTATTTATTTATTTATTTATTTATTTATTTAATTAAAAAGTCTAGAGAGGAAATACGTCAGCGTCTGTGCGTGACGTGCCACTGGGAGGACTTCCTGGTTGACCGAGTGGTGCAGCCGCTCCATTCACAGGACACACCTGTGCCTAAAACCGAAATATCCTCTTAGTTGTGTAAATAAAGATCACAACAGACCCTTGTCTGTGTAATTTAAACGGATTATAATCGATTCACTGTAATCACAGCAGCTGATAGACATGGAGACATATGGTAACTCGCACAAAAAGCAGAAACTAAGCAACGTCGACAGTGAGTGGGTGAGTACATTTACTTTGCTTTATCTAGCTAGATATCTTTTATTCTGTAAGTGATCTGTAATTGTCTCTGCAAAGGTAACAGTGTGTTCATATTGGATATATAGATTTAAATAAGACCTGATCGAGTTTGTTCATTTAAATGCCATAGCATCTTCATCTCTTTCCAAACCAGCCTGCAGCTAACGGGATAACATCATATAATCGCTAGCTCTAGTGTGAGCTTATTCCAGGCATTCATGTGAAAACTGCCAAAGGCTTCATCAGAAGAGCTAATGTACTCTGACACAACGAGCAGATTTTTGCTTCCCAAATCCTGTTAAATAGGCTTCACTTCTTTTTTAAGTTTAATTTTGTTGTATGGCTGGCAACCTGTGCATAATACGTTTTCAAATCAATATAACAATTTGTAGCTTCATATTTAAGCTAGGTTTTAATAGAGGTCTGTCAGTTGTAGGGACAATATTTTCCTCATTGCTTCAGAAGTGTGCTAAAAAGTGTGAAAGGGTGCTACAAGCAAGTTAATTCATTCCAAAAAGCAATTAATTGAGACAGTTTTGTGCCTCAATTATTGCTAAAGCAGAAAATTTGCAGGAAAAAAAAACTTTAAACCAATCTAAAGATGGAAAAAACTGAGCTGAGCAGCAATATAAAACCCTAATTATAATTTTGATCCTCTAAAGCTGACTGGAACAACAAGATATGCATATCCCCGAATCCACTTTAGCAATATTATTCATTACCAATACATCTTCCATAGAGTAGGCTAATATAAATTGAATTTTAGGTATTATAGTGAATATTTTATTTTGTTTAATGTTTTCAATAAATATTTATTTTATTGTTTTCATATCCAAAAAATGTATATGTGTTGTTATTTTGTGTGTGTGTGTGTGTGTGTGGTGTGTGTGTGTGTGTAATGCAAAAAGTGAATAAGCCTAGTACTAGTCACTATTGCAAATCACTAGGTATCACTTTATAATAATGTCCATATAAAATCATTTACAAATGTTAGTTAATTATTAAGATAACATTATCTAATCATTACTAAATTATTAGATAGTATTTACTAATAATAAATAAACATTTACTAATCATTTACTTCTGACCCCTATTCTAAAGTGATGTGCATGTAGTGGTTAGATCAGCTACACTTTGGGTAAACCAGTGGGATCAAAGTGAGCACCTTCACTGGCTTCTGTGACTGTTTGTGATGTAACAACCTCACCATGTGAAAACGTTAACAACAAATTTGGCTACATTTAGGCACAATTCTATGGTTAAGTTTAGGATTGGGGCTTGGGATATTGGTACTGACATGAGAATCAGATAACACAGTATGTCACTAAATACTTTTTTCAGAAACCTATAAATGGTCATCACTTTAGAATAGGGACGGACGTAAATGATTAGCAAATGTTTGCTCATTATTAGTAAATACTATCTAATCATTTACTGATGATCAGGTAATGGTATCTTAATGGTTAACTAACATTTATGAATGATTTGTATCTGGACATTATTATAAAGTGTTACCAAAACTTGTCATCTCATAAGTCATAAATCTTCATGACATTAAACCTGAATAAAAATAAAAACCTAACAAACCAAAAAAAAAACAAAACGGTGACATGTTTGAACACATGTTGGACAGACTTAATGTTATATCAAAGTCTGAATATGCCAAAAATATTGAAATATTAATAACGCTAAGCATCTATCCCTATCTACATGTGAATCATTGCTTACAGGGAACTCAAAGAGCAACAAATGTCACTATCAAGCCCATCATGTGAGCAGAAACAAACGTGGACAAGTAGTGGGAACCCGAGGGGGCTTCAGAGGATGCACAGTTTGGCTCACAGGTAGGCTACAGGTCCAGCAGTTCAGCGTTATTTTTAGTATCCTTTACACTTGTAGCTGTAACATCCATCTCCTGTGTTAGGTTTGTCTGGGGCAGGAAAGACCACTGTGAGCATGGCCCTGGAAGAGTACCTGGTGTGTCATGGGATTCCCTGCTACACTCTGGATGGAGACAACATCCGTCAGGGGCTCAATAAAAATCTAGGCTTTAGCCCGGAGGACCGTGAAGAGAACATTAGGCGCATTGCTGAAGTGGCTCGACTTTTTGCTGATGCAGGGCTGGTCTGCATCACCAGTTTTATCTCCCCATACAGCAGGGTCAGTAAAGCACAGAGATCTAAAACACAGCCCTATAAGTATTCTTTACCCTTCTTATAAGTCTCTCTTTATTGTGTTTCAGGATCGCCTCAATGCTAGAAAGATTCACGAAGCTACAGGGTTGCCATTTTATGAAGTGTTTATAGACGCTCCTCTGGATGTTGTGAACAGCGAGATGTAAAGGACTGTATAAAAGAGCCAGAGCAGGGGAAATAAGAGGTAAGAAAGGATGCTAAAAAAAAAAATCCAGGATAATTTTGTTTTTGTGTTATTATATTTTTCCAGGTTTTACTGGTATTGATTCGGAGTATGAGAAGCCAGAAGCTCCTGAGCTGGTGCTAAAAACAGACTCTTGCAGCGTGAATGAATGCATACAACAACTGGTGGACCTGCTTCAAGAGAGGGTAAGAGGAAAACTGGAGTGGCTGAAAGAATGTAGTGTGAGCATTTTTCCTCATTAACTTGGCCTAGTCTCACTTGAATATAAATAAATTAAGATGAAGCTTGGTTTTTCCTTCTTTCTTTCTGAAATTTACCACTAGATGGAGCAATTGTATTGTATAACATTTTCAGCTCCTTCGTTTTATGATTAAATGTGCTCCTAATAATTCTATGCCACATTCATGTTTTATTTAATTGTATGTATTTCTTTTATCAGGACATTGTACCTATTGATGCATTCCATGAAGTGAAGGAGTTGTAGTGCATGAGAATAAACTGGATCTCGCCAAAGCAGATGCAGAAACCTTGCCCGCAGTGCAAATAGGAAAGGTGTGTCCACTTTATTTGTAGCTGTCTTTAATAACTTTACTGTCACTGCTCACCTCTGTCTACTTCTCAGGTGGACATGCAGTGGGTCCAGGTACTGGCTGAAGGCTGGGCCACCCCTCTGAATGGCTTTATGCGAGAAAGAGAGTACTTGCAGTGTCTTCATTTCGACTGTCTTTGGATGGTAAAAAATCTTATATTGCTTTTGTCATTGCTCCCACTGTGCCCACAAAAATAACTAACATATTTCTAAATGGATAGTCCACGGTATTTATCAACGTTCCAATAATTGCCAGAAAACTTAAGCTGCAGAACATACATAAAACAACTCTTTGAGACTAGGACTAAAACTAGGGTATTTTCATTTTCAGACCATAAATACTATTAGATTGTTCTTTTACTTGAGAACAAAAACTGTTTTTTTGGTCTACATTTATAAATCCAGAAAGCTTCCAGGAATATATTATTGAAGTGCAATATCACATTTAATGGCTGGTTGCCTTTGGTAAGGCTGTAAAACTAGCTGGGAATTTTACTAATCAAACATTTGGCATCAGTAAACAGAAATCCCTTTTAGGGTTTGTGTCACACTCATGGACATCAGTTTTGTGTCAGTGTTTATTGAGTTCATCTGGAGACTGCACTCTACTAGAATGCCCTTCAGTCAGAATTGTGTGTAAAGATTCCTTTTTACAAATTGCAAATGCATTGTTATAGTATCATTATGTTAATATTCTGCATTTGCAAAAATCTCAAATTAAAATGCATCCACTCATATTTTAGGTGGGTCATCAACCTGTCGGTGCCTGTGGTGTTGCCAGTGTCCAGTGCAGATAAGGAGCGTCTGGATGGAGTGACAGCCATGGCTTTGGTTTACGAGGGTAGACGAGTGGCCATTCTGCGAAACCCCGAGTTTTATGAGCACCGCAAAGAAGAACGCTGTGCTCGCCAGTGGGGCACGACCTGCAAGGATCATCCTTACATCAAGGTTAGTGTCAAAATAGAAGTCTTTAGTGGTACACACATAGAAGCCTGAAATGGTAGATATGCTAGTATGTGAAATTAGGCAGTGGCCCAAAGGGTTTTTGGAAGTTTCACCTACGAAACTTCAAGGTCAGCAGAAACCTTGCAGATAGAAGTTTCTCCTGTCTGCACGTTGTTGATGTTGTCAGCCTATCATTTGACATGGCCTATTACTAATAAGTTTGATGTAAAAGATGAGTTTAGAAAGAAATATAACTTTTTTTCTACTTTTACAACATAAACTGGTTATTTATTCATTTTTATTTATTTAAACGACTGTGTGCAGTTACATTAAAGAGATGGCTGCACCAGATTTAGCAGCAAGCTAATTTCCATCTGTAGTCCTAAACAGATGGATATGTGAAATACTCTTAATTACAGATGCATCGAGCCTATACTGGATTTAATATGACATTGACATGACATTTTGCTGTCACCCTCGTGATATCAGAATATAGTTCAATCAGTGTCCTGGTTGTGCTTTAATTTAACATACTGAGACCTATGACTAGCTTTTGTAGACCAGAAAAACCGCATGTTTGAAATCGTATTCACCTAAAGTTGTTCGGTTACTTGCACATTAAATATAATTACATTACAATATATATGACCAAGTTTCTATTAATTTATCTGTGTTTTGAGAAGAAACAAAAAGCTATTTTTAGTCTTACTCTGGTGTTGGACAGTCAAGTATCGGCAGATGTAAAAAGCCATATTATCAAAAATCAGTATCAGTAGTGAGAAAGCTGGATTGATGCATGTTTATCCTGAATTGAGTTCTACTTGCATCTGGGACCTTTTTCACTGACAGCCTTGAGAAATCAATTTCAGTCTATGTGTGTTTTTCAAAAGACAAAAGAGTCTGTGTTTTTGTTAAATGAGTTTGAAATGTGTCTATCAGTGCCATGTTGGTTTTGGTTTGCACTTTGCCTCCAGCCCTAATCACAATGTTGTCCTGACCCACTGGGGCTCAGTGTAAACCTGTCGACACAAGCAGGCCTAGATGGATTCTCAGTTGTGACCGAAACAGATAGCACAAGAATTCATCTTCCTGCTCTGATTAAACAGAACGCCCAACAAGAAAGAAAAATAAAACAAAACAGATAGAACATCTAAAAGTAGAATATGATTGTGTTCATTGTTTATTTTTCATCTTTTCTTTTTTTTGTTTTCATCTTTAGGTGTTTCTATTGTTATGTTTTCCTTTAGCTTCCATAACAAAAAAAAAATATAGATTTTAATGTTTTATGCAGATGTTAATAGTAAGACTGAGAGATACTGTGGAATTTGTAGGGCTGGTACTGTTATGTGCAAAAATGCCTATTTTCAACTATTGTTCAAGCTGTTGTCATTTAGTTGGAAAGTGTGATAAACACTGTGCATCTGCCTCTCTGGATGTTGCGTTGACAGAACACAGATCAGAGCTTGCCTCTTCACACAGCTGGAATTTAGTGTGGAAGTTGATCTCCTCGCACACACTTGATCTTTGGGGTTGTCTTCATCATCTCACAGGTTGTTGACTTTGCTGCAGCTGCTGCTGAGTGTTTTGTCATTTTACTGAGTCCATTTTGACGACATTGACCATTCTTCTCTGCTAAGCTCCTTCTCAAATATTCCACAAATTGTTCCCATCTGTTTGTCATTGGGTTGTTTTGATAGTAGGTAGTTTTACTATTTGTTATAAGATGATGTACTGTAATAATCTTACACATGTGGCACCATTATTCCAGCTTCTAGAATCTGTTCTATGCTAAACTAAAATGTCAAACTTGATTTAATAAATAAGAACAGGCTCCGTACTCGGTAATGCTTTTGATATCACAACAGACATTAGACTCATTTGAGTACAAAATAGTAATAGTTGTTACATGTGGTAAAGGTGAAGCTCAACTCACTGTTTAACTAAAGTAGTGTTTTATATCTTTGAGTTCACACAAATTTCTGGTTTAAATGCTAGTATTAGTATTACTTAGTATCTGATGTTTGATACTTTTAGCAACCTAACTGTCTGCTAATGTTAGTTGGTAAAATGTAATGAGTTAGTTATTCATATTCAGTATGTGTTGCAAAAGCATTCTTTGTTTAATTGGATTTTTTGTTGAACTAAAAACACGATAGAAATTGTTTCTTTACTCTGAGCAGGCATGCATCTGTCTAAAAATCAAGTGTTTGTTTCCCAGAGGAGGGCCTCCTCTTGCTTGTTTCAATAGAAATGTTATTCCTTTAGCTGTAATATTCCACAGTATGGCATAAATCTGTATGTATATCAGTGAAGAATACCCCACCCTATATTGTTTAAACTGACTATTTCAATGGAATTATGCAGTTGATTTTTCATCAGAAAGTTACACGGTGTCACTTTAAGGAAATCGAGTATATGACCTTTTCCTATTACGCTGGGGAAGCGACAATGATTACCAGAGAAATAATTGCAAATCCGCCATGGAAAAGGAATACATTATCCAAAACAATAGAAAAAAAGTAAAACAAAACAGTCGTAGAACAACCTGAAAAGCCGCTGGGTCAGTACTGGTAAATTTATCTTTCACTCTTTAGTGTCAGAATATGCTGTAATAAAAGCTGCTTCAGTATTTGCAATAATCTCCACTGGTTTAGCATTAGAACAACTGAACATTCTACTGATGTGTGTCTTATATTACGCACATTTTACTCTTGTAAGCTTTTGGCCATGTTAACATCTTGTTTCCTCATCAAAAACATTGTGGTTTGTTTCTTTCATACATGTTTGAGTAGTCAGTCTGTCTACATCCCTAAAGCTCTAAATAGCCCACTTTGTTCCACCTTTTGATGCCATTACGTAGTAGTTTAGCTATATTGGCCTCAAGTGCTTGAAAAACACAACTGAATAACTTTAGTTGTCGTCTTTTTTACATAGTCTCCAGCATTTTCTGCCGGACCTAGTAGCGGATGTTTAAATAAAGCTGAAACAATAGTTAAAACTAAAACGTCAAGCAAATGTGAGTTTTAGTGAAGGTGTGCATGGTTTAAAAACAGAGTGAAGAACAAACTAAACATGTTTGAATGAAACAAAACACTACTCCATGTATGTTAGTTTTGAAGAAACAACATCAAAACTAATTTTAAAAACTTGCTGAAAGTTGTTTTCCATATCAGGAATGAAGGAATGAACATTTATGAACTGAAGTCTCAATGTTTAATGAACTGAAAAAACGTGCTAGTAATGTCTCCCTATGACATCACAGAACAGGGGAATTCAGAACAGTGTTTACTGAGGAATTTCATTCACAAATATTGATTTAGCAGCATAACTTTTGTTTTCACAGTGTTAAACTCTTGTAGTTAGCTGACAACAGTGCTGGCTAGTGTTGCTACTACAGCTTGTGTCAATCAACAGTGACTTTTTCTGCTATCCAATTGTGCGGCATTGCCTGTGTTTATAAACAAATAATTCCTCTACGAAAACTCAAAAAGTCACGTTTGCATAATATGTTTCCCTGGGCCATTTAGGAAACACATCTATAACATGTTTTTCATTTATCTGAGTTAAGCATTATTTAGAAACAACACAGCCATTGTTAATACCTATTATAAATCTCGCTTCATGTTGTTTTGGGCCTAATTTTGACTTGACAAAGTCAGAACCGGTGATATATTGATATAGTGTCTTATGTTTATATAAAACACAACATTTGTTATTCAGTTGTACATTGTTTTGCTTTATTCAACAAGCTAAGTCATTTATCCTTTATCCACTTGTCACAGCAGATGTGTGTGTTCAGCCTGGTGTGATTAAAGTGTCACTCATTATGAAGCATGTGTTTGTATATTTAAGAGCATGTTTTAGCCAGTCTGTCACCGGACTCAACTGAACCAGTACCTTCAACTTCGTAAAAACCCTTTAAATGTAGCAAACGCACTATATCCTGTTTACACTCCTGTTAGACGGGAGCCCCTGGATTCGGTGTCTAGAGCGGCTGTTTATTTGCTCAAGCCCTTTTTTTTAGGTGCTTAACGCGGTGCACATTTTCGCTCACATATGTCTGCAAATTAATTCAGCTGCATCTATTCTATCGACGTCTCAAAGAATGAGTCTGGTAAGTGTCTTTCCCGACTCGCCTCTTGCCGGCCGCAGACCTTATAGATTAATTGCAGTGCGGAAAATAAATTACAACACATTCCAAAAGTTCTTTTATTTCCCCAGCCAGGTAGTTATTAATCATTAGACGGCACAGCATTTACTTGATGGATTATTTTCTAGATAGAATTCTAAGAACAAAAATGTAGACTTTCAAGCGAAATGTAACTTTTTTTCTGGGATTGTTTTATCTTAAATACATTTATATGATGAAAATAACAACACACTTTCCTACCCTGAAACGCAACAGATGTTTTTCCTTGGCAACATGAATGCTTTTAGATCCAAAAAGGCACACATCTCTGCTTATATTTTGCATTTTGTTTGAAACTAAACACTGCAAAGCGCTGCTCTCCAGTTTTTCTACTTAAGTGTCGTCTTCAACCGTATCCAACTGTCTTAATTCTTTGTGAACACACTGTCCTAGTAGAGAATTGTCACTTTGTATCTCTGTAAAAAAGCCCAGGCCATTGTATTCAGTAACTCTAGCAGACATCAGAATACCTGCCAGAAAGTGGTTGGTGAAAGTTTTGAAGAATGCATGCCTTTGTTCGATAAAGTTCTTTGGAGAATAAACTTGCTTGGTGTAACTTCAAGCTTATCAGTAGGCTTTGCAGTTTGTAGTCAGGTTGTAAGAGTGTTCCTTCATCAAAAACATATTTGGAGTTGTGTTTAGCTTTACTCACGCTTGTTTAGTAAGTGTCATCCCTCTAAACCTTAGACAATCTCTCAAATTGTCTCAATTCACTAGCAAGGACCACAATCTCAGAGTATGATGCCAACAACTTTATTGATGTAACATGAGCACAATCAGAATTTAAACATAGATAGCAGTTTTGGGCTTCTGATGAGGTTTGACAGTTCCCGGCCTGGATACTACTAAGCGCTGAGACAGAAATGGTCATTGTCAGTGGCCAAAGTAGCCACTGGTGTGGAAGAGGTGTGGTCCTGCTCTCATACAAGATAACATACTTATCTTCACTTGTTTTAAGACTATAAAACATTGACAGACTCCTTCGAAGAATTTGTGCTATTAAATCATGTTTATTGCAACTGCCTGCCAGCATTAGCATATGTCAAGGGCATGGGCAGATAGGTTGATTTGCCCTTATGCTGCTGCAGCTGGGCAACCTCTGTAGGTCTGCTGAGGTCCGTCGTGACTTGAGTTCAGAAGAGTAACATTAGCTTCCAGAGGTATGGACTGACAGTGATACTTGTGATTGCTCTTTCAGATGGTGATGGAAGGCGGTGACTGGCTGGTGGGCGGAGACCTGCAGGTTTTGGACCGCATCCGCTGGAACGATGGTCTGGACCAGTACAGACTGACACCCAATGAGCTCAAGCACAAGTTTAAAGAAATGAACGCAGGTATGGGCCAGAACAGCCCTACGGTAATGTCAAATTTTAACACCTGTATAGATGGATAAGGTTATAAGGGAAGAAGAGCTGTAATGGCTGTGCGGTTTGAATGCAAAATCATTTATTGTATTTACTGACCCGCAGGGGTTCTGCAGACTGAAATTAGCTCTAGGTACATTTGGTAAAGCATATCTTCTTTATGAGATTAAGATATTTAGTACACTAATGTTGTCCCAAACTAAAAATTCAAACTGTCTTTTTGGTACAGAATGGTTTTGAAAAAAGTTATTTTATATGCAATTCATTATTTCTAGAAAATACATTTTTGTCCTCTTTACATTAGTCAAAATAACACTTTGCCAACTACATTAGACTACTTCTGAAAATAATGACAGGGCTCAGTGTGGACAAACAGTTCTTTCTACTTATGTTTATACAGCTGTAATTTGGTGAATTTATACATTTTGTATATTTATTTAATGAGACAAGGACAGCACACATATGTTCCATCCCTCACTTATGGTCATGATCACTGGGTAATGACCAAAAGGATACGATCATGGTTGAAATTAGTGTCCTTCTCAGGGTGCTTGGTGATCCCTTAGAGATAGGGTGAGGAGGAACTTTATACACAGAACTGCTGCTCCTCCAGTCAGCGGAGTCAGCGCAGGTAGCTCAGATATCTGTTCCAGGTGCCTCCTGGACTTCTCCCTGGGGAAGTGGTCCCAGTACAATAAATTAACACACAATAAACATTAACAGGGCACATGCATGATAGGATTTTATCAATCTTAGCCATCAGAAAAACAATGTACCATTATGTTATTTACAATAACTTTTTTACTCACCTCTCTTCATAGATGCAGTCTTTGCCTTCCAGCTGCGTAACCCGGTTCACAATGGCCACGCTCTCCTGATGCAGGACACACACAAACGCCTCATCGAGCGTGGGTACAGACGGCCTGTGCTGCTGCTCCATCCTCTCGGAGGCTGGACCAAAGACGATGATGTGCCTCTGCCCTGGCGCATGAAACAGCACGCTGCAGTGTTGGAGGAAGGAATTCTTCAACCAGAAACCACTATTGTCGCCATCTTTCCCTCGCCCATGATGTACGCCGGACCAACGGAGGTACACATCTGTTTAAGGCCAAAAGGTCACTATAAAGCCTGACTTCACAGGATTTTTAAATGCGTAGAGTAAATTTCAACATTTCAATTAGGCTGCATGGCTTAAATTAATAAAATGTGTGTTTATGTATAAACTATGAATACTTGGAATTTATTGTATTGTATGCATTCCTCGATTTGACTAAAATTAAGGAAATTACTGCAGGCTAAACGAACAGGCTGAACCATTATATTTTGAAAACTGAATTTATAGAGATTAACAGTTTACATCATGAAGAACAAGCAAACAAGATATCAAAGTGTAATTTTTCTTCCAGGTTCAGTGGCATTGCAGGTCTCGAATGGTTGCTGGCGCCAACTTCTACATTGTGGGCCGTGACCCTGCTGGCATGCCCCACCCAGAAACCGGAAAGGATCTGTATGAGCCTACCCATGGGGCCAAAGTGCTGACAATGGCCCCGGGTCTCATCACGCTAGAAATTGTACCTTTCAAGGTCGCAGCTTACAACAAGGTCAAAAGAGCCATGGACTTCTATGATCCTAAAAAGTAAGTCACGTTGTAAAATAGTTTGAAACGCTTGTGAAGTGGATGTTGATGTGTGTTCAAGCAGCTATGCTCAGGACTCTCAACAATGGAAGGCTGAATGCTATTTTTATTATTATTTACCTTTATTTAACCAGTAAGTTCCATTGAGATTCAGAATCTCTTTTGTAAGGTAGCAGCCAACATCATACAAAAACAAAAAAAATTCACACATTATTCCATTATAAAAACAACTCTCTCAACAAAAACATGCACAATTCTCAACCACAACACTGTTACAATGATCTTGAACTTATCAAGACACAACAGCTGTTATTTTTAAGAAAGGATAAAAATGTGATCTTGTGATAAAAATGGCAGCAATTATGTTAGGCTTTGTGTCTTCAACTCAATATTGTGAGAGCAGTTCCTGTTTTTGACACTTGCATGTCCTCCCTTCTCTTAACCCCATTTTATGCTATTGTATTAATGACCCAGTTTATAAGTTTAAACAAATTCAGTTGAATAATATTATCATTATAGAACAGGCAGCACAATCTCTGTATCTTAATCCCACAGAAAAGGTCTGGGGTGACACAAAAAATGTAGTTTTAGAAATGAACCAATAAACTGTCAGAGTTTAGTTCATTTGTTCCAGGCTGTGATGCCTGGTGCCAGACACTAAAGAAGTCCATGCATCACAGATGTGAAGCTTTGTTTCAAAATAAGGACAAGAGGACATAAACATATGTATACTTCAGTTCACATGAACAAGGCTGTTTGGCCAATCGTCTATTCCATTATCTATGGACATGTATCATTGCTGAGCATCAAGGGAGGCTCTTAGTGTTTGGTTTTATAGAATTTATATTTTACAATTTACATTTGACTTGGCTCGAGAAAAGTTGGAAAACATACAATGACAACAATTTATGTAACTTCTGACAGCTTTATATGTTGGAGTAACGAGACCTTATCGAAGTCTCATTAAAGTGAGGTCAATTTGTACTAGGCGCCAGGACAAAAGCTCTACTCCAAACTCTCATTAAGCCATCCTGTTTGCTTTCATCCCCGTTCAGTGCTCCTTCTCTCTGTCTGCTGAGCCATCCAGGCCAAAGATAACAGCAATCGTTGCTTAATCCACGACAGTTAAAAGCTCCAAGGGCTTTGAAGTCAGTCAGAAATGAGAGAGAGCTGCCATTAATTAAAGTGTATATGAGTGCAACACATAATGACGACTAAATAAAATCAGACAATCTCACTGGCTCCATGGATTTAGCAAAACCTCTTCTCACAATTACACAACCAAACCTTTGTTTGGATAGGCTTGCCCGCAGTAACTTCAATTTGCTTGTTTTCTGTGATAGGGATTTTGAAGATACATTGTTTGAGTACAGTAAAACAATACTAATACAGTCCTGATGTGATGAGGGAGTGAGTGCTGCTTCAAAATTATGTTTTAGTTCTAAAAATTGACGCTTGGCAATCTGTTTACAAGAGTATATCTCTATGATAATGAAATTTCTTTTTTTGTTTTGAATTCCTCTGTCTTTATGAATACAATCAAGCAATACCACAAGGCAAATGTATTTAATGTATTGTAAATAGTTGGAATATTTCATCAAGGAATCACTCGCAATGCTAAGTATAAGTACTGTAGTAGATTTTTTTAAAAAATCATTGAACAATTTGTATTTCTTTTCTCCCTTCTTTTTCTCCTGTTTTTTTTTTTCTTCTTTCCATTTGGCTCACAGCAGCTGATTTGGCGAAAAGTTGTCTTATCATATTTGGGAACATAACTAGGTCCAGAGCAAATTATACGTTCTTGCTATAGCGATCTACTCTAGACATGAACATCTAGCAGCTTCTTAGTAAACCAGCGCTAACCCTGAAGTTATTGAATTTTCCAGTCAATCTATCAAAATACATCTTTTAACTGGTTAATCAAAATTTGTTTTTCTGCAGCCATCAAGATTATGACTTCATCTCTGGCACTCGCATGCGTCGGATGGCTCGCGCCGGGGAAAACCCTCCTGATGGCTTCATGGCACCAAAGGCCTGGGCGGTGTTGAAGGAGTACTACCAGTCTCTGGAGAAAAAGGACTAAATCTAATATGAGGAGAAGAGTGTGAATTTTGTGGGACCACTCATATTCTGCTTTACTTTAAACATTAAACAGCTTTGAGTCTGTGACACAGTAGGACATCAAGCTTCTTCACAAGATTTTATTTTAGACAAATTTGATGAATATCTCAAAGGCGTACTAACAAGGTAAACAGTTACTGATTTGTTTGCAAAGTGCTGCTGAGCGGTACAAAAGGAGAAAGACTATTTGTTAATATGTTGTTACCAGTCAAAAGTTACTGCACATACTGTATTTGAGCCATTACCAAGTCCAGCCAGCTGCTTTAAATCGTACAGTATATGATGTAAATGTTGAGTGCCTTTGTCCTTTTAAAATGTGTGCACAAAGAAAGGTCTTGCTTAAATTGACCATGTCCTAACTCACTGATACATCCTGGGCCTTAGAGAAGCTGCCTAGGAGCACCTATGTAAAAGTTGTTGAAAAAAACAAAAAACTTTTAGTGTTGTGAGATATATTAAGTCATTTTTAACTGCTCCGTGCATGTAGTTTGTAGTTTAAATCATGTTACAGTTTTGTTTTCTTTTTCTTGCTAATGTTTTCCATATTGTAATTAATTTTTAGGGCTTGGCCTGTTTCATCAGATAATGACAACAAGGGATCAGATTTATAATGTTACTTCTCCAATAAACTGTTTTTAGCAAATTATTATTTCATTATTTCATTTGTAAATGCCATCAGTTTAAATGTGTACACATTCATAAAAGCTTTTTAAGAATAGACAAGACGATTAGGAAAATTCAACAGAAGCACATTTTGAGATGATACTAAATATATTGGACTGGAACAGAAATTGTACAAACTATATCTTTTCAACAACTCTGCTTAGGCCCCCACTTTGGAATTGAACGCTATAGACTAAACTTTTTCATACAAGTGGAGGGCAGCTGAAAGGATTATTGTTTATGTATATTTTGTTTTGTTTTGTTTTTAATTATAATACAAAATACAAGAAGTGAATTGGTCTCATCACAAAGAGAAATCACAAAATTATACATTTGTGAAATTCCCCATATTTTAAGACAAAGTGTTAATTGAAAAACAAAATAGCGCTTTTCCACCATCTGCCTTAAGGACATCACATTCTAACATATATATGCAACCTATGAAAACATTATTACAAAGAAATTGGCTATTCACATTTATCAGCATTTATTGTGTTTTCTCTTGCTTTAATTATATCTCTTTGATATTGTCTGCAGTCGTTTGGAACTCCACAGTTGGTGAATGATCCGAGAACAGAACGAGACAAACCCATATTATTCACCCCAATCAGCCTGAGACCCTCACAGCTGGGCTCCAGATGCACCGTGATGAAGAAGAAGGGTTATACGGATCACCACCCATCGCTCTATCATCAGGGTTTTACTCATTTTAAGTCATTTTTCTATTGGAGAAAAAATACATTAAACTTGAGCAAATTCCATTGAGGAATTGTTGAGTCACATTTGTTTTTTACCCTAATCAGTTTAAGTGCGTGGTGTTCTGATATATTTTGGAATGAAAATGATGAAATTATACTAAAATCTATTGTGTCCAAGGACTGCCAATGCCAGACACAATCTGCAATGTTTTTTGAACAGTTAAACTGTTACAAAACACAGTATTATGGCAGAGCCATTTTGTAACACAGATGTAAAACTGGAACTTGTTGATAAAGTGTGATGCATGTCAAAAACATACAATGAAGTATAACTTTCTTAGGGCCTCTAGAAGTTGAACATTTTTAGGCGAGGATAAAAAAAACCCTATTCTTTTAAGTTTTTGTATAGTCGTTTGTTTTAAGCACTGACAGTCTTTATGTGCATTTCTTCAACTAGGCATGCTTTAAATGATGTATCACATCAGCAATGGAAACTTATAAGCAATCATTGGGTAGCCATGAGTGTGCACGGGCCGTGGTATCAGGTTAAATAGAGGTGCTTCATTGGATTACTAAAGGAGAGTCACTAAATATGTGAAGATGCAGTAGAAATTACTGTCCCAACCATACTTTTTGACTGAATGATTGCCTCAATTTATCTAGTTTGCACTAAAATGGATAATTATAATAATAATAATAATTATGCTTTTAATGGTTTCTAGTAGTTTCATAAAAGAGGCATTGTGTTTTCAAATACTTAGTAATAAACTATGATATATTTGTAACTCACATTTTGTTCATTGTAAATTACAAAATGCTTCTAAAACAGTCATAGATCTAATATAGAAAAACAATGACTCCAATGACTTCCTGTTCATATCTGCAGGATTATAAGCTTTGCCTCTTTTCAGGAATTTCTTTCCGTAACAAGCATCACATTTGTTTTAATTGTAGTTATCAATTTTACATATGTTTTTTTACATTTCAATTTTGAACCCTGAGCTTGAATATAAATGGCCATGAATAGGGAGTGACAGGATTACACAGACGAGACTTGCACAAATCAGTTTGAGTACAATTTTGTCCTCTTTTAAAGAGCTAGAACTTGCATTAAAATCACTCAATGTAATTTATATTTGGCAAATTTCCTAGTTAAAACTCTGTTACAGCACAGATTGTTCCCAATGTGAAGAAACAATACACTGTAACGCTGATCACATCTGACCTGTCAATCATAAGTTATGTGCTGTGGTTCACTCAGAGTTTATTGGGGCGACGCATGCACACATCCCACTTCCAGCTATGTTTTGGGCAAATAAAAAACATGATGCGGTTTCATCCTGGCATGACTCCCTCGGTCCCTCTCATGTTCGCTCATATTATCAGCACAACTGTTATTCAATGCTTCCTTTGTATTTATTTTGGACATTATTCGTGCTTTGATCAGACATAGTGGTAATTACTCATTGCCTTACCCTTCCCTGTGGAAATAGTGCATGTAACAAGAGAAGCCCATGCACTTTCATACTCAGACGTTTTTTTTGTTTTTTTTAATGACATTATGTTTTTGATCCACAACGCAGCTACCACTGAGCATCCACTTAACTGAAGTCTGCTGGAGTCCACATGTTGCAATGATGTGTTGCAAGTTGCATCTTCTTTGTTCCTTTCTATTTTAAACAATTTATTATTTTTATAATCAGGACTCCTTGATGTTTAAAAAAGAAACAGCAGCAGTTAAAGGTCTGGTTTAGACTGGTTCAGTCCTGGTTTAGACCTGGTTCAGACCTGTTTATTCCTGATTTAGACCTGGTTAGTCCTAGGTTAACCTGATTTAGACCTGGTTTAGACCTGGTTCAATTCTGGTTTAGACCTGATTTAGACCTGGTCAGTCCTGTTTAGACCTGGTTCAGACCTGTTTTATTCTTAATTTAGACCTGGTTTAGTCCTAGGTTTAGACCTGATTTAGACCTGGTTTAGATCTGGTTCAATACCGGTTCAGACCTGGTTTATTCCTGGTTTAGACCTGGTTTAGTCCTGGTTTAGTCCTGGTTTAGACCTGATTTAGACCTGATTTAGACCTGGTTCATACCTGGTTCATACCTGGTTCAGTACTGGTTTAGACCTAGTTTATTCCTGGTTTAGACTTGGTTTAGTCCTGGTTTGGACCTGATTTAGACGTGATTTAGACCTGGTCAGTTCTGGTTTAGACCTGTTTCAAAACAACAACAAAAAATTTGACTCTAAAATAGGTTTAAAAATCCAAATTTATAACAGTTACAAGAAAAAATTAAATAAACAATAAATACAATACATCTTGAAGTAATAGCCTATTTTATTAAGTATTCATTTTGCGTTTTGAGACTTATGAGTCTAGTTTGCAAAAGTCATAATTAAAAATGATTATTAAATTAAATTTGAATTAAAAGCTGTACCAATTTACGTCTTTAGCCTTTATAATGTAATATTTGGTATCGACACGGCACCTTCCCTTAGCCAAAGTATCGGTATCAGATCGGCCCTCCCCCCCAAAAAAATGGCATCGGAACAACACTGGTTTTTCCCTCTAACCTCAGAATTTCCAAGATCCGTGATGTCATAAACAGACTGATATCTTAAATCTTCTGCTCCGTTTCTGAGTGTAATATTCATACAAACTTGTTTTAAGCATTTCTACAGCTTTAGCAACTCATGCAAAATGGGTTTGAATTATTTCCCCCTCTTCTTTCTTTTCGCTTCGCTCTCTTTTTTCTCACCCTTTCTCTCCACTCTCTCTCCTTTCTTCTCTCTCTCCTTTCTCTTCTTTATTTCTTTCTTCTTCTCTCGCTCCTCTCTTCTTTCCTCTCTCTCCTTTTCTCTCATCTCTCTCATGTCTTCTCTCTCCTTTTTCTTCTTTCTTTCTTCTTCACTCTTTTCTCTCCTGTCTTTCTTTCTCTCCTCTCTCCTTTCTTCTTCTCTTTCTCCTCGCTTCTTCTGCCTCCCCTCTCTTCTACTCTCTCTCTCCTTTCTTCTTTTTTCTCTCTCTCCCCTCTCTCACTCTTTTTCTCTTTATCTCCCTCATTCTTCTTTCCCTTTCCCCTCTCCTTACTTCTTCTTCCCTCTCTCTTCACTGTCTCTTTTTTTCTCTCTCCCCTCTCTTTCACCCCCCTTCTCTCTCTGCCCCCTCTCTCTGTCTTTCTCTCCTTTCTTTGTCCCCTCCATCTCTCTCTGCCCCCCTCCTTTCTTTGCCCCTCCTTCTATCTCTCTATCTGTCTCTCTCTTTTTTCTTTTCTCTCTTCTTTCTTCTCTCCTTCTCACTCTCTCTTCTGCTTCCCTTCTCTCTCTCTCTGTCTCTCTCTCTCTCTCTCTCTCTCCTTTCTCCTTTCTTCTAACCCCCCTCTCTCTCATATTAAAAGTCTAAACAGAAAATCTTTGATTCCCGTTGGTTAAGTAACATCAACACAAAGACTTGAGTTAATTGAACTCTTTGGTCGTATGATTGTTTACATCAGTAGTCCTGATCAAGCAGCAAAGACATCTGTTGATAGAATGATGTCAACAGATTTGCTTAAACCCCAATAAGAAAGATTCTTATCACCTTCAAAACAATAGGCCTGTCCACTTTCAGAAGGATTGTTTCTTTAGTTTTCTCAAATAACTATACATTTTAGTCTTACTAGAGTACTTTTTGATCTGTCAGTTGAATAATATTATTTTGAGTTAAGGGTGGTCATGCTTAGTCTACCAGCCTCCAAACACACCCTGATCCTGAATACTTTACTGACCACTCGCAAACCCACCAGAACTGAAGTTAGTCCCAATAACACAAGTCATTAAGATTCTTGTCATATTGCTGCTGCTTCTTGGAATACTCTAAATTGCGGTGTTTGGAACGGAAGCATCACGCCACATACTGCAGATGTTCCAATCTTACATTTTATAACCATAAATATTTTTGATGCTGTGAGAAGGAGCCCGCAGCCGCAGCAGAGTGTGAGAAAACAGGAGAGCAATTATCTATCACAAGTGCAGTGTCTCTTAGTGTTGTCGTGATACCAAAATGAGGAATACTCCAATCCATTCTGATAGCACAATGACAATTTTCAATATTTTCAACAGAAAATAATAGAGAGAAAATTATGCACATTTGATATGTCTAGGTTTTTAAATTGTAATGTACTTTTTAGCTTTATCAGTACATGTCCAAATGAGTATCTACAAGTTTTGCATCTGATATTCATATAGGCAGGTTACAGATAAAGGGTCTCACCAATCAAAATCTGCGTAGATTTCTTTTTGAAAATATACCTACGAACAAATACAAACTTCTACACTTCCCATTTCTCTGAGCACAGACCTTATTCTCTCTGATGTCTGAAACCTCAAGGGCACAAAGATGAACATTTTCACATTGGATTGCTCATTTCTATGTCAAGTTGTCTTTTTATAAATCACAAACCGAACTTGGAATGCGATGTACGTTATATTTTTATACGTGTGCATGCTTTATGACTTAAACCCCAGATCTTTGGAGAGACAACTAAGTCACATTAAGAAAGCAGTTTATGCATTTATTCATTTTTTAGATTAATTAGACTATCTGTACAGCTCTGTTTAATCTCTCACTTAAAAATCCAGACAAGTTGCAATGTACTCCCAACCACGAAGTTTCCCTTTAAATTATGACCAGATAAGATATCCTTTATGTTAGCACAATAGGGAAACTCCTGTGTTGCAATGCACAGTTCAAGATCAGCAGGGGAACCGAAATGTGTGGTATGATTCTTTGTTTCCACATCACCACTATAGTCTAGAAAGATAACATCTTTCAGCAGAGATCACAATTAAGTACTTTTACTCAAGTCCTGTACTTAAGTAGTTTTTTTTGAGTATCTCTCTCTACAATTTAAAAACTGGTTAAGTCCACATACCGGGTTTGACTCCCGGGCCGCCCAGGGCCTTTCTATGTGGAGTTTGCATGTTCTCCCCATGTCTGCGAAGGTTTCCTCCGGGTACTCCGGTTTCCTCCTACAACTAAAAACATGTGCCTTCCCTCTCCAGGACTACAGATGGAAATTAGCTGCAAGCTACAATCTGGTACAAGCATCTCTGCCATTGTGCTTAATGTAATTGTACATTGTCCTTAATAAACATTACCTTACCTTACTTTTTCACTTTTAAATAATAATTTAAAAAAACAAAAAAAGATATTTAATAATTCTCCATTTGCACATGATTTAATACATTTTTTTTGTTAAATTGTCTCACTGTAAAGCACATTTTACACTATGATGCACCTCACACCAACGTTTATAAATTCACTTTTTACTTTTTTACAAGTATTTACCATTTCCTTTTGCACTTTTACTCAAGTAAAGTTGTTTCAGCAGGACTTTCACTTTGACTAGAGCCATTTTTCTGTAAGTAACTGTACTTTTGCTTAAGTCAGTGTTTCCCAACCAGGGGCATGTGGACCCTCAGGGGTACGCAAGCCCTCACCAGGGGTGCTTGGAATGATTTCAGACTTTATTAGAAGATGAAATATATTGTGTCTTTAGGGAGAAAAAAATATGAAAATGTTTATAAGAAACCAAAGAATCTCTTATAATTTCACAAGTCAGAATATTTAGTCAAAACTCAAATTCAGTCCTACTAATATCTACTGAAAGCATATGTGCACTAAAAGTCTCATCCCATCATGTGACTTAGCAAAAAAAAACAAAAACTCAACATCAAAACAAGATTCACACACGTTGTTGCCCAAGGAACGAGCCATGTGGCCTTCTAATTTTATTTATTTTTATGCAGATTTGATCAAAGAGAGAATGTCCCCAGCAGGTAAAGAACGTTTTAATTATAGACATCTTAACATCACAAGACAGAGAAAAAAAAAGAACTACCAAACGAGGATAAACTGGTTACAAATGATGCTCTACACAAGTTTTCAGATAAGAATAAAAATAAAAAATAACTAGGAAAATGCATAATTCACCCATATCTGATCAGGTCATACAGCTCCCAAAGGGCTTTATTTTTTCTTAGCTGATTCACTACAAAGAATCATTATTTATTAGCCATTTAGTAAACACAGTAGGCCATAGGTGGTTGAGAAAAATAGTGATACTGATGTGGCAGAGGATTGATCTTCTTGCCTGAATCTTGTTTGACTAGTGTTTTGAGGCTGTCACCCTAAATCACTGAGTTGAGAAGGGTGAGTGTCAGACCTCCATGAAGTCTACATGTGCTAGAACTGTGCTCCTCAACACTCTTAAACAGCCCATCTTCAAAGCTACAGACACTTATTTAGTTGACTTTCATTTTTGGTCAAGGACAGAATCAAATCAAGTATGCCATTAAAAGTTGATGTAGTCCTGTTGGCTTCATCAAATCAGGCCCTGCAACACGCTCTGGGATGGTTTGAAAATCAGCTCCTCTAAGTATCCTGGGGTCTTGATCACAAGTAAGAAAAGCATGGAGAAGGACAGGCAGATTGGAGCGGTGTTTCTGATATGAGGATGCTGTATCAAATGTTATTGTGAAGTGTAAGACCTGAGCCAAAAGGCTTTTTTTCTGCTCATTATGTTTCAACCCTCATGATCATGAGCTTTCTGCAAAGACCACACCAAGGATACAAAAGAAAGGTGGCTGGGCATCACATGGAGGAGCTCAGAGTAGGGCTGGGCGCAGAGCCGGATCTACCTTTTGGGGGCCCTTAGCAAAAATCAGCCTCGGGCCCTCCTTTCTACAACCTTAATCAGTCAAGCCAAAGCAGCGTTTTAAATTGACTTTTTTTTTTTAACTATACACAAAGTGACAGACAAAAATAATAAGTGCAACTAAATAATGTTTCTCACAATAAAGAGATAATATAAGATCCTGCCCCAGAAACTTTTGAATAAAACAGATGCATTTTCCCTAAATTTGGAGTGAGCTATTTTAGACCAACAAGTCTTAAATTTTATGTATAATTTCATAATTATTGCACCTCTTCAAGTTTTACTTGGGTCAGTGTTTCCTAGTGGGGCCCCGTCCTGTCCCTCTCCCTGGAGCTCCGCCTCTGTTCCCTCTTCATGTGCTCACGCTGTAACAGCTGATAACCTGCATCATCGGCTGGACGTTTTGGACAGAAATACTAACATCTGAAACTTTTTCGGGACAAAGTGCATATGGGAATAATATAATATTTAATATTAATATAATCATGATTTTTTTTCTTATATTGATCGATTTGGTTTAACCTTTCCTAAACCAAATGAAAAATGCCATTCATTAACATAAATAAAGCAAAAACCTTTAAAATGTCCCATGTAGTAGATTTTTTAAATATCAATTTTCTGCCTCAAAGTTTGACTTTTGCACCTGAAACCAAAATAATTGACAATTATTTCTATTCGATCTCGATTTCTCAATTTTTAGATGGCCCAGCCCTAGCTCAGAGTAGAGCCGTTGCTCCTCCAATTTAAGAAGAGCCAACTGAGGCAGGCATATGTGCAGGAAGAAGTGTTTAAGTCTTGTAATCTCTGGTCCCTTGACATAGCAAGAAGTTAAGACAATTTCTCAGTAAGAAAATTCACATTTCACAATGTTGGAGATTTTGTTTTTTTTAAAGCATTTTAGTTAATATGGTTATTATGGTTTGTATTTTCTCATGCTAAAATAAAGAAACTATGTCACATATTTAATATTCGACACATAAAATCATGTAGCAGCCTCTGTATAAGATTTGATCAGTAATGAAAACTCCAAAGTGGCGCCTGACATAACTGACACCACAATATTGTCAGGACACTTCGTACATATCCAGCTTGTGTGATGGAAAGGGTGATGACTTTTATATGGACTTCATAAATATGCTGTCTTCATCACACTTTTCACTCGACCACAAACGACTGGTCTTCGTTAGTTCACTTAAATCCTGCAAAATGGAAGTAGAAGCAGATGATGAAGGGACGGATGAACAAAACAATGGGACGCAGTTGGTGTGTTGCCGCATTTGTCTTCAATTATTTGGTTGTTTGATCTTAGGTTAGACTACTTTTCAAAACAGATTTCCTAAACATACCTTTCACTGACAGCTCATGGTTTATTCTGTACTATACAAAGTTAAACGTAAATTGACATGTGTAACTGCAAACATAGATGTAAACATGTATATATGTAACCTGCTCAGCCAGATGGAATCTCTGGATTCAACTTTTTTGATTTTGCGCATGAAAAAAGATTGTGGTTCTGGTGTGCATTAGGTAAGTGAACAAAACATATTCTGTACATCAATGTAAGCTTGGAATTAATTGTTTCTGTTATATTTTTAAGAAAGAATTGTTTCTGTTTATATTTTTAAGAAAACAAAAATCAGGTATAGTATCTTTGATGGATCAGATCAGAACCTTTTGGAACACAAACAAATGACTGAACTTCTTATGAAGCTAAGGCTTTTTTGTATTCTCTGAATTGAAAACAAGCTCTGCACAGAGACATTTTGGTACATTTGGTACATTTAAGGAGCAGTAAAGTTAAATGACACTAATTTTGATTTTATGCCCAGATATCTTATCTGGTCATAATTTAAAGGGAACCTTCCTGGTTGGGAGGACTAAACACAATTTTATTCTAAAGTTTAGTACAAACAGCCTGATTCAGCCCAGAATGACTTTCTTTTGGCATTTAACATGCAGAAGAGCTTTTGTATTATTTAATTTTAGAAGACAGTTAATAAATACAGAGAAGTCAACCAAACCTGGTTTTAAGAAGTAAAAATTCAAAGAATTTGTCAAAATAATAAATAAATAAATACAGTAATGATGAGAGATATAAATGCATTAGTTTTTTTTTTTTTTAATTAGTATATTTATTATTTTGCCAGTTGTTTATAGAATATACAGATTATATTTGATATATTATTAAAAAAAAAAAAAGTGTTTGTCTTGTGGCTGCCAGTGCTTGAGAAATATTTTTTGTAGACTCAAGCCATAAAATAAGTCATTGTACTAGAATAGTTAAGATTTCAAATGGTTTATTAAGGTCGTTTAAATCCTAAGACCAGTATGGTTTCCAAATTGTGCCTTACAAACCTCTGAGGCAGACATGGAGACTGGAATGGCCTCTACACACAGTGAAGGAAAAGAATAGTAGGTGATTTGTGCTTTGCACAAACAGTCTGTGACTATGCACCTTATAAAGCCTCATTACACTGGGCTGAGGTCATGCTCACAGATAAGCCTGGTGCTAATTGAGAGGGCAGGTTGTACAAAAGTCTGTCTGCTTCTCCTGATTCTGTCTCGTCTCCGGACATGAGACTGTGTGAGTGTCATTATAATGTATTGTAAGTGTACTTCAGATGACATTCAAGTCAAGAAAGTCAAGCTGCTCAACACAGCTGACCACAGACTAGATTAAGAATCCAACCTAATAATCAAAAATGTTTATCAAATGAACGATATTATCCTGGCCTATATAATAAGGTTACAAATTCTGAAAAGACTGAGAAAGAAAAAATTGAAAAAGAGACACCAACTTTTCAGTGGAGATCTGGAATTTAAAAAAAAAAGTCCAAGTCAATTCTAAGCTATATCTAGGTCAGTCAGCAGACATATTCTGAAGCATATAGGCTTAAAAAGTCGGTGGATGGAAAATATATATATTTGAAACCAAAATCTTGGTAAGCCACACCTGTGAGGTGGGATAAATTATTTCAGCAAAGGAGAAGTGCTCACTGACTCACAGAACTTGTTCTTTTGTGTTTATAGACAATGTTTTATATCTTTGCTTTAGGTTCAGCTAATAAAAAATGGGAACAAAAGCTAATTACATTTTAATGACCAAAACTGCACAGACTTAAATGAATTCAAAGTCAACTATTTGCAACTTTGGTGGATTTGGTTTCAATTTGTTTGTAATCATATTTTTGGTACTTAGATAATATATATTTTTTTTCCTTTTACGGTGTACATTTGCAGTAAAATCATCTGGGGCTTGGGAATTTAATGATATATTCTTCTATTGCATTTCAAAATGTAAAGTGACAAGCAGGTCGTATCATATTTTATAGTCATTCCCATCAGCACTCACTTAAATGGACATGTAACTCCCAAAGGCATCTGGATCTCCAACATCAGCCCAATAAAGGCAGAAGACCAGGACAGTACTATAACTCACAGTAACGAATCATTCTGGGACTCCTCTGTGTCAGGCGTCTGGGGGTCGACCCGGCGGATTTGAGTGGAGTCTCCAGGATATTGCCCATGCCATAAAGAGGTGAAAGGTTGTGACAATGAAAGAGGCCCACAGCTGGAGAAAAATTCCACCTGGATTATTGAATAAATATGAGTGGGTGTTCGCAGAAATCATATAGTCCATCAAAGCCTCTGCACGCTGAAACACATGCACCTTTGCCATTCAATTGTGACCTGTCTAAACATTTGCTTTTCACAAAATATCATAAAAAAAACCAAAGGAATAAAATTATACACAAGTAAAGTCATCGAAAATCATTACAGCCCTTTTCCCTTCTCAGGCAGCACCACGTTTTCGCTCTCTATGAAAATAAAATAATCTTGTTGACAGCCCATGAGATGTTCAATGCCTTTTCTTTGCCTGTTTCCACTTTCTGAAACTATCTGTGCCAAGCATAATGTTATTCTGAATGATACAAGTGAATGACATAACAACAAAGACGTCTACTAAACTGTATCTGACAAGTGTTTGGTCAAACATTTGTATCTGAGGTCTTTGTTAGTGTAGTGAACATATCCAAAGTAATCACTAGTCTAAATGAAACGCAGAAGCAGCAGACTGAATCTTAAAACTATTATTATATTATGAAAATACAGTTTCCCTAGTTCGTAGGTTAAGATGTGTTGCTTGATCCTGCTGTTTAAGGTATGGAGGTTGTCGACAGTCAGTGTGTTTACATGAGCAGGGAAATCAGAATATGCCCCCAAAAAAAAACGGTCGGAGCAGTTTTTCTTCTGTTTACATGAGAGTAAATCGATTGCCCTGGAGAGACATGATCATGCTGTAACAGGTCCACTACTGCATGATTCAGACTGCATTAAGGGTCTTTCACACCCAGCGAAGGGCTCATATGTGTTTGTGAATGAAGCTGTCGGGGTCAGAGGAGCTTGGTCATGGAAGTAGGTTTTTAAAGATTGCTTACAGAGTCTGCATTGCCAGTTGTCGTATCTGCAGCTATTTGATTGGCTAATGGCTGCTAGTGAACCAGCGATCCAGTGCTCTGAAAAATCTTGTTGAAAACTGAAAATGACGTTTGTGGAAAAACTGTATTGAGTTTGACAACTACTCGTGAACAACTTATCGTTTCGTCATTTTTGTCAAGCACTGTTTGACGACCAGGTGTCTGTCTGGATCATTTTTGTGTGAATGTTCTTTTAAATCAGTGTGCCCCAAAGAGACATGAACAGACACTGCATTGCTCAATGGCAACTAGGGGTTGTGTTGATGTGAAGGACCCTCTATGCTGTAAATCTGTAAATGATGTAAATCTTTTAGACCGATTGTCTGAAATCGGACTACAATCAGTCGGGACTACTTGTGCCAACTGAATTTCTGAAAAACCGTTTACAGCTTCTCAATCAGTCTTGCTGGGTTTACATGGACTTTAGACAATGAGTTTAAAATGGACTATAGTTATTCAGTTTTACATGTAAACGTCCTGACTGATTCAAAACACAAACCCTATCAGACATTTAATTCATAACAAGTTTCTTCAACACTTACCTTGCATTTGACTTCATGTGCATTTTTTGCTACTTGATTATAAATAGTTACGTAGATGTTTTAATCGTAGGTGAATGGGAGACAGGGTTCAGGAATTCGAACATGCTACTGGCTATTTCTTATTTTGAACACGGCAAATAACATAAAGATGTCCACTTATTTATACAGTCTGTTTTGTCATTGTTTGAACCTAAAATATATAGTCCTAATGTAGACAAAAGTCCAGTCCAGTTTGCATAATATCTCCCCTTTAAAGCACTGCACGCAAAAATAGTCCTTCAGTGTGTGACTAACCATTATCACACTTGTCCATATCAGAAGTATTCAAGCCCATTGCAGCGGTCCATGAGTGAACCAGAAAGAATGTGAGAGCAGTCTCAGTCACACAGATGGTTGTGATGCTGCGGTCGATCTGCAGGAGAGAGGATATTCAGTTAACATGAGTGTGTTGTTTACTGAGCAGACACACCCTGATGCTTCAAACTGAATCATGACATTACACTGAGTTACTTGTAAACCTAAATCTGACTTACATTGGTACCTATAAGAAACTTAGGGAAATAGTTGTTACATGTAGTGGTTATATATTTGAAAACGTAATGTGAATGACTTTTTGGGATGTGTATTGACTGACTGTAAAATCAAATAAATTCATAAATAAAATAAAATAAAATAAAATAAAATAAAATAAAATAAAATAAATAAAATAAAATAAAATAAAATAAAATAAAATAAAATAAAATAAAATAAAATAAAATAAAATAAAATAAAATAATAAACTCATGCATGCAAAAGAGTTAGTTGTCAAAGCTTTTGTGAGGGATGTAGTAGATTGTTCTCTGCTTGGAGAGGAAGCAGAGAACAATAGAACAATAGAAACAGGGAACAATGGGAAGGAAGCTAGGGCTTACCAAACCAGTTTTAGGAACAGGTTTCAGGAACAAGTTTGGGTGGGTTTAGCCCCTCCTAGGGGGAGGGCTTAACTTAGTATAAATACAGCCAGTCTCAGTCTACTTCCATCAGATTGAAAATGACTTTCGGATGAGAGTCGAAACGTCTTGATCTTCGGAAACACTGTCCAGATGACTACTTTGAAGACTTCTACTATGGATCACTCCTGGATGAATGAGGGACTACACCGTCAATGTGAGGGATGAGTTAAAAGTTAAATAAATACTTTTTTTGTTATACCCGCAATTCCAAAGAAATATTTGTTAGTTTATTGTACAATATAATAATAATGTTTTGTCTTTTTTTTTTATTTCACTTGGATACAATCTTTTAATAAAACTAAAAACTCAAAGAGCGCAGAAGATCTGAGAGAGAATCACGTCTGAGATGCACAAAGGCCGTCACCTTAGTGCCGTTTCCTGTGCAGCGACATCACAGGTTGGAGGACAAAGAGTCATTGTGTGGCAGTCATTCTATCCAGGCCTGCTCCGTAACAGTGATAGGACTGAGCTGCAGCATGATGTCACCACAGCTGCTTGTAGCGACTACAAAGAGCACCTCGGGATGGACAGATCTACATCAGATTAGAGCCAGAGGGGAAGTGCAGGTCTGAATAACACAAGCACTGATTACATGGCATTATGGGCTCAGTGTAAACTGTATACCGGGACAGGATTCTTCAGACTCACTCAATATACATATGTGGCTTTCATTAGTGGTACAATTGATATCATTTTGGTAAAAAAAACAAACTACCAAGACACCAAGGTCAAAGCTTTATTTCTCCTACATTTCTTTAGAACTTAAGAATTTCTTATTTTGACTACGAATTGGTTTAAAGTTAGATTTAAAGTGAGTAAATTGTAAAGCCTGATGTTCTGAGGTGACCCTACACAAACATCTACTGTGTCTGCACATACTCTGGTGGTTTGTGGTGCAGATCCATAATGTGAGTTTTATATCATATAAGAGTACAATAATAAAAACATAAATTACTGTGAATCCCACAGAACAACACATCTGTGTTTCCATCCATACTGCACATAGTATGGACTGAACTCACATGACTTGCTGAGCGGGCTGCTGGCTTCAGGCCCTGCACAAGCTGACAACACGGTGAAATGAAGCACACAGGCTAGGCTAAAAGAGGACTGCATTGTAATTACTGAGGACATTTTAAAGCAGCACTTTAGGCTAAACTGCTGAGTGCATGCGCGAGCCAGACACCCTATGTATACCAGCAGACTCACATGAATGTGGCCAGGCCTGGCTTCAATTAAAACACTATTACTGTCAAAACTAATCAACACTCCTGCAGGGGACCTCTGCAGCAGTAATTAAGCTTACATTTATCTGTGCTGTCCACGCATGGCCCAGCTCAAACTATGCTATTAAAGTCCCACACATGGTATTATCTCATTTTCTGGTTGACCATTTTGATTCAATGGAATATTTCGAAAATCACAGTTTATCATGAGAGAAGGTATTTATAGCCTGTACTGGTCAAGCACGTCATAAATCCCATTTGAGTGCACCACAAGCTGCCCCAGTCTGCTGTTTGCACAATACCTGCTTCAGCTCAGGCCGACCACAAGTTACAATGTTCTTCACAAAATGTGATCGCCATGTCCTGCCTGAACCTGGGTTCACGGTACTCCAAACACACACACTGTGGACGTAATTTTATTAAACTTGCATCAAACAGAAAGTGACAGTGATGGTTCTTGTTGTGTGATTCTAAATGCTCTCTAAGCTGATGGAAATCTCTTCAATCTTAGAAACAACAAAAGAACAGCTTTCTTTTGGTCCTCCAACTGCTTTCTATTAGGATATTACTATTCTGCCTAGAAAGTTGATTCATCTATTTATCTATTTATTTGCACTAAAATCAACCTGTTATTAAACAAAAGCAATAGGTTTAGCGCCGTAAAGTGGAACAATTTACTCGAAGCAATAACATCTCCATGGAGACACAAAGAGATAAAGATGAAGAACATTCTATCAAAATGTTCCATATCCACACTAGAACAGCTAATGTTATCACAAACCTATATGCAGACACAAATGCCCTGCTCTAAGCTGTGATCCATCTAAGCCAGTCTCCATGAGGCATAAAGCTGGAATGCCTTGTTTTTAGAGCAGGGGTCTCTGAGTGAAACCCCAGAAGGACAAACGGCCACATCTCTACGCAGAATGCCAGAAGAGGCAGCGACAGTGCGCCTCTGTACATCCCATTCACAACCCCAAAGGCAAGAGGCCATCTTTGATTTCCAGGATGCAGGAATGGCCTTGTGAGCCGTTGATTACCAGAACCATGAGTGCTTTGATGTGGTCGGAGGGTCACTGCTATCTATTAAATAATCTGAGTCAGTTAAGGGCAGAGACAGGGTGCATTCATGTCTTTGGAAATGGCCTAATCCATCTTCTGGCCAAATGAGAGGATAGGAACAATTACCCAGGCAGCAACTGGTCGTCTTTTAAAGAGCTCCGTGCCTAGCGCCGCACCAGCCTCCTCCCGCTCTTCTTGTTGGAATGTGGTATGGTGGAATTCCGAGGAAAACAGCGATGGACTTGTTGATTAAAGTAGTTCTACTAATGAGCCACATCAGAGAAATAAGAGGAAGAGTGGAAGAACACAGTTATTCAAAGACATCACGGAGGAAGTGTTGACTCACAAATGTGAATTTACGTTTCAAGACGTATTGCAAAAGTGCGTGAAATAAATAGTTTCTACACTCAGCTGCATGTTCTTGCAATGTGGGATTACACAACTGTACTTGAACTAGAGCGTGACCAAAACAAGTTAATGTCAGGACTAATATTGACTCACTTAAGAGCCAAACCCCCTGGGGTTTTCTGTAAGTCAATGCATCTATGACCACCTCTTTCTACATTTTGGTTCGTAAAAAAAAAAAAAAAAAGAAGTTTATAATAACTATACCTTAACTATCCTTAGCAAAGCCCTAATAGAGACTTTATTTATGAACAAAAATGTATTAATAGATGACAAAGATTATTAAGGCTTAGTAACTGCTTAAATCCCTGTCCCCCAACTCAAAATCCTTAGTTTCCTAATTAAGTAGTTACTAAGCCTTAATAAACTTTTTCAATCAAGTCATCATTTGTTAATGAATAATAAAGGCTTCATTCAAGCTTTGTTCATGCTTTATTTATTTAAGGTGTACTTATTATACAAAAAAATATGGTTCAAATTCAGAAACCTTGAAGGCACTAAAGTGCACCAAGTTATTACATCTCCAAAGTCCAGGTTCTCTGATTCTGAAGTTTTAGTAGCTTGGGAAAAGCCCAGTCTCAACTCTGTACCAGAGTATCAGAGGTTGTATAAAATAACAAAGATACAAAGATATCAGTTTGGATTGTCCAGGCTCTTTCAGGTCTCTATATTTACTGGTTTGTATTTCCATCCTGATCTCACTGAAATACC
Source organism: Mugilogobius chulae (assembly GCA_038363315.1). NCBI lineage: Eukaryota > Metazoa > Chordata > Actinopteri > Gobiiformes > Gobiidae > Mugilogobius > Mugilogobius chulae. The sequence continues at coordinate 40,236,144 of CM076398.1, read as the reverse complement.
TATATCAAACAAATGTTATTGCGTATGCAAACCCAGAGATGTCTATGACACACATTGCTGCCCCAGTTCATTTCTATAGTAGATGTAAAACTGTGTTATTATGAATATTAATGAAATCCCAATCATAATCTTGACCAAATCCAAGCCACAGAAACTTACCCTTCTTGTAACCTAAACTGTAAAACCCAAAGAAAATATCCCCATATGCCTTCCACCAAAACTATGAGACGCTAAGAAAATAGTGCCTCTCTTTGATACTTAAATAGAAACAGAAATAGAAATGACGTATAATTGAGACGCAATTGGGGGTAGAAACATGTTCAGATACACATGTCAGTAAGACCAAGTTGCATCTTCAAATTAACCACTCAACAAACCTAAAGGGTAAAATCTCATGCTCACAAGATTTTCATAACAATAACATGCCAGTTCATATTAAATACAGAAGTTGTAGAACCAGCAAAGAAAAAGAAAAAAAAATCTGGAGGTGCTAACCATTCTGCCCTCTCAGTACAAACGGTAGTCCTCATTCACCAGGAGGATCATAGTAGAAGTCTTCAATAGTTCTGAATGTTTCCGAAATCGACTTTCGACTCTCCGAAAGTCATTTTCAATCTGAGGATTGAATCAGATCGATCCATCAGAAAAGATTCGATGAGAGTCAAACGTCTGATCTTCGACCGTCAGATGACTATTTGAGACTCTATATCTCAGTAAACCAATGACCTCTTGATCACAAAACATCTCAATTTGAGCTTCCATTCCAAACACATGCGATGAATATTTGATTGATTCATGTATTTGGACGGGGTTGAAAGGCCCTAGCAGGTGCTGACAGACGCACTGTGGAGAGTGTCCAGACATATGCACATCATAATAATTAGAAGGGATTTTACGAGGAGTTAGCCAATGTAACGAGCAAACACAAATCCTGTTGTTTTGGGACTCTTAATGAGCCTCGATTTCCACATAATCCATCATCAATGTCAGCTGAAAATCTCTGCTCGTAAAAATAAAGACACCCATGTGCGTGTTCAGTCCAGAGTGTGCTGACGAGTTCTTCTTCTGAAATTGTTTTTTTGGCTCTTAGCACCTGTTTGATGAGGAGAATGATGGTGGAACTAGATACATTTGTTCATCGTCTCGTGTGGGCGTTGTTCATAGAGATGTTCTCCGTGAGTCACATCAAAGTCTGGAATGCTGTACATTTCATCCTTTTGCATCATTCCAGTGATTCACATCGTCCAATACTTTTATAATCTGACGGAAGAGGAGTTGATGAGTGACAAACACAAACCAGGATGTTTTTCAGGCTTTTCTGACAAGCACTACATTATCATAAGCTGTGTTTGCATTAGCCCAGATCCCCAGACTGGTTAGCTTTGAAGCAGTTTGGGCAGCGTATGTTAATAATGGTGAGCGTTTCTACTGCAGATCTGGCTCCTGTACTGTACCATCTCAACCATGCCATGGGAACGAGGCTATAGACTGTCAAATGACTGCAGTAAGAAGAAAATAGATGCAATCAATGACAGTATGTGTGACTGTCTGGTGCTTCAGATTTTTATAGTGCCTTTTTTCTCTCAAATCAAGGTTGCCAGGCAGGCTTTACCTTGTGCATCTCCTGTTTTAGATTCTGATTCTTGGTGCAGAAGTTACACAAGTCTCTAAACTGGAAAATAGCAGACTTAAATAGAAAAACTACAACAATGTGTTGAGTGCTCATGTCTCAGGGTCCTGCTGATGGTAAATAAACTTCTTCTGTGTTACACATCTAGACTCCTCTCTCCTTTGCCTCCATTTGGGCTACTTGAAATATTTCAACAACAGATTCCTTGACCAGGTATGTCAATGCTGTATTCACTGTCACATAATGAAATATAAACAAAGCAGAGAGTCAACTGAGGATCACGCAGTTAATATTTCAGATTGAACATTCTGCACTGAACCACTGCATCTACATTTACATTTAATGGTCTATTACAAAAAATTGTTTTATTTATTCAATTTTAATTAATTCTAAAAAAAAAAAAAAAATAAAATAAATATAATAATATAGAATATAATGTCATGCTTCTTTATGAAAGAAGAATGACAACCAACAAGAGTTGGTTGAGAGCCCATTTTTGAGCATCCCCTGTTTTTTTGTTTTGTTTTTGTTTTTTGTTTGTGTGTTTGTTTGTTTTCATTGGTTGGTCTCCAAAGCAGAACGAGCAGCATTTCTCATTACAGCTTTGTATTTCCAAATTCTTGTAGATTTTTTGGCAAATTGAATATGTTCAAATATTCGATCTCCTGCCTGTTTGCTTTAGAGGATCTATATGGGAGCGGAACTCCATCGATTGCTTACTTGATTATGACAAGTAAGCAACCCAAACCACACACATTCAACTGAGGATACATACAATGTTTCAATATTTGAACATGATGCGTAACGTAAATCCTGTTTTTTTGCAATTTTATTGTTTTCTTTATTTTTACAGCCCTGAGTGAAACAAACTTCACCGAGCCTGGAACACATCTTGACACGTGTCAAGCCTAAATATTTTATCATGCATGGATCTCATTCTAACTCTTGTTCAATTCCAATTAAAACGCCTTATTTCTTCTTTAACGACACCACAAAAGTCACAGAAGTCGCCTGACAACATGAAGCACATGTGATGAAACTGGCAAACTGACTTCCATACAACTTGTTTTGCTGACAAAGTTGTAAATTCCTCACCAGTGAATAGAGGTTATCCAGATGATCCCAGCATTCTAAATGTCAGCAGTGAGTGGCAAAAATGAATGAGAATCAATAGAGAGAAGTTAGGCTATCATCTCCTTTAAAAATCAAAACACTACTACAAGCAGCTAGCATTTGCCCTGTTGTCGTGACAATAGAAAAACAATTATAAAAGTTTTTAAACAAGCGCTTAAAAAAAGCTAAGAAACACATTTTATCTGGTGTTCTAATGACTTTTGCCAATCAGAATGTTGAGGCGCATTTTTCAAATAATAGAAAAGATACCACAGTGCAGCCTGCTGGGGGAAGGCTGTACGGAAAGTTCTATATTAAAGCAATGGGAAACTAAAGTTTTTATGCCTTTTAAAAAGTTTTCCTGCACGTTAATGTATTTTTAGCACAACTAAAGTCGAATTACAACCAAGTTAAAATGAATGTTGATGTGGCGTTATCTCAGAAACACATCAGAAGATTCTGGCATAATGGTATCATTCAGCTAGCAACTACCATTAGCAGTGTTAGATATATTTACATATTTCCACTGTTGGAGCACTTTAGTGTCTACATTTGATACACTTTTCTTAAGTCCACATTTTGCTGTTGTAGTTGTTGTAACAGTGAGTGATAAAGCTGTTGTTCTGAATGTTCTCTTCATGTTATGTTTCCCCCACGGAGGTTCGTTAATGGCCGTTCCCTCTGATGCTGACTGTATCTATGTATGTCTGTACATAACCTCATGAACCGGTCCATGAAGCACAAACACAATATTCCTGTCACGTGATCTGAAGTTAGAAATGCCTCAGACTGTTTTTTATTAACAGCAGCAGGACATGTTTCGGGGCCCTCCATGTTGACCACCCGCAGCTAACGTCGGTACATCTCACCAGGCGGCCCACCCCGGGCGAGCCTTTGAATCCGGGGGGCTGTTTATGCTGTGTGCATGCACCGAGGCTCCCCGCAGTTAAAACTCGGGCAACATGTCTGTAAATCACACTGTAGTCGCAGCGCTGTCCCTGTGCCACTTTGATGTGACTCCCAGAACTTGCATATGGACAACACCCTCACCAGATCATAAACACATCAGCCCGCACAGAGGTCCTGAGGTAAACGCAAAGGTCCAGGTTTCAGTTTGAAGTTAGCAGGCTACGTGAGGTGAAAGAGACTGTACCCGATTGTTTTTTATGTAGTAAATTAAAGTCTGTCTAGCCCCAGTACAGATAAATTAGAAAAGCAGCTCTTCAGTCTCTGGGGTCTGTGTGGTAAAGTCACAGGAGTTGCGCGGGTTAGCTGAGGTTATTGCTACATGCTACCGGCATGTTTTACATTCTGATATTCAATAAATTTTCCTTATCTTTAGATGATTAAGCAGTATCTTAATGTATTTTTTAATTTTAATAGTAGCCTTGATATTATTATTACAGTGAATAATTTGTTATTGTTTTTCAGTGGTTTTTTAGGTTTTGCACATCATCGTTTTATGTGAATAAAAAAAACACTTTTGTTTTCCTAAACCATAAGACTTATCAACGGTTCCAGACTACAGATGCAATGCTAAGCTAGTAGACCCACTTTTAGAAACTGTGTGTGAACAAAATGGGACAGGTATTCTCTGACTAAACAACTGAAAAATGAAAGTATTTGGTACTTTCATGTGGGAAAACGCCTTATGAGGACAATTTGATAAAAAAAAAAGCAAGGTGTCTGGTTGTAACAAAGACTTCCAAGATTTTCCCCAAGATAAGAAAACTAAGATAAGGTTGATATGAGCTTTGTATGTTGTTATTATGCTTACAAACTCATCATGTTGAACAATTAACATGCTATGAACAATTTAGGGTGGAAATGATTTTGAACTGCGGCTGAAATGACCTAGCTCTGATTTTCAGAACTATTATGTAAAACCAGTTCTCTGTTTTTAGTTATTACAGTGTTCTCTCATACACGAAAAGGTATATTTGTATTTCTGCATGACTAATCTTACAGCTAACGCTCCAATGTTCAGAAAATTTATGTTTTCACCTACTTTCACTTTTCTTTATTTACTTGTGATTACATACACACACACACAAACATTTTAGAATGAAGAGGCAGTAGTTTTAAAGAGGAATTCAATACACCTGTTTCTACAGATATCAGAGTTTGTTAATAAAATACAGTGTGCAGAAAAAAACACTAATTGTAAAACATGAAAAACACCTAATTTTTGAACAAAGTAAGAAATTCATAGCTCCCTTTTCAAACGGAGTAGCTTTCAGCCTAGATGTGTCAAGCTCTCAAAAATCAGATCCTAATTTTTACATACATTCATTTACAGACACAGAAGTACCTCATCTTAGGCATGCTTTACTATGCAGGCTGTTGGTTGTATTTCAAGTATGACTGTTGGTTTTTGCTTCATGATTCTTTTTTATTCCCACTGTCCAGCTAGATAAGCAATGTCAGGAGCAGTGTCTTGTAGAGAAGTTAGAGTGTACACAGCACCACAAAAAGTGAACTGATAATAATTCTCGTGCACAGCCCTGAGTATGAATCCATTTAAGGCACTGCCCTGCCTCCAGCAACACAAATGTTTTGAGCGTTCCTGTAAGTGTGTGTATTATGTATAGCTAAAGAAGTATGTTAAGTACTGCATGTTAAGTAAAAACTGCTGCTACACCCTGGTGTGTGTGTGTGTGTGTGTGTGAGAGAGAGAGTGTGTGATATTGGTCAAAGCAGGTCGTTGTAAGTTCAGCTGTAAGTTCAGCTGTCACACTGCTGTCTGAGGGTAAGAAAAGACAGGAGACCTTCACCACGTCACTCACGACATCCACATATAACTGATGCTGTGGATGTCGTGTACTTCATTGTAGAAGATTGTGCCACAGCAAAGAGGGATGTGTTTTAGAAGTTCATTCATTTTCATGACAAGATTAAAAAGAAATCCACAGAGAATGCAATGTCAAGTCCGGCTTTTAAGTAGACCATGCAGGTTTAACACTATACCGCCTTTTAGTTGGTAGTCAGCTTCTGTTTCACTCAGATCAGGCCAGGACAACTACATTTTACTGTGTCCTTTTGTGTTGTAGTTCTTTAGTCATTTAGTCTATGGAGCCTATAGTTAACCAAAATTAGTGCTAATTTAACAGCAGCAAAATAAATAATAAATAAATAAATAAATAATAAATAAATAATAAATAAATAAATAATAAATAAATAAATAAATAAATAAATAAATAATAATAAATAATAAATAAATAAATAAATAAATAAATAAATAAATAAACTATTGTTTTTGCATGAACTGGACTCCATAACTAAAAACATGTCCAATGTGCTTCCCCTCTCCCCTCCGCAGAACTACAGATATGAATTAGCTGTAAAAGCTAGATACTCTGGTACAAGCATCTCTGCCATTGTGTTTAATGTAATTGTACATAAGCCTAAATAACATTACCATTACTATAATTTTTTAGTCTTTTAAGCACAATTTAGGTCAGATAAATGTTCAAAGCAAAAAGTAGTTTGAACTAGAGGACATTTGCCTTTCTCCCCTGTCAGTCGACTAATCGATCAATGGACATCTCTTTAGTCCACCAAGAATTCTGGTGTCTACAGCTAATGTTCTTTAACAAGGCGGTTTCAACTCAACCCATCAACCTTAAGAAGCAAAAACTTCCATAAACATTATTGTTCAGTATGTTTTATTTTAGATGAATGCGTGTGAAATGGTCTCAGAACTATGACTAACACTTCTGGTTTTGGTCACAATCTAATGACACTAAATACATCTCAATTAAGGTTAGGTACACTATCCGTAGGAATTGTACTCTGCATTGAATCCTTCATGCTTCTTAATCTCTAGAGCAGTATCCCATAGCCTCGGGCCATTCAGTGTAATCAATGCCATGAAACAAACATTGTAAATACTTGTGTGACTTAACCATTCTTTACTATTAATTTTTATGTTTTTGAACTTTGATTTCAATCTCAACAACTGAAGTAAATGAAGAATAACAAACTTTTCTCAGTCTTTTAATTTAGGTGCAGCCTCAACAATGTGCAAATGTGTTCCCACAAAAAGCTCCCACAACAAACACATGATCACACATACAAATGTCCAACAATCTATTGTTTCCTGTTTATGTGATATTAATAGACTTAAAACATTGCATGTGTGTTGTATCGAGAGGATATGGAAGTAATTCACAACAACACACAGCTGAAACAGTGACCAACACACAAAATTCCACTTTTAGTTTGGAAATCAGTATCAAACCAAATCAGTGTTCTTGGTTGAGAAATTCTTTTATATTCTTTTTTTCCCCATGAATTTTAATAGCCACAGATATTTGAAAACAGTTGCAGAAATGTTTGTCATAATAAGCACAACCTTTATTTTTTATGAAGTATTAGTGTTCTTCTTGTTCGGTAACTCCAGCTGCATGTGATCACATGACAATGAGCTGATTGTGCTGTTGCCAAGCCTGGATACTTGGGAGAGGTTACAACAGAAAGTGCATCGGGCATTAAAGTCTGATGCCAAATCAGCGTCAATCAATGCACAATGAAAATGAATATGCCTAAGTTAGATCCTTTATACATGCTTTGATAGAACTTTTCTTTTCCCACTTAATATTGAACTGTGAAACAGATCGTCCTTCATTGTATACTGCATTTATACTACAATCTAAACTTCCTTGTTCAAAATGTCGCTGATAGGATGCTTTCATTGGAAACAGTCATTAGGTTTATTGAAGAAAAAAGCTGCTGATGTATGTAGGAATTCCTTCTGGCTTAAGTCTCACTTGCAAGACATTACATGATTACATAAAGAGCGTATTTTATGCAAAATCTACTTTTTTATTTTCATTCCTGTTCTAACATTACTTGCTTATCAAAATCACAGCTGTTTTGTCTGTGAGATGTTTTTCATTCCCCTGTGAGCATCAGAAAACATTGTTCTGAATGCTCCGATCAGAGGTACATCAATGAGGACTTCTGTGGTTTAAGTCCGTAAATCATCCACACTTGTTTTTTCTGCATTAACATATCAGGCAAGATCAATTTGATTGTATCCTCTGTGTAATTTCCTTGCAGCCAGTAGATGGAGCTGTAGCTCATTCTGGTGCATATAATTTCAAAGTGTGAGTGCTCAGAAGCATGATGTATCAGAACAACCTATAAAAATGCATATTATTGGTCCTTTCACAACACACTTAAAGGTTCGCTGTGCAACCTAAAAAAAAAAAAAAAAGACTTGAACAAAAGCATTTGATAATTTGTTTGGCTGCAAATATGTGTTTATTTTGAGCTTTTCCCTAAAATAACACTTTTGTGCCCTAGGAGAGGGCCTCCGCATGGAAACTGAAGCAAGGCTGTTTTTATATTAAATTAAGCACAATGGCAGAAATGCTTGTACCAGAATTCAGCTTTTACAGCTAATTTCCATCTGCAGTCCTGGGGTGTATCGATGAAGAATGAATGAAACTAATGTTTTAACTTTCTATTTTAATGTGACTATGCATTTGATATTCTGCCTTCACAAAGTTGCACATTGTCAAAATCCAACCTTATCCCACTAATGAGGAAAAGTAAATATTGTCTTAACACGGTATAAAAGCTCTTTAATGGAGACCTATTGTCTCTATATTAGGAAGAAACTATGCCATAAGTACAAAAATGATCTAAAACTGGTTAACTGACTTTCTGTTCAAAACTGCAGAACTGATAAGCCTGTCTCTTCATTGTAAACTTTATTTTAATAAGCCACAGATTTAAAAATGACTATATTCTGTTGTTGGAAAGTTTTGCAAAACATTTTGAACTTTATAAGTTTTGGTTTTAGGAACTCCTAAATGTTTTAGGGTTTTTTCAACCCATGTTTGAAACATGGTGGAAAACTCATAATATGTCCTTTTTAAATTTGCTTTGGATTCTTAATCCCCTTTAAAGATTGTGTGTGGACAAACTCACTTTGATTTAAAAAGCAGCAGATCCTTCTCATCAGTGTTGTGTAGATCATGTGGTGTTCCGACCTGTCACGTCCCATCCGCTGTGGTTGATCCGGACATCTCTGCACACATCAGCAGCAGCACATCAGCATGCTGCCTTATGAACTCCACACTTTCCTCTTCATGTCGTTGTAATTGTCTCCTCTTCTTTGCGTGCATGACATACAGTGATAAATGTGTTGGAAAGACCAGGCTCCGCACTCCACTTTCTCCCACTCTACTGGGACTTTTTAATCAGCAAGCCTGTGAGAAGACAGAACACAGCTGGGCATCATCCGGACTTTGACAAAGAATAGATCATATTCATGTCCCTGCTGCTTTGTTTTTATGCACTCATTCATACACAAGCTTTCATGTCCATAGTAAGGACTGGGACCAGTGCATTGTGGGACTTTATCTGCACTTCATTTCCTCATGTTCTACCTTGCTTTTGTTCTATAAATTAAAAATAAGCACATTTTCATCCACTGACAACGTAAAGCTAAAATAAAATGTAATTAAAGATATTTGTTTCAGACCATCTGTCAAAATTAAGAACTTTCTTTTTAATCCATGTAGGTCATAAATGTTTGATAGTAAATAGTTAACAATACAGATGGACAATATTTAAAATGTTTTTTTATTATGATGTTGCATTTTACAGACTTGCATTATGTCATTTATATAAATAATGTCATAACCAATTATCTATCAGACAAAACTGAACATCTACAGAGATTCATAAACAATGTTTGTAATGTAGTCGTTATCTGTTTCACTTTGTGATTAATGTTAGTTACTGTGAACAGCTATTTTTAGCCTCAATTGAACTGCTTTTCTAAGTCATACTTTATGTTACTGTTTATATATTTTTGTTTATATATCATATATCATCATGATTACGATGTGGAAAAATCCAAATTAGAATATGTATATAATTATGTGCACACTGCAGCTACTTCCTTCAGTTGAGACACAGACACAGGATGATTGAGAGTTTATACAGTTTTTCTCTAAACACTCTAAAGCCTGAACTGAAACACGACTGTTGAGGCTCTGCAGAGGTTATAAAACAAACAATAAGACTTAGTTTAAAGCTTAATCTGTACAATACAGCTGTAACCTATACAGATAGTCTATGGTCTTGCTATGACACATTTTCTTTTTTATTTTGTGATAACATTCTAGATTATATTGGCTTGATTTGAGTTATCCATCTGGAACTTTCTCGCTGAAACCGTTGTGGGCTGACTTTTCAAATAGTGCTACTTAGTTGTGCTTAACCAATCACAGCAATGAGTCATAATTATTTATTCAATGTGCGCATGAGACCATATGTCACACATGACTCTGCTTTTCTTTCAAAAGGAATATTTGTATTTTTCTAAACGATTATTACACAGAAAACCCACCTCAAGCCACCCTGCTACAGTATGATTGGTTAACAGTGGTTCAGACTGCAAACCAATCAGCTGGTGGGGGTCCAGATGGATTCACTTGAGTTTGTGAATTCACAAATATCACGAGAATCAATCTAGCTGGCCAGGTTGGCTCTGCCCAGGTGATTAGATTTGCACCATAAATGAGACTAAACAAGTTTGAAGTCAGTCTGGATTTGACTAATAAGATGATTCTAATGAATAGTGAATGAATGAGAGAGTGAAACAATGTCTGTTTGTGTCAGTATGTGTTAAACCTACGATGAGTTGGCCACTGTCCAAGATGTCCCTCAAACACACTCCAGTCATCTGCGCCCTCAGGAGAAACAAATAGTAGAAATTAATGATTCTAATGAAGGTGTGTAGAGTTTAAAAACGTCTTTAAGTTGTGATATTTCTAATGTATGCTAACATAAAACTCTTTTTGATGGACACAAAGCATAATTGCTCTTTAGTTCAACCAATTCAGTCAATGCTATAACATAAGAACCTATTGAAGTGAACGCACCATTGTGAATCACAATACTTGTGTCAGGATCACTTGTGAAGAGGAAACACATTGAAAGAAACTGCTGTCTGATTGCAGACTTTCAAAGTAAATGACTATACCCTCGGGCGACAAAGGTGGCTAAAATAGTATCACCTCAGAGCATCTACTGTTACATCAAACAAGTCCAATACTTCCTCCCACTCCCCACTTCAGTCGGTCGCCTATTGTCAGCAACAAAAGAACTTGACACTCTGAATTGGAGGCTGTGATGGATCGCTTTTGAGGTCAGAAGCCTTTGCCGGTGTTCTGGTTTCATCCCAGCCCAGTCAGCCCTCTATGTGAACACTATGGAGGTGTGTAGCCATACAGCCCCATACAGCCTTTGTGGGAAATGGTTAGTGACTGACCGCTAGACTGATAACAGCCTTTTGTTGCATTATATATGATCTACATTAATCTGAGAAGGAACAACTTTAACCACAACTTGATTGTATAGACGTAACAATGCAGTTTGGGACATCCACTGATAACATAATCTGTTAAATACATTGTCAGAAGAGAAGCTTTACCTGACTCAAAGACTCTTTGTATTATCTAACTGACATGAAAATAACTTATCAAGCTTATGCTATGGAGACACAAAGAAGCCTCTATAATACTTGTATCACTAACTTTATCGCCACAGGCATTCTTGCATCATGAGGGATGCCATTCCCACAGAGAGGAAACAATGCTTATCAGATACTTTGTATATAACTTATTCAGGAATGCTGGAGAAATGGCGTTCTGCTTATTTAAATGCAACATGGAGCCTGGCTCGCGTGAGTACAATCATATTTGAAGTGTAGACAATACATTGTTTTATTTTGGTTTAGGGTGCTTGATAGATCTTCAAAAACATTATCCTTTTTCTTGTATTTTCATAATCACATATAAGCTCATTAGCTAAGACAGCTTCAACTTTATTGCTCGCTTTCGTTTGGTCCTAAAAAAATTTCTGGAAGTGGCCACATTTTTCCTTGGGACAACATGTTTTTCAACTTGTTTTGGGTTGTAGCACACTTTTATGTACCAAATCATTACAACAATCACTTATTATAGGCAAAAAAAAGAAAAGACAAGAAAAGAATACAATAGAAAATAAAATAGGTCTATTTTTTTTCTATTGTATTCAGTTTTACGTTTGTGATTCTTTAAATGTGTCAGTGGAAATGGATGTGCTTTTGCTTGTTTTGTTTTTGGATCAGAAGTATGTTATGATGACATGGGGCTTTACTGTATATGGAGATATTTTTTCTGGTCAAGATATGGAAACCTTGTATAAATAAAGTGAAAAAATTGATGAAAGCACTAGATGATATCTGACATAGTTAAAAAGAAAACTGACAAAGAGAGGAGGAAAAAATGTAAGAAAAAAAAATCTGTTGTACTAAAATCGACTAATTGTGAGGTCTTATAATTTATGCACCACATTCATTAAGTTTCATTGCAGGCTAGAATAGAAATAGGCCTAATATAGTGATCAGTCGACTCATCAAGAAAACAATCATAGTGACTGACATAGTAGCCTAAAGAACTATATAGGCTACTGTATAGACTCTGCAGTTTTAGTCTACAGACCATCATTTCTTCTGGCCATGACATGACCAGTTCATTTTCCATACGCGTCCAAACGTCTGGCTGTAAAAGGGTCAAGCGCCCAGTTAAAACACACAGTGTGTAATTTTAAAGACTTTTCCCAACGGGGCTCCTGGTGCCTGGCTCGAGACAACGGCAGCGCTGCGCACGGATCAGTTTCAGTCTTTGTCAGCTGTAAGTAGGGGCGGAGGAAGCGCACTCATTATGATCTTAGAAAAAAAAAAAAAAAAGTCAATCCGAGATGATAAAACTGTGTGCTTGCGTGCAGAGCGTTCATTCACAGCTTGAACACAGAGAAAGAGTCTGATTCTCATCCCTGTCACATCACACGGACACGCATCTGACGCACAACACATGGACACTGCCTCCGCGCGCTGACTGACTTACCCCACTTTCACAGGATATTCCCAAAGACTTTAGGGCTGCTTCTTTACACTCAAGGATGCTCGCGTTACAGTGGAATAGTTGCTGCTGCGTGCTGGTTTTTCTCGTCGCTTCTTCTTCGCTGAGGACGCACCAGGTGTCAGCGGCGCGACCCAAGGCGAACTCCATCAAACCGGGACTGCTCGGAGAGACCACCGCTCCCGCCACTAACCACCCGCTTCCGGACACGCGAGCATCAAGAAGTACAACATCTTGGCACAGGTAATAAGACGTTTTTCTTTGGGAAATATGAAGAACTTCGCACTTTTTCTGATGCGTAAAATGACCTAAAAGTTGCTATTTTGTCAGATAACAACAAATATTTGACTTATATTTTAAGGTGCGTAAAATCTTTGAAATGTACGAAATGTAGCTACTCTGTAAAGCATTTCTAGCCTTATTTTCATCTTAATTTGACAGATAGATAGATGTTTACAAGAGATGTTAGCTTGAAACATATATGGTAATGGGGTGAGCTAATATTTCTTACTCCATTTTTTTAAATAAGGCAGAAACACCTTGAAACAAGTAGCCTAAAACAATCTAGGCTCAACAAGTAAATACACCTCATCAGGGCAAAACTGACACATTCAAGACAAAAATATATTGATTTTAAGGCTGTTTTTAACTCACATTAAGCCTAAAGCCAGATCTTAATCTTATAACACAAATTCACTCAAATTATGACATAAAAAATGTCAATTTGGCTGATTGTATGCCTAATTATAGCTCCATTTTTATATCCAGCCTACTAATTAAGTGAAATTACTCCCAGCTATGTAAAGTGCCTCAATTTATTTGGAGTGCTAATTGTGTTTTAACGACTCGAAATAGCACCAGCTCGTTTGAGACATCATAATTATACGCAGCCAGTCAGACACAAGTGCTTAAGGAGGGAAACTGCTGTTAATAACTGCGATTCGAGCCCCAAATTTGTACTTTGGAGTGTCTAGGGGTGAACAAGTAGCACCGTTTTACAGTTTAAAAGCCCTTATTTCACATGTGAAGGGTTATTGGAAATTGCAGGGATTGGTGGCCCCTCATAAAGCCCTAATTGCCTTTCAGACCTGACGCCACACCGGGGCGCAGCACACTTCCACCACACTAAATCATTAATGCCAGGCAGAAATGTGAGAGAAAGTTAACACTAGTCTGGGTAATTTTCTGTCTGGTTCTTAGTGTCATTAAAGAGGACCAGACGTTAGCCGGGATTATGAGAGCCTTTCAGCATTACATGGAGACTTTTACCAACCACTTAAGCTCTTATGAAGCCCTGCTGTTACAACACTGGCAACATGGGCTGGGTTCCACATCACATGTGACAAATGGGATTATTCGGAGGTGTTTGGAGTGTGGTTAGGTGTGGAAAATGAAGCTTTGACTTTATATTATAGTAGAAGTTAATGGATTATTGTTGGAGATTTCACCATTGTTTAATTGTTTTCAGATTGTAAAATGATCAACTTATGTGAGGCACTTTGCCACTATATATCCACAAAGTAAATGCACATGTTAGACTTGATGATTTCTATTTATAACAACAGACTTCACAATAGGGCTGGGTGATATGGCAAAATAATGTATATTATAAATTTCTGGAGCCAGATCATGATTTTATCACAATCCTTGTAGATTGTCTATGTTTCTTATTGCTTTTGAGATAAATAAAATCATCTGCTTGTTCTTACTTCTCTCTGGTCAAATCCAGAGCAGGACAAAAGTTTAACAGTGTACCCAGATTTTCAGAGAGAAACAAGCGACCAAGCCTTTGAAAAAAATCCCCAAACAACTGACCTGAGTCCTTTAACTTTATTAATGACTTTTGAACATGAAAATATGCTATAAATTAAAATTTCTGTTAGAAATGATATATTTTTCTTAATCATACTTGAAAAATTGCAAAAAGTTAATCTCTTGAATGACTTGAAAGTGGCCAAAAACACAACCTTCAAATTCAGAAGATACTTTTAAAAAAGAAGCCCAAAGGACAAGGACTTGGCAAATCTGAGGTTAAGAAAGTAGATTGGAAAAAAAAGTCTGTATTTGAACAAACAGATACATCAAAAAAGAAATGGGAAATTACGATCTGATGATTTAATCAAAAAAGCACATAGTCACAGGGATTTTTATCACAATATCACCCTGCCCTATTTGACTAAATTATAACAAAAAGTGAATTTTAATAGTATAATCTTAGTTCGCCTCATATGTATTAAATATCATTGTGTTGAAACATCATCTTAGCAGTCTAATGATTTCTTTGTGTGTTTGCCAAAAAATCAAAGCTTGTTTTTTTCACCAGGAATTTTTTTTATTACAATGAAAACTTAATCTCTGAATGTTGTCCGCCGTCTTATTTCAACAGTATGGGAAGAAATGTCTCTGCTTGATAAAGCCTTTCAGAATTATTGTTAGAACTTTCTAAGTCTGTGGTCGACCAATGGATTTCTTGGTTGACCTGTAAAAAAGGAGCATGGCAAAAACTCCACAAACTCAAAAGTCTCTTTGATCTGTTCTTTTATCAATGTTTTAAAAGCTAATAATGCATTGGTGCAAAAAAACACCCATTTATACAGACAAACTGTAACTTCATGTAAAACTCCAGACTGACCCAATGAATCATTCTCAAATTAAGTTCTAACTAACCCACTCTGTATTGTTGCTGTTTTGTATAAAACCTTATAATCTAAATAAAAGAGTTAGTCAACTAAGACAAATTTTTGGTCGACTACAACTCCATTGATCAATTTATCGACTAAACAACTATTTGTCTGGCATTGAGCAGATGATGTGACCACCTCCAGAAAGTTTCACAGTGCTACTTTAAACTACAATGTTGTATTTGATGTGAGACATTTTATTTATTGTCCCGCATCCATTAACATAATATTAAATGTAATCAATATGTGTCATATTTTCTACATTAAACACATAATTACACACACTCAAAAAAAGTCTTAGTGCAGATCAATAGGAAAACTAGTAATAAGCACACTGTAGGAAGAAGATCCTGTGTCAGAGCAGCTCAAGGAGAGTAGCATCCCTCAGGACAAAAGTGTGTCTCCTCTGTAGTCTGAAGATCACAGCCACTGTCCAGAAAAGTGAGCTCTGGAGACACATCACAACAATATTTCTCTTTCATACCACACTCACTCTACTTGTTATTTGCTTGGCATTGATACAGCAAATACTATTTTAATGGAACATCTGCTGCATTTGATAGCATTTCAAAGACAGCTATCTAAAATTGCTTATATATTTGAACATCTTTTCCAGCATTTGTCCCGGGTGCGTCTTCTCCCACAAAGTCTATATCTCGTATAACCGCATGTTCCCAGTGTCTGTGGTCAGGATGGTGTCAGACGCCTGCGAGATGTGTGAAGTTCTAACATTGCTTTCAAACCTCAATAATGATGGAAAGCCTTTTACTCTCGCTGTGAGTGTGGTGACCCAACCTCAAGCACACTGCCAGACACATACTGTAACTTCCATTATAGTCTGCAGCGGTTTGAGGCTGAGGGAAACATAATGCACAGAGATAATGTGAGAAGCCACTGTGTATGCTAGTGGTGGCCAGATGAAGATGGCTAATTTCACTTATTGTGTGTGTGGTGTGTGTGTGGATGTGGTTGCCAGATTCTACAAAGTGGTGAAATAGCAGCCACAACCTGACCTTGGCACATGAGACTTTACCATGGAGAGCGCTGCATGTATCTGCTTCTCATATAGGGAACATGAACGTGGAAAATCGAACGCAGAAAACCAAAGTAAAATAATACAATGCAGAGAAAGTGGTGTTGTTAAACGTTTGGGTTTGGAATAAAGACATCAGACGTTATTTTTGGATTCATGGGTGTGCAATGTAGTAATAAATCAAATTGTGATTGAGGTAAAATTGCCTTACACTGATTTACACATTTTCCTTGAATGGAATTAAAGGTGGAGTCACCGATTTTCACACCACAAAACCTGAAGTAATAAGTTCAATATTCCAATCTCACAAATTTCAATAAGGAACATCCTCATGCATTATTTTTGTCTGCAAATAAACTTTAAAAATATGTTTTTGCAAATGGCAAATTGAGACTAGAGGTGCCAATCAGAGCACTGCATTTGGCTCTTAAGGACAAATAACAGGCCTTTTATTTTGATTTAAACAGTAACTGATCTGATTTTGTCTGCTGCTTATGCAATATACTTTCTGGTAGAAAAAACAAAGTTTATTCATTTACAACTAAAAAAAAAGTCGAGTACCCCACATTTATTATATTTCAATAAAGGTGAACCATTGAGAAGAAGCAGATTTTCTTTTTATTTATTGCATATAAATATAAAGACAAAAAAGTTAGCATGATTTGTAACAAAATTTAAACTGTGATAACAGTATTCTCATTACCTCAGAATTTATTGATTGAAGTAGAGGGATTATAGGTTTCTCAACAAGTGGGTTGCGGGAGCAACCGGAATGCAGAAAGAGCCGCCAAAGAGTGACACAAACTGTAGCAACAACATTAGCCAGGGCTGTTGTCAGCTAACTGCAAAAGTTTATTGTCGTGCAAAAACAAAAGTTAAATCAACATTTGTGAATGAAATTCATCTTTACGAATCATACATGTTACAGTCAGGTGAGGGAAAAAACAGCAAGAATGTCTCAAGCTTCAGACGTCTGTCATACCAGTTTAGACCTGATCCAAAACAGCTAACTTTTGTTGTTTTTATCAAAGAAGTTTCCTCAGCCAACTAGACGGACAGCGTCTCTTTCTGCAGGTGACATGCGCAGTAGAGCAGAAAGCGACGTCGGTTGATAATCCCTCTGTTGACACAAATTATAAAAGAGAAAACATATTTCTATTATTTATTATTAAGTTTAATTGAAGATTACACTACCATGTATTACCATTTCTATTCAGGAGAATGCTTATCTGTATTTTATGGACACTACACAAGATATTTTACAGTGCAAAATGCATTATATCTTTCACCTTTTGGTTGGATGAGAATTAGATATGTGCTTTTTGATCTTTCCTTTCCATCAAAGTCCAAATCATGCTGTGCAGTTTGTTCATAATAAGCCAGACTTTATTGTTCCCTGCAGAGACATCTGTTCACTGCATTTGCCACATCTTCAACTATTGCTGTTGGACAACTTGTGAGGAACAATGAACGACCACAGTCCATTGTCCAAGTCTCATTATCCAGTTCAAGAATAAACTGTAGCACCTGAAATAACTCCTACACTTACGGTATATCTTCTGTATAGCTTAGCAAACCAGTCCTAAGTATAAACGAAGCACAGTAGCAGAATGTATTTCTTTTTTGTTGAATTGCCAGTGCTGATCTGCTTTTATCTATAAGATGCTTCAGAAAACACTGTTCTGAATGCACCTGATCTGTGATGTCATAAGTAGATCTAAGTCTACAAATCATCACACTCATTTGAGCATTTTGGCAGTCTTAGCATATCAGGCAAGATCAGTTTGATTACTTACACCGTGTAATCTCTTTTGCTGTCAGTAGATGAAGATCTAACACAATTTCTGATGTGGGAAACATAATTATCATGTGTACTTTCTTACACTTTTTATTGGTTCTAGTGTATGAGATCCAAATGAAAGCAGAATGTAAAAAAGAAAAGTTTGACTTTCACTATTAAATTTAACATAAATATTAATAAATGTGTATTAACTTACTGTGTTAACATTGTCTTTTCTATTAAAATTATATGATTAATTCAGCACTGTGTTAAATATGGAGAATGATACTGTCTAAATCAAACAACAATTTTAGTCACAAAAAGCAGCGCTCTCATTGGCTGAATTGAGTGGTCCGCTCAGTTTCATTTTGCTGTTTGTAAAAAGAGGGTTTTTTTTAAGCCGAGTGCAACAAATTAATACATGTCGATAGCATATGTCAAAGGATTTGTGAGAGAAGCAAATTAAAAATATAACCTTGTTTTTGCAGTGTGAAAATCAGGTACCCCACCTTACATAATGTACAATTTATCATTGAGAAATTGTGATAGACAACTTGTGTGAGAGAATAGCAACACAATCTCCGAAGAAAGCGTAGATTTACAACAAAACAGTAAGTTTAGGCTTCAAGTTACTAAAATGGGTGAGTTTAGAGCTGGGGCTTGGTTAAGATTTACCCGTTAAACTCAGAGAAATGTCGCCACTTGACTTGAGCGTTATATTACATTTTAGCTTTCATAACATATTAACGCAAAAACACATGCTTATCACATGCTTTGACATTTTTGTATATCTACTTTTTCTCCAGAGACTGGGCTAGAGAATACAGTTTTTACTGTTGTTTGTTCTGTTGTTTGGCTACATCTCTCCTTACAAAAATTGTAATACCAAAGTTTGATTCTATTCTTTGTCATCCACAGATAGTGTTTTTTCTGCTTTTATATTCATTCTTGCCAGCCCAGCATTCATAGGTTCAACTATCATACATATACCACAGTTTAACTAGTTCCCTTTTTACCTCGGATCACTTTTACAAGCGATCTCAGAGACACTGTGTCCTGTCGGTGCTCTGAAATGACTGTTTACTGACCCTAATGAGCTGAGAAAGAGCTAGAAAAGGCAGTCTGAGGTGTGACAGCTTGTTAGCTTGTTAGCCCGGCTACGCTGAGTCTCCAGCTCCCCTTGTCCTTGGGTTTTTTGTTGGCTGCCAGTCCCTTGGGTGCTATACAAGGACCCAGCGCTGGAGCCATGAGGGGCCACGCTGGAGACCTCCTTTACTGTAATTGGAGCTGTTAATGAGAGAGCAGAAACGGGGCAGGATTACACCTTTTTTGGGGTCATAGATTAAAATGTCTCAAACTTTCAACTTCTTTGAAGCTGGCAGTCTCTGATAGTTTCCTCTTCTTTCAGTTGGATGAATGAGATCAACTGAGAATGTGTACTTAACTTAAAAGAAGGCCTAGTTTGGGGCGAGAGTTTAGAACATGGCTATAAACACATATGTTTTGAGTGATGAAAGAGTTTGCTTGGAGGAATAGGCTCAACCCTCGGACCTCACTGCGCCCCGTGTCACTCAATACGGTCCGGCAGTGCTTTTAGGCCATGGGACGTGTGTTTGTTCAGTGACATCGTTTATTTGACTTAGTAAGGCCCCTGCCACTCATTTACACCATTCACGGTTTCGGGTTGCGTCGTTGATCTCCGAAGGCCAAGTTCAATCTGGATGGGTTTTTGAGCGTGAAAGTGGAGTCTTTGTGCAATTTAACAGAATTTAATATTGTCCTATTATACCATGGGTAGTAAAAATTCTTCTTCTTCTACTACTTCTTCTCCTTTTTCTTCTTCTTGTTATCGTTGTTTCTTCTTCTTTTCTTTTTCTTGTCGTGGTTTCTTCTCTTTTCTCAGGTCCTACACTATTGGACCAGCATTGGATATTGGTGCAACCATAGTTTCCATTCATTTGACATCATAATATTCAATAAGTCAATAATATTTCATATTTAATAGAGATGAAAACGTTGATATTCAATCTTCAGTGATTAAATCAAACTGCCATAAAGTTTTAGTAGATCGATCAATTGGACATGTGTGTATATTTGAGCATCAAGCATCTTTATTATATATGATGATTTCATCAAAAAGCAAACTGTCAGAATAACATTTTTATCATCATCTTGCCTAGTTCTTCTGTAAACAGCTTATGTTTTCCATCCATTTCAGTCTCTCAGACTAAATACTGTATATTACAATAAAATATTGAATTTGTATGTCAGAAATTCCTCTTTGAAAAATATAGTACTCTCTGGTGTCAATAACCATGTGGCAAAGAATCAATGTCATATCAACAACCCATCCAAATCTGCTTTCAGTCAAATAAATACATGCATTGTTTCCATCATGTGATAGAATGCAATGAAGCAAATATTTAACAAAAAAGGATAATGCTTGTCAGACCATGCTAATCTGAAATTTGTCCTGCATGCAAAACAGCAGCTCCATCACGATTGCCTTATCCCAATTCAATTCAGTTCAATATTTAATGTAGCAGTCTCGGTTGGCACACAGTTTGTCTAAACATGCCAAGAAAGGCGCTAGAGTTACATCAGTTGGTGCACTGTTTTAAGTTTCTTTCTATTATATCAAAAGCTAAAAAAAAAAAAGTAAATATGCTTTATAAACTAGTGATGGCGAGGGGTTTTGTGGTGAAAGTTGGAATTAATCTGCTTATTTATCATCACAGTGTTCACATAAGATATTATTTTTTAAATTATAATGCACAAAGCTTTCAGTAATGCACTTTATTTAATTTCCTACTTCAAAATTGACGGAAGCCAACTAGATATTTATAAATTCACAATGATATCAGCCGTTTGGAATGAATATAGTATACAGTGATAAAAAAAAGAAGCCAGGGCAGACGAGAGGAAGAATGTAAAGCCTGTATATCCTGTAGTAAATCCCTTGTAGATTGTCTAGCGCTCATCTCCGCTCCATCTTCAAAGAAAAGCAGGCTTACCAGCACGAGAGCAGCACGAGACAGGCCTCCTTATGGCCCTCTTATGTGAGCGTCTCGGCCTGTATCACTTCACCAGCATACCCCAAAGTACACTGTCTCCATCCCACTTCCTGCAATCCAAACGCGGGGCTGGCTTTAATGTTTGGAAAGCCCGTCAAGAGGAAAAATAAGGGAGCGACGTGAGATGAATCAGATACTTCCAAAAAATGATGCCTCGTACTTCAGAAGTAGCGAATGAGGCGTTCAAAAACATGACAAGTTAAGGCAAGATTATCTGAAGAGATTGGCGAGGGGCTGGGTTTTGTAACGGATCGGAGCTGTCATGTGGCTGGAGTTGTGATGGAAGAGGTGAAGAGTGTTGCTGTTTCTGTGGATGGCCAAACTCCGTCGTCAATCTGGGTCCACTTGGAAACAAACAGGATTCAGAGCAGGTAGTTTGGGCCCAGAACAGTCAGTCTTTATTCTGATAAAAGAGAGAAATGTTTCTTGTCGGTAAAATAAGCCCCTAGGGATTTCTTTTTGTACCCTCATTTTTTTAACACCAGCTTTAAACAATACTGAATCTACATTGATAAAAACGAACAAAGATAAAACAGAAATGGAACATTGTGTTTCTATCGTCTTTGCGTGTTTCTGAACAGAACAGTGGAAAAAGTACAGCGAAATTCAATTTAAATTAGCATAAAATTATTTGATTACATTTCCATTTCTGACTTAAATCATAAATTGGTCTATCTGTTATTTATTCATGATACACATCACAGCGGTAAGATAAAATCTGATGGAAGCGATATTGCGTATTGTATGAATTAGTAAATAGCAAAGACTGCAGATTCTGGTTGCCATAATTTCATCTACAAACAACTAAATATTCAAGTTATTCTGCATGAGAAGGGCTAGCTAACTCTGAAGCTTAAATAGCACAATGAAGCATAATTTAAAATACATTTCATCTGTATTCATCTGGACATGTTAAAGCAAATGAAAAATGTACTGTATTTCTGACTAATTTGATATCTTCCCCAAATTATGCAGCCCGAATATCAATGTAGCATCAACAGACAATCCATAATGCATAGTTGTATCATGAGTTTTACAAGATTTAAACAGGGATTGTTTATTTATCAACACGGGCGATGTATGTGCAACTGAATAGCAGAAAGAACTGCTGCAGATTGACTCAAGCTGTAGCAGCAACATTAGCCAGCGCTGTTGTCAGCTAACTACAAGAGTTTATCACTGTGAAGAAACTAAAGTTATGCTGCTTAATCAACATTTGTGAATGAAATTCATCTTTAAATCTCATACATGTTACATTGAGGTGAGTGAAAAACAGTGTCTCAAGCTTCAGAAGCCAGACGTCAGTCAGACCGGTTCATACCTGATCCAAACACCTAGCTCTTGTCCCGTTTTTCAGCATATCTTTCTGTAGGGAACATTCTCAGTGGAGTGGAAAGTGATGTTGACCGTTTATCCCTCTATAGAATTTGTTGCTTGACCTTCTATTATTTATTCAAGAAATTCTTGGTTGACCAAAGACATGCCCTGTCAAACAATTTTTCAACTACGAGGTGTGGTAAAGCACTCATAAAAATGACGACACGAGTTGGGCGACACGACTCCCGGGCCGCCCAGGGCCTTTCTATGTGGAGTTTACATGTTCTCCCCGTGTCTGCGTAGGTTTCCTCCGGGTACTCCGGTTTCCTCCGGGTACTCCGGTTTCCTCCTACAACTAAACTCCAATATGCCCCCCCTCTCCCCTCTCCAGGACTACAAATGGAAATTAGCTGCAAGCTACAATCTGGTATCTCATTGTCCTTAATAAACCTTACAAAAAAAAAAAAAAAAAAAAAAAAGTTGATCAATGATTAGTTCATTTATCTGACCCAAACTGCAATGACAAGGCCACGAGGACTTCAACATAAATGTTTCAACTGAAAACAAAACACTGACTGACTAACAAAAACTATAAAGAGAAGATTAGATTAGAGAAACTCAAAATTCACTCCCAAATCTAATGCTAACTAATCTAAACAGTTTCTTGCTGTAATCTACAAACATTTAAACTACTAATATAAGAATGAGTTTAAATTTCAATATAAAAGTCATCATACATGTCAGAAAGTTTTGAGTTGCACCATTAATTTGATTAATTTACTACTTTAAATATACACTGATAATCATTTTGTACTTTTAGAATCTAAATCTTAGAGAAAAATAAAAAAAAATAAACATAGGGTCTTCTTGCAATCTTCAGGCAAATCTGAAGAGTTCGCACTGAAGAATTTGAGAACATTTTGACAAAAGACGGATCCAGCAAAATAAAAAGTTGAATCCATACTTAGATATGTCTGTAATATTTTACACACAAACACAGAATTTTCTATACTGAATCTTATCACACCTGAAGTTCCCATTGTTTAACTTCTGCAGTACTCATGTACAACTTTATGTCAGAAACAAGTTTTTACACCACACAAAAACCTGTTCAGAATCAAGCATCTGTCATATACCAATAACCAAATTTCATCCTGACACATTTTTCAGATCACGGCCACTTTCATCGTCACATAGTATCAAGCGTATTATTATGGTAAACTGTCATACTGATCAATGTGCATGCAGCCTAATACTTCACTAAAGCTGTATCATTGTATCCATGTGTTCTCAACCAGAGAAAGTATAACCATGGCAGCAGTCCAAGCTCTCTAATCTTGTTCACTTTCATGGCACAGGCCCGTCCAATAACAACGTGTAATGTGCTGAAATATTGATATTCTGGAGGCTTGATTTAACATGTGGCGTGCACCCGCAGTTGGAATGTTGCCGTTCTCCCTCCGCACGGCTGACCCTGTCTCCTGAGCCGAGTTGCTTGTTTGTTGTGGCTGTAATGATTTCGCCCTCTTTCATGTAGGCCCTCATGTTAATTGTTGAGTGTTTGTCAGTGGTACGCCACACTAAATTTGATCTGTCAGTGCAGTGCTTCTCAACGTGCTTGCGGTACTGCGGCGGTTTGCCAACTAAACATGTTGTCCCACTGTCATTCTGCGCTGGACATCCTGCAGCCAGCCTTGTTCAATAAAATGCCTCTTCATCATTATTTCTATTAAGGACTTGTATTTGCCATATGTCATGAGAAAAACAGTAATCATAATGCAGGATTATTGTGAAAGTTTAGTAGACTTTATAACAAACTTTATAATTTTTTATGATACGTTTTTTTTTTTTTTTTCTTTTTATGCTTTATAGTACTCAGACCATGATCAGATGCAGATTTTATTGATTATTTTTGTAGGTCGAGTTAAAAATTATAGTAACT
Organism: Mugilogobius chulae; assembly: GCA_038363315.1. Lineage (NCBI taxonomy): Eukaryota > Metazoa > Chordata > Actinopteri > Gobiiformes > Gobiidae > Mugilogobius > Mugilogobius chulae. The sequence continues at coordinate 40,211,651 of CM076398.1, read as the reverse complement.
ACTTTTTGATTTTGCTTAAATCTCATGACGTAAGCACAAACATACAGTATAGAGAAAAGCACATACATTCATTTTCTACCGCTTAATCCCATTAGAGGTTGCGGGTGACTGGAACCTATCCCAGTAACTTTGGGCCTTTGGCAGGGGACACTGGCCAACTCGTCGCGGGGTTAGACAGACAGCTATTCACTCTCTCATTCATTCACTAAGGGAAATTTACAGTGATGTTCAATTAACCTAAACATACATGTTTTTGGAGGTGGGAAGAAGTTGGAGTACCAAGAGAAAACCCATGGTGACACGGGGAGAACATGTATTCTTATCCAGAGAGATCATGAGATGTCCAACCCAGGAGTTGAACCCACAATCTTTGGAATATTGGAAAGGCCAGAGCTTTAACCACTCTGCGACCATGCACCCACTTTCTCTTTCTCATTCACAAATGCACTCATATTTTTTCAAAAGCCAAAATACTCCGTAAATCTGCCATATTACATCAAAGTCCATCCATTGGCGTTGGCATGTTTCTTTCAGTTCGCTTGGGCGTGTTCAATCAATTCACAGAGTGATGTGTGATTGGTTTGCTACTGCTCTGTGATTAGTTCAGACACATAGCATAGCTTTAACTGTTACAAAGGGGGCCTCCAGATAAATTCTCAAGATTTTATGAAAGTCACAGATACCAGTCCATTTAGATATTGTATTGAAAACATATAGTGGTCATGGTGGAATGGTTATAGCAATTACCTACAATCAAATGTAACTATCTGAACAATAGAAGTTGAAATGTTTCAGAAGGTGCAACATTTGTTTTGGACCTAAAGATTGTTCTGTAGAAGAAATGCATGTAGTGTGAATGAGTGAATTGTTGTCCATATTTTCACTTTGTTGCTTGAGACACATTTGCTAACAGTTTAGATGCTTAAGTGACCAAGCAATCCATTTGTTATGTGAGGAATGTCTCTTTGGAATGAATCTGAGATGAAGCTTCCAGTAAAGGTCCACACTTGCCGCCATGCTTGTTTACGCGGTTTTATTTCCTCAAGTGGACATTTTGTTTGCAGGCTTTGGGACCTTACCGTAACGACATTCTTAGACATTGAGTGCTAGGCCGCACAACAGCGACATGTCTGGACCACTTATTGTAAACCATAGACATAATAAAGGCAGGCTCCAGAGCTGTATGATTAGCAGCAGTAATTGCCCTCTCATTATGCCTGTAGACTCATTAAGCCCTTGAATGCTCCTGAAACTCAAACGCACTGTTTTCCTTGGTAAGTATCATTTGAAATTCCCACTATGTAGAAGCCTGAAAGCATGATAAACTTGGTTCTTGAACTTCTGGCTGCAACATTGGGCCCACTACTAACCGGCCGCATTGGGACAACTTCTTAAAGTCGTCCAAGACAAACATCACACTCATTTTCCTACTTAGAGGCATTTAGTTGTGCACTGGAGGGTCGTTCTTGGTTTGAGGGCTACCTACCGCAGTAACTTTGTGTTTGAAAACTCTACAGCAGTGCTTTTCCAGTTGAGGTAAAACTAAATATCTATATCTAAGTATCTTGATTATTGAATAAGGTTGTTTCAGCGATACACACAACTTAGAACAGGCATTCTTTTTTATCCATACATTCCTCTGGGCCTCATACAAACTATTTATTATCCATTCAGACGTCCTATATCTCTAAGAAAATATAGAATAAATAAACTATATACACTATATTCACACATCATTAAGCCTTAAAAAGAATGTGTTTAGCTTCTTTGTCATTGAAAAAGAACCGAACTGAATACTGATTATTAGATTTAGTTTTTAGTTAGTTACTTAGTTAGCTTGTGTTAGTTTTAGAGGTCCAACAACTCTCTTTTGGGAAACACTAAAATAGAGGAGCACTGCTGGGAAGAACTGCAGAAAGCGTACTTGTGTTGGTTTTATCTTCACTCTGTTATTTGACTTTTTCACCAAAGGGCACTTCTCTTTAACCTTCTCTTAATTAGTACTTGTTTGGTTATCAAAGTGCCATACTGTGTGTGATTTGCAAGAACTACAGGCCCTGTGGTCAGGCAAGGTTGCATAGTTTTCACTTTCATAAGATTCTCTTTCCAGTGTCTTCTCAGTCCAAACACAAAAAAAGACTAAATTGCCTAATATTCGTTTAATCTCAGGAAGTAAAAGTGCTGTTTTGTCTCAGCAGGTGTATCCATGCAGCAATGACAAGGAGTGCAGCGTAGGCAGCTACTGCCACAGCCCTCAGCACGCGCCCTCTCGCTGCCTCACCTGTCGCAGGAGGAAGAAGCGCTGTCATCGAGATGCCATGTGCTGCCCTGGCAACCGCTGCAGTAGTTGTATGTGGCAAATCACTGATGACTTTCGATTTAAAGTTTGTATTTGTGAGCAATGACTAATAATGTGATGTGCCCTTCTAGACATCTGTGTGCCCATTTCTGAGAGTGTGCTATCACATCACATCTCACCGTTCGACGAACACAGCAAACTGTCCAATAAAGATCACAGCTGGAGGAAGAACAGCAAAGCACACAGCAAACTCAAAGGTAAGGCACTGGTTCTATGAAAACCATCGCTACTGACAGTATCCACATAACAGTGCCTTCTGTCTGTAACACAAGTCTAATGTCTTAAATACCATACTAGTGATAGTGTGCATCTACACTAACAATACCTGTATGCATTAGCAATATTGTTTTTTCTCTGCTGAGCCCACAGCACAGCTTCTACTGTTCATGACCTGGGTAAAGCCAGGCAAACACTTGCATTGTGTGAAACACAAAAAAAAAGAAAGCTTAGCTAGCCAAGTAAAAAAAAGTTTTTTTTTTTTTTTACTTGGCTTCATAAAAACACTAACTAATATTATCTCAACCTTAAATCTGACTTGTCTACATTGAGTAGAAACTTGAGCAGCCATGGCAACACTTTGTCAAATATTAGATCATTATGTTAGATTTTTATATGAAGACAGATTTGATCTGAAATGTGTTATGTGTTCTGCAGTCTCATTATAGTTAAGTTTACAGAGAGGAAATGCTTTTTTGATTCTAAAAATCATTTGTTCAGTTTGACACGACCACAATGAAAACCTTCTGATTTGAATGTGATGAAAGTCCTGCATAAAACCATATGGAAAACATAGCAGGCTAATGAACAGTGATTATGTATTTCCTTTGCACTGCTTTAGTATATTCCATGTGGGTTTTCATCTGAAAATGATACATGCATTTGCCTCTTTATGACAGGTCATGAGGGAGACCCCTGCCTGCGCTCGTCTGACTGCTCAGACGGATACTGCTGTGCACGCCACTTCTGGACCAAGATCTGCAAACCAGTGCTGCGGCTGGGCGAGGTGTGCACCAAGCAGAGGAAGAAAGGCTCTCATGGTTTGGAGATCTTCCAGCGCTGCGACTGTGCTAAAGGCCTCTCCTGTAAGGTGTGGAAAGATGCCACCTCCTCGTCCAAGTCCCGCCTCCACATGTGCCAGAGGATCTGAGGCACAAGCACCTCTCTGGTGCCAGAGAACTCTTTTAGAAAAGGATGGGCCGTGGCTGCCAAAGACAAACAGACTGACAGAGACAGCTCACACATGTGGGTCAAAGTGCTGAGAAAGAGAGATGTTGAACTGTGTTGGCAGAGAGGGTGTTCCTGTACACCCCAGCACACACATCTAGGGAGTAACACTGTGTGGCTCCAAATAAGTTGTATACAGTCTATGACTTTCAGGGAATCATGACATTAGTAAGTAGAAGCTGGGAACTGTATAGAGCTTTCCTTTAGATGGGAAAACTTACAAAATGCCAAAACGTGTAAATACTTACTACATATTCTTCTGTGAACAAAAAGCCATGCTATTTATATATGTTTGTTTAAATGATCAGTCAGAATTTCTCTTCTTACATCACGTGCATTCAGACAGCATTTAGTGCTATGCAAAGCATCTATTTGAAGAGACAAGAGCCAGGACATTGTGATGCATTTACAGATGATTTCAGAGCTATTCATAGACTGTGACACATTTGTAGTTTCTAGTGCAACACAGAATACTTTGAAACCAAAGATAAATACATGTTTTGTAATTTAGTGCACTGGCTTTATTTAGCCATAAACGTTTGAATAAAGTGTGAAGGTCCTGTGATCTGTGACATCTGTTGTGTTGAGAAAGGTGTTGCTCTGCTGCAAACTCCAAAAGCAGACTGAAAACTGTTTTCCAAATCACGGAAACTGGATTCAAGGTCGCAGTGGAAATGCCAATAGAGGCTTTTCCATTTCTGTGGCCAGTTTGAGATGTGAGACTAAATAATATTTATTTAAATGTCAAAGATTCTTAAGAAACGCTTCAGTCAACCTTTCAAGCACCAGCCTGTTTAATGTAAACCTCCCTTTCTCATGAAATGATGCTGTTACTTGTGTTTTCAATTCAATAAACAAATGACAAACTTACCATCGACACAATATCACATCTGCACGTGTTTGAAATCATCCAATATATATTTTGTAACCAATAAAAAACAATAAGCTTTTGTATTGTAAATAAATGGGAACAGTGTATTTAAAAGTATTTGTATATCATGTACATATTACAAAATACAAATCCTACGTATTAGATTTATAAAGTTTTAATGAGGGCTGGCGTGGGACAGAGGAGCTGAGTAGACGTAGGTCGTATGTCATAAATGGAGTGATTTATAGCACTATTCATTATTGTGTGGATACTATAATTTTATGTATTTACAGCAATTGATGAATAAAAGAATGTATTTTGTATCATTTTTGCATCATGTTTATATGTAAATTTGCCAACCATTTTTGACTAATACAGTGTGTTGCTTAGATATAGAATATCTAACCAAAGGACCATTCTCTGTAGTCATTCTACTTTCCACAATGCTATCTGTTTTTATTATCTATAAAATGTCTATAAAGTCCATAAAGAGTACAGCATTGGCGCCAGTATCTCCGGATAAGGACTTATCAAAGTCTGTTTTCAACTAAACCATCTGGTACCATTATGAAATGACCAGCACAGATAAGATATCCCCAGTCTTTAATACACCTTCAGAAGTTTCAACGTCTAGTCGCCAGCATCTGTTCAACTAAGATTGTAGAAATCTGAATTATTAAAGTATAAACATATCCTTTTCAATTATAGGGTTTGCTGGTGTGGATATCTTTCTATCCTGTGTTCAACAGATGTTTAAAAAACAAAAAAAGAACACTTCTTGAAATAATTTCTTATTACATCGTGGTAAAACTGCCAGATTTCTGTCCTGTTTCCACATTACAAAAGGATCTGTTTATACAGGAGTCATGAGGTGCACAAAATGTTATATCACATGAAAGGTTCTCTAGACTGTAAATACGAAAAGGACATTATTTTACAGGTATATGCACAGCAGCAGGGAGAATGCCCCTTTTACTTGGGGAACATTGTGTATCCTTCCACAGTTGGGTCTAATTGTGGGGGATGATAAAAGCACATCTTAGATGAGGTCAAACTCTCAAGCCATTTGTAATACAACATGTTGAAATGCCTTTAAAAAAAAGATAAAATAAAAATTATAATTCTATAATCCTAAATCTTTTTCTTGTTTATCTCACAGCATAAGACTTGTATGTGCATTGTAAATGTACAGAGGATGCAAGAGAGACCCAGCACTGAAATGTGAACATGGAGATTATTTTTTGCTTGCATCTTTTAAGCCATTAAAATGTATTGCTTTCACATCATTTGTTAGCTTTGCATTTACTGGATGTCATTTTTATCAGCTTGAACTAAAGAGCCGTTAGCGTCTCCACGGTGACAGGCCACACACAGTCTGACTCTTAATGAGAGAGTGTCAGTGGCGTGGCACTTTCCAGCCCATGAGACAGCCCTGACTGCCCGTTACTCTGCCAGTTAAATAAATAGCAAATGTATTCTGTAAAACACTTTGATTTTGTGCCTGCATTGGCACCATGTAAATTCTAAACGTAATTTGGGTTTGCATGGCTCATATCGTTCAGAGCTGAAGAGTTGGAAAGTCTGGAGGGGAAAGTGAAGCTGTAGACACTGATTCACAGGGTTTGATTCTGATTTGTGATCTGAGTCAAAATTACCTCTGCAGTTATTTTATGAACTGATGCTTTGAATGTCCAAATAGTTTTGCCTAATGTTGTTTATTAAATACTGAAGGCATAGATATAGGCCCTAATTTTTTTTATTTTTATAAAATTTATTTTATTTTTTCATTTTTTTTTTTTTTAAATATACAGTAGATGATACAAAGAATAAATAACATTGTAATATTGATCTTTATTCATTGTTTATTACGTAATTAATTAATTTAGGTAGCCAGTTAGTTAATTTGTCATTTCAATCTGATGATTTCTGTTAGTGATTAGATCCATTACATTTTAGAACTACAAAAATAGCATTACCCTCAGTCTGTGTTTTGTTATTGAACATTAGTGAACTGGAATATTGGGACGTCACATGCTGCAATAGAGCTGGATATCGAGACATGTTAAACCAGTGGACATTTTAAAAAACTTAATGCCAAAGATAGATTTACTACTACATTGCCCAAAACTAATCAAAATGTAGCGTCAGTAACTCAACAGCATATTTATTACACTCTATGAATGTGTAGTAAATCTGCTGCAAACATTGCAGATTTCATATAGATGTTTTGTCCCTAGTCTATAAACAAATTAAATGAACTACTTCCAACATTTACATTTTGTATGTAGTTTAATAATCATATTTTAAATTATAATGTAACATCATGTAGTCCAGTCATAGGCCTGTAACTGAACATACTTATGGAATACTAATAGAATATCGTAAAATCTGTGGGCTGGTGGCGTGTGTGAGGTTACCATGTTATTGTGACAGATTTTAAGGCCGTGAGTGTTCAAAACAACATGCAACGAAAGACACATCAAAGTGCTATATGGAGCATGACCATCAAATTACAGAGGATATGCTATGACATTTATGAGAACATAAGTTTGCATGATATGACACAAAAATATGTTTACAACTGCTATGCCAGCATGCCAGCCAGGAGCTGGACACACCCGCTATGTCTGTAATTGTTGTATTTTGTATTTGAGGTTTCAAATGTGGGAAAAAAAAAAAAAAAAGTTGAGTCGCAAAACATGGGCGCATACCTCTGTACCTAAGTACTTAGTAACCATTCTCCCATATAGAAAATACTGTATACTTGTATGAAAATAGTACCCATGTTTCTTGTAGCTCTTAATCTATTAGAAATAGAGAACATGTAAGAGCCCATGTTCCCCATACTAAATACATGTTTCCACTTGCCTGGAAAATCCAGACAATTTCTAAAAAATATATATTGTCTGGCCACCAAGTCCCTCTTTCAAATTTCAGTGACAGATTAATTAGCCATTCAGGGGCAAGCATCGTCTCCCGCATGAAACCAACATGGCTGCTTTCGTCAAAAACAAAAAACAAAACAAACAAACAAACAAACAAAAAAAAACATGGAAACATTTTAATGTGAGGTAAGTGAAGTTAGATTTTGGTCTGAAAGGCAGATGACCAATCAGCTTCTCATTTCAAGTGCATCATGCAAATAAACTCATCTGATTGCTCAGAAAGTTGCAGAGTTGATCTGAAACGCAGTCATGGGGAAAGGTGACCGACCCACTCTTCGTAGTTTGCTGAAGTGTGGGTTCTGTATCACAGGCAATGGTTCCACATCATTTTTTCAATCTTACTGTCCTGAACTTCATCCTTATAAACTAATTTCCTCCGAAATCATTTTGCCACCAATAGTGAATAGGCTTTTTTCTACAGTTTAACAGCTGCCGTCACAAGGCAGTAAAGCCAGGCGAAGTCTGGTTGTTGCAAAGGTTCTTGTGTATGTTGGAGCCTTAATATATGATCTAACAAAAAGTCATGCGACTTGGTGATGGTGAAAAAACTTTTGATTCTGCTAAGATGGTGCTGGAGTGGAGGAGGGCTGTGGAAGCTGTGCTGCTACATGAGGAGGTGAGAACTGAGTTGAATCAAGAAGGCTGAGAGAGCCAGTCTGACGGCACAGTGGTGTGGTAAAGGAAGGTGAAGCAAAAGGATAGTGTAGCTTTCTAGGCTGATTGACTCGTCATCACGCACTTTGGGGAATGCCCAGTTTTCCATGATGAAGGGCAAAAGCACTGTGTGTGTGCATTGCTACTTTGCTTGTTTCTTTAATCGATTTCAGTTGTAAACTTTTTATCATATACCTTTTGATGAAGACAGAAGAGGCCAGTGGGTGGCAGTAATCGAAAGAACTGGAATATCCCTCTAAATTGTCATGGATTAACAGTGAACCCTTTATAGTACAAGGTAAGTCAATGCTAATGTGAAAAAATGCATGATTTTTAGGGAAAATCTAAACAACGTGCTTTATGTGTGGCTAGTGCAGGCGCCCCAGTTTAAGACAAAACTCTGTTTGCCACTGTCACGTCCCCTTTCGTACCGGAAGACCCGATTCGTACTGTTAGCTTTACTTCTTTTACATTGTTTTATTTGTATTGAAATTTTGATTAAACACAGACAAACTAAACTGTTAAACACAAAATTCCCTGACAGTTTTCAAAAAGCAAATGATTGTAAAATTTGATTTTTACAGTTTAAAGCCATAAATGCCTGATTAAGCTAGTTCCGGATGCTATTTGCTAGCTTAAAATGGGATAAATAAATGTGCCGTTTTAGGCAGTCTATTGGCAAACTTCATAAATATCAATATAAAATAATAATATTAACTGTACACTTACAAATAATGTGTTTAAAAGACGTAATATCGGTCTGCGCATGCATAGTTGACCTAAAAAGGAAGTTCCGGACGAATTGGGTCTTCCTGTACGAAAGGGGACGTGACAGCCACATAATGGTAGCAATGATTAGCTTTTCAAATACCTTGATTTGTGCCGCCGAAAAGATGTCCTACTTGCACAGACAAATGTACAGAACATGCACTAGAAGTAGCATTGCTTTCTTGCAAAAATTTGGAAAATCAGAAAGAATTTTTGCACTTCCTGTAATCCTGCGTTCACGCACTTCTGCCCTTCATTATGGCGCACCCACGTGAGCCTGTGACGTAGGAGCAAATGGTCAATAAATATATCTATTGTGTTCGTGTTCTTGCGAAACAGAATGTGCTGTGTTTGTTGTTGGATTCACAATACAATTTTAAACCGGGTTCAGGATTTGTTTGCTTGTATAGTTCGGTTCGATTGGGTAATTGTAAAAGCATTAACAAACTCTGATTATTTGTTGAAATGGCAAATCTGGTTTGGTTGGAGAAGTCGAACTCAGTCCAGCTGAACTGTGATCTGGAGGGCTCAAACAAGCAGAATGTGTGAGATGATAACAGAATGTTGCAACTTTAGTAAAGAGAACCAAGGCCAGTTCAGTTTGTATTGTGAATGTAGCCTAATCGCGAAGTAGGATGCTCATTAAGCATTAGGTAATTGAGCAATACATGTGGACTTCTGCAAAGTAATTAAAATAAACATCCTGAATTCTGCAAAAGATCACGTCAAGAGATAACACATATTTATGATATTATTTTGTTAAATGTGTTCAAATCAGGTTGTTTACACATCATGTAAAGTTTTGGTTTAGCCCCATAGTTATTTGCTTGCGGACGCAAAATAGATATGCTTTTCTTTTTATCATTAGTAAAAGTAAAAAAAAAAAAAAAAAAATTCTCTAAAACAAGCTAGCATAAACAGGTGGATGTTTGCCAGAGCGTTTTGTCTGTAGACTTATGCAGAGAGCTCTCATACAGATGTGCATGTGGACATTATGCAGGACATCCAAATAATAGCTCCAATTACTTCATGCGCAAGTTATGAATCAGACAACATGTGCTTAAATGATTTGTGCTTCCCAAGGCCTCACATCTGCACTGCAGCTTCTATACTTGACCTCTACATATACATGCTTGAGAACAGCACCACTGTTTAAATGCTTCACTTTGTTTATCGTCATCTATCTAACTGTGCCACTTTGGTCATTTGGTACTGTCTGACATGGTTTACTCAACAGGGAATGACCACACACATATGTATTTATTTTATTAGCCCAATGACATACCCAAGATGATTGCAATAGCGTGTTTACACCCGTTAAATTCAGATTTTCAACACACTTATTTGGTCTGTAATGCTGTCTGGCTAGCTAGGTACAATCTTAAACATGTGTTTGGCTTCTTATGATGTCGAGTGTGCCAGGCTTTTAGAGTGTTACAAGTTATGTGATTCCCAAAGGAGACCAGTTGTTTGCACATTTTTTTCCCCATTATCATCTCATGATAGGGCAGGAGGACTGAAGGTCAACAATGTGGGGAGGATGTCTTAGTTTCTAAGTTCCCTCTTGGATTTAACATGGACTGAGAAGGCAACAATTTCATGACTTTTGATTTAGTAACAACAAAATGAGGATTCTTCCACGAGCTGACGCCTGTTGTTAGTTAGTAATCATGGCTAATTTCCTTGCCAAACAGATGTTTATGTGTGACCAATTGGGTTCCTGTTACATTTCGCAATAAAGCTCAACAGACTTTATGAGCAAACTGCAAAAGAGACGCAATTATTAAGAGTCAGTCGGAGGTCAGAGTAAACCACTTTGAAAGTCTACAGCATGTGTGATGAAGCTGTACATAGTGAGCTCGCAAGTGTTTGCACTTTACTGCGCACATCCAGTTTAAAATAAAATGTCATTGAGCATAGATCAAGTGTGCAGCTCACAACAGAATGAACAAACAAACAAACAAACAAAAAACATTAATCTGCCCGGGTGGTAGACTGATGAAAGTGAGGTTGCAAATCATTTGGGTAATGACCGAATGGACAAGATCGCAAATACAAGCAGTTGAAATGAGTTTCCTTTGCAGGGTGGCTGGGCGCTCCCTTAGAGGTAGGGTGAGGTGCTCAGTCACACGGGAAGAACTCAGATTAGCCGCTGCTCCTCCACTTCGAGAAGAGCCAGCTGAGGTGGCTCGGCATCTGTACCGGATGCCTCCTGGACACCTCCCTGGGAAGGTGTTACCGGCATGTCCCACCGGAAGGAGACCTCGGGGAAGACCCAAGACATGCTGGAGGAATGGGTGTGTGGACAAAGAAGTCTGGGTCTCCCTGCTCAGACTGCTGCTTCCGTGACCCACTCTGGATAAAGTGGAAGAAAATGGATAAATGGATGGATGGATGGATGACATTATCAACATCCACACAACAAGTGACTGATGATGTTTATTTAGATGTTTGAATAAATTTCATCATGTATTTTAATTGGAGCTTTGCCTGATGACTGTTAAAAGAAGTCTCCACCCACAATCACACCTAATAAATGGTAAATGGTCTATTTATATAGTGCTTTTCTACCTTTCCAGGCACTCAAAGCGCTTTACAATCTAGCATCCACTCACCCAGTGTACGCAGACACTGAGGCAGTGTGGGTTAAGTGTCTTGCCCAAGGACACAACGACAATCTACTCCTGTCGTCCCACTGTGGCACCTGGTATTCTAACGGTCTACCATCCAAGTACTAACCAGGCCCTTTCTTGTTTAGCTTCTGAGATCTGACGGGATCAGGCTTTGACAAGCAGGTATGGTAATAGAAGTCCCAGCCAACATTTTAGCCATTACGAAGTTGCTTGGTTAGCAATGAAAAGTCGCCTAAAAAAAAATCCCGACTGAGTCCCTCAGATCAAGTCTGATATTGTTAGGTAATACCACTGGTGACTAACAGGTGTGTTCATCATCCAACCAAGAAAAAATGTAATAATTCAGGTGGAATGTTGCAAAAATATCTTTGACACAGACTGATAAGAACTATTTCAAATTTTTAAATGACACAAGCATGTGCACTTTCATAGACCATATCTCATTTATAATATAATGAGCACTAAATTGTACCTGCACATGTGCTAAGAACTTAAGAGAAGTGTAGAGATATAGGTCCCAGTTGACATCACTGCCATGAACATTGCACGAGGGTCAAATTCATCTTCAAATCAAATCAAAGATGAGCGCATAAATAGATCAGAGGTCAGCGAGCTCTCTGGAGACGGCTCCATGTGATTGCGTTTAGCTGGGAATGCAGGATATGCCATGTAAGATTCACAGCACCTCTTTGATCAGCGCTCACACTGATTTACAAGGACTGGATGGAAGATATATGCGCTCTTTTATTGGAGAGAGTAAGTCGCGGATAGCACACTCTTAGTTCAAAGACTGTTTGGTGCATAGGTGAGTCCTGCGCCGACTTCATGTGTCAGAACAGAGGAACGTGTGCAGGGCAGACCTTCTTAAATCACAGTGTCTTGTGTGTGTGGTTTCTGTCACTTGGGTAAAATAACATGACGCAAACAAGCTGGGAGGTCCACATCACAAGTCTATTCCCAGACTGCGTTTGGCGTTGTGGGTTGAAGACATTTATATGTCCTTGTACAGTGTAAATGTGAAGACAGCTCAAATCTGTTCCTGGAGAGTATAGCGAAGAATAACATAATAATACACAGAAGTTAGTTGTAATTTTGTATGCTCTCCTGATTTTTGCTTTGTACATTTACAGAAGCTATGTATTTGATTGTTTTGTTGCTGCTGATTTAGTGTATTGGAAGCTTTACATAGAACAAACTCAATGTCCACACTTATTTTACACATTATATTTTGTTAAGTAGAAATTATTGCTACATAAATATATAAAAGTTCCATATACTTAAACAAATGCAGCAGATGCCTCTCTATCAGGTGGTGCAGATAAGCGTTCCTGCACTCGCCACTATCACAGCGGGAGATCCATTTGTCAAACAGGTACACCTGATACCTGCTGTCTTTGTGCTCTTTTCAACAGGCCCAAACGGTGACACTGCCCCTCCTACTCCCATGGGACTGGCCTCAGCCCCCACCCCATCCCTAGCTCACTGTCATCCCTCATCTCTAAAAGGAGGCTTTGTCACAACGTCTCACTTTGGCAGTTTAACTTGATAGTTACTATTGAGTGCTTGTGGGTGGCAAAGGGTACAATTTCCTCCGGCTAGATAATAAACTCCAACAATTACTGGAACCTTCCCATGGAACATCCATGGATCCTTCCTGTCTGAGAGTCCTCTTCACCTTGATCTTTGGATGCCCTGTCCATCTGTCTTTCTTTAATTCAAAGCACAAACAATCAATCTTTAGTTCCATCCCCCATTGGAGGCATCATGGTGAAGAGACCATGCACATGCTGCACCTGAGTGAATGCCTTTGCCTAAATCTCTTCATTAAACACACTCTTGGCAATTCTTTTTCAGACTTGCTGAGTTTTAATGGAAGCTTCCCTTAGGTCATCTCTGTTTAATGAATGATACAGAGCAGATGTGTTATTAATTTTTAGAGCTCATTTGTCTTGGAAGGTGAGTTTATGACAGCAGTTTGTATTCAAGCCTTGATTCTAAAAAGCAGGAGGTTCACACTTAATAGAAGATTAGCAGTTGTTATTTCTTGGCATCTCAAAAACTCAAATGCATTAAGCATAAGCACAGCATAGCACATAAGCTAACAGAAACATACAACACTGAGAGCATATGAATGTGTTTTCATCATCAAACACCTACCTGGAGTTGTAATTGGTTTCATTATTACATGTTTGCAATACAAGCCATGCCCATATAAGTATAAGTTTACCTATAAGGGCATGATAAGTATGTTTTCAAGACATTTTAACTTCAATATGTTACAAAAAGCCAAAGTGTCAAATAACCGGGAGTTTTGGTTGAAGCCACATGACGACATTTCTTTGGGCTTAATGGTTAAATCTTAACTGACCCCAAGCCCCAGCTCTAAACTTACCCATTTTAGAAACTTGAAGCCTAAACTTACCATTAAACACACTGAAAATGTCATCATGCAGGTGACTTCAACCAAAATTTATGGTTATTTTACTTTTTGCATTTTCATACAGCATATTGACGTAAAAAAGGCGTGAAAACGTGCTTATCGTACATTTTTAACATTTGTTGTATATCTACGTACATTTTATCCAGAGTCTGTGTTGAAAAAAAGATGTAATCCAGTCAAGTTGAGACCAAACTAGTTGTACATTTTAACATTTCATTTCATGACATCATAAGGTGGAACAAGATGTGCTGAATTCAGTAAATGTAGACAAAAAAAACAGGCTTAGTCAGATGCTTGTGAATAAAACAAAACACATTTCTGGAAATGTTTTTGATGAGAAAACGTCATAATAAAATTTAAATCTCAGGTGTAATATTTAGGACCTTTAATACTGTGTATACTGTAATTGGGTTTGACTTCCAAATAAACTTTAGTGCGAATGTTGATAGAGGCCCCAAACACAATTCCCTTGTGCTCTGAAAGTGTTCCAGGTATGTACTGTTTGCACGAGACCCTGAGCAATCATTAACTTCACACGTAATTCTAAATTGAGAGCTTTTTGTTCCACAGAAACCCAAACACCTGCAGCTGATCATGTGGATCAGAAAATGATCTGTGTTAATGGACAAGTGAACTGCTGCCAAGACCTTTCTTCCTTTACTTGAATGGCCACCCAGATGTTCATAAATACAAGGTGTGGGCTTACTTTGAATATAATGATCTGCATATTGTGTAGCACTTAAGTGTGTTTGTGAGAGGAAATGAACAACCTGAGTCATGCCAAGAGTTAAACCATTACAGAAATATGCATTTAGCTATTCTCGACCAAAAGATACGAGATGCCTTCAATTAAAAATATGAAGAATAAGAATCAGAGACAAACCTACTTCAAAATATTGCAATTTTTAGTTTTTAATTTTTTTGCTATCAGAGCAAATATCTTTTTTTGCTATTGAATGTGTTTTTGGTAACTTTATGCTTTGTAGCTTATCCATTTATGCCCAATATCCAAGCTATGATTGGTTAAAGCTAAGTTGAGAGTCCATCCTCCTTCTGTACAGAATATTGTCACCACTCATCCCAGTTGGATAAATTGCATTAGGTATGATTCTAAAATATTAATTATGCAGCAAAAGACAACAAAATGTCAAAAACGTTCGATGCGTCAATATGCTAACCCCCAAACCCTAACCCTAATCCTTTTCTTTAGTTAGGGTTAACAGGTAAATCTTAACTAACCCTTTGCCTCAGTCCTAAACTTACCCATTTTAGTAACTTCAAACCTAAACTTACCTGTTAAACTTACCTGTTAAACCCAAAGAAAATGTTGCCATATGGCTTCAACCAAAATTCGTTGTTTTACGCTTTGGCTCTGCGTGACATTGACTTAAAAAAAAGCTGCAAAAACGAGCTTATCGTAGACATTTCGTTGTATATCTACTTTTCCTCCGGAGGCTATGCTGCACAGTGGACATGGTTGTATACACATCAGCAACAATTGTGCTACAGAAAGAGCTTCACCTTGAATTCCCAAGTTCTTCTAGTTGATTCCTGCAAAGAAAAAAAAACAACAGATACTATCTATGCATCTTAGACTGTACTTAGAAGATGAAGAGACGGCAGAGAATCTAAATCACTGTTAGTTGCGGCCTATATGAAGAAGTATGGCCTTCTTTATGTGGTCGTTGTGGTGTTTGGTCACATGTTTATGATCCAGTTCAGTCATCAAAGCATGGCTGTATCTTGTATGTTATGGAAAAATTCAGCCCAGCGAGCTTCTGCCCTGCTGTTGTTGAAGTCAGTCTTGAAATTGATCACATAGATAAGCCTGTGTTTGTTCTCTTGTTTTCCGTCTCTACCTGCACACTCACACATATACACACACGGGGTTCCCGAGGGGGCGATCCTTTTCCAGCGGCCCTCACTCTCTCTGAACGCCGGGGCCACTGGGACTGAGGCCCTGAATGAACGACCTGGAAATCTCACTGTTTCACATGACAGCTGTTCGGAAGTGGAGTTGCCAGCCCGCCTCTTTATACTTCCCAAGCTTCATTCACTGAAAGCACAGAGGGAAGGTAGAGGTATGGTCCCACCCAAGCCAACCCAACCCCCCCACACCAGGGACTCCTCTGACATCATGTCTCTGTCACCCAGCAGACGCCATTGTTGTCCATGACTGGCTGCAGCTGGTCCCGCCCTCCGCTCTTCCGCTCTCTCATAGTGGCTCTCTTTTTGTTTTGTTTTCAGCAACAACAAAGGGACGCCACAGTCAAGGCTGGAGACATCCTCCCTCTCCCTGGTCATTTATAAAGACAGCTCCCCCTCCCAGCCCCACTGCTCTTGAATAGACACAAACAGAGGCCTGGCTGTGCCCACAACTTTACTCTGCCCTTTAATTTTCTGTTAGGGCCAGGCTGCTGTGTACACTCAGGAGAGACATGCATCTTTCTCAATCGCACATCTCTCTTTTTACACGACATGTTTAGGATGTTCTGAGTGGCTGTCTCAGTTTTGGGTCTTCAGGTGTTTTGGATCAAACTTAGGTTAACATTAGGTCAGTAGAAAATATCAGGCATTCACTTGATTAGAAAAAGTATAAAAGCCTTAATTTCACGTCGGTGTGTTTTAAATGTGTCCAGCCCAATGAAATAAAGGCTTTTATACGTTTTCTAATAAAAATCGAGTGCCTGATATTTTTTCTTCTACAAAAACTAAACCCTTTGCACCCTTGGTTACGATGATACCAAAGCTCTCTGTCTCTGCTGTCTTTCGAGTTAACATTAAGGTTAGTATGAGATGGGGAAGTCACAATGAAACATATTTCTGTTGTGATTATTGTGAGAAGAAAAAATATGATTACCATATTCAAGATTACTGACACAATGGTCAAAACAGTTACATCTTTACTTCACTTGCTGTGAAGTATACTGAAGGAGTTCAGACTATCATACTAAAACACAGTTAAGATCATTAGTTTTAAGATTTTTTTTTAAAAAGTCGCATTTTTCTTTTTCTTTTTTTTTTTTTATTTCCAGTATTTTTTTTTTATTTATCTACTTTTTTGTTTTGCTTCCTGGGTTACACATAGTAGCCAAATTCCTCTAATGTACTTCATGTTGAATTAATGTTTAAATAAGTAGAATATTGTTATTATTATTATTTTTTCATTTGGAAAACAAACTTTTGGATGCAATTTGTCTAAATATGTTGCTCTCAATTAGTTTTTTCTTCTTGTAAAACCTTTGAATGCACAAATACATTTCAGGACTAAAATCCATTACTTTTCTTACAAACTTTGCCATTTGCGGTCTATACAATGATGTACTACTATATATGGATTTTTTTGTTAATTTTGTTTGTTTGTTTATCTTGCATTTTAGAATGTGTTCTTCTCTCAAACTAAAAACACCTTGTGATGTCAATAAATAGTAAAACAGGAAGTGCTCTTGGTGTTTAAAACTCTGCAGAGACTAGAATTCACAGACGTTTGGCATTCGATGTATTAAGAAACTATTTAGTCAGTATGTAGAAAACGTTCTAATCTCTTTGCCAAGTCAAATGTTTACCTAGATATATTTTGCTCCTAGAGTGTTCAATAAAGGCTAAAAATGTTCACATTAAAGGTAAAGTATAGCTGATTTTCACACAACAAACATGATTTCAGTTTTAAATCTGGCAACTTCATCTCATAAGTCCTTTTACACATAATTATTATCATCACATATTTATTTTTTGGATGCAATTACACCTTTAAAACCTCTTTTTGCAAACAACAAAACGAAACTTGAGAGAACCACCCAAGCTCAACCAATCAAAGTGCTACATTTGGTTCCTGTTTAGAACTAAAATTCTCTATTATTCAGTTCAAACGGTACTCAGAGGTCTCAGTTTTTTTACAAACTGCTGGATTTACCATTGACTTTATTTTGTGGAAAAAAACAAAAAAAGTTTATTAATTTACAACAAAAAAGTTAGTTACCCCAACTTTAAAACTCCACAGACATTGCAAAGTAGAATAGAGCATTTTGAGATGTGAAGATACTGTAAAATGTAAAGTTTTAAAGTAATTTAAATCAAAGCCACTTTTTATAGCTCTTTGACATTAATATACATAAATAAATATGTCTTACAAAAATGCAACATACAGTATATTTTGTAAATAGTAGCAGTAAAGCTGAAATGAAAGAATAAAGAAAAAAGTCACCTTGGTCCAAACTGAGAGGAGTATTAGACGTATCAAAAATCACTGATATTACCTCTCATTTTTGGAGGTTTTCCATTTCTCATACTATCATTTTTCAACAGCCACACAATCTAACATGTAAGCTCCATGCAGCAGCAGGATTCACTCTGGACCGCTGCACTATGATCGGCACCACTCGACACTTTTATTGGTCTTCCTGGCCCATTTGAAGCTTCTTCTTTTGTTCTCTATCTGTCTGGAGAATCTATATGTATCCTACAAGGTCATGGCTCTTGTCTAAAGTTGAGATTTATACCTGCTTGAGATGCTTCGCTCTGTAGGGGTCCAGCTCCGTTTGAACTCGGACAGTAAGCCCACGGTTGCATGACAGATAGACAGCAAAAAAGTAAGAAGTGGATGGTAATACTGTCACATATTGTTTGAATCATCTGTGCTGTGGGAATGCTATAGTAGTCTCTCTTTCACAGATTATTAAGTTAAGTTTAGAAGAAGTAAGAATGGACTGAACGCAGAAAAGATAAGCTAAAGAAAGCAGCTAAAATCTCAGTTTTTAAAGTTTGAAGAGCTGCTTTAGACACATGTTAAAATTATGTTGTTTTCTAATCAAAAAGCTAACTGGTGTTGTGTATGTGCACTTACCATAAACATAGAATTGAAGCTGAACATCTACTGAATCTATCATGCATTCAGTGCTGAAATGGTGCTTTGAAGAAATCTAGGCTTATGCTTCATAACCCTTGTTCCTGAAAGATAAAGCAGAGAATTAAAATAAAGTATAAAGGTGGGGCATGAAGACAACAGAAAGTGTGAGAACAGAGGCCAAAAAACCCACACAAATAAATAACAGTCAACTTAAATAATTTAAAAGGAAATGTAAAAAGACTAGGGGAGAAGGGAAAAGAGAAAAAAGTAGGAAGGGAAAAAGAACAAAAGTTGAAGAAGAATAGTAACAAAACATACTGAAGTTGCATTAACTTAAGCAAGCAAGTAGTGTAGTCCTGCCCATGAACGTCTGATGAACAAATTTCAGAAGCATTGATTATTTATCAATTCAGCGCATGATTGGGGCTTTGATGGGGAACAGGGTCCCGTGTTTCGTATCCCCAACAAAGCTTATTAAGAGCAGACTGTGCAGAATGGAGGCCGACCTTGTTGAGGTAAGTAGTAAGTCTCGAAAGAGCTAGAAGACCAACGACCCATGAACAGAATAAGTCAGATGAGAACTGTAAACAGTGGTAGCAGTACCATTGTAGTAGAAGTGTCTAGGACATGGACTATTAGAGTTACTCACCTACAGTCTATCTGAAGGCCATAAGTTCCTACTCATGAACACAGTTGGAGTCAGGAACAGGTATCAGGTTAAATAACTTATCACTCATCAGTGTTCTGATTTGTATGTAAGCGTTTTTTGTTTTTTTTTGTTTTTTTAGGTTATTTAATTTATTATTTTGTGCATTTTCTTTACATGCACTTATGTTATCAAAAGATCTATTTTTATTATTGTTTCTTGTTGCACTTTACCAAGCAATAAGCTCTGATTTCTGATAAGAATCTTAATGAATGCTACAGAAAACATACATGCAGTACTAGAAGAGTTCTCAATCCTGTTTGGAAACCAGGACTGGAGTGGGCCATCACTCATATCACCACAGCATATTGTTGGATCATAAACAACTCTCAGTGTGTCTTCTTCTGATTTTATATACACTGTACTTGCCAATAACTGAGATCAACATATCTGCTGATGCTACTCTTGCAAAACTATGTTGTTCTTGGCGAGGCTTCACATCTACAAGCTCATTTTTAAAGCCATATATTCATTTGTAAAGGGCTATTGGAGGCATGCTTGGGCTGAAATGGCAGCGAGTGCAGCCAAGCGTGAGGTGTGTGTCTGATGTGGGTCCTGTGATTCAGTTTATCCTTTATTAGAAACTGTATCATCATTGTCAAAACACATTCACAGCTCTGTTTCCCCATTATACTTTATGGATTAAGCTTGGACACATACAACACAAGAAGTATCGATGACAACGGAGACCATAATAAACATTGTAGCAGAAAAGATGACCTGACATCACACTTTGCCACTCGCTGGAGTCATTTTTGTTGTGTTTGGAAAAAGTTTGAAGGTGCTGTGAGCACATGGGCCTCTTTATGTTATTGATGATCAGTGGTGGTCTCCTGGAGTAACTCTAGCCACACAAAGCTCACAGAGGGACTCTTCACTGCAGTGGAACTGGCTCAACGTCGCTGCCAAGCCTGTCATTGGCAACACTTCACTGTGAGTATCTAAGTCCTGATAGAGGCTCAGAATGGAAATAAATGTAGCACTATGCTATGTAAAAGTTAAGATAACATCATGGTAATGATAACGATAACACCTTGGATTTATTCAGTGCTTAATAAAATACAAAGTACTCAAAACATTTTGCATTGCATTATTAATTTGCTCCATGTCAATCCACATGGCAGTCAAAATATAGTTCAACCCTAACCCTATCAAGTCAAATCAGAACCTGGAAGAGATAAGCACAACTACCTGGTCTATTGGAAATGCATGTCTGTATCAGTTTTATGTGATTTGCAATTTCCATTTTCTACTTTTTGTATCTTTAGTACATATGTTGCTGCCTCAGTTCATTTCTTTGTGGACATAATGCCTGGGACCTTTCCATGAGGAGTTTGCATGTTCTTTCCGATGTCTGCGTAATTTTTCTCTGGGTGCTTTAACCTACCACCAAAAAAAAAAACAAGTTCATTAATGCCTCCCTCTCCCCTCCCCCAGGACTTGCCTGCAAAAGATTCTGAATCTAAGTGGGACTTTTCTGGTTAAATAGAATTAGAAAATCCTAATCTTAACCAAACATAAGCGCCAGACCTTAACTTGTAACATCAGTCCTGAACCTAATATTGTCAGCAGGGTTAATAAAAGTTAAATATATTGTATAAGCTACAAGTGTTAGCAATATTCCAAAATACGACACACACACACCCACCTGTTGTGGACAACGTACAGTGTTTTTTTTCTAGGTAAGCTTGTTGGGGGTGGTATGTTAAGCAGGCAAAATTGAAGCGATTGCAGCAAAATTGAAGCGATTGCAGCAAAATTGAAGCGATTGCAGCAATATTGAAGCGATTGCAGCACAATTGAAGCGATTGCAGCCTTCCCAGTTCCAGTCACGTGCCGGGAGTTCAATGTTTTCTTGGTATGGCCGGTTACTACTGTAGTTTTTGTAAAAACTTGAATGCTGTAGCCGCTCTATTAAGTAGTCTGCTGAGTTCCAAAGTGGTGTTCAAATGGTCTCCATTCGTTTGAGTTTATTAAAACCTTGCTCATGCGTCACCTGTTTTAGCTGCCCCACTTTATGAGCGACCTTTCCAGCTTGCAGTTGACGCAAATGACACAAGGGTAGGTGCTGTGTTGTTACAAGAAGGCCCTGATAGTATTGAACATCAGGGCCTTCTTTTAATTTTTTTCTTAGAGCTGATGCTTTAAGAAAAAAACCTTAAAGCATCAGCTCTCTACTTTTGAAAAAAGAGTCTTTAGCATTGATTATGGCTCTAAAAAATGTTGAGGTTTACTTAGGGTCATCCAAATACCCTGTGACTGTCTATGCCCATCATAATCCGCTTGCATTTATTAAACAAATGAGAAATTCACTTTGACACTTTTGATTGATCCCAATCCTCTTCGAAGTAAACCAGTGGAAACATAGACTCAGATTCAATGCTTTTTTTGTCCATTTATTCTCAGAATCTCAGTCTGTTTATTTCTCTATAAATGTAATCAAATTATAGTGGTTTCTAATGGTGGTATCTATAAATATGCAGCGCTTAAGTTGATTTATTGCCTCAGTAATGTTAATGCCTTGCTTCTTTACCAGATGTGTGTAACCGTAGCCTTTGTATGTTTGCTTTAACAGTCAGATATTTGAATAAATGTCAGAGTTTATTATTGTTTTCCAAATGAATCACTCATTTTCCAAATAATTCTATTGGAAACATAGAAAAATAAAATTAATCTGAAGTAAAAACATCTCTACACGCCACCAAAGCGGTTAGATCGGTGTTATTTTTGCCAGTGGGCCAGTGGCATGGTGGAATTTCATTTTGGTCAATGGAGCATCCAAAGAGCCTTGTAAAAATAATGTGAGATAATACCCTAATCAAAAGCATTATTTGAATTTGATTAAAGACAGAGGGAAAGCTTTAATAAATGAAACCAAAGTTGGCAGTGAGATGTGAAAGAAAGCCAGGCCAGATGTCAAAGTCTCCATGATTCAACTGGTGAGTCAGGCTCCACTCGGGCGGACTGTGTGTAGAAGCATAAAGAGATGCTAAGGAATAATTGTATTACTTTAATACAGCAGTATATATATATATATATTATATATTATATATATATATATATATATATATATATATATATATATATATATTATATATATATATATATATATATATATATATATATATATATAAATAAATTAATAAAATAAATAATGTTAAGCTTCAATTCAGTAGGCCAGTACAATTGCATAAGAGCGCTGTAGGAGTTCTGCCTTGATGATCTAACCCAGTGGTTCCCAAAGTGGGGGTCTGGACCCCTCGGGGGGGCCGCGAAGCAAAATTTAGGGGTTGCTAGATGATTTTGAAATGTGTTTTCAAAATTATGACTTGGCATTTAATCATTTTTTGGGGGAATTGGGCTTATATAAGGCAATATACTGTTAGAATAAACACAATTAACCCCCCCAATTTGCTGTGGGGTCGTTATTTTGAGGGTCCTGGGCTGAAAAGTTTGGGAACCTCTGATCTAACCAATTGCTATAGTAGAGCCACATACTCACTCATTTGTACAAGTAATGAGTTTAAACACACATTTTTCTACACATTTTATTGTTGCAGCTAATGAAGTGCACTAAACGCCCACAGCTGAGTCTGCATGTTTCACACGTGAAAAGACAGGATGAAACAGATTTTTACAAACTGGCTTTAGATTTTTTTAATTTTATTATTTTTTTTGAAAGATCAACTGTAGTTTATCTGAGGTTAGACTAGTCCTTGAGTAGACCACCTAATCTATTGCTTCTTTTCAAAGTTCCAAAGCTTGTCCATATGTGTTGATGGACACTTGATGACCCCAAACATCAAACTGGAGTCAGGACCTCATTGACCGAAGTCCAGCCTGGAGCCACCATTGACTCACAACTCCAATTATTAGATCAGGTCTCCTCTCCATTGTCTCCAGCCTTTGAATGATGTTGTTTTGTGTTTGTGTTCAGAAATTATAGGTGTCCGGTCTTCACAAGAGAGAAAAGAAATTACCTGGGATAGAAAATAGAGCAACCACAATGCCTCACAATACCTTCTGCATCCTCTTTCTCTTAGGCATAGCTGTCACTGTAACCTGAGCCATGGGGTTTTTTAGCCTTGTGTTTATCTAAACGTCTCCCTGGGACAGTTCAATGTGGGCCTTCAGTGGACGTCTTTTCAGTGTTCTACTATGAGAAAAATATGGACTCCCATGCAAACTATTCTTCTCAAACACTATAGCAATAAGTGGCCTGTACACACAGTACAGTTCTGTATAACAAACATGTGGGACACAGTAACAGTCTTTATCTAGAAAAGGGATCTGGAAGAACTCTTTGTACAGATGCATTCAAAAGGTATGTATGGAAGAAAAATTATTGTATGCCCATCTTTATATATGTGTGTGTTAAGATTACTCCCAATTTCAAGTTGTAAAAATGAACAAGTCTTGATACCTAAATAATTCAGTGTAAGGGCACTTCCCAGTCACATCACATAACACACAGCTGATTTCAGTGTCAGAATGAAATAATCAGCTGTTATGTGTCTGCACTGATCCTCATTAACAAATGTAACATCTCCTTTAGAAACAGTAGAGTTATACATGTTTCTCTGTTCAGCACATTGGACAGCTCAGCTCCTAGCCACGTCTCAGTCATAATCCTCATTTTTGCTCACACATGTAGGGTCTTGAAGCAAATCGTTTCCATCTAAAGCACAAACCTTTCCCTTTAACTGCTCTGTCTGAATCAACAGAGCAACAGGTTACATAAATGTGCAGTGGAATGTATTCATCAGGGGAAATGAGTGTGATGATGCAGCCTCATTCATCTCATGGACTTGTTTATGACTGCAACATGAGCTGGCTTCAGGCTGATAGCATCAGAGGAAGGATGGCTCTGTTTTGTAACACCAATGGACCTCTCTATCATAGTTCTCCTGCTGTACACTGGTATTCACTCAGGGCACTGAGCAGGCTGTGGCCACAGCGCATCATGGTCAGACCCAAATTATACAGTTGCACGCCACTTGTGGCTGCATTGTGAAAAGAAAAACAGACTCGTAACATGTGACTATCCAATACAGCAGACTCTGAAGATTTTACATGTACATTCTATTCCAAACCCAAAGTGATATCCATGTACTCCTTATAAACAGGTGATGTTCTATCAATATGTGATCATTTCATATACAAAAAATTGTCATAGTATTTTCACAACCCTAGACTGAACCACTAACATCTATATGATGTGTATGTGCCAGTCAGAAGGAAGAACACACCACATTCCATACAAAGCAAGATTGGACTTTCATCCTTTTCTTTGCACACACACTTATTTAAGTGAGATTATCATGAATGCTACTAATTTCTACAACAACAATGACCCTCTATACGTGCTAACTGTGCCAGGATTTGGGAGCCGACACCAGCAGCCCCAATGATGGTTGTTAACACTACAAAAGGCGGCCCTGCTTAGTGAACCGCACAGCATCCAAAGTAAAGCTCCAATACATGAAGCCCTCCTTAATGTTTTGTCTATCACTTGGACATATACTCACAAAAATATAAACGCAACACTTTTGTTTTTGCTCCCATTTTTCATGAGATGGACTTAAAGATCTAAAATTCATTCCAGATACACAATATTACCATTTCTCTCAAACACTGTTCACAAATCTGTCTAAATGTGTGATAGTGAGCACTTCTGCTTTGCTGAGATAATCCATCCCACCTCACAGGTGTGCCACATCAAGATGCTGATTTGACATCATGATTAGTGCACAGGTGTACCTTATACTGCCCACAATAAAAGGCCACCCTGAAATGTGCATTTTGTTTTTGCTTTATTGGCGGTCTGGGGACTCAGAACCAGTCAGTATCTGGTGTGACCACCATTTGCCTCATGCAGTGCAACACATCTTCTTCGCATAGAGTTTATCAGATTGTCTATTGTGGCCTGTGGAATGTTGGTCCACTCCTCTTCAATGGCTGTGCGAAGTTGCTGGATATTAGTGGGAACTGGTGCACGCTGTCGTATACGCCGGTCAAGCACATCCCAAACATGTTCAATGGGTGACATGTCCGGTGAGTATGCTGGCCATGCAAGAACTGGGACATTTCATATTCTCTGAAACGCCTTTGGAGACGGCTTATGGTGAAGAAATGAACATTCAATGCACGAGCAACAGACCTGGTTGACATTCCTGCTGTCAGCATGCCAATTGCACGCTCCCTCAATGCTTGTGACATCTGTGGCAATTTGCTGTGAGACAAAACTGCACATTTCAGGGTGGCCTTTTATTGTGGGCAGTATAAGGTACACCTGTGCACTAATCATGATGTCAGATCAGCAACTTGATGTGGCACACCTGTGAGGTGGGATGGATTATCTCAGCAAAGCAGAAGTGCTCACTATCACACATTTAGACAGATTTGTGAACAGTGTTTGAGAGAAATGGTAATATTGTGTATCTGGAATGAATTTTAGATCTTTAAGTCCTTTTCATGAAAAATGGGAGCAAAAACAAAAGTGTTGCGTTTATATTTTTGTTGAGTATATATGGTAATAAACTGCAGTCACACTCACTTTCATCTGAGCTGGACCTTGGCCTGATTTCATTCTACGAATAAAATACAACCACATAAAAACAAGCCCTCCTTGTCCTGCTCCTCATTTGAAAATCACACAAGCACATTCACCAAACCCAGGAGATTGAAGTTACCTTTACACCCCACTTCTGTCTGTCAGGGTCAGAACTGATCTGACAGGTGGAGCACAAATCAACCATGATGCTACGCTAACCTCCCTCACTTCTATTCTCTGCTGTCTCTGTGACTGTGTGTTGGGTTTCAGTCAAGGATGTGTGGACAGTCAAATCCTTGTTTGCTTCCAATTACCATCCTCACCTCAAAAATTTCCCCCGGGGGATTTTCCTCCTCACTGTTTGAAGGGCATTAAGGCTCACTCATCCTGATCATTAGTCATTATGAAGAGCCAGTCTGTCCTTTGTCTCCTGGAGCATGTGTGCTGCAAAGAGATGAGCCAGGTCAGCAAAGAATTTACCCAGCATCAGTCATTGGCCTTCAGGTGGCAAAATGTGGAGAGAACGTGACAGTGTAGTGCGTGGTGGAGGTCAAGTGTCTCCATATGTTCCCATCAAAGTCTTGGAGCAATGTCTTGGTGGACTGTGTAAGGTTTTATGTGTAGGTACTGTAGTTGTAGCTATAGGTCCTCAATTAGCCATTTGCAAATTCAAACGACTTTATTAACATTACAAAAATATTGCTTCAGAGTAGATGAGTTTTGGATCGATTGCACTTTATGAATGAGAATTTTGTACATCAATTTCCAATAGCATGCAAGAGAAATTCATTTCTAGTTATTGCAATTGACAAGATTATGTCTAATAACTCATAAAAATCATAAACAAAAATGGTCCAGTAGGCTAAAAGTAAAAAAAAAAAAAAAGAACTTTTTTGGGAGTAACCTATGCTCTGCTC
This sequence comes from Mugilogobius chulae, assembly GCA_038363315.1. Classification (NCBI taxonomy): domain Eukaryota; kingdom Metazoa; phylum Chordata; class Actinopteri; order Gobiiformes; family Gobiidae; genus Mugilogobius; species Mugilogobius chulae. The sequence goes on along the minus strand of CM076398.1, from coordinate 40,184,735 downwards.
TGAGTGAGTGATCCCTGAATTTAAACAACTGTGAACTTTCTGTGCAGGAAAAAAGAAGACGATTTTATTTACCTCAAAGGTAATAGTTTCTCTCCATCATTCATGGGCTCACTACACATTGAGATTTTACTGGTTTGCTAAGTCACCCTGCTTTGCATCAAATTTACATACATTTTACTGAATGAAGTTGCTTGAAACTGCAGGTTGTGTTTTGAGCTGACGATAGAGAGTGTTTTTAGAAAGGAAGGCGTAATAGCAGTGAAACAACTGTGTTTTGGAACCTTTGGAACTTGAGCTGCACTTCCTAAATTACAAGTACAGGTTTCAAAATCTACTTCAGACTAGAAACACTATTACACTAACCTGAATAAATTCTTATTTTTCATCTCTCTCTCTGATGCTAGTTTCTTTCTTACATTTACTGGTTCTGATATACTTTGTTCAATCACTCTATCCCTCCTAAATCCAGTGTTTTCATCACATTGATAAAAAGCAGAGATTGTGGGATCAGCATCACACATGGATCAGATAAGGACAAGTCTGGTAATTATACACTCATTTCAACTACTTCCACAACTTTCATGACACTTTCATGAGGCACCTTGAACCAACAAAGAAAAAAAAAAAAAAGATATTTAGGAATGCAATTATGATTGTCTCATGATGAAAACCACGTTGGAGGGAGTTTTTGAAGGGTTTCTGCCCCCCTGTGGGCACTTTTGTAACTGTACAGGTGCCAGACGAAATACAGCAAAGCATCAAAACTAAAGTCAGTGCTTATTATTGAACCAGGGTGCAATTAAGAAAAATCATTAAATTAGCTGATCCAGATTTAATATATGACAAAATTGTCTGCTTTAAAAAAAAAAAAAAAAAAATAATAATAATAATATAATAAAAGAAAAAAAAAAAAAAAAAAATAATAATAATAATAATAATAATATAATAATAATAATTAAAACACACTTTTGAAGAGTTAAAGCAGATGTCGAAAGTAAAATGTAATAATGAAAAACAATTTTAAAATTTTGTAAAATCCTCTTGGTATGAGTGTGAGAAATGTATATGGACCAGACGTATTGGAAAAAATCGGATTTTTAATCTTTCAATTGATGTTTGCATAGTAATCGATTTGCATTCAACTCTGTTAGTACATGTTTGATTTTTTTTTTTTTTTTTGACATTTTTACAGGAAACACCTATCAATTTCTTAAGGCACACAGTGCCATGTGGTACACTGCTTGAAAATCAAGGATGGCTATTTTTGCTAAACCATTAATTTTAGCTGCCTCTACTTGATTGAAATATTAATGTCCTGTATAATGTTGGGATGATGAGCCTATTGGGGATAACATGTGGCTGATCTAAATTCAGAAGCCACATTTGTTCTGACTGGAATGCTGTTTATTTGACAGTTTTACATTGAAGAGTTAGATACTGGGTTCATAAATCAAGAGTTCATATAAAAGTGAAAGTGTGATGGCCAGTTTATGTGGAATGGCATCATTGGAGAATCAGGATTTTTTGTATAGTAGGCCAAAAAATATATATATACAGTGGCTTATTCACAATTTATAGTCACTATGACAAAATGTACTAAATGGCTACTTATTTAGATTAACCGTTTTAGTGATGTTAAATAATGTTCCTTGGTTGGAAATGAACTGCAGATTCAACTATTTCAATAACTGTTTCTATGCAACCTTACCTTGAATTGAAAACAATGGCCACAATTCATATCAATTACACAGTAACTGAATGATGGTAGCCTATACCTAATAACTCATTTGCATTAAATGAGACATTTCTACTAAACAATAACATCAGTAATTCAGTGATTTACATTTTGCTCATTAAAGCACAACTTTAGTCAAAAACGACATACAAATAGAAACTGGTTCATTGACTTCCTGTTCAAAAACTGACAAGTCTCGCCTCTTTATCTAATTTTGACAAGCAGCCTGTTGTATGTTATTATTATAAAACCATAAATGTTATACTCTTATAAATGATCCTAAGTCATAGATGAAAAGTAGGCAGGGTAGTGAGAGGCAAATGCAGAAAATTTCTGAACGCTTGATCATCAGCTGCAGGACAATACAAGATTACTCAAACATGCATATCAATCCAAATACAACTTTGAGTAAACTACAGTATAAGAGAGCACTGTTATGACATGGCTAAAATCTCAGAAAAATTTATTTGGTAATAGGCAAACATGTAGTGTTGAATGGTCACTCTTTTGATGATCAGTGCCCAGAGGTGTCATTTGGACAAAGCCCCACATTGACACTGTGGATGTCCTTAAAGGGCTGGTTGCAACTAAAATCAACCCAACTGATATACTACAGCTGATAGTCTCTGAATTTGATTTTTGTATAATTATTGAAATGACAATTGCTGTCATTTTTCCACATTCTGAAAAATGACTTAATCTAATGAAACCATTTGTCTGAAACTTAAAGAGTAAGACATCCAGATTACACCTGGCACTAACATAAGATTTTGTTTCATTTCGTTTTGTTTTTAATGTTTACTTTGCATTTCATGTTCGGAAGAGCAAGCAGCGGCGCACAAAAAGTGCTCTGGCCTGGGGGCTCACTCCAAACATAATTTTGTTGTACTCTGTGACAATAACAATAAGTCTTAATACATTTTTTTTCATTTGTTCAAGATTTTACCTGGTAGGTCATTCAAGAACAATTTCCATTTACAATGATGACCTGGTGATCTTTCTGTTCTGTTCATTTAAGTAAACCTTAAAAGACCATGAGGGCCAAGGACCGCATCTGGCCCCTGGGCCTTGTGTTTGACACATGTGACATAAATGGATTATGTAGGCTACTTCCCATAGTAACTTATGTTTTTATGTTTCTTCAAAAATTGCAACTTGACTGAGGTAAAATTCTGATAAATAGCCATTTAGCATCGGGTCTATCCCACCAAACTAAGTCATGATTAGAAAACCATGAGAACTTGTCAAATGCAGTTTAAATTTCCTTGCACACGGAAACTGAAAGTTCTTCATTAAGAGAACAAGTACAGGACTCTAAACTTTGAGAAGCGTATGTCATGGGAATGTTTACTAATGAATGTTTGTATTCACTAATCTCAATTTCCCACATGAACATCTAAAGATTTTTTCTGCAACACAATGGAACAATCAGCACTTAATACATCCATCTCCGGGAATTGGATAATGGAAAATGAAGAAAAAGCTAAATAACAAATTCATCACAGTGGCAGAAAGAAACAACGATCTTGAAATAATCAAAACAATGATTGATTCACCACATTTTGAGACGTTTGCAGTTTACATTCANACCTTGGTCCAAACTGAGAGGAGTATTAGGTGTATCAAAAATCACTGATATTACCTCTCATTTTTGGAGGTTTTCCATTTCTCGTACTATCATTTTTCAACAGCCACACAATCTAACATGTAAGCTCCATGCAGCAGCAGGATTCACTCTGGACCGCTGCACTATGATCGGCACCACTTGACACTTTTATTGGTCTTCCTGGCCCATTTGAAGCTTCTTCTTTTGTTCTCTATCTGTCTGGAGAATCTATATGTATCCTACAAGGTCATGGCTCTTGTCTAAAGTTGAGATTTATACCTGCTTGAGATGCTTCGCTCTGTAGGGGTCCAGCTCCGTTTGAACTCGGACAGTAAGCCCACGGTTGCATGACAGATAGACAGCAAAAAAGTAAGAAGTGGATGGTAATACTGTCACATATTGTTTGAATCATCTGTGCTGTGGGAATGCTATAGTAGTCTCTCTTTCACAGATTATTAAGTTAAGTTTAGAAGAAGTAAGAATGGACTGAACGCAGAGAAAGATATTACTAAGAAAGCAGCTAAAATCTCAGTTTTAAAGTTTGAAGAGCTGCTTTAGACACAATTAAAATTATGTTGTTTTCTATTCAAAAAGCTAACTGGTGTTGTGTATGTGCACTTACCATAAACATAGAATTGAAGCTGAACATCTACTGAATCTATCATGCATTCAGTGCCGAAATGGGGCTTTGAAGAAATCTAGGCTTATGCTTCATAACCCTTGTTCCTGAAAGATAAAGCAGAGAATTAAAATAAAGTATAAAGGTGGGGCATGAAGACAACAGAAAGTGTGAGAACAGAGGCCAAAAAACCCACACAAATAAATAACAGTCAACTTAAATAATTTAAAAGGAAATGTAAAAAGACTAGGGGAGAAGGGAAAAGAGAAAAAAGGAGGAAGGGAAAAAGAACAAAAGTTGAAGAAGAATAGTAACGAAAACATACTGAAGTTGAATTAACTTAAGCAAGCAAGTAGTGTAGTCCTGCCCATGAACGTCTGATGAACAAATTTCAGAAGCATTGATTACTTATCAATTCAGCGCATGATTGGGGCTTTGATGGGGAACAGGGTCCCGTGTTTCGTATCCCCAACAAAGCTTAATAAGAGCAGATGTGCAGAATGGAGGCCGACCTTGTTGAGGTAAGTAGTAAGTCTCGAAAGAGCTAGAAGACCAACGACCCATGAACAGAATAAGTCAGATGAGAACTGTAAACAGTGGTAGCTGTACCATTGTAGTAGAAGTGTCTAGGACATGGACTATTAGAGTTACTCACCTACAGTCTATCTGAAGGCCATAAGTTCCTACTCATGAACACAGTTGGAGTCAGGAACAGGTATCAGGTTAAATAACTTATCACTCATCAGTGTTCTGATTTGTATGTAAGCGTTTTTTGTTTTTTTTTTAGGTTATTTTATATTATTTTGTGCATTTTCTTTACATGCACTTTGTTATCAAAAGATCTATTTTTATTATTGTTTCTTGTTGCACTTTACCAAGCAATAAGCTCTGATTCTGATTGTCTGCCACAACTTAAGAATCTTAATGAATGCTACAGAAAACATACATGCAGTACTAGAAGAGTTCTCAATCCTGTTTGGAAACCAGGACTGGAGTGGGCCATCACTCATATCACCACAGCATATTGTTGGATCATAAACAACTCTCAGTGTGTCTTCTTCTGATTTTATATACACTGTACTTGCCAATAACTGAGATCAACATATCTGCTGATGCTACTCTTGCAAAACTATGTTGTTCTTGGCGAGGCTTCACATCTACAAGCTCATTTTTAAAGCCATATATTCATTTGTAAAGGGCTATTGGAGGCATGCTTGGGCTGAAATGGCAGCGAGTGCAGCCAAGCGTGAGGTGTGTGTCTGATGTGGGTCCTGTGATTCAGTTTATCCTTTATTAGAAACTGTATCATCATTGTCAAAACACATTCACAGCTCTGTTTCCCCATTATACTTTATGGATTAAGCTTGGACACATACAACACAAGAAGTATCGATGACAACGGAGACCATAATAAACATTGTAGCAGAAAAGATGACCTGACATCACACTTTGCCACTCGCTGGAGTCATTTTTGTTGTGTTTGGAAAAAGTTTGAAGGTGCTGTGAGCACATGGGCCTCTTTATGTTATTGATGATCAGTGGTGGTCTCCTGGAGTAACTCTAGCCACACAAAGCTCACAGAGGGACTCTTCACTGCAGTGGAACTGGCTCAACGTCGCTGCCAAGCCTGTCATTGCAACACTTCACTGTGAGTATCTAAGTCCTGATAGAGGCTCAGAATGCAAATAAATGTAGCACTATGCTATGTAAAAGTTAAGATAACATCATGGTAATAATAACGATAACACCTTGGATTTATTCAGTGCTTAATAAAATACAAAGTACTCAAAGCATTTTGCATTGCATTATTAATTTGCTTCATGTCAATCCACATGGCAGTCAAAATATAGTTCAACCCTAACCCTATCAAGTCAAATCAGAACCTGAGAAGAGATAGGCACAACTACCTGGTCTAATGGAAATGCATGTCTGTATCAGTTTTATGTGATTTGCAATTTCCATTTTCTACTTTTTGTATCTTTAGTACATACGTTGCTGCCTCAGTTCATTTCTTCTGTGGACATAATGCCTGGGACCTTTCCATGAGGAGTTTGCATGTTCTTCCGATGTCTGCGTAATTTTCCTCCAGGTGCTTTAACCTACCACTAAAAAAAAACCAAGTTCATTAATGCCTCCCCTCCCCCAGGACTTGCCTGCAAAAGATTCTGAATCTAAGTGGGACTTTTCTGGTTAAATAACAGTCAATTAAAATCCTTTAAATTAGAAAATCCTAATCTTAACCAAACATAAGCGCCAGACCTTAACTTGTAACATCAGTCCTGAACCTAATATTGTCAGCAGGGTTAATAAAAGTTAAATATATTGTATAAGCTACAAGTGTTAGCAATATTTCAAAATACGACAACACACACACCCACCTGTTGTGGGCAACGTACAGTGTTTTTTTCTAGGTAAGCTTGTTGGGGGTGGTATAGTTAAGCAGGCAAAATTGAAGCGATTGCAGCAAAATTGAAGCGATTGCAGCAAAATTGAAGCGATTGCAGCACAATTGAAGCGATTGCAGCACAATTGAAGCGATTGCAGCCTTCCCAGTTCCAGTCACGTGCCGGGAGTTCAATGTTTTCTTGGTATGGCCGGTTACTACTGTAGTTTTTTGTAAAAACTTGAATGCTGTAGCCGCTCTATTAAGTAGTCTGCTGAGTTCCAAAGTGGTGTTCAAATGGTCTCCATTCGTTTGAGTTTATTAAAACCTTGCTCATGCGTGCACCTGTTTTAGCTGCCCCACTTTACGAGCGACCTTTCCAGCTTGCAGTTGACGCAAATGACACAAGGGTAGGTGCTGTGTTGTTACAAGAAGGCCCTGATAGTATGGCTCTAAAAATGTTGAAGTTTACTTAGGGTCATCCAAATACCCTGTGACTGTCTATGCCCATCATAATCCGCTTGCATTTATTAAACAAATGAGAAAATTCACTTTGACACTTTTGATTGATCCCAATCCTCTTCGAAGTAAACCAGTGGAAACATAGACTCAGATTCAATGCTTTTTTTGTCCATTTATTCTCAGAATCTCAGTCTGTTTATTTCTCTATAAATGTAATCAAATTATAGTGGTTTCTAATGGTGGTATCTATAAATATGCAGCGCTTAAGTTGATTTATTGCCTCAGTAATGTTAATGCCTTGCTTCTTTACCAGATGTGTGTAACCGTAGCCTTGTATGTTTGCTTTAACAGTCAGATATTTGAATAAATGTCAGAGTTTATTATTGTTTTCCAAATGAATCACTCGTTTTCCAAATATTCTATTGGGAAACAAGAAAAATAAAATTAAATCTGAAGTAAAAACATCTCTACACGCCACCAAAGTGTTAGATCGGTGTTATTTTTGCCAGTGGGCCAGTGGCATGGTGGAATTTCATTTTGGTCAATGGAGCATCCAAGAGCCTGTAAAAATAATGTGAGATAATACCCTAATCAAAAGCATTATTTGAATTTGATTAAAAGACAGAGGGAAAGCTTTGATAAATGAAACCAAAGTTGGCAGTGAGATGTGAGAGAAAGCCAGGCCAGATGTCAAAGTCTCCATGATTCAACTGGTGAGTCAGGCTCCACTCGGGCGGACTGTGTGTAGAAGCATTAAAGAGATCTAAGGAATAATTGTATTACTTTAATATAGCACCTCATCTTTGCTTCTATGGCCTGTGCATAGTATGCCGCACATTTGATGGTGAAGCAATGTGTTGTTTGAAGTCTGAAGAATGTTTGGACACTTAGAATGTGAATCTCAAAATATCATCCATTTCTTTTATTTCTGATATGTTCCCTGCTGGCTTGAGGCTTTAAAGCAGAACAAAGTAACATTTTTATTTTGTAAAGCTCTTTGAATGTGTCCATAATGACTGCTACATATTTAGGAGCATTTGAAGCGTGTGCCTCCAGCAGCAAATACGGCAAGTGCAACTCACGTCTCGTTCCCATGCGATGGGAACAAGATTTTTTAAATTTAGCCGTGTAAAATGCACTAACATGTTTTGCTGCATTATTTAATCCTAAAGTTACGCTAAATGAGAAATATATATATATATATAATATATATATATATAATATATATAATATAAATAAATTATAAAATAAATAATGTTAAGCTTCAATTCAGTAGGCCAGTACAATTGCATAAGAGTGCTGTGGGGGAAGCACTAGCGCTGAAGTTGCTTAGTTCTGCTTGATGATCTAACCCAGTGTTCCCAAAGTGAGGGGCGCGAAGCAAACTAGGGGTCGCGAGATGATTTTGAAATGTATTTTCACAATTATGACTTGCATTAATCCATTTTGGGGGGAATTGGGCTTATATAAGGCAATCTACTGTTAAAATAAACACAATTAAGCCAATTTAAATGGTTTTGTAACTTAAAATTAATACAAAAGAATTTAATTTTTGCTGTCGGGGTCGTTATTTTGGGGGTCTTGGGCTGAAAAGTTTGGAACCCCTGATCTAACCAATTGCTATAGTAGAGCCACATACTTACTCATTTGTACAAGTAATAGTTTAAACACACATTTTTCTATACATTTTATTGTTGCAGCTAATGAAGTGCACTAAACCCCACAGCTGAGTCTGCATGTTCCACACGTGAAAAGACAGGATGAAACAGATTTTTACAAACTGGCGATCACGTGACGCTGTGACCAAGATGGCTGCTTAGACCTCGGCTCAGCACTACCACTTGGAAATATATCCTTAAAACCATAAGTCTACAATGCTGGACTAAGCGATTTAATACAGGAAAGCAAGAAATGCCAAAAGTTCCGAAAAACTGTTCGAAAGTTAAAGGAAAACAGGAGACGAGAACCACGCGTGCCACAGCCACCTGGCTGCTCAGTCTAATCAAGAGGAAACAATGGACGAGACAACCAACAACAAAAGCAATGGAAAAGGACATTTCCAATAAACTATTTTGACATGCTTCAAAAAATGTCTGTGGATTTGGAGGACTTAAAGACTATTAAGGAAATTACAGCGTCTGTGGAAGAAAAACTTACCTCAATAGCGACACGCGTCACTGAGGTAGAGGAAAGGGTGAGTGCTGTTGAAGACACCTCGCCAAACAGAACGAAAACCCACCTGTTACTAAAGCTGAATGGCGTCAACTTCGAGATCGAATGGCTATGATGGAGGACAGAACTAGATGAAACAACCTGAGGTTTGTCGGGTTCAAAGAGGGATCAGAGAAAAACGACACGGCCGGATTTTTGATCCAGTTCCCTCACCGCGACACTTGGGATGTCGCCCGCCGCCTCGCAGGGATTCGAGATAGAGAGAGCGCACCGAACCCCAGCACGGAGACCCGCTTCCAGCGAGAAGCCGAGGACCATCATTGCCGCCTTCTACGACATCAAAGACTGCTTGAACATTCTGCGTGCGGCCAGGGAGAAACAACGAATCCTCTGGGAAGATAATCAAATAATGATCTTTCCTGATTATTCACGAGAGACTCAGGGAAGACGTGAAGCGTTTAGACAATGCAAAAAGTTGCTGCACGAGCGCAGAATTAAATTCAGCCTTCGTTACCCGGCTCTATTGGTGATAAAACACGGCGAACGGACCCCTCGGACTTTCGAAGATCCGGAAAAGGCGATAGACTTTATTCAAAGACAATAAATCGCAAACGACACGACACAAGAGGATAAGCTCGTTTTGTGTCCCTCTGTCAATAAACAGGTAAAACGCAGTGTAGCGTTTATAAAGCATTTTGTAAAATCTGCTAAGCCTGTAGATTAATTTTGTATTATTATTATCATTTAAGTTATGGTTTTTGTAGGTCTGAATTAGTAGTTAAATTTGTAGTATTTTATTTCATTTCTTTATTATTATTATTCCTTTTATTTTAAATATACCTTTTTTTTTCAAACCATTTCTAAATTCTTAGGTAGCGGTAGCCTATTAGTATAGACTACATCAACAGTTTTTTTTTTTCTTTCTTTTTTTTTCCCACAAGTAAATAAAAAGCTTAGTGACATGCAAGTTGGAATTAAACAAATATTAGACTTTAATTATCTTGCGCACAGTGGTGTTGAATCTGTCTGGGTAACCCACCATGGCAACAGGATCACGGATAGTGAGTAAGGGAATAATCGATTATAAGGCTGTGTGTGGTACAATTCAGAGTACACACAGCTTAAATATGATATTATTAACTCTAAATATCCCTTTCCCCCCTCCTTCCCTTCACCCAACACCCCCCCCCCTTCCCTTTTTTTTTTTTTTTTTTTTTTTTTTTTTTTTTTTTTCTGTTTTTTTTTTTTTTTTCTTTCTTCAGGACAAGGTTTATCATTATATATGGTTAATGTATAGATGGCAACAGCTAATCAAACAAAACTAAAATTTAACCACTTGGAATGTTAAGGGACTTGGCAATCCTATAAAACGAAAGAAAGTTCTTACTTCTTGAAATCGAAACACTATGATATTGTATTCTTACAAGAAACCCACTTAAATGACCTACAATCAAAAAAAATGTGTAAAGACTGGTAGGACATGTGTTTTATAGTGTTGGCTCAAGGAACAGTAGGGGTGTAATAACACTTATAAATAAACATCTACAATTTACTTTACTCAAAGAAATAACAGATGATGAAGGAAGAATCGTTATTACTTTAGCACAAGTACAAGGTCAGGACATAATGTTAGTAAATATTTATGCACCGAATGGTGACAATCCTAATTTTTTTATTAAACTTGAGAACATAATAAATACTTTGGGGGATTACTCTATCATAATGGCTGGCGATTTCAATCTTACCCTTGATACAGTGCTAGATAGGAGTGGAAACGTCATACTGTAGACCAACAAGATCGAGTACAATAATTAAAGAAATTTGTTCCACTATAGCTCTAACTGATATTTGGAGACTTTTAAACCCAAGAGAACGGGACTATACTTTCTTCTCCAGTGTTCATAAAGTTTATTCTAGAATAGATTTATACTTGATTTCAAAAGCATTGATCCCATCCATAATCTCATGCTGCATTGGCAATATTATTATTTCTGATCATGCAAACGTTTCTTTAGAGATGTCCTTACAGAATAACTACACTAGAAAAAATAGGTGGAGATTCAATAACTCCTTGCTCCAAGATCAAGATTTCAGGGAAAAAATAAGAACTGAAATAAATAATTTTAAAGAATCAAATTTCAAAACAGCACCATCTCTAGGCATAGCTTGGGATGCACTAAAAGCCTACCTTAGAGGCATGATAATTAATATGCTTCTTTTAAGAAGAAACAAAGCCTAGTATATATGTTGAATTTGGAGAAGGAAATAGAGAAAGAAGAGAGTAAATTAAAACATACTATGTCCTTAAATAGCTTGAAGAACATAACTAAACTTAAAATGGATTATAATGAAATATTGACTAAAAAGACAGAATTTTTGCTACATAGAGCACGGCAAAATTATTTCGAGTCAGGAGAAAAGGCAGGAAAATTACTTAGTAGCTACGTTAAGCAGAAGAAATCAAATTCTCTGATCCTAGCAATACAGACAACAAATACACTAGAAACAGAACCTACAATAATCAATAAAACATTTAAGGACTACTATGAACACTTGTACAAGTCAGAGTGTAACCCAACAGATGATGAATTAAATAATTTTTTCCAGGATCTAGACTTACCCAAATTAAATGAAAAGGAAAAAGAAGATCTTGACTCCCCCATTACTCTAAAAGAAATACAAAGGCAATCCAACAACTTCCACTTGGGAAAAGTTCAGGTCCAGATGGATATACAGCTGAATTTTTTAAATGTTTCTCTGCAGAACTTCACCATTGTTATTAGATGTATTTACTGACACCTTCACTAAGAATAAATTGGCCTCTTCATTGGACCAGGCAATAATAACACTGATTCTTAAACCAGGGAAAAACCCTACAGAGTGTAAAAATTACCGCCCCATTAGTTTAATCCAAACGGACTGTAAGATTTTATCTAAAATACTTGCCAATAGAATAGAACAGGTCATTGGCAGCTTAATCCATAGGGATCAAGTCGGCTTCATTTGTAAACGCAATTCATCAGACAATATCAGGAGATTGATAAACATCATGTGGGAAGCTCAAAATACAAACTCTCCAACTGCTGCTATTTCACTCGACGCGGAAAAAGCTTTTGACCGCGTCGAGTGGAATTATTTATTTTATGTTTTAAAACTATTTGGGTTTGGTCAGGGATTTCTAAAATGGATTAAAATTTTATATACAAATCCTACAGCAGCAGTTCAAACTAATGGCATGATTTCATCATATTTTAGTTTGGGAAGAGGAACCAGGCAAGGTTCTGGTCTCTCTCCAGCTCTGTTCAATTTAGCATTGGAGCCACTTGCACAGGCAATACGTAAAAACCCACAATTCCCAGGAATAATAATCAATGATAAATCTCATAAATTAATTCTTTATGCAGACGATATTCTCTGCTTTGTTACTGACCCTGAAACTTCACTCCCAATTCTTCTAAATATCATTAATGCCTTCTCTAAACTATCTGGCTACAAGGTGAATTGGAACAAATCAGAAGCTCTGCCACTCACATCATATTGCCCTAAAACATTATTCCAAGCAGGACACTTCCAATGGCCTACAGAAGGTATTAAGTATTTAGGAATCCTTTTTCCCTCTAACGTAGATGAAATTGTGGAAAAGAATTTTGATCCACTGATGAAAAAGATATCTTTGGACGTAGATAGGTGGTCATCATTACAGCTGTCTTTATGGGGAAAGATCAATGTCCTGAAAATGTCCTGTATACCTAAATTGAACTATCTTTTTCAATCTCTTCCATTGCAAATTCCTATGAAGTATTTTAAGCTTTTTGATACAATTTGTAGACAGTTTTTATGGGGAAGTAAGCGTCCACGCTTGCGACTAGAAAAGCTACAAGCACCAGTAGAACGTGCAGGCTTAGGTATGCCCAAGCTATTATACTATTACTATGCATTTAGCCTTAAGCACTTAACCCATTGGTATCTGCCACCAGAAAGAGCCCCCCATGGCTAGACATGGACAGAGAAGCCTGTTTACCACTTACGCCTTTAGCATGTATATCCTGCTGCCTGCCTACAAAACTAAAAAACCACCCAGTCTTTACTCATTTACAGGATATTTGGAAAAATGTAAGCAAATTATTTAAAATTGACGTACACCTTAACTCAGAAGCAAGCATATGGTCAAACCCAATGCTGCGTATTAATAAAGCTACATTTTTATGGGAAAATTGGCTAAACAAAGGAATTAAAACTCTTGGTGATCTGTATGACAATATCACCTTAAAATCATTTGAAAATTTAAAACAGGAATTCAATTTAAGTCAAAGTTATTTCTGGCAATATTTACAGCTAAGACATTTACTAAAATCAGTGGTTGGACCCTCGTTTATTAAGTTACAAAAATCCACTCTACTTAATGATATACTTACAATATCACACTCCAATCATGCTGTGTCTAGTTACTATTCCAAAATGCTAAGACAGAATTGTAATATACCAATCATATTAAAAAGTATCTGGGAGAAGGACTTAAGGATGTCATTTAGTGTGTTGGAATGGAAGAGAATTTGTCAAAATATGAAACAGCTCTCTAGAGATGTGAGAATTAAATTAATTCAATTTAAAATTATAAATCGGTTTTATTGGACACCGTCAAGATTACATAAATTAGGGCTTAAGAATACACCAAATTGCTGGAAATGTCAAAGCACAGATGGCACTTTGTACCATGCACTATGGCAATGCCCTAAAATACTTGAGTATTGGAATAGAATTCATATCTACATTAAGGAAGTCACAGGAGACATTTTTGAGCTCTCTCCCAGGCTGTATGTACTCGGAGATCCAGCTATGGTAGATCATTGCCAAAATAAACAGTTCATACAGACATCAATAATGGTGGGCAGACAAGTATTGCTAAGAGAATGGAAAAATGCAAAATCTCCATCAATGATAGAATGGCTTACTGAAACAGGAAGAGTAGCATCTTATGAACAACTTTTCTATAGATTAAATGATAGATGGGAAGAATACAAACTCAAGTGGGGAAGATTTCAAAGTCACCTGCTTCAACAAAAGTAAAATGCATAAATAAAATTGGATACACGTTTGTATTTTAAATTTTTTCTCCTCTCTCATTTTTTCTTAAATTGTATATTTACATACTTAATTTGGTTGCTGTTGTCATACTGGTAGCTCTGCAAGTTTGAGGCCTTGTAGAGTTTTGAATTTGTAATAGTTCATCTTGGAAGTGTCTGCACGAGTTTTAAATGTGTGGGTGAGATTCTTTGTTAGATTTAATTCACACTCTTTAATGAGATCTCAATACTTTTTGAGTTATGGTACAACTGAGGTTTTTATAATGTTTTTTTTTTTTTTTTTTTTTTTATTTATTTTTTTTCTTCTATTAAATATACACATTTATTATTATTTTTTATACATAATCTATCTGTTATTGTTACTGTTAATATCATTATTATTATTATTACCACCGGCCTTTCAAACCCTGCAGAAATTCTATTATCATTGTTTTTAGTATTATTTTGTCCTTTTTCAATGTTCTTCTTTTTTGCTGCCTCATTATTATTGTTGTGATTATTGTTATTATCATTTCTGTTATTATTGTCTTAAGTTTATGTTTCGATTGTCACTGTTGTCAATGTTATTATTATCGATGATGAAGATGGTGATGATGATGACGATGATGAGGATGATGATGATAGTGATAATTGCTGCTATTATTATGATGATGATTTTATTTGTATTTTTATGTTATTATTATTATTATTATTATATTTAAATTTTTTATTATTATTATTATTATTACTGTTATGTTTGTTTTTTATTTTATTTTTTTTATATATATTTTTTATTTTTTTTTTGTTCTACCCCCCCCCCCCCCCCCCCTCCTTCCCTCCCCTACCTTTTTCCCCTTTTTCTTTCTAAAAAATGTGCAAAAACGTAATAAATTTTCTAATCATAAAAAAAAAAAAAAAAAAAATTTAGGCGGAAATTAGATTCTGTTTTTCTTTTGCTTGGACAAAGTTCTCACTTCTGATGAGAGACTTTTGGACATCAGAAGCAAAAACTACAGGGTTAGAGCATTAAAAGACCCCAGCCATGAGCTTGTACTCCAAGGGGTTCAGAAACAGTTTTAGTTTGAATTTTTACAATTTTAGTCAGACGTGTGAGGGAAAACAGGCTGTAATGAAAAGGGGTTGTCATTTTTAGCTCAGTAGTTTCAAGCAGCTGTCCTGTTTCATAAGTGTAAAAGGTATTCAGAGTTTATTAAGTATCACGATGCTGATACTCACCCCTTTGTCGATACGTGTAATGCCAACAGGTTTGTCAGGATATATCCCGATGCTGATAAACTGAGTACAGCCCTGGCGCCACCATACACATGTACTCTTAAAAAAGTATGTTCATATGTAACAGATGGCAGTTGCATGTGCTACACTGATTTAAATTAGAGAATTACTCAACCATGTGTTGCAGTTGTAAAATTTGACATTGTCATATATCAAATGGGAGACATGGCCCATTTAATGGATATTTATTGTTCTTGGAAGAAATATACAAGAGACAAAAAAAAATCCACAGTCACAGGATTATTTGCTTGGCATTGGCGAGACAAAATCGTGGCATTGGTGAGAGAAATCTTTTGTTTACCAGTCCTCATATTTGAGTTTTTTCAAGTCTTTACACCAGATTTCCACATAGGCCTACTGTCAAAATAATTTACAATTTATATGATTTAAATTAATGGTTCTTCCACCTCAAAAATAGAGAAGTAAATGCTACCTATTTAATACAATGCAGAATGGAATGTTGTTAAATTCCTTTAGCTTTTTGTTTGTCCTTTTTTACAGTTTGAAAGTGGCAAAGTTTAGAAGCAAAGTAAAATGGTAGTGTTAGCAGAGAAGTGACTAAGTGTTTGTGATTGATTCAAATGACTGGTGGCAGCAGGGACAAAGGATACTGTTGGATGTTTTTCTTAGCGCAGTGAATGATGTCCTGGGCTTTTGTCCTGAAGAAGCCAGTTTGAAAGAGGGTGACAAATCTCCTGCAGGATTCTGTGACGAAGGCCGTGGAGGTCCTTACTCTGATGTTGGAACTGTCAGCTTGTCTTCAACTTGCACTGCTGCTGGAGAGCAAGAATTTGGATTTTCCTGGATTGTTGATCAAGTGTGTTAACACAGATAGAAGGCAGCTAAAAACAGTAGAATATAAATGCAGTTATTTGATGTAATACATAAAGAAAAAGAGAACATATTGAGCAAATCTACTTACTGTATATTGGTGGTGTTTACTGTGTGAATATTGCCATACGTAGCATTGAGCTTGCAGTGACCTGGAAATGCTCTCTCCTTCCTGCAGTTCTTCTTTTATTAGGCTACAGTGTGAAGTCTTTCCTCAGTGTTGAAGTTTTTGGAGGTCAGCTCATCTCGGGAAAAGGTGTGACGCTTTTGTCTCACCAGGAAGTGTCTGCACATTGCCATCCCTCAAGACCCGTTGATAAAAGATGGCCGCTGCTTTGAGTCAATGGCTGCGCTTAGTGGAGAAATATTGCGAGTTAGCTAGCTCAGATTCAGCTAACCTCCATCCACCGAACATGCAAAGTTGTTCTCTCTCTCACGCGGACCACGCTAATTGTGCGGGCCTTGTGTAACACGTGACCCACGCTGACCAATCGGAGCGAGAGTTTGCTAAAGCGTGCAGAGCTATAGCCAAAGCTAAAGATTAATGATCTGTTTTCAACGAAACTGAAGACTTTTGCACCGGGAAAAAGTTTATAATCTAAAACTAGGTAAGATGTGCCTTTTTGAAATGTGTTGGTGCTCGTGAGGTGAGCGTGAGATTACATTGTGCTCTATGGAAAAAATGCTTTCTGAACTGACAGAATTTTCCCGCTGCGGTACCAATGAGCGACCACTACTATGCAATTTATTATTTTGTTAGCGTTTACGGCAGGTCACGTGATTCAGCCCAAAACCATGACTGCAAGTGCCCAGTGCTACTGCTGCCGTGGCCCTTTTCTTCCTCCTCATAAATAGTCCCAACAGAAGATCTGTTCCGCCGCTACACTTGACATGTGAAAGAGTCCTGCTGTACAGATGGCGAGACAGAAACTGTATGAGCTCCGTCTGAGTTTCTACATCCAAAAAGATTCAGGACTCAAGACCTAAACTCTAGAGGCAGATTAGATAATTGATTCATTCCCAAATCTTCAACTAATTCCCTACTTTTTGTCCCTGTTCAATATAAATCCTCACAATCTATCTAAAAGAATAGTTCGACTAATACAAATTTTTGTCGACTAAGATGCCATTGACGATTAATCGACTAAAGACTGAAGGACTATAGCCCTAGTGGATTTACATTTTGAGGTCACACAAAAAATTTTATTCAGACAAAGGACAGAAATATTTAATTTAACTTTTACAATGGTAAGCTTAGAAACGCAAGCGCTTTTCACAACTTTCAGAAGCCAGTGCCAGTTGATCCATGAAGCTAAAAGCACAATGCTAAAAAGAATAAAAGCACTTATCTTGGATTTAGGGAACTGTCTAATATTATTCATTTACATAGATAATTATAGGCAGATATGTTGTGCAATGTTAAAAGTTTAAAAAGTTTATTCAAAAATAATAATTAACATTACAGATCTAATTTCCCACAATGCCACAATCTTCGCTTAGTACAAAGCTAATGTCAAATGTCAACACAACTCCTTTCATGCACATATTTTAGTTTGAATAACACACTAAATGTATTCAGCGGTCTGTTTTGCATTGCGGCGAGCGTGAATCACAGATAAAGCCAGTGACTGAAAGAGCAAGGACCATTTAAAGTTCAGTAATTTACAAGAAATGTTTATTACATAAGTGTCATACCGCATCTGAGTCAGTTCTTTTCACTTTTATAACCCACCACCAATCTCAGCAGTGTTAAGTGCTGAGAGGCTAAAGTCAGGCTATGGCCGCGCTTGTCTCACTAAAGCTTTTATTGTCACTCTCAATCAAAATATAGTGTTTGTTATTCATTAAGTAAGAGGTTGAGATGTGCAAAAAAAAACAGTTAAAAAATGAAACCTTTTTATGTTCTTAGATGTGACATTGACATTCAAAGAGTTAACAAACAGACAATCTTTTCAGGTTTGTGTTTTATGAAATGATTTGTACTCTGTCCCAAATGTCTTGGTCATTATCGCTCTGACATCTGTGTCTTCTGAAATGTCAATCAATGTTGTTTTATACACACATCTGAAACAGGCGCGTGTGCTGGCGGTGTGTCTGAAGTCAAACCGCCATTACTAAAAGTAGTTTTAAAGGTTATATATTAGGAAGAATTGACTCCTTATAGCAGGGCTTAACCCATTAAGCAGAATGTTTTGCCCCCCATGATAAAATACACCACGGACCAGAGGATATTGCTTTTAGACTGTGTTTCTTGTTCTTAGTGCATAGGTACAGTCGGCATCTGAGGGAACACGAATTAACAGACCTCTGTGGGGGAGAACAGTGCATGTTTTATAATGGGGAACAACAGCATAAAACTCACTGCAATTACAACAGCAAATGTGAACCTAAGGAGATATATGGTGTCAACTTTAAATATGAAGACATGGAGAAGAATAAAGTCATCCAACGACCATGTTGTAACTATTCACAATGCTAACAGCAGCTTGTGTGATGCTAACATGACGCTAGCACTGCCTGGCGTACTTAACAATCTGTTTGCTTTCCTGAGATAACACCACTTCAACAATTTCCATTAAGACTTATAGTTGGGCTCATAATAATAATGCATTGAATTTACACAGCGCTTTTCAAGACACTCAATGACACTTTACATTATGCATTGCTGTTCAGTGTACTATTCAGTGCACTCAAGCATACGTCTTTGTGTATGTGTAAATGTAGTTCTTTCAGATGAAAAAAAAACAAAAAACCCTAACCCCAAAAAGCACTTTTGTAATAAATAATGATCAAGTCCATCTGACACACACATGACACAAACTACCAATCATAATACAAGTTTTATTTAACCTGGACATGGCCTTACAGACGAGAGAGGAGGGCTGGGCATTTCTCTGAAAGGTATGACATCTGCTCATTTAGCTGTATAACTAAATATTAGATGAATATTGGCCATCTTCCACACAGTAATGTGAGGTGTTACTTTCAGTTGATCGGTTCCATCTAAGATTCATAACTTTGCTATTTTTTTACAAGTGATAGTAGATAACGATGACATACAATTGTGTGATCATACTTAATTATAACCGAATCAGTCACTGCCCCTCTCTTGTTATTTTTTGTTTTGATGTCAATCTCATGCTGTTTGTTTTGATTCTGAGCCTTATGTGCATTTCAGCATGGATCATGACTTCCTGGTTTGGGTTCGCTCTCAGTCCGTTTGCATTCACAATACAATTGAACCTTTCTTCAGCTCAATTCAACCGAGGAATACAACAAGCAGGAATAGTCAAAAGAGAAAATCACCAATATAATATACGCAAGCAGGATAAATAGACATCAAAATGACTGATCTGGGAGTTCAAATCATCTCAATGACTACTTCCATAACCTTCTACTCTGAACAATCTGCAAACCACATCTTCCTGTTGACATGACAACCCTGATGCTTCACATAAACACCGCAGTGACATACATTTGCCTTGACGCTAAACTGCCCTGATGAAGAGCGCTATCCGCATCGACAACAACGCAAAATCCCACGAGATCCATTTCATAACCTCTGCATCTCTCTACATCACACCAACCCGCTGACCAGTCTTCTCTTAAATCAACACGGACACACGCCAAGACTGCAACAACACCGCGAGCTATCCTTTTCCAGATGATCCGTCACTTTAAAGAGAATGTTGAAAAATATATTTAGCTCCGATGTTACATTTCTCATTGCTGCGGCCTCTGCCATTAGCGTAATTAGAAAGTCAGCTTGCATTAAATTGAAATGGACGTATTGCCCGAGGACGAGGCAGGAAAAGTGCCCGTTGTGTCCCGTCAGATTCTGCCAACCGGACCGAGCCATTAATCACGGGGAAATAAGTTTAGTGTGCCGCTCGGTGCATGTAGCTAGCTGATAGCGGTTGTTTAACGTCGTGTACAGTCAGAGATACGCCCATATACGTGGCAGGGGGCATGCCAATTAATTCATCAACACATGACCAAACATTCGGCGCACTAATTACAAAAGGCTTAGATGGGAAATTAATTATGTATGTGGTTAATCTAGGCCAGAAGGCAATATAATGAGGAAAAGTGAAGAATAATGTATGTTGGATAGGCTGCAGGGGAAATGTATTAGCCTATGTACTTTGGTTTGTGTAGTAATGCATATTAGGTTTGTTTTGTTTCGGTTAATAAATGCAACACTGTTGCTTGTTTGCTAGAGGTAAGAGGTGATTTGAGGAACATGCCTGTCGCAATATTAAGTGTGGAAATAAGGATTAGAATTAGTTTTGTTGTAATGGCGTACACTTTTCAGTAGAATTGATACGTTCTGAATTGTTCAAAACCAAAGCAAGAGCTGAACAAATTATCTCTCAGCTACATTCGTCATCTTGAATGTTTTGAAACAGCAGAAAAAAAAGTTTTGAAACTGGCAAGGAGTGAGGGAGGGAGTGGTCGTTTGAGTTTGGATTGTCTTCATTTTGGACGACGAAGTGACTGGCTCTGTCTTTGGTTCCAGACCTTCCTGCATTCAAACTGAATGTAGGAGGGGCTGACTGGACCAAATAGCTGAAGTGAAATTAAATTGAGTGGAGGCACTAGGGAAGGTCAGCCTATAGGTATATATAGAGTTAGGGTATGACCCCTGCTGTACACCCAACTTCATCTCACATGAATGTGAATACATGGACATGTCATGCTTTTTTTTTTTTTTTTTTGTGAATATATGACATGTGTTGCAGCCCCAGTTCATGTGTAAAGATGTGGTGTTCTTTATGATTATTAACTAAATCCTTATCCTAATTTGAACCTACCCCAAGCCCCAATTGTAAACTTACCCATTTTAGTAACTTGAAGCTTAAATTTGCTTGTTAAACCTAAAGAAAATGCCGCCACATGTAGGTCTGGGAGATATGGCCAAAAAAATATATCACAATTTTCTTGGAGCCAGATCACGACTTCGATGTTATCACAATTCATGTCTATTTTTTTTGCCTTTTAAGCAAAAACAAGTATCTGAGTTTTCAAAACGTTCCTGCTTCACTGTCAGTGGCTAAATCCAGCTGTCAAGGACTGTGTTGTTGCCAGATTTTTTAGAAAGAAACAAGTGACCAAACCCATCCCAAAACAAGCAACCTCAGCCCTTCAACAACAAAAAAACAATTGGAACATTGTGTTTCCACCAAAAAGTATTAAGAATTTTAGTGTATTTTACTAACATTAACATAAACTTTTAAGCATAAAACTATGCTAAGAATCTAGGTTTCACTCATAATGGATATATTGTTTAAATCAAGCTTGAAAAATACTGACATTAACTTGTTTTATATCTTTAATGTGCAGTCCAAAAAACACAATCTTCAAAATGACTTGACTTTGAAAAAAGATTGTGGAAATCACAATGTGACGATTTCATGAAAAAAGCAGATTGTCCCCAGGATGAGCTCACAATTAGCTCTTTATCACGATATTGCCCAGGTTTACCCACACGGCTTCAACCAAAACTCATATTCTACGCTATGAAATATTGGGTTTATTTGACGCTTTTACATATCGTGAAATATAGACCGTGTTAAAAAAACCACACACACATAGGGTGTTTTTCTCGCCTTTATTTCAGTGAGCAGTATCAATAGATTTAAGACTACGCTGTACAACAATCTACAGTATAAGTAAAGAGGGGTAAAAAGTGGTCTGGTTTTTAAAATGCAGAAAGTACAAATACTTGTTGAAAAAAGTAAAAATTAACCAGATTTTGAAACACTTTTTATAATCAGGTGCAGTACATGAGAAAAAAAACCTCTAACCCTGCAGTTACTTATTTGCTGCTTACTTTGTTGACGATTACATTCTTATTTGCTTTTTTTGTTCCATTGTATAATACCTGATCCGACTGTGAAACCCTTATCTGCGTTTGATCAAATGAACAACTTTCGTGGAGCCCTGAAGCGACTGATGCAGTGATAGTGGGCTATGCAAATTTACACTGAAAGCAGAAACAAAACAATCCGATCTTGTCACTACCTTTTCTCTGCCACATTTCGATTTGTTTGTCACATTTTTTCTCACATTTTGCCTGTAATTGATCACAAATAACACGTGGGAACGCTAAATGACTCTGGTAATTGCTCTGCTGTGGATTTCCGTCCGTCCCCGTGCGAGTTGGAAACATGTCTGATTGCGTGAATGTGAGACAACATACTGAGTCATTATGTGCTGTGAGTGCGTCATGTGGACCGCAGCCAATCATGAGTCCAAGAGTAGAAAGCTTAATCGTATAGAAAGTGCAAAGACAACTGCTGTGCTTTGAAACCTGGTAACTACGATGTACAAAGCAGAAAAAACATGTGAAAGGCTTTTGCAGTTTGATAATGGCAGGTCATTTCTTTCAAATTACTTTTACATTAGTTTGCTGTAGCAGACCCTATGGTAAAAATGCATAGTGTCTGGGTTCTTTTCCCAGAAATAATCTTTATGAATTCTAAATCATTTTCTTTACTCTGGTGTGTGTGTTAGATGTGAGATGTACAATGTTTTTTTTTTTTTTTTTTACCATAATTAAAGACATTAGGCTAAATCAAATCAAATCAATTTATTTTTGTATAGCCCAAAATCACAACAACAGTCGTCTCAGAGGACTTTCCAAGATTATTAATTTAGCAAACATGAACAATAGGAAATAAAAATAAAACAATACACATTCAATGAAACAATTGATCAAGCATGTCAAAGCAGATTATTAGTAGAGCAGATTGTCCAGGGCATCCCTTGTCCTTAGACCCTACTTCTTGGCAAAGAAAAACTCAAAAAAACCCTAAGGGAAAAAGAGAAACCTCGAGGTTTGTCTTTATACAGTCACCTTCAGTCTCTCTCTGAAAACCTTCAAGTCAAGTTAGAAATCTGGGGGTAATAATGGACTCAGACTTGAACTTTAACAGCCACAAAAAGTTAATAATATCAGCAGCTTTTTATCATCTAAAAACAACATTTAACAAAATTAAAAGTATAGTGTCAAAGCCTGACTCGGCCTATCCAAACAGGCTGTAAAACAGCTGCAGTACATCCAGAACGCTGCTGCTCCAGTCCTGACCAGAACCAGGAAGTACGATCACATTAGTCCTGTGCTTAGGTCTTTGCACTGGTTTCAGTGGCTCAGAGAATAGACTTTAAAACAGCTCTGCTTGTGTTTAAGTCTCTAATTAGACAATATTCATTTTAGGTGCTAATTGAAATATTGACCTGAAACCCAGCAATATAAATAATCACATTATTACGTTACATTATGATTTCGCTATATATCGTCATCATCATCATCATCATCATCATCATCATCATCATCATCATCATCATCATCATCACACCACCATTATTGTTATTATTATTATGGGCCCTTTTCATGCTGTGGCTGTGCTAGTTCCGGTTTGCATAATACCTGTGGATAGTTCCATCTCATTAAGGTCAGGTAATGTTTATTAAGGACAGTGTACAATTACATTAACCACAATGGCAGAGAGGTTTGTACCAGATTAAAGCTTTTATAGATAATGTTCATCTGTAGTCCTGGGTAAGGGAGAGGTGGGGTACATTGGACATGTTTTTAGTTGTAGGAGGAAACCGGAGCCCCTTGGAAGAAACCTACGCAGACACGGGGAGAGAAAATGCAACTTTAGTAAACAAGTGAGTGAAACACTGCAACATTACCAGGACAACATAAAATGATTATTAGTCTGCGTTACGCCACATGAAAATTTAATTGTGTAACTCCAGGGATGAAAATTAGATAATAAAAAACAAAAAAGGTCATTTTCTCCATTGTGTTACCTATAAGTTTACTTCAGTCAGAAATGTTTAGGAGCATTTTTCAAATAAAATTGTCAGTGCATAACATCTATACTTGTGTAGCGCTTTAAAATGGGTTGAATTTCTATACTTCCATCACTTATATAAGGCCAAAGGCAGCGTTGATACATGTGGAGGTTTCAGCTCTGACCTCTCAAACTGCCCGGCAGCCAAAGACAGGCAGAATCACAGTGCTAAAGTAATAATAAAGACTATATTTACTTTTCTTTGCACTGTGTTAGTTCATGCTTTCTCTGCAGAACACAATCTCCAGTCTTCACCGGTGTCCTCATACCTGACGAGACATGCTCACATCGGATTACCATCGTGAACCTTTTAGGCCCACTGTCAATATGTTGTTTTCTTTGTCGGTGCTTGTTTGGCATGATGGCCTGTCAAACCCAGAGGGACTAAGGAGACTCTTTACACAGGCTGCTTGCTGCTGGTCTGCTTATACCGTTCGTCCTGTCATTATGTCGTTGCTCGGCTGGGTGCAAGATGTTCCCCAAAAACGCTGACACACATTTAACCGAGGTGAGTAACTTTAAAAGCCTCCGCTACACGAGTGAAAAGCCCGCCAAACTCCCCGAAGATTCGCCGGAGACTTATGTCAAAACATTTTTCCAATATATTCCCGACTAGGTGTTTGCGTGCTAGCGTGTGTGCTAGCCTGACAGCATGGCCCCTTGATAACACACTGCTGTGCAATGACTTGTGGAGGAGACCAGCAGGGTTTGGGGAAATAAAAAGCTCATCTTAAAAATTCAAGTGGAGGAAAAACAAAAATCATCAGCCAGAAAAAGCAGCACAGACATGTAGCGCAAACAAAACAAGTGATTGCAACAGTTTACTCCAACACTCTGCTCCGACAAATACACATGGTGACCTTAAGGGAACTAAACCTGTTGTAGGGGAGAACGGGGTTGGTTGTCACATGGGTTGGTTGTCACACTCACTGCATCTCAGCTTCTGAATGGAGCATTGGAAAAAAGTTCAATTCAAATGTTCAAGAAATTAACCAAAATTAACTAAATAAGCTATTTTATTTTATGGCAATAAGTAAGGTTTTAGATGATGAAAGAAAATGTTCTGCTTTTTCCAAAAAATGTGTTGAAAGCTTTTAACTGTTAACATTATAAAGAGGAAACTCAGAGTGACAAGTATGACTACTTTTTTCTGAGCTGGATTTAAAAATGTAGAAGAAAGCTGAGGTCAGTCAGGGTTGGTTGTCACACTTTTCATAGGGTTGGTTGTGACACTTTAACATAAGCAAGATTTTCATTAAAATACTGTATTTTGAATGTTCCAATTCAATGAAGAAATTGATGTATAGCATTGACTAAGAAAATAATGAAATGATAGCCTTGTTCTTATGCTTATTCTTTTCCAAAGTTATTTATCACTAAAACACATTAATATTGTTGTTTTACAATATTAACAGAATCTTCTTTTTCATTTTCTGTTGCTGTTTTCCTGTAATTTAACATCCCCTGATTCAGAAAATGTAAAGCAATATTGAATCAAAATAAAATAAAACATCTACAAATCAAACTGAAGACTAGTCTCATTTGTCATCGATCACCCATTGACATAATATTGTGACAACCAACCCTGACTTGGGGTTGTTTTTTAATGATCAATAACTTTTGATTAGAGTAAGATACAGAACGGTAGGTGGACTCATTATTTACACAAGACTTGAGTTTTTCTCTTGGGTTAAAATGGTAAATGTGAGGTTTATAATTTTTGAGAAATTCAAGTTAAAGTAAAAATGTGACAACTAAGCCCGGTCTCCTCTATTTGAAATAAAATAACCTAAAATCAATTCCCCCTAGCACAGATATGTTGTTGATCTATCAATTCTGGTGAAAATTAGTCTGCAATGCCCTGACTACATATAATAATGTCCTGTTTGTCCATCAAACTGTACTAAAATCTTCTGTTGTTGTTGTTAGCATTGTGGCTAACTACTGTTAGCATACCTACACGTCTAGCTCCTAACAGCTGTGAAAAAAGCGTAAAGCACATTGTGGTGAACAATTTGGAGGCTCAGAATGCATTAGGTATGTGAGAAAACATGTGGACTGTTGTAGGAAGCTTAAAGGTGCATTGAGCAAGCTGAAATGCTCAAAGTTGCAATACTGTATATCAAGTCAGTGTCCATTGGCAATTACCTGGATGTGCGCCATGAAGATTTGTGAAACAAGCTCAGGCAGCCTGTTATATGTGAGGGACCTGGTCGAAATCTCCCGCATTGTTCACTGCATTATGGTTCTTATTTCACATACTTTATACATCATACGAATGTTTAAATTGATTGTTTAATACAAAAAACTGACTGATGCTGGCGCCAAGTAGCACATAGACATGGTTTTGAGAAAGGGAGGAACTGCGCTGGGGATCAATAGAACCTGATGTTCATTTTGATTAGAAGCTAAGACACTTAAAAACATAGATTTAGTGATTTAGCTTTACTTTGTCAGCCGTGTCGTGGTGAGGTTACAGTAAGAAATTGGCCTTCAGCCTTTTGTTTATTCAAAATTAGGCCTGTAGAGGCTTTTTTGCAACTTTCACAACACAAAACAAAGTTTTCCTCAAACTCAAACAGAACTTTCTTTGTTCAACTTTTGGAGTTTGCAAACCAGTCAGTTAGTCAAAAATAACTAATACAATTGTCAGCATCTACATTTTTATACAAATAACTTCATTGTCTTACCTCAGAAAACATTTTGCAGAAAATAACGATGTGTCTAACAAGAACATTTATGCTGTAAATTGCGTCTTTAGCTCAGAGTAATTTGTGGGTGCAGTGCCACCAAAACCCTTGTTCAAAAACACCTTTAAATAATTGTTTTCTGTTTGTTTTCTCATAGATGTGACATGTATTCTATTAGGAAGTGTTTGTTCAAGAGCAAGACATTGGCTTTTTCAGGTTGTTGGCAGCATGGTATTTCGTAGAAAAAAGAGGACCCAAGGCATGCTTCATACATAAAAGTTTAAAAGCTATTTCTAGCTAATTAGTTTAAAACGTGCCATGCATAGCTGCTCAGGTGTTTCTTCTTGACTGGAGGAGCTGTCCATGGTGCTGTATTTGTAAAAGTTCTTTCTTTCAGTTTCACTAATCTCACTGGAATACATTTTCTTCAGTGCTAATTAACCAGATTTTTTTTTTTTTTTTTCACGTGTATATATATATTGTTATGGTTTTAATATTTATCACCATTATTGCAACTGAATCCATATTGCATCTATACATGCAGTCGTTGCTTCATACATTATTAAGCGGATGCCCTCGCGGTGTCACTTTAAATTGGTGCATGTTCAATGTATTGCACACCAAATCAAACAGGGTCAGGCTGAAGTGGCGACTAGAGCCAACAGCAGTTCCCTGGTGGCTTCATTTGGACAAACCAGATGTCTGTCATTGTCAAGGGCAAAAAGCAATGACCAAAACAAGACTGACTGTCCAAGGTTAAAGAAGGGAGTTGGGTTGCAAGCAAATTAAATGTCATTGTGTAGTTTCACACTCAAATGTGCAACACACATTTGAGTGTTTGGAGATGCAAACCAATATTCCAATATTTAGAGTCAATTCCCAGCCACTATCTGTCTGTCTGTCTGTCTAGTTTTAGTTCTCACCCATTCCTAATGGCAATGATGACTAATGCTGTTCTCTCAGTTATGATTATGAAAGTAAAAAACAAAACAAAACAACTCAATTCCTGTTGGTATCTTCTAGTACATTGGTTCTCAACCTTGGGGTTGCGACCCAACATGGGTCACGTGAAGTTGCCAATTGAATGAGCATTTAAGCCCTGCTCCTCAGAGTCTGTATGAACAGACAGCCTTCCACATAAAGATTTAACTATTGTCTAATCTGTTAATGCAGAGAGTATTTTAGAGGTGAGAACTACCAAGTCTGCATACATGCTCTTCTTTCTTTTCCCAGACCCAAGTCTGTTTGTTCCAACCTGCTCCGCCTCCAATAAAAGGTTGGGCGCTGTCCACTCACTCTAGACAGACCGGTGTGCAGGTGAAATTGGCTGACAGACAGACTGTGACTGACAAAGGGACAGTAAAGCCCTTTTCTCAGAGTGACTTGAGAGTGAGTTTCACTGAGATACGAACGTAAAGGAGGAACTCAATATAAAATGCTAAACTTCAAAGATGCGCGCGCAACCAAACAATACGCTCAGGGTTTTAGACTCTCTGGCCACATTTAAATGAATCGACCTGCCAGAGCATGACCACAGTCCGTCCCACAATCAAATGAATATTTTATCCCCTGTGATCACCAAAACCATGGTTACATAAGTAACTTTACCTGGTCCCGTGTCAGTCCGCGCGTCACTGCAGAGATCAGATGAAATTGTTTCCTTTTCACAACGCTTACAGCTACTTGGAAAAAGCCCATTTCTTAAAATATTGTCTTAAATAATTGGAATAAGCCACTTAGATTGCCTCAAAAAGTTGGTTCGCGAATGGTGACCAATTAGTTGGTCCCCTGAAAAAAAACAACCACTGCTCTAGTACAACAAAACCTTTGTTCTCAGTTCTGTTCATTACCATTTCTTCCTCATAAATCCATGATAATTCCCATGTAACTTTGCAATTCTACGACTCTGTGAAATCTCTTTTGCTCTAGTTTATTTGTCTCCTCTAAAATCCTGATTGGACTAATTCTTTGTTGACATTAAGACAGCAGCCCTGGCAGTCGTCCTGTTTTGACGCACACTATGTTCTTGGAGCCATGTTCAGACCTGGCTCGGGGCGATTTGCTTAAATGCCATCCCCCTCTCACCCTTTCCCGCCGTTCTCCTCTGTGTAATTTAATTAGAAGCTAAAAAGCCCAAACAGATACTACAAATTGAATCAGAACGTCTGGTCAGGCTAGTTTAACAAAATTATTGGTGTTTGTTTCTCTTTTGTTTTTTATATGTCACAAGAAAAAATGACATTTCTCTTCATTTTTTGCTGGTGCTGTTTGTTTTGAGATGTACATTGTAATGATGTTGGGGTCAAAACTAGACTGATTCAACATATAATTAAAGGTGCTGTACTTGATTTTATAGTCTTAAGAATAAAATCATATTATGTTAGAATGTTGCTATCACATCAAAAACATGCTGAAACAAGTTCATTCACAATCTATGAGTAATCCTCTCCAAAACTCAAGACACTCCATCTTGTGATGTCAATACATACATACATGCTTTTTCCATTAGTATCTGCTCTAGCTATTCGCTCTACCACTGCTCCTTTACGTGACTCGAAGCTGCTTTAAGTTTCATTTTCACTTTCTCGCCTCACACAGCACTGTAACAGAGAGCACACAGCATTTGCTTTTCAGCACTAGCATCACTTTAGCATTTAGCTCGCAGCTGCTGCTGTTAGCATTGTTGGACATATTTATAATTTTGGGCTGTTGACTTTGGGTGGATGAGAATGTTTTCCCCCCTCGGATGAATGTTAGTGAGTTTTTTCTGCAGTTTGTGTCTATTTTTGACCTGAAACTTGCTAATTTGTCTAGATTACCCTACGACCTAACGCCTCCCGTACGCAGACTACGGATCGGATGTCCGAGTTTCTTGCGACGTGCCTTGTACACCAGCAGCAGTCCGCTGCGGTCTGTTATTGCTCAAAGCCACGCGGATTCACGTGGATTACTGCGAGATTGCTCGTTTTATGACTTGAAAGTCGCATCCGACCGCTGCGACGTCCAACAAAAATACTCTCTACGGATTCTTTACGCACACCCCCCGACTCTCAGACGTGTGCTCGCACTGCACCAAGGTACAAGGGCACATTGGCTTTAAGCACTGTTTAAGTCTACTCGCACCGAACTCTAATTCAGTATACAGCAGGGGTTCAACAATTGTGGTTAGGATGCACATTTTACTTTATTTGATCTGTATTATTTTTAGACACAAACAATGACGCGTAAAGACAGTCATTTCGGTTGCAGTATGCATATTAGTCCAGTAAGTATATCATTAAATTAACAGGAAGTGAAATAATTTCACTTTTGTTACTTTTGCATACAGTGTGCTTTTATGGGTGTATTCTACAGTAAAATAAGTAAAAAAAAGTATGTGTGTGAGGCCTGAAAGTGTTTTTTTTTGTGATCTGGATCACTCATGGATCATGAGTGTGCTGTATGCCCACAGCCACTCACAGCACAGATCAAGTGAAAAACCTTTTCATCCTGTATTCTTGAGCACAAAAGGTCCAAGAGCCAGTTTTCCCATTTAATACCATTGTACTTTGTCATGAAATATCCAAAGCGATTTCGCACATTTTCAATCTGAGTATTTGTGTAATGACAAGGCCCTCTAACATTTTGTTTGTATTACAAGTTTCTACAAATTCCTCATTTTAATTTAATTTAGCAAATTAACACTAGTTTAAATATAAATGCTAGGTTTCCATGATTCAAGAACAAGTTTGTGAATTACGTTTGAAAATATCAGGAAGTAGAGAGAGTTTTAAACTGATGACATCACACTAGTGTCACATACAGTAGATATTTCCATTTTTTTCACAATGAACATATTTGAATGACCCTATAGTCATAAATTTAACAAAAGGAGCGTGTTGTTTTTATGTCTCAAGAAGTGAAAACCTGTTACATTAGAGGAGTTTTGGTTCAATTTATCACATGGTCGCTATGCAACTCCCTAGTGTGATGTCATCATCTATGAACAGGTAGGAAACGCTGTTCCTTTAGCTGTATTTTTCACATTATGGCATAAAACATACAGCCAGATTGGTCCAAAGTATGGCTTTGATTTTCTATATATTTTTTTTAATAATTGTGTAGTTGACTTTTCAACTCCAAAAAGTTACTCATTGCACTTTTAAAATAAATACAGCCTGCGTTAAAAGTGCAGAAGGTCTCAGTGATCTACCCATGGCATCGCAAAAACTGGAAAATTCAGAACAGTATTATCAGAGACTTGGAGGAGAAAGAATAGTATCTAACAGGCAGAATTCAAGCTGTGTTTTTGATGAGCAAGCAATGTTAAAATGTGAGAAGAAACTCAAAATTCATTGTCCTAAATATTTGATCTTTGGCATAATTATTTCATCCCCTAAATTCTCACTGAAGATACTCTTTTATATCATAATAAAAACTTCAATCCCTGTCCAGTTTCTATTTCAAGATAACACAATACACTTAGAACACTGTGAAGCTTTTCTAAAATCAGTCTGTTACAACCAAGCAGGCAAATGGAAAGAGATGGGCTCTTAATGAAGGACATTGTGTGCTTCTGTGCCATGGCTCAGTCCCACATGAGTTCAGACCTTCCTGCTATAGGTACACCGGGGAGAGCACAGTCCCTTAAGCTGTTACCAGGCAGCAGGCAGACCGCACAGCTCCCAACCCAGAGGTAAACTTGACCTATTAGGGTAAAGGAAGTGTCTGTATCCTGCTCATGGACATTCTGCTCACATAAGCTCGCTGTGAGACGACACAAACAGAGCTTAGGTAAGAGTATTGTACGTAACAGAGCAGAGGAGGAAATGAATGTGAGTGGATGGTATGAAGGCTGGAGATTGAAGAGATAGAAGAAAGTCTACGTGATGGTGATGGTGGTGGTTGTTTTGTTTGCTTTAAAGGCTCTGCACTCGATTTATACCATCTTAAATACTCAGTACTGTCATAATGATAAACATATGCAAGATCAGAGCAAGAAAACTTCACCAGTCACACCTGATCATGTTACTGCAATGAAAGTCTAAAGCTGTTATAAAACACAAAGCATAATGTCAACAAAAAAAATAAAAAAAAAAAAAAAAAAAATAAAATGAATTTTAAGATCAAGCAGGTATTCTATGACAGATTCGGTCCAGTTTAAGTCGAAATAATACTGTAGTAAAAATATACATTTATTTGTATTTTTTTTTTTTTTTTTACAATAGTGACAACTAAGTTTGTGATTTTGTCTTGTTTTGGCTTTTATTTGTTTGCCACAGCAGGAGTGTAAATGCTGAGATTGCGGAATCTGTTCAACCCAACCTTAGTAATGTTGCCATTTCAGAATCTTTTTTTTTTTTTTTTTCAGCTTAGAGAAGTTTTAAAGCAAAATCAAGTCACTGGATAATCTCTATTAAAGCAAAGGTATCTAAATATTCTAAATATAGTTTTGCATTCAAAATATAATTTCACAAAATATCTTGGATATGACAAAAGAATTACTCTCTGCTATTCAGTTGTAACAGAATAACCATAAAAATTGTGATATTTATCTCACAATAATCGCTATAATAAAATTTTAAATCGTGACATCCCTAGGAGCTACAAGCGCAAACTACATGCTCAATCTACAAGCGCGATATGAGACTTTTAACAACTGTTGGGTGGAGCACACAGTGGCCGTACAGCACTAGCCAACAACGCGACTCCTTATTGCTCGTGCTTAAAGGAGGGATGAGACAGAGTAGGGGGTTGAGAAGAACAGGAGGAGAGAAAGAAAGAGAGGCGCACTAGGAGGAGACAAGTATTGTCACAGAATCTTACCTGCTCACGCTGTGTTGTCCAACCTACAGCAGTTTGTTTGTTGTTGATGCAAGTCAAAGAAAAGCTGACTTTCTCAAGCTCCTCCCCTTACTGTTACCATGGTGTTCACCAATAGTTTGAAGCACTACAAAGTGAGGTGATGATGGCTCGAAATGTACTTTTTTGTTGTTGTAGCTACAGTAAGTTAATTACCTTTTAACAGGTTTACAACTTTTTAATTTTAATAAAATTTATTGCACTATTAAAGAAAGTCTATAGGCCTAGCGTGTTTCAATATAGACCCGTCTAAAAATCTTTTTATTTTTAAAATCTTCAGGCTGTGCTCAGACTAAAAGTAGGCTGAAAAGGCACCCTGGTGTAATGTTATCTGTTCACATTCACATGTCTCTGCCCCTCTTTGCTGCTATTTCACTTTCACTAGCAAGGACCACACCACATCAAAGAATGCAATTAATATACTTGATGATTGATTGACAGTTTAAGTAGAGGCATCTGGGTAATTGGAGGTGTGTCCGAGAAGGCGAGCGAGGCGTGGTTTCCTGGTGCGAAAGGGCTGTGGTCTGCTCCTGAAATTTCATTAACTCCCATTTAAAAGCACTTTATATTTTGCTTTCTTAAAACGTAAACAAACAGAAATACTTAATTTTAATTTTCCACACGTTTTGCTCACTACATTGTTCACTACAGCGTTGAGCTTTTTTCACTGCTGTTAACGGCAGTTAGCCACAAAGCTAACAACAAAAACAACAGACGAAATTAGGTATAGGTATATTAATAAGAGATAGACCCTTAGGGGGGATTTCATTTTCTTTTTTTATTGTTAGTAGTTTACAGGAATTAAAATGAATACGTATTTCTTTGCATATAATCATTCTATTAATTGTGCCAGTTGGTTTTGTTTTACTGACACAGTAAGCATACACACAGACACTACGGTGATAAAATTAAGCGTCTTGCCTAAGGACACACCAACCACTTTCTCTCACCAATGAGGCTCCCATCCAAGTACTGATCATGCCGCATTCTGATCTTTGACAGGATCAGGCATTAACAAGCAGATATGGCCATGATGGAATGTCTCACAGCAAACATCCAAGATTCCTTCCACTATAAAAAACAAAAACGACACAATGTCATCCCGGAGCATAAAGCAGTTTGTATTTTTCCTAAGTACAAGCAATCTTTGAAGCAGACAGTCAAATATAAATAACAACTCGACAAGCAATAGCATCAAATAAATGGAGAGATTAGGAGTAGATAGGGCATGCTGATAAAGAACTGTTTTTCCAAAGGCACAATGACATGAGCTGGAACAGTGATGTGTTTCGATGCCCATGGGTTAATAATGGAGCAGCCGAGCAGAGTCAGCTCCACTATCTTGATCTTGTATATTATCTACTGACAGTCACAAGAAGAAATAACAAGCATACAAAGTTACTGGTGTTGCATAGTCGATCATGCATTTACATCTTTAGTCGTGTTGTCACTCATTATCTTCCATTAAAGATGCTATACTTGATGAACAAACATAAATAAATGTTTTTAAACTTCTTTCAACAGTCTACATGCTTTGCTTAGTCTAAATTGTTCATCACAGTGTTTTAAGTTTATTTCCACTGCTATTAGGAGCAAGACGTGTTGGTAAGCTAATGGAAGTTAGCCACAATGGTAACAACAAACAGGCACACTTAGTGGAATTTTGTGAACAAACAGAACAGTGTAGACTAATTTCCACCTCAAAAGAACATTAGCAATCCCATCTGGAGGGAAACAGTTTTTAAGATATTTTATTGTTAAAAAAAAAAAAAAAAGTATAGTCCCTTACATTTTGTCTAAAGTTCTTCTATGTTTCTCTCCATCTACTTTATGTTTTTTGTAGTAAAGCTACAGATTCAGAATTAATTTCATTTCATTTCTTTATTTAACATGACAATGTACAGTTTCATATTGCCAAAAGGCAAAGATGCGTGTACCAGATTATAGATAGAAAGTTCATTTCCATCTGGAGTCCTTAAAAAGGCAAATGGAAGAAGGCAGTAATGAACAGTGCTCAAACTTTCTCACATCTTTCAGCTTTTAGCTGACACTTTCTCATTCATTTATCCTTATTCAACATAGTGTTGCATAGAAAAAACTTTTCACAATTGCAATATAATAGAAAATGATTAATACTAGCACAATAATCTAAAGGACTAAAAGAGAAATGTCAGTTAATTCATTTTTTGTTGTTGTTTTTGGTTTTTTAAAAGAGGTTAATAACTTACTGACATTACATAATAGGTAATAAAAACTGTATTAGTGTATGCATCTCTGGTTTACAATGTGAAAAGATCCATTGTGGAAATAAAAAATGCCATTTTAATTGACAGAATGCCAAGTACGTTGAGTTTAAAAAAAACAAACAAAACATTATCCTACAGTTAAAGGTGCAAATGATTTTCAGACTCAGACTTCTAAAAAATATACACAGATGATGGAGTTTATTCAATCGGTTAGTGGAGTGTTTGACATAAAAAAACAAGCAGAAGAAGTAGAAATGGCCATAACATGTCCAGATTAAAAACTTTTTTACACTAAGCCACTTTGTTTCGTTGAAAATCAGCCGCAGAGAGAGCCAACATATGCTTCAGAAAACCTTAAACCTACTGCAAACACGATTTAGGTTTTAAATCTGACAAGTTTTCATAAATCCTTCAACACATGCTTAATATCATATTTGTATTCATTTTGGTCAAAATTATGGTCTATAAACGTGTTTTTACAAACAACAAAGTGAAACTGGACGAACCATAATGATGTGAATCCTTTCGAAGAGTCAAAAGTCCCTTTACTAGATTTTCCAGTTTGTATTTACCGTAATTTCTGGCCTATAAGCTGCTACTTTTTTCAGAAACTTTGAACTCTGCGGCTTATAAGGCAATGCAGCAAAATTATAGATTCTCATAGACTTACTATTAACAAGTGCGGCCTATGTATGCACTTTTTATTTATCTTATTTAAATCTAGTTGGTGCGGCTTATATTCAGGTGCGCTCAATAGGGCGAAAATTACGGTACACAAGACTTCTCAAACTCCTAATCCCACAGGTGTGCCAATTGCTCACCATATCTTGGTGTCCCATTTTGTCACCAGCACCACAGGCTGAATCGTCAGTATAAATACGCTAACACTAAGAAGAAAGCCAAAATATCTCTTTAAGATCCCTTTCCAACAACCTGTGGTGCCTAGTTTTATTTCTTACCATCACTCCGTGCATTGTCTGCATTCGGAGTACAGACCGGCCCACAGCCTGCAGCTAACTCCAGGGCAGCTGCTCCACTCCGGCTGGCTCTGAACTCATTTCAAGTGCCTCTCAATGTAAATGAGCCCAAATAGGGGACGGCGTGCTTGACCTTGTTATAGGAACGGAAATTGGAGGCATCATTTTTCTCCCCGTAGCCATGCAGTAAGATACAAATTTCCTTCTCCGTGGAAAAAAATCTGCGGGCATATACTGCAAACCATTAAAAACCCATAATGCATAAATCACCGCGGCAATAAAAGTTCTCTATCCCTTTCGCAGCCATTTTCCTGATCACTCTGCCTCCATTCCCTGGGCACTCGAGGCATAGTTTGCAATCCCTGCTGCGGACCCCCCTCCCCTTCTCTCCGACTGCTAACTTGATTCCGCGTCCCAGGGCGTTCGGAGGCTCCCGGGACTGAAGGAAGTGCCCTTTGAAGGTGCCCTTAGCTCTCCGGGGAAAAAAATGTATTACGAGACTAACACATAAAGTTCGAATGAGGAGGAAGCTGCAACGTCTGGGTGGATTTCGGAGCAGTCGGAGGTGTGGAATGACAGTGTGTGTACTGTATGCGTGTCTTTTACAGTGTTGCTAGGTAGAGAAGATGAAACTAGTCCAATGTTTTCTCGAAAGAAGTAAAACAAATATTAAAAACAACAACCCATATTTAACCAAATAAGTCTCTATTTTCATATGTATCTGCTTTGTTTCTCGTTAAATTCATTGTTGCTGTGTGCTGTAGCATCATCCACAAAATCAATATGCATCATCTCAAATGGAGCATTTACAGTGTCTGTGTGATTCAGCTGTGTCAGGTTTTTGCTTCTCTTAATCTATGTTGAATGTGAGCAAATCAGCCCAGTCTCAGAGAAAATGTAGATATACAAGTAAAAACGTGCATTAGCAGTTTTTGCACCTTTTTTTATGTCAAAATGTTACGAAAAGCTAAGACATAAAAGATCACACATTTTGGTTGAAGCCCTGTGCGATCTTTTCTTTGGGTTTAACGGGTAAATCTTAACCTACCCCAAACACCAGCCTTAAATGTACTAAATTTAGTAACCGAAAACGCCTAAACTTACCGGTTAAACACAAAGAAAACATTACCACGTGGCTTAAACAAAAATGTGTGGTTATCTTATGTTTTTGAAATTTTGTTGTACATCTAAGTTTTCTTCAGAACAAATACTTGATAAAGAAACCCTAAGTGAAAGAAACATGACATGATTATGACATTTCTTTCTTACCTTTGTGGGAAGGACTGCTTGCAGGCGGAGGTGTGAAGAATACAAAGAATACCAACAAAATGGGCTTCTACTGTTGTATTTGTGTAGTGGCCATCAGCACACATGTCCTGGGACAGACTGTATGAAGGATCCAGCTTCATAAGTGTCTGTATGATTTTGAAAACTTTGTGTTTGTCGTGATAAGGCTGTCCAGGGGGGAATATAAACTTATCCATGTGCTTATTTTCACTACAAACCTGATACAAGAGCATAAACACAGAATGACATGTCAGTCTGCGGATTCTTACAGCAGACCCGCGTGGCTCCTGCACTTGCATCTGTATTACTCAGAGGTCTGTGTACATGAGAGCATTGGTTTTACACACTTTCTAAGATCTGGGGACCTGCGCGATCTCGACCTGCACCAAACTTGTACCCAGGGTGAAGTGACAAACCTTTTTGTAGTGCCCTTTGCCACGAGACCTGCACTGACTCTGCGAGGCTTTATGAATGTATTTTGTTAACTGTGGGAGGAGAACGCGCCACTGCAGGCCAAAGTCTGTTAGTTGTGGGTGGAAAAGAAACAGATTAAATGTAGCAAAGAAGAGATATGCATTTAGTGCATGTGCATTGTTTTAGGCACTCTCCCAAAAAAAAAAAAAAAAAAACATAAATCAGCTCCAGTGTAGATTTAAGAAGTTTCACATCAGTAGCTTCACAGTAGGTTGATTTTTTCCATCCACACAAAATAATTCCTAGTAACGTGTAAAAATGTCTCTGTCTTTCTGTTACCAAGACAACACATTTGACTGTTTGTATCTTTGTGAAACACTACAACAGAATGACAAAACTGGGGAGTGCTGCAGACACAAGAGTGTACATTCCAGTGTTTATGAGCCATGCAAATGTCTTATTTTGTTATTTGTTCTGTGGAGAATTCAGGTGATATAACTCACCATCTGCCAGCAAATCCGTCTGCAGCTTGTTGGAACAGCTTGATTCCAATTCCCAGCTCAGCCTCAGTCAGCCTAAATCTTAGAGAAATGAGGACTGAGAATGGAAAGGATGACTCTGACATTTTGGAACTTTACAGCAGAGGCAACAAATGTTTATCACTTTTTCAATAGAGTCCTTAAAACTAAAAAGATACGGCTGCTAAAACTAGGTAGATATTGCAGATTATTGGAGGTATTCCCTCTTCTGATCATTAGTTTGCAAGATAATAAAGACATTTAATCACATTTTCTAGAATTATTAGTTTATCCTCACTTTATAATAATGAACAGAAAAAAATCATGAATGACATACTGGATTTAGAAAAACATTTATTTAGTGATAGATTGTGATACCTAATGCCTGATTGGTATTGATTCTCCCGTGCCTATATACTGTATAGATTTGATCCTGTATTTAGCTAATCAACAAAGCCCAACAGTGACCGCCCCTTCCTGGTACACAAAGTATGGGCTACCGTGTTAAGTCTATCAGTTTTTTGAAAAAAAAATATAATAAAAGTTTAAAAATGTCGTCAGGGCTAATCAGCTATGTGGTCAGTCAGAACAAAGGTTGATAGGCTACATCACGGACTGTCATAAAAGCCATGTACTTAATCTGTACTTAAAAGTACAGATGGTCTTTACCTTAGAATTGTGCAATTATCAGAATCCAAGATCAAGTCCAAGATAGGTCCAAGTCCAAGCCCCCTTAATATCAAAGCAAGGACAAGTCCAAATGTGCTTGTCTGAGACAAGAACCTTAAAAAGCTGTTTCTAAACTGTCTTTGTTTTAAGACCTACCACAGTACTACAGTCTTTCCCAAACAGCTTTTTTAGTATTTTTTGGACAGTCAATAGAGATGACCTTTGTTTCCAAATGTGTCAGAAATGTGCATTGGCCATGCTTTCTGGGGGTAAGGATCAATTATTAGAGCTAGATTCAGCTTCTCCAGTCTCTCAACCATGATCAGTGCAGCGTCCTCATAAATCTTCCAACAGCCATCGAGCGAGCTAACATTCAGACAGCAGCTCCGAATGATCGCTGGCGGCCATGTAAATAGAAATGTGTGGAGCAAATCAGAGAGTGAAGACAGTATAAGAAGACTAGACCGACTTCACACTCCAAAGGTCAGCGTTCTATTCTGGTTCAGTCCGACGCGTTCACTGTCAGCCCTTCATTAGACCACAGTTCTTCTACAGTATGTGATTAATTAAAGATGCACCATGTTCAAGTTTGTGTGATGGATCTTTGGAGGCACTGGGCTTGTTTACATTGTCTCTGTAACGTCAGCCAAATTAAGATACATGCTGTTGTATTCTAATTTTTCTGGATGAGTGCAAAGAAAAAATATTTGTGAACATTATTCTTCAAGGTAAAGGTGAGATGAAAAAAAGATTGATACAGTTGTTTTGGATATGTTTTGCATGTTCTCTTTGTGTCTGCATAATTTTTTTTTTTCCCCGGGTGCTCCAGTTTTCCCAACAGAATCAAATATTCAATCATCCCAGGACTCTCAAGACCCTGAAAAACAGACTCAAATTTGAATGGAATTAAATTTTTTTTTGACATTAATCTTATGGCCAATTATTCTAGACTGCAATTTTTAATCTCAACTTGAGCCTGAGGTCCAGGGCACAATTTTGGAGATCCAGAACCCACACTTCAGCAAACTGAAGAGTGGTTGGTCACCACGCCCCCCGCCTGAGTTTCAGATCAAATCCACATCTTACCGGGCAATCAGATTAGTTTATTTGCGTGACGCAGATGAAACAAAGAAGCTGATTGGTCGTCTGTCATTTAGATCCACTTCACTCACCTCACATTAAAATCGTTTTTTGCTTCACTCATTGATTCTGCAAAAATCCGCAATGTTTTTCAGTTCCACGTGATATTTTTTCAATGTATTTTTTTTTTGTCTTAAGCAGCCATGTTGGTTTTCACACAACTGACCATGCGCATTCTGATTGACTAATTAATCTGTCAATCACGACTACAGAAATACGAAAGAGGGACACAGTGGCTAGACAATATATATTTTTTTATGTATTGTCTGAATTTTCCATGCAAACAATTTTGGTCATCTCAATTCAATTTTACTTATTATTTTATAGTGTTCACAGATAGAGGACTTCACAAACTTGTTGACATATCAAACAAAAATTTCAGATATCAAACAATGACATATTTAATTGGTCAATAGCATCAAAAGCAATAGAAAATCAGAAACAGTCATTCCGAAACAAACAGGCAAATGGAAAATTGTCCCATATCATCCGTAAACCCTCCTTCTCGGCAAAGAAAAACTAAAAAAGAAAAAAAAAATGGATGGAAAAAAAGAATTCTTGAGGAGAACCACAGTGAAAGAGAAATCCACTCCCATGGCCTGACGCGGATCCCAATGTAGGACGACACTTTTTTCTCTCTCTCTCTCTTTTGACCATCCTATGTCACTAGGCCAACCAGTTAAAAACAGAGGGTGACCCAAGCACTTAAGGAACACATCTCCAGATCTTGTTTAAGAGAGTCTTCACACTCTCTGATTAAACTCTGGTGCGCTTCTGGCTAAGTGCGCTTCATTTGTGAAGACGCCATCAAACCCCAATCAAACCAAACAAGCCCACATCTGGTCCATTTGAACAAGGAGACTCAGCGCAGCACACTTACACTTTCCTGGAGCACACCTGAGCACACAGACTAAATAGTCTTGTATGGTCTGATTTATAAAACCTGCAAACCTGAAGCATGTAACACCAGCAGACACGTAACAAAATGCATTTAGTTTAGTTCTTATTTAAAGGGACAATGTACAGAGACATACAACTAAGTCCCAGGGGTGCTCTAGTAAAATGATACAGTGCATTACAACACATTCAATAAAATAGAAAAGACATCACAGTGACTACTCACTCATCTAATACTCATTCCATATCTCACACATCACAATGTAGAGAAGCCTTGCCTCTGTGAAGCCTGTCAACATATTACATATTACATTTCATATCTAGGAGACACATAAGAGCAATTGGAAACAAAGGCAGGAAGACTCAGTCCTGACAGTCATATTTGCTAAACATCAAACAAAATTGCAAACCATTTTAAAAGGTCCAGTATAAAGTTACCAGCAATTTATTATTTGTGGGGTACAATTTATAAATAAACTGTAACACAATGTGCTTCACAACAAAAGACAAACAAAAGAACAAGAATGAAAGCTTTGAAAAAATACATTTTCAATGTCCTAAATCCCCAACTTTGGAGCATATGTAATGGCACTGGTAAAAAAAAATCATACTTAAGAGTGTTCATGAAAAACAAATATATTCTATACCATACTGTGGAGAAATATATCTAAAAGACTCATATTTCCATTGAAACATCTTGCAGACCAAAAGTCCAACATAAGTCTAAAAACAAATGGACAAGAAAATAGCCAGTGATCTCATTGTACTGATGTATTGATCTACATTACGATAACTGGTTTATTGGGGTTCATAAAACACTGTGATGTTTATTTCTGTCAAAACCTAATGATAAAAAGTCATATGATGTCAGAAAAATGGGCATGTAATAAACATGTAAGAATAGAAAGACACACTATTTTACATAGCGTGGTATAGACACAAAATGTATTAGAAGACAGTTCTATCCTGTTTACACTGCACAAAGTAATGGTGGGTGGGTCTGAAGTTAGCTGCAGATGCTCCTCCTTTCACAGTGGATCCTGGTGCAGGCCCTTGCACTGCTTAACGGTTGGATATAACAAGTCACAGGTGGCCATCACTCAGACTAACCACACTCTACGGCAGGCAGACGCTGTGCGATGTTTTCAGTCTTGGATATGCAGCGCCCGCTCAGACTGCACAAGTGAATCTATAGGGTCAAAATTTAGCAGCTCACAATTCATGTCCTCACACTACACAACCGGATGGTCTTAGGCGATCTGAGCGCTCACACTGTATGTCAACCCACGGTGCGTCAGACTCCTGTATCCAAAAGCACAACATAAAAGGTGGAGGAGAAGAAGAGGAATCCGGAAGTGGAGATGCGTTAGTTTCCTGGGTCATTCGGAGTCCAAATAACCCACTGTGCTGCCATCTCTGTCCTGTGTTTAACAGCAAACATTGTTTGCGCCTGGGCACCACTGTGAGAGATATCAGTACTGCTGGAAGCTGGTTGTGAAGTGTTAATCTCTTCTCATTACTCCATGTACACTAGGCGGCGCATGACATATGACTGTGCTGAGACTCGGGTCAATCTCCAAAATTGTCGCACAAGTGAAAAATCGCCCAAAATCAGTACAAATTGTACCGCCTTTAGGAAGAATCTGTTAAATAACACGTCACCATCAGCTGTGAAGAGGACTCCCAGATAGTGACCATGTTGGTGAAGAAAATACAGCCAAACCAATTGTCTTTAAAAAGTAACTTCTGAAAAGAGCAAACTGAGTGTGAGTGAACTTTGTTAGAATGTATAGGAATCATTTAAACACTAGAGCACCATAACACTTTTATACAGGCACTTTCCTTACATAGCTTCAACTCACAAAATTAAGATCATCCATCACTTTCAAGCTAAAACTGTGAATCTTGCATAAGGAAAAAATCCTAAATAAAACAAGAAATCACCTTAGGTTACAGGTCTAGTGCGCTGTCTCTCTCTCCGTATGATCCAGCATCGGAATAACCCAAAAAGATTAAAAATACATCAAATGGAAAGTTGTCTGTCTTCCGCCTTATCTGCTGTGAGCTGCCTAATGTGGAGCCGGAGCGTTCAGAGGAAACCCAATTACCTGCCCTGGAAAAACCCGAATTCCTTTTGCAGTCTGCTGTCATTATTATCCACCTGTAACATAAAACAAGGAAATTCTGTTTACCTTTGTATTTGCTGCGCAGTTGGAGAGTGGAACGGCCTGGTCATGGACGTTTTAGAGAAATGATAAAATAGTCTGTGTTTTTGTATGTGTTTTGTGTTGAAAACGGAAAGCCAAGTAGATAGTGCCATTAGTTTGAGGACATTTATTTTTATGTTCCAAACTGCTCAAAGAGTAAACAGAGCTGAACATGAAGGCAAAAAAAACACTAAAACACTGCTTATTCTGGTGTTTTGCTGCATTAGTTGGACAAACGACATGAAATAGTGTGAATTTTGTAGCAGGTTTTCAGTGAATTCCATGCATATTTAATTAGTGCTACTCTTGAAAACATACCTTCTGTGTTTGTTTAGTGAGGTCAGAAAAATAAAAACTTTAAAATGAAGAATTGTCTTTTGTCTTGATCTGGTTCTTACGCAGAGAACAGCTCACATTGAGTCTGCTTGTTCTCTGGTGCTTCTGCTGTCACCTTCTTTGATCCCGACACACACAAGACCACACACTCTCGCAGGAATTGATTATTTGTGAAGCAAAGAGCTACGAAGCTGGCCAAAATCTGATGCCGACGAAACAGATTTAGAGCGCATGATGGGCACAACCAGGGAGACACCGGACTGTATTGTGTGCCGTTAAAGTGTCTCTTGGACTTTTCAAATTGACTGTAAAGCCTGGAGTTAGAACA
This sequence comes from Mugilogobius chulae, assembly GCA_038363315.1. Lineage (NCBI taxonomy): Eukaryota > Metazoa > Chordata > Actinopteri > Gobiiformes > Gobiidae > Mugilogobius > Mugilogobius chulae. The sequence goes on along the minus strand of CM076398.1, from coordinate 40,141,156 downwards.
AACCACAAGTCAGTGTATAACAATGCTCTTCAAAGATGTGGAGATCCAGAGCGAGCACCAGAAAATCTTGCTGTAAAAACAATGAGAGCCAGGAGAGAACCAAGGCACTTTGAACAACTTTTTAGTTTACCGGCAGTAAAAAAAATTTTTTTTAATGGAGACATTTTTGTTCCCTTCCCATGAAAACACTGTACAGAGGGCGCCAAATAAATATTGTTATTATTATTTCTTAATATTTTCCTGTGAAGTTCTTGGAGTGCTCCACTGTCATGTTCTGCAGGTCTGCAGGTTCACTAATTGAACTGGCATCAGACAAAGCAAAGCAGCCGTGGCACGTGCTGGGCACTGCTTTCTGGAGCTCATAGCAGCCAACACACAGAAACATCTTTCGTTAAAAACATAGACCGGAGGGCAAAATCAGGCTCCAAGTGTTTTTAATACTTTAAGAATCGGAACGGTGCACATTTGTCCTTTTAAAACACATAGTTATACCTTACCAAAGAGTTTGATTTCATTACATATACACATCATTGTAACATATTGAAGATATAATGCCTGCTATTAATATGCTGCTCCATAGAAGGATGGGGGGTGCATGTGCAACCAGTTAGCAGAAAGAGCCGCGGCTGATTGACACAAGCTGTAGTAGCAGCGCTGTTGTCAGCTAACTCACTGTGTGAAAACTAGCCATGCTTCTAAATCAACTGTGAATAAAACTTGTCTTTATGTATCATACACGTTATTCAGGTGAATGTAAAAAGGCTGATAAAAACTGTATGAGTCCAACTATATTTTACAGACATCTCTGCTCCACTTAAACATTGTCACTGGAATTCCCCATTGTGGATCAAATAAATACCTCATCTTACCTTCAGAACGTTACATGTCACTTTGAGACAACAATTTTAAGTTCATTCAGTGAAACTGCAGCATATTTATGTGGATTTTAGCCATATAGCTCCATATCTATTCATGTAACAAAGCACAATTTCACCAAACTGTTCTCAATTTTGCTTCCAATTGTTATTTTCTTTTGCACCTTTTCGTCAATTATAAACACCAACACTGCATCTTCTCAGCGCAATTCAATTCCTCCCTGCGCTCCATCATCGTTCACAAATCACTCACGTTTTTTTCCACAGTTTCCCCGGACAAATGCAAATCCCCCGAACGTACACTTCATCTTACTTTATTTACCCACATAATTTTGAAAGATTTGGTTTCACACAACAAGCTGCTGCCAGCCAGTCGCCTCGCACATGTGATGTTGATGGATGCGGTCGGGCGCACATGCAAACTACACGGGAAGAGGACGCATACATCTTTATATCTCACAGTGAACAGTGAGGCTTCTGCTGCGGCTCGCAAACGGACGGTAACTTGGAACAATGACCTCGAGCCTGCACAAATAGAACTGAGAGAAAGAGAGTGCATTTTAGAGAAACGTTAACGTAACTTACCTTTGGGCTCCCGATAGAGACAGTGATGTGAACTTCGGCTGCGTCTGGAGTTGAGTTTTAGAATGCTTTGCACAAACGCGTTCACAGATTTCAGAGGTTCTGTCTGTGTCAGATGTTAGGTAAGGTGAACTGGAGTGTCCCTGTAGAGATGTTAAAGGAGATGTGTTATGTTAGGAGCTTGAACTGCACTGCAAAAAGGATTTATCTAGATTTGCTTAAAATGACTTGGATTCATGATTTTAAACAGGATTTGAGCTGTTTTAACTGGATAAGATTTAATTGTGTATATTGTAGACTGGCTTCAAGGTTTTTTGATTGGTTATAGATGAAATTCCAATGGGATAAGTCAAAATTTCTTATCCTGGTGGCAAATATTTTAGCTCAGTGTCAGAAATAATGTCTTGAAATCTGCCTGAAACAGTTTGAAACAAATAAAAGATTGAGATTGCTACTATAAATATGTCTTAGGTTTGTCAAAATATTTTAAAACTTTGTGCAATTGGAATAATGACATGTTGCACATCAAATGAGACCTACAAGTGACTACTTTCATTAAAAAAAAAAAAAAAATTTGTGAATCCTTTTTATAAGCATTTGAAATTCCTTGTATTCATGAGATTTCAGCGTTTGACGGCAAACTTTTGAGAAACCGTCTTTATTCTAATACAAGCTTCATGTCAGTGTTGTTTTCCTCTTTTCTACTTTTTGGTGAAAGATTATGATCTACTACAATAAAATAATGTCTTTAGGATAAAAATACAAGATTTTCTTGATTAAATCAATGAGGACAAGTGTCTTTTTCATCTTTAAACCAACAAAAGCTGTGTTACAGACGAGGAGGCAGCAGCACTTTTCTACTTTCTGATGCAGATTCTATAGATTCAGCCTCTTTGACGGGGCAAAGATTATATTTAACCCTCCAAACATGAGGAAATACAGTAGTTTTGCTTACTTTTACCCTTTAGCTCTTGTGTGGAAAAGGAAGTTTATTTTTTTTTTCTCCTCTAGACTAACTGCATGTGCCGTTCTCCTCAGAGTTGTAGTCCAGTAGAAACTATTCAAACATAGTTGAGTAATCTTTTTTTCATTGGTGAACAAGACAAGCTTTCTCTGACAGTTTCATAGATCCCATAGTTCCCAACTTTTTCCTCTCCAATCGTTTATTATAAATAAAAAGATTGTTGTTACAAAAAAATAAAAGTCCAAATAATATACTTTCAAGCATCATAGATCAAAACTTAATTTACTGCTAACCTTGAACACACACACACCCACCCACACACACATATATTTTAACTTGTTTGTATAACTTTGCAACCCAAAACAGCCTTGAAGATAAAATGCTCAAAAAGTCAAACCATTTGGCAATCACATTCATGCCGGATTTGGCTTCTGTTCCTTCATCTGCTCCGTCTATTGAATCCATTTACTTGTTTTCTCAAGTGTTATTGTTGCTAAATAAGAATAAGTTTGTCAGAAGGCTATATTTTATCCCTAATCTAACTTCTTTGTGCTTGTATTGTTTATAATCGCCGCTTATGTAAGTTGTGTGCGTGTCTGGGCCTGTCGCTGTCCGTGGTGCTGAACAGTGTGGTTCCGGAGATAACCCCTTTGGCAATCTCAACTAGAAAATGATTGTGCTTTCTTGTGGCTTCAGGTGGAGTCTAAACATGCTTTGGGCTACCCCTGGGTACTTCACACAAAATAATGTCTAGAAAAATAAGAAAATGTGTCTAAAGCAATGGGGTTTTGTCTGCTATAGAACGATAATATATGTGACACATGTGGCGCATCATCTCATACTTTGGACATAAAAAGATACTGAATAAAATGAAGTAGATTGCTCTCCAAGTTTTCAGGTTAAAAATCATCATGTGTATGTATGTATGTATGTAGCAGAGAACGTAAAAAAAACAATCAATAAAACCAATCAATTATTTATTTTAATACATTGTCTAATGGCATCAGCTCATATAATAAATGAGTAATTCTGAGTTCTGACTAGGTAGTCAAACCTTTTCTCACTAAAGTGACTTGAATTACCAAAAATCTGAAGATTAGAATTTGAACGTCTCATTGACCTCATTTATAAATTACACAAAAACGCAAACCAGAAATGTCTTTTACTGTGTGATTTATTTACCAAAACTGAGTATCGTGTGGGAATTCAATGTTTAAGAATCTTGCAATCAATTACAGTTCATACAGAAAGATAGCACTTTTATGCTGAACAGGATATCTCAGTATTCAAATAACACTAATGTGCTACAGATAGAAAATAGTAATAGATTACCCAAGGAAGGTATTTGTTACCCCCCAAAAGATATTTAAGTACTCTAATGTGATGCATTACCCAAAATGAGCCAGCATCATTATTCTGTTAACAAAGAGACAGTTGGAGCAGTCAACTTTACTCCTGTGACAGACAGAAGAAGCACAGTTTATGTCTTCACATACAGCACTGCACACTGGCTTTACTGGCACAGTAGACAAGGTTCTACTGAGAAGAAGCTAACATTTCTTACTATACTGGCCGTGTTATCACCAAGGTGTTTCGTGACTCTCAAATTACATTGTATGAACTATGTATGAACAAATAATCACATTTAACAAACAAAAAAAAAAACATAACTGAGACAGACATAAGAAACACATTCATTTTACGTCTTCACATACAGCACTGTACACAACTCTTTGCAAAAATAAAAATAGCACCATGGAAAAAAAGGCCACTTACATGTTACTGCTACTTTACTTTTTTGCTTGGAAAGGTGTGCAAAACTTAAATTTAGCGCACAGCTTGAACCAAACATACATCTTACATTTGGAAAAACATTATCTTATAAATCCATGTCCGTGACTAGATGAATACAGCAAATTGAAAACACAATTATTCACGAAGCAGAACTTACCCCCGCAAGTGGACAAGGTATTACTGAGAGGGTAGGCGGATCGCCAAAATAAAATGCGCGAAAGCTTCTGGGTTTTTGACACTAAAACAAAAATAAAAATGATCAAATTCACACCGAAATTACTCCAAAACAGAAACAGTAAGAAGTGTATATCTGATTTCGTAACAAAGAGATGAAAAATGATCATGTTCGTAATAGTACATGCAGTCTATAGATTTAATCAATAACATCAATGATAATCAGTTTTTTTTTTTTTTTGACAATAGTGTTTCAACCACTGACCATTAGATTCCATTTAAAACCCAAACCCCATTTATCTTTATCTGTGCCAGAAGAGAACATTCCTGCGTCATATGTAGGCGCGAGGATCTGGTTTGATTGAACTGGAAGGAACACGACCTCTGACCTTCGGCAGATGAGATGAGTGTTTCTGAATACGTGTGAAGTGCTCTGAGGAGAATAGCTGCTGATGCGGGTGAGAGACGCGTTCAGGTTCACGTGCTCGGTATGGAAAAATCAATCTCACCTTTTTTACATGTGATTACCCCCCGCCGCCAAATGTCAGCTCAGACTGGTCAGCGTTTAAAAAAGATACATTTTGGATGCTGTGTAAGCTAAAGGTTTCATTTTTGCCACTGTTTCTTTCGCGACTTGTACAATGAAGGTAAAAGATGTCAAAGATAATCATTTTCATCAAGTGTTTCCTGAGATATTGGAGACATTTATGTGTACACTTTTTCAATGAACAGTTTTACTAACAGTCCCACTCATTTTGAAATCTGCTAGCTTTGTAAATTCAGCAACTGTTTCAGCAACTGGGCCAATTTGTTACTACTTAAAACAATGGGCCTCATTTATAAAAGTGTTCTTAGAAATTGTACTTAACATCAACTTTAAGAAGATACTGAGAAAACTCTACGTCAGATTCACGCCGTGTTCATAAGAAGACAAATTTCTTCTTAATAACCTGCTCCAAAATTCACCGAACTCCATCTGCCAAACACTACGTCACTCACTTGCAAGGGTTTTTACATAAAAGTGCATAAGGCATTTGAGAAGAGGCTCCCTCATAATAACCTGGCTCACGCCAGATGGATATGTGTTGAACTCCTATCTGAGTTCTCACTATATCCATCTGGGACTTGACTTGCTGAAAGTGTTCGAGAAAAGGTGGGGCGTTTAGTGAAATACTTCAAGCTGATTGGGTGTGGGGCCTACCTTATTTGAGCTAGCCAATCACAGCAACAACTCGTAATGGTGTATCCAATGTCTGCGTGAGAAAGAACAAGTACATGTCACACATACTGCTCTTCTTTCAAAAAGAAATGACTCCGTATTTCTGCTAAAACCACATCAAAAGCAGCAGAAACACATACATACACGGGAGCCGCCGTCTTTGTTTAGCTTGAATCAGACTCGGCTGCGGCACTGGGGAGCTAACGGCCCGTGTTAGCCCGCCCTGCTACAATGTGATTGGTTCAAAACCACGCTGCTGTGATGTGATTGGGCTGGTCATCGCTTGGTTCGGACTCTCAAACCAATCGAGCCGGACGAAGGCCAGATGGTTTATCTAGTGTTTGTGAATTCACAAATACCGCGAGATAAACCATCTGTCTGGCCAGGTTACCCTCATAAGGGTTAGGGGTAACAAATATGACAAATATCGGTCGGCCGCAGGAGGTCTCCCGACTTTCGCTGATTAAAAACGTACGGGCTTATCCCACTACATGCAGCGCCGCTCCGTTCCGACTGCAGGATCAACTGCACAGCTGTTTTAATGAACAAAAACCATTCCACATTCTCCGTATCCGCTGCGCAGGGCTCCGCCTCAGCTCCGTCGTGGTACTACCAAAATACGGATCAAGGCTATTTTCTTCTTCGCCCAAGTCCGGCCAAGTCAATCTCTGCCAATCAAAACGCACCAAACTGGAAAAAGAAAGTGAAATGTCTGGAATTACAAAGTAAAATCACTCCGCACGTACTTTGTATTGATCAGATAATGAAAAGTTTGTAGTTTTACATAAAATTTCTTTGATATTTGGACACAGCAGACTGTTAACTACATAATATGTCATAATATGTCACTGACACATGAACAGGACAACGTTATTGAGTTTGTGCTCGTAACGCCGACCCTCAGCAGAGGAGGAAAACGCATCCACCACTGTGATCCAATCAAGAGCGATCTCATGAAACAGAGTTGTCAGAGCTTCTGATGTAGTTATGTTATATTCAACAAGGACTTTTATTTCACAAACTCGTGTTTTTGGCGCATGCTCTTCTTGAGCTCCTCGGGACAACACAACCCTGTGGAGCGGACTGGAGCGGAGACAGTGGGCGAGGGGTCTGCAGCAACTTTCGGAGGCGGACTGGGGCGGAGCGCAACGGAGCGAAGCTGCATGTAGTGGGATCCCCGCTAAATTTATTTGTTTAGCACAATTCATACTGTTTTGTTTTTTGCAGAGTAAAATGAGCTAACACGTGTTTTGGCTGCTTTATTTTAATCCAAAAGTTATGCAAAGTGAGAAAACAAAACAATAATGTTACATTTTGTTTCAGTTTGTGTGTTGGAGTTTACTGTATAATGCTTGTAAAAAAAAAAAAAAAAAAAGAATCCCGCACTTTGACTATTTGCACAAAGCATTATGTTTTTTACAGATGATAAGGCTTTATTGTTTCTTTATTTCACTTAATAGCCGCCGCATGAGGTGGATTCAACAGATGTAAAGGTGCTCACGCTTGTGCAACATGTGAACCTCACCATGATGCAACCTGTCAAATAGTCGTGTCCAGAAGATAAGACTTATCTTTAAACTTGTGCTAATAACTTCAAACAATAGCCAAAGAAAATTCCTTCATAACTGGTACCTTAAATTGAGCGTCGCACTTGAAGAACTAAAAATACTCAAATCACAACAGACATTTTCCAATCAGAAATTCTATTTACGAAACACAAACGGAGCGAGTGAAATATCAGTCTGCTGCAGAAAAAAAGTTTGTATTTTCTCTCCCAAAAACGCTCCTTAGCAATCAGCAAATACAAGGCTTTTACAAACAAACTCCCAAACAGCTCAACCAGCTCTTTGTGTTTGTGCAGTCATTACAAATGCAAGTAAACACATTATGTTCCACTGTATACCAACAATACAATTTACGCCCTGATTACAAGCGTTGCTGTTATTTACCATGTATTATGCCAAATTATGCTCCACGATTCAAAAGACTGACTGGCCCGACTGAGAAGCTCCAGCTCAAAAGCTAATCAAGAGGTCGGAACGTAGGAAGTAAATGTAAATGCAGCGAGCAAAATAATAGTATTAATCATCGACAGAATGAGTTTGATTTAGTCAACACATAAAACGACTTTATATTTTTGGTGGATTAAAAAACATATTATAAACATGTATAAACTTGGGTTGAAATTATCCTTATAGTAAAGCTTAGAAGCTACTCACCGATGAGGAACAAGATTTGCTATGAATCATGGGTAATCACCTCAGTCAAGTGATTCTCAGTCAGGGTTCAGGATCACAAGTTGATCTCTAACACAAATTGAAAAGAGAATAATGAGAACTGTGTGGGAAAAAAAAAAACAGCATGAAATGGTACAACATCACCTCAAACTCAAACATGTTTCTGACTTAGTCCAAGCTTATACTGCCTCCAGTCCAGATACAGATACAGATCCGTCTGGGTCCAGTGGTCACTCATACAGTGACCGCAGAATGCCTGTGTATGTACGGAGATTGCTGGCATTGCCAGACCACAAGTTCACACTGGTTCACGCTCTACTAAAGACTTCCCACAATCACTGCGCACATGGAGATGCGACATGAAGCCGTGAATGCTAGCTTTGCTAGCTTTGGACATCTAAATCATATAACACCTATTCTCAAAGCTCTTCATTGGCTTCCGGTTTCTTACCGAATACAATTTAAAATTTTGGTGCTCACTTTCAGGCTTTACATGGCCAGGCTCCTTCTTATATAACTGATCTGATCCAGCCCTACAGACCGTCTCGAGCTCTGAGGTCTGTGGATCAGAACTTGGTAATGGTCCCTCGCACACGTTTTCGGACCAGAGGGGACCGGTCATTCCAAGCTGTGGCTCCAAAGCTTTGGAATGATCTCCCGCTCTCCTTGCGCACTTTGGATTGTGTTGACGCCTTTAAGGGCCAACTCAAGACCTTTTTATTTAGTCAGGCTTTCTAATTGTATTGTTTTTTCTCTTGTTGGGTCTGTTATGATTGTATATTGTTGCTAAATTGTTAAATTTTAATTGTGTTTTATCTGTGAAGCACTTTGTGACTCTGTCTGTGAAAGGTGCTATATAAATAAACTTTACTTACTTACTTACTTAAATAAGCTAAAAAAGCAATTAGGGGCCATAATGTAGATGGTCCCTGTGGCTGTTTTGTGGACCAAACTCCAAACCTGGGGTGACAGAGCCTTCTTCATCACTGCTCCACCCTCTGGGACAGAGACTGCACCGACCTCACCACTTCTCAAGACCCATCTGTTTAAATCTTTTAATGTTTGATTAATTAATTAATTAATTAATTAGTAACTGTCAATGATGTACTTGGATAGGAGACCGCTGGAACACTAGGTGCCAGAGTGGGATGACAGGAGTAGACTGTCATTGTGTCCTTGTGAAAGACACTTAACACTTTTGTTGTTGTTGTTTTCTTATGGCAGTCCTAATAAAAGAGGCTAATTCTGCATAATCCTCTTTAAAAAAACAAACAAAACAAAAAAACTTATATATAGAGGCCATTGTAAATCTTTTACATTCGCTGGTGAGGTAATTTAAAGTGTAAGTGTAAATGTTAGTGTATAAATATGAAAACTCAAACAGAGTCTTTCTGAGGCTGGATTCCTTCACACAGTCCAGACCTGTCCCAGGACATGTGGTGCTGATTTTTTTACGCACTGAGGCCTGCGTCAAGTGACAAAAAAAAATAGGTTCTATTCTTTCGCTACCGATTTTTGTGCGCACAGCGCTCACACGACATGACGCGTGCTACGCACGACAAGCACTGACTGTGGCCGGTTTCATTGACTTTGCATGTTTTCTAAACGATAAGCATGGCTATTTTTGATGTGCGTAGGGCTTGCGTAGCGCGAAATACGCTTGCAGTGCGTCCAAGGGGTTAAACTGTTACTATTGTTATGGTGATAAAGATGAGGAGAAAGTTTGATTACACTTTAATGGTTGGAGCAATGTTAAGCGCTACAAAACATATTAAACAGTATTTAATTGAAAAGCTGAAGTTCTGATACTTACACCATTGTCACATCTACATGTAAAAATGCACCTAAGCTTTGAACTCAAACCTTCGAAGTGTATAATTCTCAAAAAGAGCTTTATCCTGGGCACTTCACCTCGGCGTGTGCGTCATTGGACACACCTTCTTGCCTCGGGGCACTCTTAGCTCACCCCCGATCCACATCTCAGGTGAAAACTGTAATTAGAAAATGGCAAAGTGATCCCTGTGAGATGCCATTTACCCAAACTCTAAGTAAATTTCCAATCGCCTTGTATCTCTAAACACTTAAAGTACTTTTTAGCTTCCAGCGCGGCTTAACCTTTGCCAGACACCTTTCTCTGGGAGCGACGAAATATATGCACGGGCACACTCTGCTTGTTGAGACACTTCATACGTGACCGTCTTTTTCAATTACTCTCATCACCTCGAGCAAACAGCCACGGCGATGGAAGGGGGCGAAAGCAGCCGGGCCGGGCAGAGGAGGAGATTATGACGGCAAATTGTATCTTCTTTTCTGTAAACCCCTCGGAGCTGGAGTGGGAATGAGAACGCATCAGGGAACTCAAAACAAGGTAGACCGCCAGGAGAGAAAGGACAAAAACACAATAGCAATTAAATCTCCATCTATATAGCGTCTGTGGCCCCGGGGGAGGCTGTGGTGCAGTGGGATAAGCGCAAAAGGGCGAGAGGGTTAGCGATTCATATCCTAACCTGAGCAGATGCTGACATTGTGTCCCTGGGCAAGCTCACTCTGGTAGTAATGTGGCTGATGGATACAGGGGCATCAGGGTAAAAATCGGACAAAAGAACGTGAGCCTGGTAAAAGGGAAATAGTAGTTCTAGATGAAGTAAAAGTATTAACTCAAAAGATTGCATGTGCTTTCTCGGAATGTTCTCATAGATAATCGTGTCAATACCACGCAATTTGAAACAGCGCGTCATGTAAACGCGATTTATTTTTGTGTGTGTGTTTTTGGTAAACGTAAAGATGTGTTATTTTCATGAAGACTAAAACAATCCTAACCTTAAAGTTTGGGTAGCTAACTTTTTTAGTTATAAATTACCAAACTTTGTGCTTTCCACTAAAAAGTCTATGATAAATGCAGGACTTTGTGAAAAAATTAGACCATTGAGGACTGTCTGAAACAAATAGTAAAGAATTTTAGTTCAAATCAGGAGCCGAATGCTGTGTTCTGATTGGATGCTGTGTTCTGAATAAAGTTTTACTTTATTGGTTGTAAAAAGTGTTTTTAAGCCATAATTGCAGCTAATAATGAATACATGTCAATATTAACTATTTGTCAGGGCATTAAAAGAGGAAGTTGTCAGATTTAAAACCTAAATTGTGTATGTCGTGTGAAAATCAGCTATCACCTTTAACTAACTCCAAGCCTCAGACCTAAACTTACCCATTTTTGTAACTTCCTACCTAATCTTAGCTGTTAACCCTAAATAAAACCACTGTTTGTCCTCAGCCACATTGTATGTGTATACCACGCCGTGTAAAAAGGCAGAAGCGTCGTCATGACACGCAGTTTGTCATGCTGGCTTTCTAGAATTGGATGTGAACTTAAAAAGTAAAGCAACTAGTTTACAGCAGTATTTCCCAACCAGGAGCATGTGACCATTTGGCAGGAGGTAAAAAAAAAAATATATTTGTTGCAAATTTTACATTGTGTGGCAATTTTTTACATGAAAATTATCAAAACAATAAAATGCAATGGTTATAAATAAAAATATAGAATTAAAGCTAAAATACCTGTGTGTTTTTACACAACAGAAGGGGTACTCCGTGTTTGAAATCATGATTAGGGCGAAAAAGGGTTGGGGACCACTGGTTTACAGCACACTGCAAGCTAACCTCCCAACTAATACTAAAATACAGCTCTCAATAATGATTTTACTTAAAGATGGGGTAGCTGATTTTCACACTGCAAACACAATTTAGGTTTTAAATTCGTCTACTTCTTCTCATAAATCTTTCCACAATTAATATATATTAATATCGACATGTATTCATTTTGGGTACATTTATGGCTCAAAAACTTTTTTTACAAACAACAAAGTGAAACTGGAGAGGACCACCCAAGCTTAGCCAATCAGAGAGCTGCATTCGACTCCTGATTACAACGAAAGTTCTTTATAATTCAGTTCAGACAGTACTCAGAGGTCTAATTTTTTCACAAAGTGCTGCATTTACTGCATACTTCCTAATGGAAAGCCCAAAGTTCACAAATTTACAACTAAAAGAGTTAGCCACCCACCTATATTTTAAAACAGCAAAAATCAGGTTCCAAGTGTTATCTTTTACACCCAAATCCGCCCAAAAAATCACAACACCCACAACAAAATGAAATAAACATTTGTAAAAATTTTCAGTTGCAAAAACATTCAAATCACTTTTTTTTCTTTTTTCTCTGCCCCAAATTTTCCCAAGGTTTTTTGTAAGTCTGAACTAGACATCATTGTAGTCCTAAAAAAACTAAAACGAATGTCCCCGATTCACTTTCAACTGAATCATGCAGGTGATTTTAAACTGTCACATTGATACTAGCATAACGAAGACAAAACCGATGATTTGTGATGCCCGTGGACAGGATTAGGACATTCAATTGGACAACTACTGATGAGAAACATGTACAGACTCAAACTTTTCTTTGTTATTAACCGAACGTCTGAAAGCCTGTGAACTCAGTCTCTCACTCTCAAAGAAATTAATAGGATTTGTCATCTTAACAAAAAGTCTTTCTGGAAAAAAAAAAAAAAAAAAAAAAGCGTGTGCCTTCAATTTTGTGATTTTTTTTTTCTTCTTTTCCTTCACGAAATAGAAGTAGCTTTTGAAAACACTGCAAGACAAAGAGCCGTTTGTAAGCCTTTTGTCATTTATTTTCAAATCGCACTGATGTTTCTATGTTCTCATTGTTACGATCAGACTTTTGAAACTGGATTCTGTGGCTTAAGTATTTGTCAAAAGATAAGATTGTCACCTGTTGTTAAAATTGAAATCTTTGTTCACAATTGTATCTTTTTAGTATTTGCAGATTCTTTTCTTTTATGTTGTTTAATAGTTAAATGTTCACACTGAACAAAAATAGACATGCGGCGCTTTTGTTTTGTTTTTTATGAGCTGAACGCAAATATAAAACACTTTCTGTTCACCTTATTCTGCCCTGCCCACTTCTCTTGGCAGGGCACTTCCTGTTTGGTTCTGTTTAGGTAGCATTATGTTAGCTTGTCTGTCTTGTGGAATGATCTTAAATAGATAAAACAACAGGTAAATTAAACCCAGCGATTGAATTCTGCAAGCTAAATGCAGATTATTAGGAAGTATACTGCCAAGCAAAGTGATATGGTGAACATAAAAAACTCATTGAAGATGCACAGAGTAACTTTCTGGAGGTGAAAGAAAAAGTATCAACACAAATCGTAGAATTAGAAAGTTAAAACTATACTTAGTGACTTTCTGAATCAGATGAATACATTTTTTTGCCATAGTATGAAAAAAACAACAACAAACAGCTGAAGCACAGGTATCAAACTCAAATGTTGGTAGGGCCAAATCGATGCAAGGCCCGCATTTTAAAATACAAGTCCCTCTGTGTTACATTCAAATATGGCAATAGGGCTGTAGAAAGCTACTACAACACATTTAGTGTATATATGTTGCATTACATTATATTGCACATAATTTCATTGCAACAAAACTTTGGACAGATTGTATGCATTTTGCTGCATTCCAGTGCATATTACATTTAATAATCTCACATCACATCAATAATAATCTGAAATCATGCTCAGGGCCACATAATATCTTCTTGAGGTCCGAATTTGGCCCCCTGGCCTGAGTTTGACACCCCTGAAACGAACAGCTTTTCTGCAGAAACCGACGTGTTCAGGCCCTCCTCCAACCAAATAATAGACTCTTTTGTGGCCATGCAAGCTCACTCAAACTAAAAACACAATTTGTAATAATTATTTAGTGTAACAAAGGCACCCAAACAACAAAAAATATGTATTTATTCGAGTTTATTTCTGGCCAAAAAGTTGTGGAGTGCACCTTTAAAGTGCCTATGAGAGGTCAAACTACTAACCCTTCACTAAAAGGAAGTTAGGATCATTACACTATATGTGGATTACATTTTTACAAAACATTTTTAAAAATGCACCTGTTTTTAAGATAAAAAAATACATATATATACTTACAGTTCATAAATCACACTTTTTCTACTTGATAATAAAAAAAACACATAACCTTGTTAAATTACAGTTTACATAATCATACAATTGTGTTTCTCATGACAACATTGAAAATGTGCTTGTTTCCATAGTGTGATTTGCCTGGATCCAGATGAAAATATATCGTCTAACCACCGTGTTCCTCTTTCAAATTTCAGTGGCTGTGACTGCTTAATTAGTCAATCTGGAATGCACATCATCTTCCATATAAAAAGGGCTGTTTATGACAAAAAAAGACAAAAAAAATAAATAAAGTATGACAATTTAAAAATAAATAACTTCTATAGCGAGACTTGTTAAATTCTGTTTAAAAGGCACATGTTAAAAATGATTTACCACCTGATTAAATAAGGTGAAAATTAGGTGTCATTAGCATTGCCACTGGGGACTCGCGGACCAGCAATACTTGCAAGTGAAGCATTCTATAAAACTAAAATAGCAGTACATTTAGCTCACTAAACATAGCGATACCCTTCACTTTAGTAGCTGTGAAAAGCACTTAAAACATCTTGTGGTGAACTGTTTATTAGTTAAAATCATTTCAAAAGTTAAAGTCATTTTGTTTAAGTCAGCATAGAACTGAAAATTATCAAAACATCCCTTTAATAGCCTCTACAACCTTCTTACATTTGCATATCGACCTTTTACTCACAAAACATCTGCATTTTTACCGTTAAGCAGTAACAGCGCATTCTACCCTGCTCCCAATCAGCTCTTTAATCCGTTACGACACAATGCAAACCTATTAATTTCCACCCAAACACCTCACTTCACCCACAGCAGCCAGGCCCAGGTACAGACGGAGATTATGACGACAAATTGTATCTCTCAGACCGCACCACTGAGCAAAGAACACGGTATATACCAAAAAAAGGACGAAAAACAACAGCAATTAAGGCTCCATCTATAGTGTCTGTGCCCGACGGCGAAACTCCAACAGAATAATAACCGTTGTGTTGTATAGGCTGTGTGTTCGGGTCGGGCAATCACTGATCAACTGTGAATCGTGATGATAAGCTTGAAGGTGCTCCCCGGAATGAAAAGAGGAGTCGCGCTGGGAGGATGTGCCGATGATGGAGTGAGAGTGGAGAGGAGTGTGCAGTCATAATGAAAAGTGTACAGGGAGCAGTGACAAGTCAGAGCGTCTCTTTAGCCACTCCGCCCACTGGTCACGCAGACGTTTAAAGCCTGCTCGTGCTCGCTGCTGGTCTGCGGGTTGCGTCGGGAGTGTTTTAGTGTCGCAATGCGATAAAAAACAATTAACTAGTTGGTTTTAAATAGGTTGCAGTGGGAGAGAGATGTATTTTATGGCTTTTTTGGATCGAACTGTGAATTGTAAAATGGACATGGAGAGGAGAGGGTATTCAGTATTTCAATGTGCCAGATTTAAACACTGAATAGACTGAACATATACATGCTTCCCTCAAACAAAGTTCCCGGTACATTTGTTGTTGGGCCAGTCTGAGTATAGAGTTTTTGAGAACACAATGGCAGGTTGACTGAACACTTTCTACTTAATCGGATTCGATGCCGATCCCCGGGAATTTAGCTGGATCGGGTATCGACTCCATGATATCGGTTCAGCCATTTCATTGTTTTTTTTTATAATGAGACTAATTTACGGGCTGGTGTTGATCTAGAACATGGGTCTCCAACCTTTTTTGCCAGGAGAGCTACTTTTGCAAAAGAAAACTAGCAGTGAGCTACTACTTTTAGCGACAACCAAAAATTGAAGTTAACTGTCACATAGTTAAGAGGCCTATATGAAAACTTGGCCGATAGATATTTAGAAGTGGATACAATTAGACATCTAAAGTTACATTTACAGTACAAATAGGCATGTACAAAATTTAATTTGAGCATAATTTGTATGTTTCCAAAATCCTTTGGCGAGCTACTTGGAAGGTGGTGGCGAGCTACTGGTAGTTCCGAGCAACAGATTGGAGACCCTGATCTAGAACATCTCAAAATGTTTGACATTTTATTCAGATTAAGTTGTTAAGTTGTGACTTGCACGATAAATAGCAGTTACAGAACACTACTAGACTAAATTTTGAATTGCAAACATAAATTTAGCCTTAAACACTGTAGCAGTGTTAAGCTCTGCTTCCAATAAGGAGTCGTGGGTCGACTCCCGGTCGGACCATATCAACATCTCAGATCTCTCTGGGTGGAGTTTGCATTTTCCGTGTCACCGTGGTTTTCTCCGATTATCGGTTTCCTCCACCTCAAAAACATGCATTTTAGGTCATTGGCATCACTGTAAATTCCTAGTGATGAATGAGAAGCAATGGTTGTCTGTCTAACCTGCGCAGTTATGTCCAGGTGTTCCCGCCTAAGCCCAAAGTCACTGGATAGGTCCAGTCACCGCGACCCTAACGGATTAAGCGTAGAAAATGAATGAAAATGAAGAATGAACACTGCACTGGCTGGATTTGATGCAGAATAAAGTATTTGTTTTCCTTACAGTATGAGCACAAACATTCATCATTATTGTGTTTACTTCACTGCTGTTACTATAAAAGAAGATTTAAATAGCTAAAATAAAAGTATGTTTTTTCAAGTTTACTTCACATTAATTTGGTTGAACAGAAGCATAAATAAATCGACAATTATGAAAAGGTTCATTTATCAAAGTATTTAAGTGAATTAAAAGATTAGCTTCCCATTAGTTTGAATGAGATCTTTTGGAAACTCTCTCTACAAAAGGTGGCTGCTGGAACTAGACATTTGTTGCTGTAGGTTACCATGGCTATGCTCTCTGTAGTTATTATAATAACTCATTGGTTGTGACTACTTCATTATACAGCATGTTTAAAGCGATACAGTACAAGCTTGGAGTTCCAGATGACACACCATTACTGGTTACCAGGGAAACTTCAGCTATCACAAAACTGTAAAGGCCAATGCACACCAAAGCACAGCTACCTGTGGCGCTTTAAGTCTGTGTGGCAAACGTGCTGATTTTTCAACAAGCCACGGTCATAAGCAGTGAGAAAAAACTAATATGCTCTTTGAAAGACAGAAAAAGAAACAAAGGGTGATGCCGTGTATATATAATTATGGAGTTGTCCAATTTGCTGTGGTTGGAATGGTCAGCTGCACAATTACACATGCATAAAACACATAAGAGAGGTGAGGTAAAGTCACTGATGATTTTGTCCACAGCAGCATCTCTGAGCCGGGTCTCATGGCTCTGGTTCATAGAGGCTAATCCTGTGGGTTCTTGGAACCTGAACAATATTTCTATGAGTTTTGTCATTCTTCAGTTTGAGTCATATACCAAATAGAGTCAATCGTGCTCTTTATTAGAGTGTCTATATTACAAGTGAGGTATTCTATAAGAGCAGGGTCTGGGTGTTACTTTCTGCTAACTAAGCATCCCAAGACAAAACCACTTCTTCTTCACATAGCATGAAAACATACATACTGTACTACAGAATTGCTTTTATCAAATGTAAACTTACATTGAAAAAGGAAAATCAAGCTTGGTATTGGTTTGAGCACTTTTTCCCATTCAAAATATTTAATACTTCGTTTTCAATTTGTTTTGTGGCTCCAGTCCTAGTTTTCATCACTCTGAACCCAAGGACACCACTTGTATTTGGACTTGGCATTGGTATTGTCATTCTATTCCAGCCTTGGTATCAGTTTGAATGGAAAGTAAAAAAAGCGGCTATTGCTCATCCCTAGTCAAAGACAACATTTATGAATTGATGCAAACTTAGTATAAAAAAAATCTTGCAGTGACATAGACTTGCTTTTTTATGTAAGTGACTTGTAAATTACATTCGTTTAAAGACAGACATTAGTTTAATTATGGATATTTACCATATGTTACTGCAACAAACAATGAGTTAAAAGTGAGTAGTTCCACCCACACTTGAATGATTGCATATTCTCCTCATTTACATAACAGATGGAACACATAACTACATACTATTTTGATGTACACTTAATGACATCTGTGCTAAAAATCCTTCTACTTTAATAATTATTCTACTTTATAATACAGATGGCCTTATGCTGAGGCCAAGCGCTGAAGCAGGTGGAGGTTGTTGCTCTCATTAGAGCCTTCTTTCTCACTGACTGTATTCTTTCATTAACACCTGCTCCAGTACAAAGGCTGCATATCCTCAAAAAGGGAATGATTTAATTCGACCTAGTTTCCACAGGAAGCAGAAGTAGCAACAGAGATATCACAATATGTGTGTGCAGACTGTGCCAGGGCTGTGCCAGTGTCTGTCAATCTGCTGGCACTGATGCTGCGGGGATTTGGGCTTCACTCGCTGCCAACTTGCTCTGACGTTACCAATGTGCTGCTACCAATCTGCCGAGACCAAGGCCAGACGTGCCTGAAAGAAGCAGCTACATTTGCTATGTGCATGATGGGAAATGGTGTTCTGCTAGCAGGTGAAGAACAGTCTCACGGCCAAGGAGTTTGTCTTACATGTAATTATATTGTAGCGCTTCTAGTTAGAGTGCCAGCTTATCGTCGTGAGGAAGTTTGTGTGCAGGCATATTCCTAAGAATGTTGTAAGATCTCTCCATGTAGCGATGCGTCAGACAAACAGCAGTCCATCATACATATATAATGAAATATTGTAATGTCGCCTGGTTCGGAGCAGTGTTTTTCCCACTTTGGCGTCAGGCTTGGGGTTTGGGGCTTGTTTGTGTTAAGAGCGTGTGCTTCAGTAAACAGTGTTAGGTTAGATAACAAACCAGTTGCTGTCTGCAGGGAAGTGGACTGTTAAGTTCAGTACTGCGGCAGCCAGATCTTCAAATCAAACTCTCAGATCCTAAGCAGAGGCTTGGGACATTATCTCAGAGGACTATGTTTTCAGCCTTCCTTGCCCATTTAGCTGCTAACTGGTGCAGGTAGTTAGAAGTAAGAAATGTCATTAGGCTGGAGTGTTCCATTGTAGCACTTGTAGGAGGAGTTTGGAGAGGACAGAGGAGGACTTATGCATACAGGTGGACTTGCTCAGTAGCATTCATCCTATAGTATGACTGTTTAGACTCAAGACCAGTCATGGGCTTTTTTATGAATAACATTGCACTTGTAACTACTTTTATAACTGTCCCCGATCCTACATCAATTTAGATTTAGATAAAGTCCTCAATGGACTTGAATTAATTCATTTTTAAACTTTGTGCCAAGCCATCATCATCATAATCATCATCATTAACATCATAATTGTCATCGTTGTCAACTTCGTCATCAACATTATTATCGTCCTCATTGTCATCTTCATCAACATCAGCGTCATCATCAACATCGCCAGCATCATCATTGTCAGAATCAACATCGTCCATATCGTCATCGAATAATAAGGTCAATGTCAACATCATCATCGCTGTCAACATCATCGTTGTCAACATTGTCAGTGTCATCATCGAACAACATAGTCAGCATCAACCAGCGAACATAGTATCAACATCATCATTATTGTAGTGTCAACATTGTCAGTGTCAACAACAGCGTTATCACCATCTTCATCAACATTGTCAGTTTCAGCATTGTCAGTGTCAACATCAGCATCATCATCGTCAACACCGTCATCGAACAACATAGTCAGCATCAACATCGTCGACAACATCAGAGTCAACATCATCATCAACAGCGTCAGTGTCTATATTCACGTCATCAACATTATCATCATCAACACCGTCATCGATAAACATATGGTCTTACACATGCCCTGAGTGGGAGTTGAACCCGAGACTTCCGCGCGGTGGTCGACCGACAAACTCATTGAGCCAAAGAAAACGCTCCCTTGGTCCAGTTTGTTTGTGGGTTCTTATACTAGAGGGAGTGAGTTTACCCCACTACCACACTTCACCATCCTGGTACCTCATGTGTGTTTACGTGGCATCGGTTACACATAGTCAGCATCAACATTGTCGATAACGTCAGTGTCAACATCAGCGTCATCATCAACATTGTCAACATCATCGTCGTCATCGAACAACATAGTCAGCATCAACAATGTCATCATCAACATCAATAACATCGTCAACATCACTATCGTCATTGTCAACAAACATCATCGTCATCATTGTCAACATCCAACATTAATGTGTCAGCATCATCATTGTAAAATATTCAGGTATTTATATTAACAAATAAAAAAATATAATAATATATATTACCAGAATAAACAACATTGGTCATAATCTCAGAGTCCTTGGGAGTCTGCTCATCCAACGTCTGCTACACTGTTACATCTTAAACCTTTGTGCAGATTCTTAATTCTTGTCATAAAATGTAGTGAACTTCCTTGAGACTGGCCATTGCTGGTCTGCTTATAAAGAGGATAAATTGGTTGGAGAAAATGACATCTAGCAAGGACAATTAGAAAGAAATGCCACAATGGAAGGAAAACACACTATTAGCAGATAACCCTTTTTCAATACATTTGCACAAAGCATTTAGTAATGGAAGAAATGTCTGAGAAGAACCAATATATGGACCTTATAGTCCGAATCCTTAAGTAGATTTTGCTTTTACACCTAATGCGTTCAGACTATCTTCCAAAGTAAACCTTGGAATCAGTAGGTTTAACTAAAAGCAAAGTAATCTTTAAATAGGAGTCCTCCAAATTGTAAAGTGACTATTTTGAACAACACAATATTTTGAACAATTGAATAATCATAATTAAATACCGACGAGTGGGCAGGGATAGGTGGTAGGTGAGTACAGAGCTTTTCTGACCACTCAATCATCAACTGCGGGATAATACAAGATTACTCTATTCAAGTTAACATATAGGAATCATAACTTTATTTGTCTTGTAATAAGACAGTTGTAATAAGATAGGTGCTCATTTACCTGACAGTTTCGGCAGCAGGACTTCACCTTCGTCAGAGGTGACGTCTGATGTTGTGACGTCTCTCTTATAGAATCTTCCCAGACGTGGCCAGTTTAACACATTTGTCAGACTGACCTGGTGGTCTCTGAAGAAGTGAGTCCCATGTGTGAGTCAAAGAAAACTCTCCTTCTTTCTGTTGATGGTCTTTGTGCCTCGTCATCAACAGAGACGAAGGAGCTTTTTCTTTGTTGTAACCACTTTATAGTCGTTTTCAAGCGATCCAAAGAAAATATGCATTGCTTGCACATGATCATAGCATATTTGGAAACAATAATCTACCTGAAATATTATTTTGCAGCAACAGTCTTCACAGCAGGTTACGTCAATGAAATGAATGGGAAAGAAGCTATTAGATACATTAACACTTATAAGAACATTTTTGCCCTGTATCTGAACTTTTACTAATGTAGCAAAATAGAGACTACCACTGTTTTTAATAACGTTTAATGATCTTATTGTCAGCAAATGATTTATACATATTTTCTTTTATTAATGTTTGGTTTGCCACTCGACAGATCTGACTTATTACTCATTCTAGAGACCATAATGCTACATCTATTCTGCCAGTTCCAAATACTAGCTACTCCCAGATCATCACAAACTGCATTACAAATATATTTTTCATTAGACGTAGAAAAAACTAGATTGCATATTGAAGTCACAGCGGCTGACATACACTGAAAGTTATAGAAAATGCATTAAGATTGACTCGAGAATTACTTATTTATCAGCCAGAGTTTTGTTGCCTTCCAGAATAGACTGTGAAATTGTCGTCGATGTTGTGCGTCTGTGTGGAGCATAAATTACATCTGAATGTTTGGGAAGACAAAAAAACAAGTACAAAAACTGGTCACGCTCAGTTTGATAAAAAATGTATTTCATTTTTATTTGTTGTTTTCCTTATATCGGCGTATCAAAACAACGGCAGCTCATTTCTTGCTGGAGATTTGAGATTCTTTCCGAGTGCTCAAACAGACAGGGATTTGCACACAAGAGAACAGAGAACAATAATTATCAACATAATTATCCAATGTCTAAATAGAATAAACAGTGAATTTAGTTTGAAGTAAGGAATCAGAAATTATTTGAATGGAAACTTGTTTGTGGGGTTCATTTGAATATATCTTTTGTCGACATAAACTATGCTTATGTGCACATCCATTCGAAGTGTAAGGTAGTTTCTATAGCCACTCGGGAAAAAAAGGAGGTCGCACCTGCACACTCACTGGAAATAGAACCTTGTTATGGAAGTCTGTTATGTATAAATAGTTTGCTTTGAAGTGGATGCACGGATGATCAAGTGTATTAATAATTCTGCTCTAATACAGAATCACAAATTCCACAAAAGAAAGATTATAAATGCAAGATTTGAAAAATAAATGCACTGTAACACTTTTTTAACAGTAGCTACCTTACTCCTTCAATTTGATAACTCCAAAAGTATACTTGAATACCTTTGGAGTATGAAAAAGTGATGTGACATTTGCGAACGATACAATTCTTTTGAACGACTCCTCAATGTGAATGATGAGAATTGAATCACGGAGGTGAACGATTCATTCCCTTTTTTCAGATTTATGTCCCTTCAATTAAAGGGATATAAGTAAGTTTTGTTTTTTTTTCACTCAAATGTGCATGCAGAGTGAACACTAACTTTTGTTACATGGTTCTCGACATTTAGTGTGCACTGTGTTAGGCATGTCATCTTTTGATTCGTAGGTCGGAACCACTGATCATAGCATGGCAGTAACATTAGATTTATAGGGCTTTTTCATTAGTACCTGCTTGGTACTGCTCTACTCTAATCGGTGCGACTTAGCTCTGGTGTGGAGCTTTTCCATTTGGGGCTGATCCCTGGGACCAGATACTTTTTTAGTCACTGCTTTACCCAAAGTGAGCCGAGTGATGTAACCGGTTCATTATCTACAGTGTCATAATTACACAAAATTCGATTTTATTTATTGACGTGAAGAAGCGTCATTGTCTCTTCTTTGTAGTTTGGGCCAACTGTTAACAGCACACGATGACTCTGTCACTTTAATGTAATACAGATTAAATGGAGACCACCTCCAATCGTTCGGCTGTGTCCTGCGGTTCACCCCTGCACCAACAATCATAAACCAGAAACACACCAAGACAAACACCGTGAACTAAGCTCCACGTCACAATATTTCACATCTTACTTCTATCAAACAGATTGTGTACAATTTGCATTTTTTCCAAACAAAGCACAGTGCGTCAGTTTACCTTCTTCAACAGAAGAAACAAAGAAAAAAGGTGTCCGGAGTAACAAACAACACTCAACTGAAGACATGTGTCGAGCCTTTCTGTCTAAAGCCTATTACAGATCCAGTCACAGCAGAACCTGATGACTTTATTCTGGCTCGCCCACTTTTCAAGTCAGCACACTTCCTGTTTAGCTCTGTTGAGGTAGCTTACATATTAGCTTGTCTGTCTCGTAGCATAGGGCAATCTCAAACAGATTTAATGACAGTTAAATGAAAACCTGGTACCTATTTCTACAGGCTAAGCACAGCAGGTGACAAGCATATACTGTTGTAAGAGCTTTATTTTTTTTCTCTGAGATTACATTTGGATTATACAAGTCTGGTTGCTTCCTATGAATCATAACCGTATCTATAGGCTAACACAAGTTAACCTTTAAGAGTATGACCCAGATTTTATTAGCCGTCATAGCTCTTTTCCAACACTAAGCACTCTTACACACTCCACTACTTTACCAACTATTACATGTCTGATTCTCATTCGAAAGCATAAGTTCCTGACGGCAGTGGGCTACACATGTTCCATTGTCATGTAAATAGGCTGTGTCTTCATTACTGCGGTTTACCCGGCGAGAGTGCAGAGAAAGGTAAGAGCAGGCCTAAGAACACGCGTAATGAGACAATGCTTCTGACATATTGCTATTTATAGAAAGCCCCGGGATGTGCTCCCCTCTCCACGGGCTGGTGCGCCGAGCCCAAGGTGCACACCGCTAATCCAGTCATGGCTAATCCACTCAGTGCTACTGTCTGGTACAGTTGGAGATTACACTCAATCAAACACCACTTTAATTTATTATTTTGTGTTTCTGCAGTGGATCAAAACAAAATGTCTGATTTAATGAATGGTTGTACTCCGGAGAGCGTCTCAGACTGAAGCGACAGCCTATTTAAATGAAGAGGCAGACAGAATGAATGCGCTAACCTATATTAAGGGCATAAAAGAGAGCTGACATGCTGCTACAGTGACGAGAACCTCCTCAGTGCTGACATCGATCACGTGTCAGCTGTACTGTTCCAGGACACACTCAAATAGATTCTTAAAGGAGACGTATGATTTTTTAATTTTTTTTTATTATTATTACAAGGACAGCACATATTAACCAGAGTTAGCCAGAGGCTAGTTTCCACCTGTAGTCTTTTGCCTGATGTACAAAAGGCAGCCTAAACAGAGGGATTATCATTAAAAACACAGTAAAACAAAACATATACATTAAAACACCCAGACAGCAGCACAATATTAAAGCTAAGAAAATAAGCAATAGAGCAATTCAATGACATACAAGCAATGACATTAGCAGCAAGCAAGAGCTTAAAAGCAATATTAGTGAAAAGGTATGATATTATAAACATGCAAAATACAGTCATTATAAAAATGTGCTATGTACAATAAAAGGAGGCAAAAGCAAATGCAAGAAGAAACAACAAGATGGCAACGCTCGGACTTAGTGCCGACAAGTTTGTTGAGATAAAATCCAGTTGTTTGGATGATGCAGAATAAGCTATATGAGGATATTTCCCTTATAGCTGTTGGAATGGTGTTCCAGTACTCTGTAGCTTTGATAAAGAATGCTGACTGAGTAAAGGCTGTTTAGGGATGAAAACTCTCCTCTGGACTATCCTCTTGGTGTTCACACTAACAAAGTCACTGAGGGGAGGAGGAGCCAGGTTATGCAAGATTTTGTAAATTAGGTAAGCATTTTAAATTTTATTAAATTGTCCAAACTAAGAAAGCTGTATTTTAACAGGATACTACAATGATGGAAATGTTGTGTTTTAGTATCCAAAACTTTTGAGTGTTTGTTTGTACAACAATGATGTGAAAGGTCCGTGTACGTCATGGCCATTTATTATTTTTTTAATTTGAAATATGAAATTCAAAATTGAAAAAAGACCATTTTCTGTCTCATAATGTCAAAATTAGGTAAACAAATTTTTAGACATATTAGTTTTTTAAATATAGAATAAAAAGAAAATTGGAAAATGGAGAAAAACAATAAACTGTCGTTTGATTTTGGGTTTTGAATTTTGCAAGCTCCAGAATATGTACCCAGACTTGGTCTCTTTTTCCCCAGATAAAGCGAGAAGAGGGGAAAGACAGGCTCTGAATGTATGCGACCATGTTGCTCCAGTTACAGGGTAAGCGATTCCTCAGACCTCGAAACCCGTATTGCACTGCTCCTCCCCAGTCACAACGCTCCTTTTCCAGGGAAGTGAGAGATGAAACCTCGGGAACTTTACCCGGAGCACGGGGCCGTATTGGCTCTGTTCTTTCCCACATCACAGCACCCTTTTCCCAGGGAAGAGAGAGACCAAGCCTAAGTACATTTCCAGGAGCTTGCAAAATTCAAACCCCAAAATCCATTTTCCTATTTTTGTTTTAACCAAATATAAAAAAAAAAAAAAAAATGTGTCTCAAATTTTTACCTAATTTTGACATTAGAAAATAGGAAACAGACATTTTTTTTTTTATTTTGAATTTCCTATTCAAAACCAAATGACCTTGACGCACAGTGAAACCTAGTTTTTAGTTATGATCATAAAGTATTCTAACACAAAGGTTGCTAAATTAGAACTTAAAAAAAAAGTTAGCTACCCCAACTTGTGGAGAACATGTGCAACAAGTTTCAATTCAATTCAACGCTCTTCTCAGTGTTTTTTGTGTGCTATTATAAAACATTAAAAAGGCATTTTGCCAACACAACTATTAAACTGTAGCACGTGATTCAAATGATGGAAATGATACATAATAGAAAAAAAAAAACTTAGTTAACATTCATTCAGTCGTTCTTTTCCTTTAAGGCCCTATATTCTTGTGTTTTTTTCAGACAAATCTAAGACATTTCAGTAGTTGGCATATGTGCTGTTCAGTGCATTTATAGAATTGGACTGGGAAGATGGCCATTTTATGTCTTTTTGTTGAATAGAAGTGGATTTAATGCTCTACAGCAGTGCACACAAGGTCGTTTAGTGTACAGATAGGCTATATGTTTTATTACTAATAGTACACTGAGATGGCAGATGGAATGGAGCTATACACACTACCTCTAAAATACCAGTTTACTTAATACATATATCAGCTGAGGCTTTTCAAGTCGAGTCAGGTCTGAGTCACTATTTTGATGACTTGAGACTTGGAACTCGACTTGTGGGGCATTGACTTGGTTAAACATTCCACAAAAAATGAGCTTTATATTGTCAACGTAAAAAATGTCCACTTTTTTAAACAGTTCATCTTTTAAAGAATTTATTTAACAGAACACTACAGTTACATAATGCCAAAGGTCAAAAATGCCATTACCAGATAATAGATTAAAAGGCTATTTCCATCCTCAGTTCTCAAAAGGGCAGACAAAAGTGCATTATGTACAGTTCAGTTAGACATTCTCTCACACATTTATCTCTCTCATTGTTAGAAGCAGCTGTTTTAACTAAAAATTGCAGCATCAATGATAGCTTTAGTTTGCCTGGGATCCAGAACCCATG
Source organism: Mugilogobius chulae (assembly GCA_038363315.1). Taxonomy (NCBI): domain Eukaryota; kingdom Metazoa; phylum Chordata; class Actinopteri; order Gobiiformes; family Gobiidae; genus Mugilogobius; species Mugilogobius chulae. Next base: position 40,114,639 of record CM076398.1, on the reverse strand, counting down.
GCTCTGGTCATTCCTCCCTCTGTGTTTGATTAAAACTCACAACAACATACCGTACAATCACATAAGTTTATACAGTCACTGAAACATAGACAATCAATGGTCGTTTGCCATTTAAAACAAAATGTAGCTTTATCACTTCATTGATCTCTTTGCTCTGAATCTTTTGATAAAACATACATGAGAAATCTCCAGAGACTGCATATTGTAAGTAGCAGTAGCTAAATCTAGTGTAGTTCATCACTAAAGCCTTCTGCAAACTACGGGAGGTTTGGCCTGATTTTAAGCCTGATGTGCGTGTAAAGTTCAGACAGGCAAGGCCAGAGCAACAATTTTGTAAGAGAGTTTTTCACGTTTCTCTCCTTATGTCTGTGCGTCACTGCAACTCTGTTATGACTATTTGTCAGGGTGCATCATCGTGAGGTTCACATGCTGCATGAGCTCGAAGACCTTTACAACAGACAGTATCTGGTGCATCTGCCTTGTGACAGCGGCTCTCAAAGTGGAATCCCTTTCTTAAATGATGTGAGAAGCAACTTTACAAGACTATAGAGCCTGGCCAACACTTAGTTTGTGGAAACTTTTTAATTTCACGACCACAACGCACCAGTGTAACAGCTCTAATGGCACGTGTCCCAGTTCATTTCTATGGTGGTTGTAAAGATGGGTTCTTTTATGTATGAATATTAATGAAATCCTTATAATAATTTTAACCTACCCCAAGCCCCAGCCTTAAACTTACTCATTTTAGTAACTTGATGCCTACATTTACCTGTTACACATAAAGAAAATGTCCCCACATGGCTTAAACCAAAACTTCAAATCTTTTCATCTTTACGCTTTTTTATATTGTGCTATATCTACAACGTAACATAAGTACGCAAAAAAGGTCGTAAAATTGTGCTCATAATACGCTAATTTTGTGTCGTGGTACATGTACGCTTTCTTGTGAGACTGTGTTGTATCCCGCATGTACCGAGTAACTGTAGCAATGGTGTAACCAGACACTGTCATTATCAAACTTTTCAAATGTGGATTAATTTTGCACACTGTGATTTACAAATTAAAAAGACAGAAAAAAGCCAGACCATTCTGGCAGATTGACAAAGCTTCATGTTGATGAAAAAAGCTGCCGCGAAAAGAAACCAGAAGTGAGTCAAACCTTCTTTAATCTACAAATGTACTTTGGCATTGATTAGGGTTGATTTAACCATTCCCTCAAATAGATTTATTATGATTATGTGTTGGTGATTTGCATTGAATGAATACAGAACAATGTATAAATTGTATTTGTCCTATTTGTATTGTATTTCTTCCACAATACGATAGATTTTCTTTACTTTCTCAGCCATATAAATGAGAACTAATTTGCTCCAGTTAATTGGATGATCCATTCTAAAGCAACGGAAAAAGAAGCTGCATCATTATTCGACCAAATAAAAGAAAATACATCTTTTCACTTGGACTTTTCAAGGACATTTACATCTGCCTTCACATCAACAAGTCAGAACTTAATCAAAAGCACTTCCTTTCTTCAAATTCTCCCACGGTGCGAGCTGCGAGTAATCTTTTAAAACACAAATCAAACATTAGCTTTTGACTCGGTGCCCTGTTTGGCGCACTGTCACTCTAATAGCCCGTCTGACATTATCTGCTCAGCTCGTACTGTCTCTCCTCTATCAGGGCTTGTTAATATCTCCATCCAGACACAAATTGCACCAGTGACTTGCACCGCTGCGTCTCCGGCTCCGACTGCACACACCATTATCTTGCATTCTCACTGGAGGACACACCGCGCTTTGCTTATTAAACTGCCAAACGAGGTCTAGATCTTCTTTTCCTGTCACACGTGTAGCAACAGTTAGCGCTAAGAGGTGTCTAATGATTTGATTTAGGGCAGGCTCGCTTACCTGATCCGCGGCAGTTAACGCTCCAATGGCCGCTCTTGTTCTGCTTTGCCAGTCAAGGCGAGGTTCAAGTCGAGTGTGGAGAAATGAGAAGTCTACCGTATCTGCCCGCGTTTAGATTTCCCTTTCATTTTATTTATGGTGAATTTGATTATCTGTGAGCAGGATGATGTGAATAGGTACAAGTGTGAACGAGATGTGCAGACTTAAAGGAGACTATTGGGATTTTTCAATACATTCTTTGAAGAGAAATAGATAAACAAGAAATGTCAAGCACGTTTTCAGCCTTTTTTTTTTTTTTTTTTTAATCATTATGTATTTCTGAACAAAAATAGCAAATAGAAATATTGCAAATAATCAAATTTTGGAGAGAAATTAGTCCTTTAAAAAAAAGAGATATCTGTCACAGTCACAAAAACAAATATAGCAAAAAAGGTTCATGCCAGATATTTGGATCGCCTTGAATGAAGCTCTACACAGAATAAACTGGCAGTGAATATTTGAAGTAGACCGGTCAAAGCGTCATAGCAGGAAAATCTTATATATTGTTAATTCTATTTAAGAAAAAGTACAGACATATTTCACTCCATATTCCATAAAAACAATGCATCGGTTTGCTCGGGCACCAACCATAATGCTGCGCTGTAATTGGTCCAGCTCACTCTGTCTTTAACCTTGTGTGACTTTGGTGTCTTCAGATGAATTTTCAAGGTTTTGTGAAAGCCACAAATACCATGAGAAGCACATTTGGTAGGAAGAAGTTCATTTATTTGGAGAAAGTAAAAAAATATATATACTAGTTTGCAAAGATGCATTACATATATAAACAATTAAGGTTCAATTCTATCTTAAATATATTAATTATAATCATAATCAGGCTTTCTGTGTAAGATGAACTGACTGTTTGGGAAATGACATCAATTAACACATTGTTTTTGCACACTTATTACCGACAAGTTAATTGAAACCAATATTTTTAGCAGCTTTATAATTTCATTATTAGGTCAAAATTCAAACTCCCTCCAAGCTCTGCATTGTAGATTTGCAAAATAATACATATACTATACTATTCTCGTCCAAAATTTGTCTTACTCTGACCATTCAAGCAAATTGATCAATCTTGCAATATTTATTAATTGTAAAAAGCTACATAAAACAATCTAATTCGTATCGTGATTTTTTTTTTTTTGATTGGTTAAGAGAAACTAAACTCAGAATCAACTTTTTTTCACTGTCAGACTGTGTATATGGGGTCAAAATTGAATTATCTACTGTTTCCAGGCCTTTTTTTGGACATTTTTGTGCAAACGTGCTCATTTTGCAGTTATGTGTGCAAAAACCGCAGCTGTACTGCCACAATGGGCAAACGCTGTCAGTGCATTTTCAGTTCCCTCCGACGTCACAGTGTATTGAGAGGCAGACGAGCCGCCCAGATGGTTTATCTAAACTCCTCCCTCTGACACCGCTGCTGCGGAGAGTTGAAAAGAGATCACCCGCTGCGTAATTACATCAGTCGTCATTTGGCTCAGTTTGATCAGGAGTGGTGCGTCGTGTCACCATAGTTCAATGAAGCACTGGTTCGAATCTCGTGCCTGTGTTTTTCATTTTCGATTTTCATTTTAGAAAATACTCACATAATAGGCTCATGCGCTTATGTAGACTAAAGCAAGGTTTCATACGTATGTTTTGCAAAGCAAATATAAAAAAAGCTTTACGTGCAAGTAAGCAAAGACTTGGGGCTGTTGCTGTACAGCTCCCTCCGCTGCAAATCTCATGTCAGGACACGGACCGCTGTTCATATTTGTGCTGTCAATCAATGTCTGTTCACACCCACTGGGCGTCTCTTAAAAGTCCTCCAGGCATCTCCACTTTTGCGAGCCTGTTTGAGGTTCAGTTGTGGGCGGAGTTAGTCGCTGAACGCGTGTTTAGCCTCACTTTAAGCTTGGTGGTCTGCTCTAGTTTCACTTTGCCATCTGTAAAATGATGTTTTTAAGCCATAATTGCAGCCCAAAATGAATACATGTATATATTAACCATTTGCTGAAGGATTGCTAGAACAAACTAGTGAAACACCTCCTTGTTTTGGAACTTTAAAATCAAGTTCTCCCTTTTAAAAATAAATGAGATTGTAACCTTAAGAATCAGGTAAAGCTCACGTTTGAACCACAAGGCGAGGCTGGCATGGGACGTCAATTAAAATGACAAATGACTTTAGCACGTTGGAATCGATAAAACGGCCATTAGCTGTGAGTGAGCGAGTGAGTGCAGGGCTTCAGGAGAAAGAGCAGAACGCCCAAGTGGAAGATTAAAGTTGACATAGTTATAATTTGGTCAGCAATTCTTCAAGATGGATTTGACATCATTAGACTGTGCCTCTTTCATGTAACCCAAGAATGAAATGGACCAAAATCTGACGTCTTAATAGCGGCTCACAATCTGGACATAGATGGAAGAGATTCCCTGGGCAGCGCGTTTATTCCACGTTGAATTTGAAGGGTACTGTTATGAAAAATAAACTTTAATGAGCTTAAAACTTTGTGTTTCCTCATTATTAGTTTTGTCAGAGTGCTATTTGGATTGAGTTAGGCATTTTTCAGTAACCCTGCGCAGTGGAGCATTGTGCTCAGTAAACTCCTGTTTTCAACTATCCTTTGCCCCTCCCACTTTTCCTGTACATAGTTTGAAGAATTAAAGGGCTTTGTCTTTTTAATGTTTTGTTCATGAACAGATACATTGTAAACTTGAATTTTATATATTTGTTGAATATTACTTAATTTTTGCATTGTAAAGAAAATGTCGCCACATGGCTTCTTCCAAAATGCATGGTTATTTTACGTTTTGGCTTGTAGCATATTGACCAGTGGAAACACTAGACCAGACCTGGGCAACTGTGGCCCGGGGGCCAAATTCGGCCCTTGCACTGTTTCATTTTGACCCCTGACACATTTTTGAGAATAAGTGTTATGGCCGCAGTTTGGACAATAGAGCATGAGTTTTGCTTGTTATCAAGTAGTTATTATCAATGTATCATGCAGTTGTAAGCAGTTGTTACCGACGTATCACAATAAATGTCAAAACAGTGGCCTAAAAACTTTTAAAAAATGTGCTTACATAATAATTTGTTCTCAAATGACCATAGTCCGGCCCTCCCACTCATCTTGTTACAGTGTGTTCAGAACTATGAATTGCTGATGCGACTGCCAAGGATCTGAAAAACATCAGTGTTGTCTGTCAACGATCTGACAAGAATAACCTGAATCAGACAGAACAACCTGTTGATGGTTATTTTGACGATGAAGCTTATCACATCGTACTAAAGCGTGTCATGAAACTGCAGTGTTACAGATATAAACTCGTATTGGCAAGCAGCAGCAGTCCAGTCGCCGACAAGCCACATGACTCTGAGACAGCAATGAACGTATTCAAAGCACCATTGGTCCCTTGCTTGTCCTCATTTTGAGAGAGCGGGACAGTGAGAGTCGAGATACAAGTCTCTATAACTCAGTAGACTGTAAAAGCACAGCTCCATTTTCAGTCCATAACAAAATGAATGGAGAGCCTTGGAAAATTACAACCCCGTAAATGGTGGAAATTTGTTGGTTAATGTAACTTCTGATATTCACATAAAAAAAAAAAAAGCAAACATGCTTATTGTACATTTGTTGGACATTTCATTGGTATATTCTACGTTTTCTGTGCTGGGCTGGTTTATTGCGATTTATAACGACCAAAAAAAAAAAAAAAAAAAACATGGTAATTTATTCATATTCTATCACTTGAAAATAACACATCTTCTTTTAAGTGATACACCAAATACATCACGCAGCGACCCAGCCATGACCTCTGGAAGGACACAGTGAGCTCACCATCCCGGAACACGCACAGGCAGGTAGAAAGATGAAACACAATGAAACTAAGACGCCCCGCTGTTTAGGGAAAAAACACGTAATGTGCCTCATTTCAATACACGCGCTGCCCATTAGACGACGTGGTTACGGTTCATAAATGTTTCAACAGACATGACAAAAATGTTAAACAAAACGGAGCTTTCAAGGGCAGTTGGTGGAGGACAATAAAGGCCTGTGACGTGCCATTCGGTGCCATTAAGCGTCGGGAAACATGGAATGGAATAAAAGAGTGCTGTTGGATCTTGCATGTAAATAGGGTTGTTTGTCACATGTTTCGCCATCTGGGCTTGTGTTGTTTACAGATTCTAATGCATAGGTTGGTGTAAGAACAATTAGCCCTCGTTCAATTCACTATAGGACTTTTCTGGACAGATGGTGTTGTCTTTGTAAAGTTACTTTGTTTGATGTTTAATGGAGGTGTACCTGATTTTTACTGTCTTCAGAGTCTAAAGAAAACAATTGAAATTTCACTATTTTACCCACGTTCAGGGTTGCCAAATTTTCAGAGAGCAATGAGTAGTGTAGTAGTCAAGGCTGCATTAATCGAGATTAAGATCTTTTCAGGAGTACAAAGACTGAGACAAGACCAAGACCACAGTACATCAAGCCCAAATCAAGACCACTTTGGTAATTTTATACAATTATCAATGTCTATATGATTTTATGTTGCAGTCTTTTCTGCAAACTGTGCCTGGGACAGGTAACTGTGTTCCTGGCGTAGGTTTAGCAGAGCATGGTGATGAATGTGGTCTTGGTGTCCAAAACAGGACCAAGCCAAAGATAAAACCACACCTGAGACAGAATCAAGTCTAAATGTGCTCAAGTCTGAGACAAGATCAAGACCTTTAAAAAGCGGTCTCAAGACCGGTCTTAAGACCAATACTGGTCTTGAATACTACTACATTAGCAACAAGTGACAAAACTTTTGAAAAAAACAACACACAAACAAGCAACTACAACTCTTTAATAAAAATATAAAAATAATCACTTAATTAACAGTAAGTATCATAGAAGAATGGTCTTCATTTTAATTGTATTATATCATTATCAAAACATTAAAGCATGCTAAAACACCTTATTTCTGCCATTAAGTGGTGTACTTTCCTAGCTCATACCTGGAAAAATGTCCAAAGAAATGTCACCTTGTTTATGACGTCTAAGTGGGGCTCACAACCAACCTGAAAACAAATACAACCCCTGACTGTCAAAATTCATAATGACTTTCTAAAGCAAAAAGCCCAAAGTCACTTCAAATAAGTAGACTTGGCAACTCTGCTTCCAGTGTTCTCTGTGTTTTTTCTGTGCATGCACATTCGGTCGGTAAGCCCTGGTCCATTGTCTGCTACATCCTACACCTCCAGATTCGAATTGCCAAAAGCAGCTCACTCCAAGATTGGCTATTCATGCTGGTGCTCAGCCAATCGTGTTGGGTCACCTGACGAGGAGAGTTTCACAAGAATACCAGACTTTTTCTGATTGGGGAGGTGTCTTTGCCCAACCTGATCTCCAAAGAAAGCGTAAATACACCAGAACATTACAGAACATGTAAATTGTGTATGTTTAGCATCATTTCACAGCTTTTTTGCGTAAATTGCCACGCATCGAAGTCCCAATTAATTTTATGGTGGTTGTAAGGATGTGTTCTTATTTATTAATTTACAAAATTCTTATCCTAATCTTAATTTACCACAAGCCCAGCCCAAAATTTACCCAATTTAGTAACTTTATGCATAAACTTACCCGTTTCATCTAAAGAAAATGTCCCTAAAAAAGGCGTGAAAATGTCTTATCATACAAGTTTGGCGTTTTGATGTTTTCTTCAGAGACTGTGTTGATTAATAGCTAGCATAATCAAATAAGTATTTTGCAGTTATAAGCTTACATTAGCATGTTAGGGAGTAGCTACCATTTGTCTATTTTAGATAAATTTATATTGTGCATTCAGCGAATATATTATTTTAGTTCTAAAATATTGTGTCAAATCTGATGTAATCACAAAGGTCAATATTATAAATCTTATTCACTGCATAGGTTTTGGGAATAAATCATTTAATCACATTTTTAGACCTACATAAGCAAAGTTCACTGCTGTGATAACTCTTCTTCTCAGCCTTCAGATTGAATTTTAAGCTATTTCAATTTATGCACAACGACAATAGTAGCATACATTACTGTAAGCTGTAGTAAGGAGGCGTTTTATGCAATTAGAACATGTCACTGTCTATGAGTCAAGCCGGCTACGAGCCACGTCTTAATGCCTGTCAAACTGTGGCATTGATTAGAAGAGTTAAGTGCATTGTAGCCTGAGTCAAGTATGTGGGAAACAGCTGCATCATCGTAATGTCAAGTTTAATGGTGCTCGAAAGAGGGCCAAAATCATCGACTTGATTTGAATGTTGTACAACTGTGGGCTTCTCTGATTGCACATTCTCTTCTCCTGTAGAATACACTTAGGAAATTGGTTACATCTATTTAAAAAGTGCTAAGTTATGCAAGTTTGCCTGCTGTGAGCTTTTGGTCGAATGTTCAAAAATATACCTGGAGGTGTGCTGTATTTAAGTTTGATCTTGACAGTTTTTTAATATGTCTGTAAATAGGGAAGCCGATAATGTTACTGTATTCCAACAGTGTTTGCTTTCTGACTATTTTCTTGTTTTAGGAAAATTGATTTTGCATAAACATAACCCTGAATGTTTTTAGTATTATTAATATAACTGCTCATATTTTTATTTATTATTTTAATATAACTTTATTTTCCTGTAGGAAGACAGAATTGAAGTAGCAATGAGTTTAAGAGGCTGAAATACACACATTTAGAATGATCTATGCAGTGGAAGTTGGTTGTCAAGGTTGTGTGAGGAAGTTCACCATTTCTCTTCTCAGAAATGTGGGTGTGACAGGAGTAAAGTTAAAAAGGAAACTAAGGAGTTGGTAAAAGAAACAGAGAAGGCAAGCTTCTGGTTGTGAGCCAGGAGAAAGAAACACTGTCAAGTAAGTGTCAGTTGCAGGGATCACAAAAAAGTCCCTCCACATGCATTATTCACAAATGTTATGTTGTGTAAATAAAAACGTGGTAACTATATTGTTTTTTATGTGTCAATTCATCGCTATCATGTCGTGTGAAAGGTGGTTGTCTCAGAAACTGATAGCCTACTTGATCCAGCAAATCAAACTTTTGCCGACCATGGTTTTAATTCAAGGGTGAGTCACATAACCCTCGGTCAGCTGAAAGTAGTGTGCTTTGCGTTCAAATGAAAGACTATATCAATGAGTGCACTGATGAGCCACTGAGCAGGGAAGGACTATGTAGTGATTGAGTGGATCGGGAATGAGTGTGGACCTTTGAACACAGCTAAAGTCTTGTCAGGCTGTAATGTCAAGAATCTCAAAATTAGGTGTGTTTGCTTTACTTCCGGTCCTCTCGATGGAGGTACCTCCTGATGAAGATCTGCAGCCAGACACTCGTGGTTATTTTTGGTTTGTGGAGAGGAATTCCTGTCATAGTATATCTCGCATGTGGCGAGCTATACTGTTTCTGCTTATTGATGCGGAGATTTAAAGCGAGGAATCAAAAATGGCATTGAAAGTGATCATTTTTTAGCTCCAGAATTAACCCGTCCTTTTCAGTCAGGTCCAAATGAGAACCATTTTTCATTGCCCAGTCTTACCTACTTATACATTCTTCCTCTAATAAGCTTTTAGCATTTTTAGCCAGCACAAGTGGATCCATGATGGTATTGTAAAGAATGCTAATACAAACAAATAAACTTACTAGATTTTAGCGGAAACTAACCTTTGTTATTAGACTAGTAGGCTGCAGACAAACTTTCACTCAAATGGACACTTTGACACTATATAGGTGACAAAGCTGATTTTAAGTTATTTTCCTAAAAAAAAAAAAAGAATAGTGCTTTAATGATAACTAAAAAGAACATAGCACTTTGAGCTTTAAAGATGTGGAAAGTCATACAGAAATACACACGATGAAATAAAATGGCTTTGATAAAGGCCATTTTAGAGCCAATTTTCTCCAACATAGGACCTTTAAATCGTCACATACTATTGTTGAGTTCGTATTAGTAATAGAAGCACAAAAATATAATAGTAATGAGCAGAGAAAATTGTTGTGAAAAGGAAACACAAATGTGAGCCGGCTTGGAAAATAACATTGATTTTCCTCTGCACAATATTACAGAAGATGTGATGGGTAGTTTTCATTTTTTAAGAAAATAGATTTCTCAAACAGAAGAACATTTCAGTGAGAGGTGCAATCTCTAGAGTACATGTGCCACTCCAGATGAATTTGCCAGACTTAATGGACTTATTATGTCTCTGCTTTTACAGGCTGAACAGAGACTTTTGTACGTGGGATATAAAAGAACCGTATGCTTTTGCTCATTTGGCTGGTGGTGTTTACGTGATAATTGAGATGTTTGGCAGTCCAATCCCAGCATAGTCCAACATCTTGTGTGGAAGCTCTATAGGTTGTCCATGATCTTTTCTACGGTATTTGAGGGCTAAAGCATGTTTTTCATCAAGTGTAATGTTAATTTCACTTCAGCTATTAGGTTTGGTCTCTCAGAACTGAAAGAACAGAAAGCAGAAACAGTTGGCCAGTCAGTGAACAGGAGCAAAGCGATGTGTTGGCCAGAATCAAGTTGAGAGATTGTATTCATTCTACTCTTTGTGTCAAGTATTAACTGTAAATATGATACCTTTTAATTCTTAAGTCATCCAACGTAAATGATCGCTTGCACACATGTTTATGCTCTACTTCCTGAACTGCAAAATACTAAAAAGCAGTAACTAGAAAAAGCAAAATTTTTTCCGATGTGATGTCGGGGGATTTCCACAAAGTAAAAAAGAAAGCGACTGATGCATCAAGCTGGGACTCATGACCAATGGCTGTACAAGTAGTAGAAATATAAACGCAGCACTTCCGGTACATCCTGTTGGACACTCTGTCAAACCCTCACACCTTTGGAGATGAACATTTAAGGCACAGGCATTCCACACTCTCTTAGATTTTGTGACATGTGTTATTGTACAGTATGCTAAAACTGAATATTTCAGTGTTCTTTTATTGTGGCCATAATTGTGCAGTATTCACAGTCAAGCTTATGCCACCTAGTGCCACTACTCAATTTCATTTCAACTCAGCTTCTGGGCAGCACACAGCCTGTTCTCACAGATCTGTGTGTCTATACCACACAATTTGAAACAGTCTGTCATATGAATGCCATTTCTAGATTCTCTGTGTGCATTTCCGACGTTGCTGCCATTTTGTTCATTTCTGATGGATGCAAAAATGTGTTATTATTCATGAATACTAACACAATCCTAATCCTAACCTTAACTAATGTCGAGGTGCAGACCATTAACCTTAATTCTCTAACCTAAACTTACCTAATTGCTTTCGTAACTTATAGCCGTTAACTCCAAATAAAAACCTCCTGTGTCCTCGACCAAATTGCGTGTCTATACGTCACCAGGAAAATGAGCGTGTAATAAACCCACTAAAAAAAATTGCTATGACGTGATATAGACACACAATCCATAAACACAGTACTGCAATTGGTTTCCGAGAACCAGAAAGTACAATCAGTCAATCAGCAAACACAAAACAGATAAAGTCGAGCGTTGACCTGAACCAACTCAAGTTGACATAGCATGCTGTATATTAGTTTTTTTTTTTCAAACATTAATTTAGAATTTGATTTAACAACAACCACTGTTACACTCTACTTTTTGGAGTACTCTGATGTGTTTGTGCTGAACAACTGGTGAAGCAATGGTGCAATGTGAGATGGTTTCCACTTGAAGTGAAACCTACCAATACAGCAGAAGTGCCACATGTGTAATGAATTATCGATGAAGTGTATTGTTGTAATATCTTGTCACAAATTGTGTTTTGTCCCGTCATGTTAAATATACACAAATCCTTCTAAAAACGACATCAATAGGGTAAATGATGAGAATGTATTTTTCCCATTATTTTCCTTTCAAAAGAGTAAAAACATCAGATCAGATTGTTGTGTATTTGTACAAACTGAGAACCAGGAAGTAGTTACACATAGTGGTTTGGTCTCTGAAAGTTTGAAAACATGCTTAAGTTTGGGTCAGTGGATAAAAAAAAAAAAAAAAAAACTATAGTTGTCCTTTAAAGATTTTTAATTAATAAGACTCACGCACCCAGACCATTTGAACAATCAGCACTTGGATCACAATATTTCAATTTTACTTCCAGCATATAAAGTTAGACAATGTGAGAAATCTAGCTGTGTGAGTTTAATTACAGCCAAGTCTACTCTCCACAGGACTGTCAAGACACATTCACAAAAACGTACAGCACATAGGATAGGCGGCCCAATTAAATTTGAGTTTCATGCATATTTACACTTCTTTTACTCTTGAACTATAAAACCTGCTATGCAAACTCACAGTCATTAACAGAGACACATGAGGATTTGGATCTTTTATCATGACTAAAATGGGCCCCAATTCAAACTCTATGTACCCTTAAAAGTACTAAATGCCTAGGCTTGTTGTGGAAGTGACATTTTGTATTTTTGCTGATGCATTTTTGTATACTCAAATATAAGGGTTTGGTAAATATAAAAAGAAATAAAGCTGATGTCAGGAAGAATCTGATGACAGTAAATGGGATATTTGTTGGGTTTTGACGATTCATATTTCAAAGCTGTAGCATAGATCACTAAAAATGAGATGTAGAGATTGAAGATGAAGTAAAGCTGCAAGGTGGAAGTCAATTTTTTATTGTTTATTTTATATTACACACTGCTCAGTTTTACAGAATGATAGATTTGACTCAAAAGTGTTGTCTTGGTTTGGCCAATGCATTTACTCAATCATTGTGTTAATGTTTTAGGTAACATAAAGGGTCTTCTGAATTTTAGATAATATCGTGAATGTGGTTTTGAAGATATCCAAAATTAAATATCAAGTATATCGTTTATAGTTAAAATTACCACAAAAAGAACTCTGTAAGAATAGAAAATAGAGAAAATATGCCATAATTTAGCAACTTTCAATTTAGGATTTAATCTAATATGTCTGCACTTCTGTGATCATTTAAACATTCAATTGTTCACGTGACATCCACATTTTCCAGACCATAATTCTCCACACAGATGTTTGCAGCACAAATAAATCTTGTTCAGAGTCAGTTTTTGTTGTAAAACAAAAGTGATCTGGTCCAGCCACCAATGGAAATCACTAGATTGAAACAGTTTGAAATATCTTTAGATATTTCATGACAAATACAGTGTTATGAATCATAAATCTTGTTCATCATCTAGATTCATGACATTATTGCATTCTACAACTTGAACCCAGCTTATTGACGTAATAATTGTCTGAATATTGTTATCGACATATGCCCAAAAAATATCGAGATTTACATTTTTGTCAATATCGCCCAGCCCTAGGCGCATTGATGTAAAATAAAATTCACACTAACATGTTTCTAATTATACCTCACGGTTTTTGTCCTTGGACCAGATACAGTATAAGTCATTCTCTTCTATGTTTACATCCTGTTTGAACCCAAGTAAATAACAACAAATCATGCTCGCCTAATACTGTTTTTCCGTAAGTGTGATTTTTGTTTTTCCGCGTGATTTTCCAGCGCACAGATTTGCTGGTTCTCCTGTAGCCATGGGCCAATCAAACAGCTGCATATGCGGCAACTAGCGACCACTGACGACGCAGATTCTTCAAGCTAGTCTTCAAAACCCGCCTCTGCGACTTGCTCACAAAACATGCGTGAGCGACCTGTCGGCAAAAGTTCCAGACCGGTTCAGACGGGCGATCCTCAGCTTGGTGTAAAACAGTGATTCTTAATCATAGGGCCAGGGCTCAAAGTTGGGCCACGAACATCTCCTTGTGGGCCACACAATCATTCAAATACAATACATTCAATATGAAATTGAGCCCCAGGTTGCTTTGCTCGTGAGTATTGGGGCCTCAAAATCAAAAAGGTTAAGAACCCCTGGCGTAAAAGACCCTTAAGACAGAATATTTAGTTGTTTGTGGATATTATTAACTCTGTGCACAGAACGAAAATTCTGAAAACAGATAATCGCAGCATTTTCTATAATTGCTTTCAATCAACATGCAATTTTAAATCAACTGTAATTCAACTGTCAGTTCTTCCACCCACAACACCACTGTTTGATACACCAGCACATACACACAAGTCATAACATGTCATTGGCTTTTCTGACAAATAAATACCAAGAATACATAATGATGCTACTTGCAATTGTAAAACCCTGCTCTGAGGAGACAAGACAGCAGTATAGAATCAGTTCTAAACAGAAAATGCCATTGTAGCTACATTTATTCATCGTAAAGCCACTGAAATATCCCTGGCCCACTCGTTTCAACAGCGAGCCGGTAGCTGGAAAGCCATTTTTGTTTGTCAATTCTTGCTTTTTGAATTTCAATAAAGGCATGTATTTGCATTTGCACTACCACCGGCAGCGTGTTTTTTAAAGCCGAGTAAGTGTGTGGTGTGGGAGATGTAAAAAGAGCTGCTTTCGACTGCTGGAGAAGAGGCCGTCTGTGTTTTCTCTACGCCTAAAATCTTGTTTACAGGTTAAAATAAGAATACAACGTTGTCCGAGAGCTAAGATATCAATGCAGTGCGGCGTGACGGGTCGGCCTGTGGTGAAATTGCGTGGGTGGACTAACAAATGCATTATTATTGATCCGGTGTATGATAAAGTGTAATCGTATTTCGGGCAGCTACAGAAACACTGTGCTGAAAAAAACAAACAGGTGCACCACCAACTTTACAAGAGATAACGTCAAGAGTAATCTCTCTTCCAGCAATAGAGCCAACAGAAAGAAAAGAACTGTTTTTTGGATACTGACCACTTTTTCTCAGGGTTTCTCACAGACAAATTACCCGTCACTCCAAAAATCAAGCTTCAGTGTTACTTTATTTGTCCCTGGGCTTGAAAAAGCTTTAAAGGTATAAAATCATACAAAAAATATATAAAAATGTATTTAGTCAGAGCACAATATCATGTTAAGCATCTATTCTAGTGTTGTTCTGATATCATTTTTTGATCCGATACCAGAACTGTTATGTATTTGAATTGTAAAAAAACATTTTATAGTCAAATTCAATGCATAATTATGAGGACCCACCCCACCTGCCTACTCCTGGATCAGCTTGTCCTGGTCCTGCTAGATGAGTCATTTCCCTCTGCTATTGGACTCTGACTCTACAAACATTTGTCTGTCTATGTGTGTCTGCTTCCCTGTGATTCTTCTCAAGGTTTCTCTGTTTCTTGTTCTTTCTTTCTTTCTTTCTTTCTTTCTTCTTTCTTTCTTTTTTTTTCTTTCTTTCTTTCTTATTTTTTTATTTTTATTTTGGCTTAACCAAGAAGAAGGGTCAAAGGACAGGAGATGCTCAGGGACAATAATCCGTTTGCTTGTTTATTAATAAGCTTCTTTGACATGCTTGACCAATGGCTGCTTCTTGGTAAGCTATGGTGTGGTTTTCTTTGTACAGGACAATGCACAATAAACATTATATAAAAAGCAAGATGTTTGTGCCAAGTTTTAGCAAGAAATGCTCATTTCCACCTGCAGTCCCCGGGCAGGTTGATGTTACACTGTAGAAGAAAACAGATCAATGTGTAGGTGGTTTCTTGACCTTAAAGTACCCCTGACGGCTGAACTTTCACTAAAATTACATTTAGATATTATATTTAAGATTTGATTAAACATTTCACAAATTTTATCTCATTTTGGCTATTTTATTTTAGACATTTTCACACTAGGTAGTTGCTTAGCAATCATCTAATAATTTGGGCCAAAATTCTTCTAATGTAACACACTTTTTTAACTTGAGACATAAAATACACTAGAACACAGATACTTTGTTCAATTCATTTTGACAGAGTCATAAAAATGTGTTTTGTTGAGAAAATGTGAAATGTCCCCGTCTCCCTAATGTGATGTCATCAGTTTAGAACTCTGCCTTTTATTTTCAACATATTTCAGACTTTTCTTGACAAAGTGTTCTTGATTAAAATAAAACATCATTTATATTTACAACAAGTATTAAACTGCCAAATTAAGCTAAAAGTAGAAAGTTGTAGATACCTGTCATACATACTTGAACATTGTAAACATATGTATAAGATTAATTTGAATTTAATCTAAGATTAATTGAATAATCTAAAAACACAGAACTAAAACTGTTACAAACTATTGGTCTCATTTACACTTCACTCTTCTCAGCCAGACTTTACTCATGCATCACATTCATGAATGGGTAAAACTTATCTTTTTAAGGGCCATGTCATGTTTTAAACTCGGTACAGTACATGTAATCATCTCTGTTGCATTGTGTTCCACTGACTCATTGAAACAAAGGAAAAAGTAGATCAAAAAAGGTTCTATATTTTGGGAAACAGCAGTTTCCTCTTGAGGTAGAGCGTGTGGCTCAAGTTATTTTAGCCGAACACAAAGCAACACATTTTCTCAGTGGAGGTGAGCTACTCCATGAACAATTTTAAAAAGCATTCAAACATTTGTTTAAAATATAAGATTTTCCAAGTTTAAGATTTCATATTTAGCTAAAATAGGGCAATGTTGATACAGCCTTGGCAGTTTTTAAAGCTTGTTATAGACTGATTTCAAGGTTGTTTTAGAGTGTTTATTTTCTATATTACTTTGATTTTAAGTTAGCAAACCAGGCTGTTGGCGTCGCTAGCTACTGCTGTTGTTGGACCATTTTTAAAGTTAGCTTAGCCACAGTTCTTCACCTCTAAAGCTAAATGAAACATCACAAAGGTAACACGTCTGTTTTTGTGTATTTTTATGGTTTGAAGTCCAGGCCCACAAGGCCTTTTCCAGCTGCTCTGAGCATTAGCTGTACAATGATCATGGAACGCTTCATCAACCCTCAACAATGAACAATTTATCTAAATTTGAATGCTTAGGGCAACTGATCTCTAAATAGGGGTTGGTCAAAGTTTTTCGCTGCAACAATCCGGTGCACCAAATCTGTATTGTTAACTTTAACGCTAAAGCTAACCGCATCTTTTTTTTTTTTTCACATATAATGAATTCCCCAAGTTGTCCTACTGCCGCAAAATCTCCTACCTCTGTTCTAAACTGTAATATTTTTAATCTTAACCTTTACCCAAACCCTTTTCCTAAACTTACCCATTACCTTAAACTTAATCAAGGACTGAATCAAACCAGGACTGTTGTTTTCAACACCAAATTGAATCTAATGGAAACTTTAAACTTCAGCACCTTTTTACGGCCAAAATAGACCATTTGGAGGGTAGGCTTTGCCCGCTGATTTCTGTATCCAAGATTAACAGATTAATTAGCCAATCAGAGACACTCATCTTCTGTTGTGTGAAAGCCAACATGGCTGCTCCTGACAAAAAAAATACATGAAAAAATATCACGTGGAACTAAAAAACATCCCAGCTTTCTGCAGAATCAATGAGCGAAGCAAAACACAAATTAATGTGAGGTTAGATTTTGGTCTAAATGACAGATGATCAATCAGCTTCTTTGTTTCATCTGCGTCACGCAAATAAACTAATCTGATTGTCTGGTACGATGTAGATTTGGTCTGAAATGCAGTGGCGTGGTGACCGGACGACCCACTCTTAGCAGTTTCCTGAAGCAAAGGGTTCTGATCCCAGGCAACCACTGCTCTAAACCTCTTAGTCAGTTTATGAGACATAATGTGGTTTTGTAAAAAAGTGCCATATCATAAAGTGGGACACACAGTGACTTAAAGAGGCCAAAATAAAAGAGATTCTCGTGTACATTTATTGTCCGAGCACATGACTGGTAGAACAGGAAGTGACATCTTCATCATCAAACCAAGAGTGCTTCTCAAATGCAAGACCTCGGTCCCAATTCTCTTTGCTCGTGTCATTTCCTTTCCTCATCTCCTCGGTTCCTCCCTTCCTCAGCTGTCAATCAAACACAACAGTGGTGTCCCGAAGCTCAGAGGAGGCAAGAGCCTGAAACAAGAGAAGAAAACAGAGCAGGGTTAAGGAGGCAGATATAATGAAACGTTATCTGTCTCCCAGCAAGCTTTTGTATTGTTGCAAGTCGGAACTACAGTAGTGTACAATCAGTGAGAACAAAATGTGTCCCACTGACGACTTTGAGCTCTCCTCGTCTCCTCGCTGCGTTAATACAGAAGGTTTTGATTGACAGCTGCGGAAGGAATTGAAGAGAGGAGCGAACACAAGGAAAGAGAATCGTGACGAGCCATGGTATTTCTAAAGTCAGTTGCTCCAAAGTCGGTTACTTTCAATTCTAGGCAAGTCTCTGGCCAGTGACGCCAAATGAAACAGACACTGACACAACACATGTTCTTAATTGGGCTGTGGAGGAGTCATGTTTAGTGTTTGTATATTTTTTTTTCTTTTTTAGTTAATTTACAAGTATTTGGTACATTAGGAGTAAATTTATCATTGAATAGAAGCAAAGGTGGATTTTTATCAGCCACAAGCGAAATGAACAAGGGCCCATTTCTCTGGAGAACACGAAGATTTGGAACACGACTTGGGAATGTCATCACGTCTATGTCCACTTTGAACCAAACATGATCAGGGCTTAATTTAGAATAAGAGCTGGGAACATTGCGGCAACACTTTGCGCAGTCAAAGTTTACTGTACTGTAACTGTAAACAGGCTTATTTGTGGGGAAACAGAGTCACAGACAGTGATTGGAGAAACTGACAGGAAATATGACCAATCAGAAGTGCAGGTGGGTTTAAGACTTTTCATTGGCTCCAGGGTTCCTGTCCTGTCCTGTGAAGTGGATTCAGCGGCAGGTGCGCTTGTGATTTCTGTCAGAATTGATGAAAATCTTGGTGTGACGTGTAAAAATACATGTGTAGCACAGACAGAATTACTTTTATATAGTTTAAAATGGAGTAGGATGGACAGTTGAGTTGTTTTTTAGCATTTCTAAGCCTCTATGTTCACTTTTTGTGTTTGTTCCGGTATAGGCTTGAGACACATTTTGTTCTGGCAACGTTTGATTTACAAATTAAGCACTGAACTTGATCATTAGCATAGAAAATCACCTTAAATAAATTAATGATGTTTGATTTCTACAGAATTACTTAAGAAGTTATGAAGTATTAAAACGGAAGAAGCAGTGTAATTTAGCACTTTTTTCGAGATGGGATGTAAAATGATTTACTATGAGATGATTGGAGAACAAATGTGAGCAGCTCATTTCATCACACACATAAACAATGTTTTCTGAATAACTAAAGACATTAATTAGTATTCATGTCTTACATATATGTCCATCGTCAGTGATATACTAAATCAGTGATATACTAAAAAATAAATAAATAAATAAAATACAGAACAGAGAACAAGGATTGAATATTAACTAACATAAACTTGTAGTTATATTTGTTAATAAACTAATGCAGAGCCAATTGGAAACCATAAGCTCATCATTGGGAGGAGCACATCCCAAAGAACAGTTTTTGTTTATTTCTGTGTTGTTCTTTTTTCCAACTGCCTATCATTACACTAAATTGCATATTGGAGATCCACATTTATAAATCTCAATGTCATCATCATCATCATCATTCATCATCAGCAGCAGCATAGCAGCAGCAGCAGCAGCAGCATCAAGTCTATTCTCCTTATTACTTCTCTCTTGTACTTTGTCATACATTTCTGTTTCTCAAACATGTGCCAGTGGCCTGATTAAAAGAGGTCGAGGGCAGCATCTGTTGCCTTGGATACAGAGCCATGCTTTTGCTACTGTGAAGAGTGGGCCAAGTTTCAGAAAACTCAACATCGAACCGGCCAATCAGATTAGTTATTTGTTTGACTCCCATGAAACAAAGAAGCTCATAAAGTTTACAACCAATCATTTTGAGGTGGATTTTGTATTATGCGCATAAGGCTGAAGCGAATTTTGAAAGCTGGAAACGCAGTTATTCGCATTAATCATGAAGCAAATTGACGGACGTTGAGGTAATAACCGCTACAGACTGCTTGTATGTCTAAAATGCTTAGAACGCAAACTGCAGCTGTGCACCAAGCAAAAACAAACGTGCTTGTTGAGGTCGGACCGATCAGAACTAACAGAGATCAAATAACTCTGTGAAACTTTATGGTTGTCCAACATGCAGTGATTCAGAGCTTTTCATTTTTTCCACAATGTCATTTCTGTTAAAAAAAGACTGCAACTTTTTATTTTGGCTGTTAAACAGACCTATCGCATTAATTAAGTAACAACAACCGGCTAAAGTTTGAACAAGACGGAGCAGTCAGCGCTAGTGCTTCATATAAAGAATACATTGCGGAAAAAAGTGAAACCGAAAGACTGTACTCGTAACGCCCTCGCAGGATCAGCGGTGATGACACAGCGCATTGCCATAACGACACCTTGTAATGCGCTTTGATGGAAATGGAGATTAATTCGCCTTTTTTATTTGCTTTACTTATGTGAATTTCGACAATATGCATTTTATAAGAGTGGAAAAGCAGTTTTGTCATTAGAACAAAGTTTAACTTACTCTTATTACTTCAATTAAAGTTTTTGCTTCGCTCATTGATTCTGCGATGTTTTCAGACCCTGGTCCTCGTTATTTTTTCCATTTTTTCCATTTTATTTATATTTTTATTGTAAGCAGCCATTCATACATTGAAACCGAAGAGGGACAAGTAACCAGACAATATAATTACTAACATCTGCTTTTCCAGGTAACTGCATCTGCATCAGTCTGGCACAATATATTTCCCATGAATCTCAATAACACACGTACCCGACTTTCTCTTTTTTTACATCACTGACCCAGTTTTGACACATTACATTCAACCAAACAACCACCAAGTGTGACTGCATCTCCCAATTTTCTCAGAAGGAAAAGAGGTGTGCTGGCGCTTTCTTGCTTGGACAGGAGGATGATAAGTAGCCTCCAAAAAAAAAAAAAAACTGTGGATCCCGCGCTGGCAAAGTCCGACCTCTGCCAGTCTGCGGCTCCTGGCTCATAATTCAAACCAGAGGCAGCAGACTGGAAGCCATGCATTTCACACCGTGTTCCTATCGCGAGCATCAAAGTCAGGCGTAATCCCAGCTGTATCACATCACTTTTTCTTTTTTTTTTTTTTTGGTAAAATTGCGGCCCGGGCTTGAGTGAAATGAGCTGGCTCTCACACTACAGCCCTGATTAGAGCTCAACACTTTGACAAAGACGTGCGAGACCAGTGACGGGAGCAGTTTTCTCTCTATGGCTAATCAGAACAGGCTTCGCTGCCCTGTCGGTGTGAGCAGAGCGGAGCGTACTGTTTCACCCATTTGGAGGGAAAGTGCCTTGGCTATAGTAAAGACAGCAGGTGGAAGGGAAGGGGTATGTTGCAGTTTCTTGAATGACAAACGTGATGTATTATTTGCATTGTCTTTTAAGCATGCTTTTGAGAACTTTTCCTTTGGCGTCTTATTTATTAAAACTTAAAAAGGGCAAAATTTGTTCTCCTGTAAAAATTACTGTTAAGCAAAAAATTTGATAAAGTAGTTTTTTTTTTTCTGTTGTCACAGAAACAGTGCAGACCATAGCTAGTTTGTTTGCCAATGACTGTTTGAGATTTTGAACTTTTTTTATTTTCACATAATACATACTTCGTTGTCAAAGGTAATAAAACATCTTTATACAGATACAATTAAGAGGAGTTCAACTCTGTGCTCTTCAAAGTCTGTATGAGTGACAAATATGAGAAGTAGAAGTGTTTTTGTTGTTTTTCTGCTTTTCTACCACCTGTTTCTTGTCTGAAATCCAACACCCACGCTTCAGCAAATTGTGAAAAGTTGGTCTGATCACTAAAGATTATCATAACATAGGACCTTTAAAGCTGCTCACACTCTCAACAACCTGATCAGCGATGGATCGGATTAGATAAGAGCTGTTTGGTCTTGTCTACATTAATAATCCAAGAATACGATTTGCACAATGACATTTTATATGTCATACAAAGTCAGTATTTAGCAGTTGTTATGATTGTATATATTTATAACCAGTGGTGGCTCCTCGCTCATTTCTTTGGGGATGCTATGGTCAATACATTGTTGATACAATGCCACAAATTATATTGTCTAATCAATCAGTACAACTTATGTCAATAAAACTAGACCAGTAATATGCTTAAGCAGACTTCATAATAATAATACCACATATTGTTATTTTTAAGACAATAAAACCAGCCTGAGAGCCACAGTTTAAAACAAGTTCAAAATACACAACTCTGAATCCAACTTGGCAAAAATACACAATTATACTTTCTCCTACCTTTTGTTGTAACTTGTATGATGTTTAAATTTGGTGTTGGCGGTCATAGTTGTTAAAAACAGCTCGTTTGAGTGCCGAGTTGGATGACTAACTGCTGCTTGACTGGCACATTAACGTGTCTTGCATCGTGAGGTAAAGGAAACACTTACATTAGACTCAATGGAAGCGGTGGGTGTGATTTGAAATTGCACCAAAAGAGACAGGACTATGAAATAAAAATAAGCTCTTCTGATTGGACAAGTTGTTTTCAGGCATTTTCATCAGGTTTTGATCAACTTTTTCTACACTCCTTCAACATTTTTTTCACTTCTCCGCATCACGCCTATCGCTTTAGTGACTGGTTTATCACCAGTCTGTAGCAGCTTTTTTCTATTGTAATCGTGTTTTGAAATGCAATTCTCTCCATTCACTCTCTTTCATTTCTGCCACTCCCTGCTAATGTAGTGAGCAAAAAGTTACAACACCCAAAGTGTCTTTGTCTGGCTGCCATTTTCCTCATAAAATAAACATGACAGAGATAGAGCATTCTTCCCGGCCCCTGACACAAAAACATCCATTATCTGAGGTTAATTGCTCATTCTGAAATTGCCCTTAGGTGTTTTTAGCAACAAATTAAAACGTCACTTTCAGCCCGCTTTGCCGCTGATCTACATTGCGATAGGGCTCGATTTAACTATAGATAATCCTTAATAAAAAATGCAGAAAATGGCTTAAGACAATCTCCTCTAAGCGCTGAAATGTGTAATTAGCTGCTATCGCTAAATCTCAGTATTCTCCCCAAGTATGACTTTTGCTCCCTCGCTTCCATAAACCCGGGAATGGTGAGAAAAAGAGCGCATTACAAGCAGCGCTGTTAATTTTACTCTTGGTTTATTGCCGGACCCCATTAGTGACAATAGACTTTTAAACAGGCTTTTAAATAGGCTAAGTAGCTCTCCAGATGAGCACTGTCAGATATATCAGGCGGAACAGGCGCGAGCAGCCGATTTGGAGCTGATAAATGATGAGCGGACGTACAGGGCAGAGTGTAGGGCCCGGCTGTCCCCACGCGCCCAGACGGATGCCAGAAAACAGACTGGTTATTGAGCCGGAGAGTTTGGTGTGATCGGTTTTGTTCACACGACGTCACGACATTTAGCAGGGCTTAAATATTTAATACAGATGTTTGGCAGATCAAATTAATATTGTTTAGTTCCAGTTTGTTGTTGTGATGCTGTCCAGGCCTGGCAAACTGCGGCCCAAAGGCCAGATGTGGCCCTTAAGCTGATTTTATCTGGTTATCTGGATTTTAGGTTAAGGTTAAGGTTAAGGTTAAGGTACACTTTATTGTCCCCGTAGGGAAATTTGTCCTCTGCATTTGACCCATCCTTCAATGCCTCTGGGCATCTCCTCAGGAGCAGTGATCGCTGCAGTGCAGCGCTCGGGGACCCATCTCAGATGTTCTTGCTAGGCTTGGTCAGGACTACCGTAGCTGGAGGATATTACCCTTTTATCGGCATGTTTATGAGAGTAGATGTTACTCTATATACTGGATTTTTTTATATAGTGGATTAAGTTACTGGAGCTATGAAGCATGTGTCTGTAGCTGTGTTCTTAACCCTAGAGCACTATCGCCGGGTGAATTTCACCCGAGCAAATGTATTCACAAGATTTTCAATATGTTGCATTTTTCTGAGCGTCATGAGTCCCTGGGTAGCTTCACCATTGTTTTTGACTTCTATGAAGGTGTTTGTGTTTCCCTAACCCAAAGCCCACTTTTACCTACAGGTTTGCTTTCGGGTGATTTTCACCCGGCGATAGTGAAAGAGGGTAATGTACGTTTTGGGTGGATTTCACTAGTGATAGTGTTAGTGTTTAAAATTAAGCTATCCTGCCACATGTCAAGGGTGACAACATTCAGGATCACCACATTTTCACCATATTTACTGTCCCTGGTCAACTCCAGCTTCATTCTGTCGCAGGATTAGTGTCTCTGACATCCCAGTGAGGAACACAGGTTTGCTTTCGGGTGATTTTCACTCGGCGATAGTGATAGAGGGTAATGTACGTTTACTTTTTTTTTTTTTAACCAAAAGTTACATTATATAGTTAGCTATTTATATGAATTATGAATGTATATCACAAAGTTGTGTTCAAAGTGAATCTTATGGTGAAACACTATTTTAATGAAGTGTCATTTTACACAATGAAAATACCAAGTTTTGTTCCTCTCTCCTGTACTGTTTCGTGCCCAGAATCTGTGCCTCACCAGTGAAGTCTCACATGTCTCAGGAATGGGTCGACCAAAGACCAAGTTTCTGTATCAGTATTTTTTTAGGATTTTTTTGTTCTCAAATCAAAATTTTCAGTAATTTTCAACATTTTTATTTTCCATTTTGTTAAACATACCACAGCTGAAAATAAAATAAAACCATGTAATTATCAAATTTGTCATATTTGATCTATTTTTTATACAAGTACTTTTTTTATTATATCGTGAAAATACCCGCAAAAGTGATATGTACTTTTATACGATAGTGTTCTAGGTACAAAGATCCTATAATTAAAAATAATATATTAAGTGGTCTATATTCTCCAGAAATATTGCCAAAGAAAAAAAAGGTTAAAATGGATTGATTCTTGGATTTTGGCATTAATTTAATAAATGTTGACACATTTTACATCAGCAGTTCCACACCTATTTGAAAACAAGACTTCTTATTCTGAGTAAAATTACTTGCCTATTGTTCACGTTTTGCTTACCACATACGTTATTTTCTATTTTATTTTTTCATTTATTTTTTAATTACATTTATTTATTTATTTTTCAGTTAATATTTCACTCAATTCACTTAATCCAGTGGATTCAAATGAATCCTGTCATTCACTGAATTCATATCAATCCAGTGAAATATTCACTGGAAAATAAAATAATAAATATAAACAACAAGTCCAAGTGCTCTTGAGCCCAAAACAAGACCGAGTCCAAATGTGCTCGAAAACCTAACCTAAAAAAGCAGTCTCGAGCAGTATTAATAACTACTAGACTAAAAGATACAGGAGAGATGTTATGGACTTACAGCTACAGGTGTTTATCACAAAATTCAAACCAATTCAAATCAAATATAGCTATTTTTAAAGAGAAAACTGGAAGTAACTTCAGATACTTTATTTTTCTTTCTTTGTGAACCAAGAACAATTATTACAGTTTAATCTGTGTTTTATCTGAAGTGTATCTCTGCACTTCAAGTTGGTGCTGCTGGCTTTTTAGATGCAAATAAATA
This sequence comes from Mugilogobius chulae, assembly GCA_038363315.1. NCBI lineage: Eukaryota > Metazoa > Chordata > Actinopteri > Gobiiformes > Gobiidae > Mugilogobius > Mugilogobius chulae. The sequence continues at coordinate 40,089,227 of CM076398.1, read as the reverse complement.
AACTGTGTTTTAAACAAAAAAGTGAATGATACAGTAAATACAGCACTGCGCTTGGTTGGTCCCCTTCAGTTTCACTCTGTTGTTTGTAAATAGAGAGTTTAATGCCTTCTGGACACAGATTGCGAGGCGAGTTTGCCTAGTGCTTTGTACACCAGCCCACTCCAGTCTAACCTGGCTCACGCCAGATGGATATGTGTTGAACTCCTATCTGAGTTCTCACTATATCCATCTGGGACTTGACTCGCTGAAAGCGTTCGAGAAAAGGCGGGGCGTTTAGTGAAATACGTCGAGCTGATTGGGTGTGGGGCCTACCTTATTAGTGCTTAGCCAATCACAGCAACAGCTCGTAATGGTGTATCCAATGTCCGCGTGAGATAGAGCAAGTAATGTCACACATACTGCTCTTCTTTCAAAAAGAAATTACTCCGTATTTCTGCTAAAATCACATCAAAAGCTGCAAACAACACGTACATCCACGAGAGCAGCCATCTTTGTTTAGCTTGAATGAGACTTGGCGGCGCTAACAGCCGTCTTAACAAAACACCAGTTCGGACTCCCAAACCAATCGAGCGGCTGGAAGGCCAGATGGTTTATCCTGTGTTTGTGAATTCACAAATATCGCGAGATAAACCATCTGGCTGGCCAGTTAACTCCAGTCCACTGCAGTCCAAATTTGCCCAAAGTCATGTGGATTCACATGCATTCTCACAAGAATGCTCATATGGTAACTCAAAGTTGCATGGACCTCTGCAACTCTGGGATGTGCGCTCGCACTGCTCTAAGGTCTGTGTACATGGGCAAACTCAAACTCGCACTCAGTGTATGGCACTGGTTAGGCTGAAAACAAAAAAATAATAGATATTAATTATAACCATGTGTTGAAGGATTTACCAGAGGGAGTTGCCAGACTTGAAACATTTATTGTGTTTGCTGTTTGAAAATCACCTAAATTTAATTCTCATAAAATTGCCAAACTTATCTTAAACTCCCTGTTCTTAATTTTTAAAAGCGAAATGACTTAAAATCAGTTTCATCCCTGCACAGATATATTGTCAAAACATCCATTCATGTGAAATGAGTTTGTGTCCTGCCTACACCTCATAATAGCAGCATTTGGTAAATGACAACGGACATATAGGGCAGGAGTGTATGGCCCGGCTGTCACCATGCGCCCACACTGACACCAGAATCCTGCCTGTTTAGAGCCCTAATAGAGCCGCACAGGAATACCCACCTGAGGCTATGGGCACACCGTAACTAATGATCACACCGTATTACAGCGGCTGTGAGCATGAAGTCAACTGTTGACCCAGCTCAGATGAAGGAATCCGGAGCTGATCCCGGCGTGCTCTGGGCCCGAGGTAGAAAACAACCTGTGTAGCAGAAAAACACATTCAGGAACTCCAAGACACCGCGCTCGGCCTCATCATTTACAGCCCAGCGGAAACTTCGGCTGCTGAGAAACTAGTTTGGATTAAGTTGGTGACATTTCCGCATGTTTTTCCTCACCTAAAAGATAACACTTTGGAGTGAAAAATATGCTGTGTACTGTAGAGCCGGGGTTTGCCAAGTACCTGAGGATACAAGGTCAAAAATACAGTACGTATCACATTACAGGGTTCATTTAAGGTTCTGAAGAAACATGAATTATGATACTAATACACTACTTTGCCACACTGGGTTATTAAGAAGTCACAGCTGTCCAGTTTTTGATAAGTTTAGCAAACAAAACAGTTATTTCTCAGTCAAAAAGAAGGAACTTATAGAAAATTACCAAGAAGTACTAAGATTGTCTTAGACGAAGTTATTCAACTTGGCAAATAGTGACTTCTGGTCCAGAGGACCTCACAGCAAGCCACCATTTTAGGGCTGCAACAATTAATCAACTAACTGTCAAAAATATTATTAATAATTGTTTTTTGATAATCGGGATCAATTACAACTACTATACAATAATGCAGTAAGTAAAATTTGCGTAAATGCACATTTTTATAGCAAAGATCATGAGTTATTAAAACGTCATTGTATTTCCAGCTTTATTAGGTCAAAAAATATACTTTAAAAGTCCTAATACACAATAGAAATTGTTTTTCATTTTGGGTTGCACAAATATTCAAAACTTAACATTAGATCTGCTTTGATATTGTGAAATACTCCACTTTTTCATTACATTTTTGTGGAAAAACAAAACGGTAGCACTTTAAAAGACCTCCACGGTACCTACCAGTTAAGTACCGTGTCAGTTACTAGTAACTAACAGTGACACTTACTAGTACTTACTCTGGTACTTACTGTGGTACTTACACTGGTACCTAGAGTGGGTACTTTGAGTGGTACTTGTACCAGCAGTTACTGGTACATACCAGTGGTAGTTACTGTGGTACTTACACTGGTACCCTACAGTGGTACTTTGAGTGGTACTTGTACCAGCAGTTACTAGTACATACCACTGGTAGTTACTGGTACTTACTGTGGTACTTACACTGGTACCTACAGTGGTATTTGAGTGGTACTTGTACCAGCAGTTACTGGTACATACCACTGGTAGTAACTGGTACTACTGTGGTACTTACTGTGGTACTTACACTGGTACTACAGTGGTACCTTTACCACCAGTATTGGCATGCTGGTATGGTCGTAGCCATACCAGCATGCCAAAGCCTGATCCAGTCAGATCTCAGAATCTAAGCAGGGTTGGGCCTCGGCAGTACTCGGATGGGAGACCACAGAAGAACCTCAGGTGCCACAGTGGGGCAACTTCAGTGGTACTTACTACAGTAGTTGACAGTCAACTACTGTAGTAAGTACCACTGAAGTACCAGCATGTGTCACTTTAGAACATGTCCCGTTGTTACTAGTACTTAACTGTCAACTACTGTAGTAAGTACCACTGAAGTACCAGTATGTGTCACTTTAGAACAGGTCCCGTTGTTACTAGTAGTTGACTGTCAACTACTGTAGTAAGTACCACTGAAGTACCAGTATGTGTCACTTTAGAACAGGTCCCATTGTTGCTAGTAGTTGACGGTCAACTACTGTAGTAAAGTACCACTCAAGTACCAGTATGTGTCACTTTAGAACAGGTCCCGTTGTTACTAGTAGTTGACTGTCAACTACTGTATAAGTACCATTGTAGTACCACTATTTACCATTATGTATCATGGTATTTATCAATAAATGTTGGAATTAAGCTAAGATTGTTGTAAATTGTTTTCTGTTGTTTTGTTTACTGAAACAAATAATTACTTTGGTATTTGTCAATACCCAATATTGTTGTGACATAAATAAAGACATGATGTTTTTTAACACTTGCATTTTATTGTTATTCATAATTTATAAGCTCTACTTTTTTAATTTAGTACCAATAATACCACCACTGAAACATATGTGTGTGCCACAAATTATTAAAGTGGTAAGTGTACTAATAGTTACCACTGTAAGTACCAGTCACTGATGACACAAGTATCACCTTAAGTACCAGTGTAAGTACTACATAAGTACCACAGTAAGTACCAGTAACTATCAGTGTTATGTACCAGTAACTGCTGGTACAAGTACCACTATAGGTACCAGTGTAAGTACCAGTGTAAGTACCCGCAGTAAGTACCACAGTAACTACCAGTGGTATGTACCAGTAACTGCTGGTACAAGCACCACTCAAAGTACCACTGTAGGTACCCAGTGTATGTACCACAGTAAGTACCAGTAACTACCAGTGGTATGTACCAGTAACTGCTGGTACAAGTACCACTCAAAGTACCACTGTAGGTACCAGTGTAAGTACCAGTGTATGTACCACAGTAAGTACCAGTACTACCAGTGGTATGTACCAGTAACTGCTGTGCAAGTACCACTGTAGGTACCAGTGTAAGTACCAGTGTAAATACCACAGTAAGTACCAGTGGTATGTACCAGTAACTGCTGGTACAAGTACCACTCAAAGTACCACTCTAGGTACCAGTGTAAGTACCACAGTAAGTACCAGAGTAAGTACTAGTAAGTGTCACTGTTAGTTACTAGTAACTGACATGGTACTTAACTGGTAGGTACCGTGGAGGTCTTTTAAAGTGCTACCAACAAAACAAAGTACAGAAGACATCTGGATACTGATAGAACTACAAGACTAGATGCTAAAACTGATCCATGCTTAAAGAGTTATAAATAAATACTGTATATTTTCAGATGTTTGAAAATTGGATTGTGGGACAGATTTAATAGGTTGTAGGGCCTGGTTTGGTCCTCTGACCTTATGCTGACCTTTCTTATTAATATCATCAACTAGAGATGGATAATTTCTTCTAATCTTGTGATATCATGTGGAAAAGTCAAAATATTGAATGTGATGGTTGAGAAGGAGACAAACTCAGATTGTAACTCATTTATACAACTTTTTCTGATTGTTTTAAAGCAGAAATTGACCAACTCTGACAAACTGTGACACGTGAGGATCGCAGAAACGTTTGATGCAGAGCAAAATGTTCAGATAAAAACCTAATCTGCTTCCTATAAGTGACGTCTTAAGTGCCGTGTTTCCATACGTCTGCAACTCAGAGCAGAAGATGGACAGTTGCCTCTAGCACCACAGTCTGCGTTCACCCAGCCTCTCTCTGTCTGCCCCTTTGGTATGTTTGTGTGCTGAGACTGAGTGGAACGCCTTTTGCAGGGGCTTTCTGTGTGTTTCGGGTAGGCTCTGGCCCTTGTGTTTGTGTGGAGAGCTACTGTTTGCTGACCTGCTGTAACGTCTTCTTTTTGGTAGTGTTATGAACACAAGCTGAAAAGCTGCTTGACCTGTGTTACAGGCTGTGGTGTTGTCTGAGTACTGCTATCAGGAATGTCGATAGAATTTTGGGGGCCCAGGGTGTCTCATGTGGGCCCACCACTCTACAAAACTATAAATCTAGACTTGCTTAAAAAGACTTGGAATAGAATTTGAATCCAGATTTGAGCTGTTTTCAATAAGATTTAATTGCTTATGTCATGTAGAATATTTTCCTGGTTTCAAGACAATTTTAACTGACTTTTTGGCTTAAATAAGAACAAAAAATTGCCAATGGGGTAGGAAAGGTCACTTTTAATGGTGTATATTTCAGTTGGTTAAAATCTGGCTTAGTGCTAAGACTTCTCCAGGTTCAGATTTTATTATGTGGCTTAACACTGATTTGGACATTTTGAAGAGCAATACAAATTAACTGTAACATTCGTTATTATCATATAGACACAAGTTCTGTGAATAATTAAATGCAACCATGTCATGGAAAAGTGTGTTGAACAGCCCTGATATAGGAGCTTACAATATACTTTCACAGTTATTTTGCATTTATAGGTAAGTTCATTGTCTAGTACCTCAAACTTGGTGGTGGAATCTGTCTTTCCTGGTGGATGGTCACACAATACTGTACTGTTACTTTTCTGCCAGACATTAAAAAACACTCAGTACATCTATAAATTTACAATTTAAGTACTGTAAAAACCCATTGACATTTTTCTTGAAGCATTTAGTAACTGTAATGCAGCTATACTATATATATATATATTTATGTAATTAGATATATATATATATATATATATATATATATTATATATATATATATATATATATTAATTTTTGTAAATCAAACTTGAAAAAGCAAAAATGTACTTGTGTAAAAATCACAACCCAGTCTCTGACGAAAACGTGGATATACAACAAAAGGTCAAAAAAGCACGTTTTTACACCTTTATTACATCAATATGTTATGAAAAGACAAAACATAAAATAACCACACATTTTTTTAAGCCACTTGGCAACATTTTCTTTGAGTTTATTAAATCTTAACCTACCCCAAACCGCAGCCCTAAACTTACTTATTTTAATAACTCGAAGCCTCAAACCCCAAAGAAAATTCCGCCACGTTGCTACATGACTGTTACATGATTTTAATTTCATTTGCCAACAGGGTAAGTTAAAATGTCTTGCATTATCGGCAAACTTTTTGGCTCGAAACAAGTCAGAAACACCTGAAAAAAGTTGTTTGGGTCAGGAAAATGGACAAAAATAAAGGGCATGATCTTAAGACTTTTAACTTAAGATCACGCTCTTAATTTGAAATTCTGTTAATTTTTAATTCTATTCAAACATAGGTTCTATGTTCGAATATTCTAGCCTCATTTCTTTTAAGTTTTTTACTGAAAATGTGTCTGGACAGAAAGTGCATTTTCACCTTTTGAAGAACCTGTGAGAAGTGTTCAGAAAAATGTCGGGAGTTTGGGTTTGACAGATCAACATCGAGGAGTGTATGCTGTGTTTTTTTTTGTGTCTAAAGAAAGAATCCTCTCCAAACTTTAAAGACAAGTCCAGTGAATAAGACTGTACTTGTTTTGACAAGCAAATGTGCTTCTTTGGCTGTGATTCCGTCCAACAAAGTGCTAGACTGGTGGGTCCGATGTACTTTTGAAAAGCGCTCTGAAAGGGTGAGAGAGCGAGAGGAGGGGGAGAGTCAGAGCGTCAAACAAAACCTGAACAAAATGTAACATGATTAAATAAATACTACAACAATAAAATAGCAGAAGCCAAAATACTTCTTATGTGGCCGTTGTAGGTCTTAAAAAGGTTTTGCCTGGAAAATCTATAAAAAAAAAATATTGTCTAACCATGTCCCTCTTTCCAAATTCAGTGGGCTTGATTGACAGATTAATTAGTCAACCAAGTGCATGAATCAAAAAAAAAAAAAAAAAAAAAAAAAGGTGGAACTAAAAAACATGGTGACTTTCTGCCAAATCAATGAGTGAACCAAAGAACAATTTTAATGTGAGGTGAGTGAAGTTTGATTTTGGTCTAAATCAGTGGTTCTCCTGACTTTTTTAGTAATTGCACAACACGTCATCACCTTTGACATGAGGTTGCACCAAACATTCACAGAATTGTTTCTATAGTGATAATAACTAATGTTACAGTCAATTTGTATTGCTCTATAAAATGTCTAAATCAGTGTTAAACCACATTATCAAATCTGAACCTGGAGAATCAAATCATTCATAACAGGACTTAACATTTACTAAAGCGTAATTAAATCAGAACTGAAAAATGTACTTTAAAAAGTGACCACCTTAACTGATTCATGAGTGAATAAATGCATAAATTAAATTAGATTTATGTTTATTTGGGCATATTTTAACTGTCTTTAAATTAGATTTGCCAACTGCACAAGAGCGAAGATTGCTTTGCTAAAATAGATATTAAAAGACCATTTTTTTCATTGGAAATGAAGTGAGAAAAGTTGATATCACTTTATATTAATTATACCTTATTTAGCCTTACTAAATCCTTATTAAAGTATGACTAAAGAGTTGACAGTTAAATCATCAATTAATGAATGGAAGTGTTTATTAAGGCTTAGTAAACTGCTCAATAAAGGAGCTAAGATTAGGATTTTGGGTTGAGGGGTAGGGTTTGTAGTAATTAAGTCGTTACTAAGCCTTAATAGCCTATTTTGTTCATTAACTTCTCATTTGTTCATTAAGAATTAATCTATTATTCATGCTTTATTAAGAGTGTATTAAGGCTAATCAAGATGTAGTTAATATAAAGTGTTACCGAAAATTTTTAATTTGTTTATTTTTGGCTAGGAAGTTATACTGTGGGCCTTTTCACTCGTCTGGCTAGTCCCACTCAACACGTCTGGACAAATCCAGAGCACTAGGCCTGAGCCGTCCACACTCTGGTCAGCCTCTCCAACGGACACAGCAGAAGAAACGTACTTACTGCTACAGCATTGTTAAGGTAAGTTAAAATTTTTGAAAACATTAATGAAGCAGAACTATCTAAGTGTTTGAAATAATTGTTTCTTTCAAGTAACTGAGCCCTGGCAATGCCCTTTTATTAAAAAACAACACGGGAAGAGTACTGCTATCATGCTAATAGGTGTTAACTTTATTGTGACATCCAACTAGCCTCACAGAGTTGAAAAGCTCTTACAGTGTTTTTGGGGTGAATAATTAGGACAAATAGAACGCATTAGGTGAGTGACCAAAACATTTAGGCCTCTTTATTAATACAAGCGCTAAATTGCATGTGCGTATACCTTGGTATCGAAAAATGTGAACTAAACATCAAACTAAACATCTTTAGTTTGCTTATTTTTTGTCAGCTGTGTCAGGTTTTTGCTCCTCTTTTAGCATTGTTAGCTATTTTTCACCCAAGCAAATGCTTGATAAATGAGGCCATACTGTAATTCGAATTCAATTGCTTATGTGTTTTCACTTTTGTAGGGTTTTTAATAGTAAGAACAACCATAATTTTTCCCATTTCTGTGCAAACTGGGCAAATTTATATTTTTTGGGTTAATTGAGGCAGATGTATGTACGTTTTGACCAATCACTTGAAAGCAGGGGAGCCCAAACTTTTTCTGCTCGCTAGCTACTTTTAGTCTGAGCACAGCCCGAAGATCTACTTATGGGTTTACATTATTTTATTTATAGCAATGTGGGGAAAAAAATATTTTAGACTCTACTGTATATTGAGATAGCTAGATTTTTTTAATAGTGCAATACTATTTTATTAAAATGTAAGTTATAAACCTTTTAAAAGGTAACATTTATTTTGAAAATAAATTATTGTGGCTAAAACAACAACAAAAGTTCAAGCTATTTTTCACCTCAATTGGTGGAGCTTAATGAGAACTGTGTGGAAACAAGTGCATGAGCCTATAACAGACAGTTGTGTCTGTGTCCTGGTGCAACATCACTTCAAACTCAAACATGTTTCTGACTTGTGGTTCAAAATCACCTTTAGGCTCTAAGAAACCAAACTGGCAACCCTACTGAGAAAGTCATGTGAGGCTCATTCTGATTTCTGATTGGATAATCTTCTTGAGAACAAAACACCAAAAGTAAACATCAACAAATGAACACCGTGTCCATTGCATTTTTTAATTAAGAATAATTGTATATTTGGACAGGTTGACCTTGTATCTGTGGAAACATATATGTCATGTTTCTGAAATCTGACATCAAAATCTTACATAATGTTCCCCTGAATCACCAGTCACTATTTCTTATGTATTAAGATTTTAAATTAAACCTATTGTGATTTTTCCAGATATTTAGGAAGAAATTATGACATAAGTTCATTGTAAGCATAAAAATGATCTAAAACGGCTAAAAAATAGAAACAGGTCCATTGGCTTCCTGTTCAAAACTGCAGAACTGATCAAATGTAACTTGTATAGGCCACATATTTTAAATTATTTAAATGAGAAATTTGAATTTCAAGTAAATACAGACAAGTAGATGGGGATAGGTGGTAGGTAAAAATTGATTTTCTGAGCACTTAAGCATCAGTTGCAGAAGAGATTAGAACATATAGGAATCAATCCAAATGCAAATTTGGGTGAACTAATGATAGGAGAACACAAGATTTTGCATAACAGGTTTTATGCATTTCCAAACAATGTTTTATTTGACACTGATGTGCTTTGTGTTTTCAGACCATCATGTCAGAATCCGACAGTTCATCTGATAGCTCATGTTCAAGCATTAGTGAGTTTTTCTTCGCTGCCTTGTTCTCAGCGTTTTGAAGAGACGTCATCAGTGTCCTCTAATGACACGTGGCCCGTTTCACCATCTGTGTCACCTGAAAATCACAAATCCAAACCATGGCCGAAGGATTTCCCAATACCGTGTTTCTCGTCATCTACAGAAGAAGTTCTCCTGACAGGAAACGAGAAGTTCAGTTCTTCTGGGACATGCTTGAGTTCTGAAGATCTGACGACAATCTTACCAGACGTCCTCAGTCAGTTAGCGCAGACTGTTTTGGAGTTCACGCTGGTTCCTTCTAGTGCACATGTGAGTCACGTAGCAGCAGCTTTAGTGCACAAACATCCCTGTCTTTATGAAGCCGGTTCGTACAATGGTTGCTATGGTTGGATCCAGCGTCTGAAGTACAAGATACATTTCTTGACTAATTTCAGTGTCCCAGAACCTGTTAATTCACCAAAGAACCCTGCTCATTAAACTGGGCTCCAACTGGACTGAAGAGGCCTCCGCAGAGATACAAAAGTGTTTTAAAACTCTATATAGTGTGAACTCTTCATACATAAAACTAGATTTATCAAGCATTTGCTCATGTACAAAATGGGTTTGGGGTGGAAAAACTTGACACAGAAAAAATGCATATCTATTTTATGTAATAATATGCTATATGTGCTATATCCAAAATGAGTGCTTTTTACAATGTAAAATAAAGTGTGGCAAAGACTGACCAAAGCATATTGTTTTAATGTATGCATATCACCTACATATAATTAGGTCTTCAGTTATGGTAAACTCAAGTTCCACAACCTTTAAAGACCTAAGGTGATGTTCCACCTCCAGAAAGTCAGTGTCTTAGTTTTAAAGTACAACTAGGCACCTTTAGCAAAAGTGTTTTCTTTAGTAAAATAATGTTGGAAACATATACAGTATTAAAAATAGAGAACACTGCCAAATAGAGGCAGAAGAGCTGATGTCAGGTTGGTGCACAAAAAGAAGACTGAACCAACAAATGCTTAAAAAATACTTGCGTAACCAACCCCCGAGGGAAAGACATTTAGCAAGGTATAAAGTCAGTTCTGCTTTAATACATTCTATAGGTTTAGGCTCTTGGGTGAACTTTCAGATGGCTGCATTTCCACATTTGTGACAGAGCCACTGTGCCTTTAATAAGACTTGGAATTTGTTTGTGCTTTACAGTACAATGCACAGGTAATGAGTTATTGATTGCTTGCAAAAACAATAAAAAGTACCATGATCATTTGGGCTCAAGAGCCTTAAAACCAGTACCAATTGGTCTGAAGGGACACACACACATACATGCAGTTGTTTTATTGAGCCTATACCTTATTTTTTTCCATCTTAAGTAAACAGCTAATAAACAAAATTATATATTATTAAACTTTTAGAGCTGTCACGTGTTTCGCAGGTGTGTCTAGTCAGTTGCACCAATCAAAATCAGATCACAGATTAGCTGTGCCCTTTGACGCTATGTGACTTTTGTGAGTAGGAGCATGAGAACAGCACGAACACAGCACAAATGTTGCTGCAAGCTTTCTGATTGGCTACCAGAAGCCCTGGAGAAAAACAAGAGACAGAAGATCCAATGACAGCCCTTACAAGGACTAAAGTCTAAATCAGCCTTAACTATACCGTATCCAGATATTATAATAGACCCATAGAGGTCAGCTATGGGCTAACAATAACAAAGTTCCTAGATTTTAGTGAACGAACAGTCTGGTTAGGGTTGGGTTGTTAGACGTAGTCAGGGTTTTCCAAACTCCCTTTCACCTTAATATAAATTTTGCCAATACTCTGCTGTTGTAAAACTGATACCTAAACTTTTACAGAAAAGTTATTTCTTCAAAAAACATGGTAATGAAAGCCAATTGTACTAAAACAACCAAAAAGGCTTGCATTGTCTGCCAAGCTTTTACTCTATGGTGTAGTGTTCAAAAATTGTAGATTCATTCTGATTGGACTAAGAAAGAAGACCTAATGAGTTCTAAATTTATTTAAATTCGATGAGGAATCAAAACCGAGCCATTGACTTCCTGTTACAAACTACAGAACTGATAAGCTCCACCTCATCATTATAAAAGTTTGCTGTAACAAGAAGCAGATTTTAACTTACTTGTATAGTTGAAAAGTGTTTAATTCTTATGTTGAATTATGCATGTTTTACTTGGAATAGGTGTTTGGTAAAAAAATTTCCAGACTATTGAAAAATCAGTGAAAGGAGAGAACAAGATTACTCAAACATGCATGAGTCAATTAATCCAAATATCAGTTTGAGTTAATTGGATTTCCCTCATCTGTCTATTTAATTCTTACAAAAACTCCATGGCTTGCCTCTTGCCAGTGCGATGCATCCATGGTATTTCACATTCTAAATCTGACAGGTGATCTGACCTTATAGCGCACATTTTCAGAGCTGTTCATTGAATAAAACATTTGGTTTTCCTGAAGGACAGCTTCACTGCCGCTGTCATTCAGTTGCTAAGATAAATGTCAAGAGTTTCTGTCAGATGGCTTTTGCGTGTTTCCATTTCGGCGATCAAGCCAATAGTCCGCCGTATGCTAACTTACAAAGCCAGTCTGCACTTCATCGTTATTCCAACACCATTTAAAGGGCCCATAATACGCATTTGTTCTTTTGCGAGTTTTAGCCACATTAGAGTTTAGTCTTTATCAAAAACATCCCCAGAGTTGTGTTTTGTTTCATTTAAATGTCTGAGTAATCCTGCTTTTTAGACTGTGTACATCTTTAAAACGTTTTGTTCCACCTTGTGATGTCATTAAGTGCTAGTTTTCGTGTTAACTATTTTAGACCCACTTATTTGACTTGCATTTGCAAAACACTAAAATGTTGAATTGTCAGTTTTTTGTCAAGATATTAGTATCGGTTGAGGTTGAAGCAGTTCAAATTGGTGATGCACTGATACAATATGAATTCCAATACTGGTGCCAGTCCATGAAATTTTGCTGAATTGGGTATCAGTCAGCTGATATCAAGATTGTGCCTTTAGATGGACAACAATAAGACTGTTTACTGGTTGATGTTGACATAGAATGTCACTTAATGTTTAAAATGTTACTCACATAAAGAGCACTATATGATAACCTACTCATGCCAGATTAATGTGCATCACTCTGGATTGAATTCTACACATTATCAATCCGGAAAGACTGCATGGTAATATTTGAATCTGACTGATTAAAGCATTTGAACCCAGAGGTAGTCTAGAAGTCACTTTTTTGTTAATTACAGTTAGGAGAATAGCACAAACGTCTTTTTCGGCCAACAATGCAGAGGTCTCCTGTAAGTGCATGTTTTTAAAAGTCAAAATAATCTATAATTCTGCTAAAAGAGGCCAAAATAACAAAATGGTACGCTGTAATTGGTTTGCGGCTGCGCTGTGATTGGTCCAGCTAACCTTTGTCGTCTCTAAACATACATCGAGGGTCTCTTCAAATGGATTCTTCAAATTTTGTGAAAATCACAAATATCCCAAGAATAACCTTAACCTGGCTCCATTTGGTGGAGCCAGATTAAGATTATAACTCATTTCTATCGTATAAGCATGTTTGAGCGGAAAAAGTCAACCTGGTGTAGACTGATATTGAGTATCAGCAGATACATGAAGCCACAGTGTCAAAATCGGTATCAGTACTGAAAAGCTGGATCGATGCATGTTTACATTAGGCTAAACCAATAACCAATTCATTAGATCCGGGAAATCTGAGCTGAAAGTGTTAATATGTTTCCAGTTAAGTGAAAAAAACAAAATACAGGATTTCTGTGTTACCACTTAATGACAATCCCAAGATGTAACCAAATGTTCTCAGTTTGAGAGAAGAACACTGTCTAAACAAGCAGGATTTGTAAATCTTGTAAAACAAACTACATTTAAATGTGCAATATATATTATTTAGCAAGAGTTTTCTATTACCCAAACAGGTGTACACTTTCTTTTAGACTGCTACTTTTGAAATACATGAGCAAACTTACTCAACCATCATGAACTTATACGGCACCTCTACTGTAAAAAAGACAGAAAATCTATAGTGCGTACGCTCAAGTCCAGAAGTCAGTCCTCACTGCCAAAGCCTAATATCGTCCGGTGACAGCAGAGGCTCACGGATATAAATGATTTTCTGAAGTGAGGATGAAGAGCTGACAGTCAGAGAGGCCTGGACGTGATGGCAGGTAATGTAGGAAATGGTATCGCGCCGCAATTCCCAACAACACCACAGCCTGGGCTCGGCTGAAGGACAAACCCAACGAGGCATAAAGCACAAGAGTGAGTGGAAAAGAGGCTGGGGTTTGGGCAGATGTGTTTGCAAACCGGGTTCTTAAGAGATGTATGGTCATAACATTTATTAACAGGGACATACATTAACAAAATATACATTTATATACTTTTATGATGATGTCCTTTGTATTTTTGTTTATACATTAGCAGTTGCTTGTTTTTTACTAGCCAGACAACTTTGTTAGTGATATGTATTTACCTTTTTGACATGCTTTGGATGCTAGCTGTGATGACTCTTCTAAGCTGGCAACTAGCAGCCGTAGCATGTCAATAAATGCTATCTTGTATGAGCTGTTAATCCCGGTTTGATATCATTAGCTCATAATTAGCTTGTTCAAAGTTGTATTTGGATAGATTCATGCATTTTGAGTAATATTGCAGCTGATTCTTGAGTCACCTGCCTATGTCTAACAACCGAAGATTTTATTAAGCACGGGCTAGCTCCTCTTGGCATATTGTCGCAGGTCAACTCGCGATGGCTTCTGAAAGTTGTGTAAACTCAATGATCGGGAACAAATGTGAGGCTTTGAATGATTTTGATATGTGTGCAAATGAAGACTGCTTTAAAATGTATTAAATGTAGTGATCGCTTATAATTTTAATTGTTTTAACATAGATTTGTTTGATAAGATAAAGGGACTATACCTGATTTATGCTTCCTTAAAACATAAACAAATTAAATTAAACTTTATCTGTTAGTGTTCATACATCAGTCCGCATGTTTCACTTACTTACCTAATGTATTCCGAACATGTGAATTGTTCATCACAACGTGTTTTAAGGTTTTTTCACAGCTGTTATGAGTGAGACGCGCCAGAATGCTAACAGGAGTTAGCCACAATGCTGCTAACAACAACAACAGACAAACTTAGCAAAGATGGGTGAACAAACAAGACATTATCAGACGTAGTTATGACATTGCGGACTAATTACATCTGAATAAATATATTTACAAAACATCTGTGCTAGAGGGGAACATGATTTAAGTAATTTACTTTAAAAAAAAAATGTGTATGGTCCCTTTAATAGGGATGTTCGCCGAGCCGACATATGACGTCAGAATGGTTGACAGAACCAGCTAGTTCTGGCTAACTCTCAATTGTTTTTCCCCATTGTGATCTAATTGACGAAATTAAGAGCTGTATTTTTGGTATATGCTTTTTCTGAACAAGGTAGAAGCTCTATGGATTGCACTTATCAAACCTGTTAGCATATCGAGTCACACAGCAAGAGACAAATATTGCCTTTTTTCGTGTTTGTTCAGCTTGCCGCCAATATGTTTTAACTGCCAACCAACGTGTCACGTGATCACAATTTTTACATCACATGTAGGCTTGGCGAACATCCCTATAGACCTGACTCTAATGTCAAATTGTTTTAGGTCAATGTTGAGTTTACAATGAATACATTTGAAGATGTATATCTAAAAGTTTTATACTAAGTACATTGAGAAAAGTCCCAAACGTATCCTTTAAAATGTAATGTTCAGTGTTCAATTGCAGACAGTCAAATTAGGACAAGGCTGCCTGACCTGGTAAATACAGGAACATAAACACAATTTATGTTAGCGTAACAATAACACAGTGCGAGAATGCCGGACCATGTGAAACGCTTCTGTGTGTCGCTTATCTCAACAACAAGATGCAGCTGGAAGAGAACATGACCTCTGAGTGACCCCGACCATGTTCTGAACACAGAATATAAACTGTTTTCCTCAGGGCATATCCACTGTGTGCCACTTTTAAACAGGGTCAGACCCAAACAGCCTTTTATACATCTGTCAGACCTCAACCTAAGCTTTAGTCATAGTAAACCACACGGCTCAGGCGAGTGTGTTATGTAAAAGAGTTGTTACGCTGCTGCCACAACCACTGCAGGTGAAGAATATGGTTGTTTTTTTATCGATTTATGTACTATAATTTTTAAATTCTATCTTGTGGCAGATAAAGGTCACGTGTCATAATGAGATTGACCTGACGGGGATGCAGTGCTATGGCCTCAGAAGCACCTCTGAAGTCATGTGAAGCTTCAGACACATTTGACCAATGATTAATGACTTTGACCTTAAGTCAGTGTCTAATGTTTTACGCAGAATCAGAACCAAAGACAAGCAATGACAAGAATGAACAACCAAAGTGGACAGATTTTTATTTGGTTTTCAGGGAGATGACACAAATAGGCATTTGAACTTTCTGGTTCCATGAACAATTAGTTTATAATGTATCTCTGGTAATTTTTTCACATCTTTTTTAGCGTTGCATAAGCGTTTTAAAGATGTGTTGGTATTTATGTAAATTTTGCAAAATCTTCATTCTAGTCTTAATTACCACAAATCCCAGCCTTAAACTTAGGTCCTAATAATTTTAGTAACTGAAGGAGTAAACTTATTGCACGCTATGAAGCTCAACAGTGGAAGATTGCCCTGGTTCCGGGAGCATTTTGCCCCATGTCATAGTGCCATAGGCTTTTCGAAAATGTCAAACATACCACGAGCGAGCTAACCAGCTATGTGCTAACTCAGATCCATAGCACGGTGGTTTTAAGTCATAAAAAGCACATCTAGAACTTAAAATTTTGCAAAATGTCATAATATCTTTGTAGTTTATAAAGCTGAAAATACTGTACGTTTTTTATACAAAAATGTAAGTCTTATGCTCGTGACTCACCACATAGCTGCTTATTAAAGTAAAAATTTACAATAAAGAGGCGGGGCTTATCAGTTCTACAGTTTTGAAGTCAAGGAACCTGTTTCTTGTTCTAAGTCGTTGTAGATCATTTTTGTGTTTTACAATGAACAAAATATGAATTATTGATTGGCATATGCCATAGTTTCTTCCTAATTATAGAAAAATTACCTGCAAAAATCACCAAGAACGTCAACCTTAATCACCAAAAACTTCAGAATTGATTCGCTGATTGTAGGAAGTCCTGCTGTTTTGCCCCTTGCTGTTTCTGCTCATTACAAACCAGTTCTATAAATGTGTCTGAGTGGTGTGAACAGAGGCCTACTGACACATCACACTTAATCCTCAGGACAGTAACACAGTGACACTTTTGAGGATCTTGTAGAGCACAATGTAAAGTTGAGTCATTCTAAAATTGATTATATCATCGCTCGTTGTCTTCACTTCACTCTTTTGGATGAAGTGGAGACATTTGCGTCCATCTTGATGGCTATCTCATTGTGACAGACAGTGTGGAAACAAATAGTCTGCCAGTCTGGTGCTGTTGTGGAATTTGAAAAATCAGCAGCATAAGTCCAAGTGGAGGAGTAAATTATGTTGCAGAGAGTGGACTATACATTTCAGCTTTTTCTAATAAGCAATGCATCCTCCACTGAGTTTTAAATTTAGTGCAGCCCAAATCATTTAGGGATCTGTGAGTCTGCAACAGAAGTGTTCAGAGAGCTGGTAAAAAGGGCTTCAGAAGATTCTAAATAAGAAACACTAACCGCTGGTACAGGCTCAAAGAAGAAATATTTATATTTTTTTCAAATAGTGCCTCATGTTCGCTTCTGTGATCTGCAGCTGTCATTAGCCATGGCCGTTAGCATGGTCCAGCTGTTGTTGTGATGTGGACGATTACGGTGACACATTGAAAAGACCTCAACTACAGATTAGCTTTCTTTTTTACTATGTTGTTTAAAGCTGATTTTAATTTTTTTATTTTAATTTTTGTTTCATGAGAATTTTAAAATCGTAGTGCATTTCGATTTCATCATTTGTGCAGTGTCTGTGGGGCTATGAGCTGCGATAACCTGCTCACAACAGCTGATCGTAGCATCGCAGCAACATCAGACATGATTGATATTTGTCGTGTGTCGCAGGCAATGGCGGACTTACCATAAGGCAATAGGTCGCACTTGCCTTGAGCCCCCAAATTATAGGGGCCCCCAAAATCCCTGCTCTGATTATGCCATCTAAGGAATGAATGAAGTGACGCGCTCAGGCTGTGCCAAATGGTTTCCCCCGCAGCCACAGGACGCACGAGCTCTCAAGGTCGCAAAGTTACGTATCTTTGAACAGCTGTAGTAAAATGTCTAGTCCACACACAGACGTGTAGTGGACATATTCTGATAAAGAACAGTCTAAACTCCGTCCCACTTTTTATTTCGTACTGATAGGATCAATATTGACGGAGATAATTCATTCTAAACACTTTAAAAGTTGATCGCGGGAAAAATCTAGTCCTACACGCGCGTTCGTCCAGCGGAGTGTTTTTCACAATTAAACGTTGTTAAATAGTGTCCGCAAAATGGTATCAAGGTTTATTTCATGTATGACTCTGGCCAAGAAACAGACACTTGTCTTGTCTGTGTCAAGGCAGGAGCAGCGGCAGCAGCGTGGGAGGGAGAGAAAGGGGCGGAGCTAGAGCTACACAGAGTAAACTGAAAAGCACGTCAGTTTAATATTTATAAAAAATAATATGAATGAAGTGTAGACATATTGAATAGTAAATATAGTGTGGTGGGGTTGGTTGGATAATGTGCTGCATGTTAGATTTAAACTACAGGCTCATAATGCAAAAGATTGATTGTTGTTTAAAAAATGTCAACAAATGTTTGTAATTTGCTATAGCCTAATAAATGTAATTTGAGTTGACCTGGCCATATATAAAAATATATATATTAAAGGTGGGGTAGCTGATTTTTAGTTGTAAATTTATTACATTTGTGTTTTCCACTAAAATGTAGATGATAAATGCAGCACTTTGTGTAAAAATGAGACCACTGAGTTCTGTCTGAACTGAATAATAATGAATTTTTGTTCTAATCAGGGGCCAAATGCTGCGCTCTGATTGGCTGAGCTTGAGTGGTCCTCTCCAGTTTCAGTCTGCTGTTTTTAAAAAGTGCTATTTTAAGGTGGGGTAGCTAAGTTTTCTAGTTGAAAATTATTAAACTTTGTCATTTCTATTTTAAAGTGTACTGTAAATGGAACACTTTGTGAAAAAAACAGACCACTACTGTTTGAATCAAAATGTAAAGCATTTTATTTCTCTCAGAGAGCCAAATGCTGGGCTCTGATTGGTTGTGTTTGAGGGATCACCTCCAGTTTCAGTCTGCTTGTCTGTTAAAATATGTTTTTAAGACTTATTGCGAACCCAAAAAAATGATGTAGGCCTATATGAATATTGCCATGTGCTTGTGGATTTGTGAGAGCTAGGATGGTTTAGTTTTTGAAAATCAGATACCCCATCTTTAAGTCACAGTTGCCACCAAAAATGGATACATGTCTATAATAACCATGTGTCGAAGGATTTATGAGAGGAAGTTGTTAGATTTAAAACCTAAATTGTGTTTGCAGTGTGAAAATCAGCTACTACACCTTTTAAAAAAGCTACAAAACAATTTGATCAATATTGTCCATGATCGGTTTCGGCCAATCGAAATTTCAAATTATCTGTATCAGTGATCGATCTCAAAAATCCTGATTGGAGCATTTCTAGATTTATCCTAGCGGCACAAAAAAACGCAAAAGACAACCTCAAAGCTGGGCTCTAGTAGCATCCTAAACTGACCAGCTTTTTTACGGCGTCAACACCCTCGACCGTGGTCGGAACTGGAGATGATGAGCAGCCGGTATAGATGATGTTTTTCGAGTCACATATGGTACCCGTGATGGAGGGCCCCTTAACAAAATTTTGCCTTGAGCCCCCAAATGGCTAAGTCCGCCCCTGGTCGCAGGTGGTTGCAGAGTCTGAGTGCTGCTGAAGCACAGAGGTGTGCAGGGATAACAAGCAGCTCTGAACACATCACCACGCACACAAAAGAGTTGTGGAAGAAAGAGTTGCAGAAAAATGCATCACATTTTAAACAAGCAGGGCTAACGGTTTTAGTTTTGTCGGTCATCGTCTATTCCGACACACCTCTATTACGACAGACCCCATTCCGAAAGATCATCTTTTCAAAATCTCTCTAGTTAGACAGACTTGTGTGCCGACACTTTTTGGTTTCCGACAGAGAGAATGCTGTGCGCCAATCAGAAGGCAGGACGTAATGGTCCTTTTTTTTCCCTTGGCTTATTACTTGAATTGGTCAGCAGTTCTTTGTTTTTTGTTGAGACACTTTATCTAGTTTATTCTTCCGAGCCTCAAGTTTAGATTTGTTGCTTGCAATTAATTGAATAGTCTAGTTATTTTCCTTTATTTACTTTTTAGTGTTGGTTAACCAAATTTTGGATCTCCTTTATTATTGTTTTTGCCTAATTTTTTCAAATAATTCATTTCTGCTTTTTCTGTTTTGGCATATTTTCTGTCTTATTCTGGCTGTGCATATGCATTGTCCCTTCATTAAATAATAAACAAACAAACAAACAAACAAACAAACAAATTAAAATAATTTTGCCTTATAATTGGATTGATCGCTGTGAAGTCCACAGCTATCTGATTTGTATATACAGCATACTTTTAGCTGGAAAGGATAAAGTTTACTAATTTAAATAAATAAAAAAAGCCCTTCTCCTTTAAGAATGGCACTAAAGTTGACCTCTGTTCCAGTGTGCCAAGTGGGTTATGAGCGGAATTTAAGTCATCTTCAATTGTTCAGCGGAGTGAGCACCAGTCAGCTAAAGGACTGTGTGTGACGTAATCATCTGCAAATATTACAGTCTGTCAGAGCTCAACATAAAACATTTATACAGCGGTGGGTGCAAAAGCGTGTCATGACATTGCATAAGCTCGCCAAAAGAATGCCAAGTCAAATGTGTGCTAACTTCACAGCCCGAGGTTAGCATGGTTGGATAGTTTTGTTCAGCGCAGTGGTTAGGTTTGTGTTGTTTTTGAGCCGTTGTATTTTAGCCTACAATTGCAGACAGGAAAATAAATAAATGTGTAAGTCGCTTTAAAAAGTCTTCCACCACTGGGAACATAATGGGTGGTGTTCACTGTTAACTCTTTCACTCTCGTTTTGACCCTACTTCCCTGCCAGGCCTTTTTGATTATTTTAAAATCAAATGAGACCTACAAGTGTCTTCTTTCATTTAAAAAAAATAACTGTTATTCTACATGAGTCCGCTCTCTTATGATAGGCATTTGAAATTCCTTGTTTTCATTAGATTTTAGCGTTTGAGGAGAAACTTTTAAGATTTTGTTTTGCTTAATCTTTATTTGTCAAGGACCATGTACAAAATTCATTAATCTTATTAAAAGAAGAGATGAACTGCACCGGATTTAGCTTTTGCTACTTTCCATCTGCAGTCCCTGGGCAGGTGAGCACACAATATAAACAATTTCAAAGCTCTTATATTTTATAAATACACAAGCAGTACAATAGAGGTATCTTTTGTCTATCAACCTGGGCGATGCGGCGCACCTGACCTCCAGAAAGACACAAACATAGACATAGAACAAACAGTGGAAACAAAAAAGCACTGTTGTCAGCTAACTACAAGAGTCTATCAACGTTTGAGAATGAAATTCAACGACTCTTAAAAATTACACTAATGTGAAGGAAAAAACTGCGAGAAAAACACTGTCTCAAGCTTCATACCTGATTGAAACAGCTATCTCTTGTCTTGTTTTGTTGTTTTATTCAAAGAAGTTTCCCTATGTAACCGGAGAACCGGTCTTTCTGCTTACTTAGATAACGTCCTTTTTCTTTTATAAACTTTGTGTCAGTGTTATTTTCTTCTGTTCTACTTTGGGGAAAGAATATGAAGTACTACAATAAAATAATGTCTTTTGGATAAAAAATATAAGGTTTACATGATTAAAACAATGAGGACGAGTGTCTTTTTCATCTTTAAACCAACAAATCTGTGCTACAGATTAGAAGGTAGCACAGCAGTTTAGCTCTTGTACACACTCAGTTTAGGGGTGGACTTTAGAGGGTTATTGTCTTTACAAGTTTTTCTTTTACAAGTTATAAGTTGAGTTTTAGGCTGATATGTTCCATGTTGTTACTGCTATCCGTTGGTCACATGTCTCTGTAAATCCTGTAAACTACAACACAAGATTTCCCCCACAATAAACAATTCATACAGTAGACTTCCAAAACCTCGCAGTGAACATCCGGCCTTACACATAAAAGCTTTACTGTGAGGAACTAAAAAACTTCCCACTGTGAGGCAAAAGCACTAACCACGGTGCCTGCAAATGAGCTCACTGAACTAGATTGACTGAACTTCCTCGTTTTTCTCCAACTAGAAATCTTAAATTGCAGTGCATTCAAAATGTAACATCAGATTTCATTATGTATCCTATTGAAACGGCCCAGCAGGACATAATTAGCCAAAATTACACGGTGAATTTCTGGGCTTTAGATAAAAGATTAATACCACTCTCGAGTATAAAAAGTGTCGTGATATTGCATAAGCTTATCAAGAATCAAACTCGAAAGATCATCAAAGCTATAAAGGTGAATTTTCTGTGCAAATTAGCCAGGACTGACTCAACCTTCTAGCAACAAATGTAAAAAAAAAATAAAAAAGAATCTTCAAAGACTGATATAAATTTTAGAATTGGTTATGAAATTGTACTTGTGGTGCATAGTCAGATGTCAGAGCTCAGGGATGGGGACTCACGACTTGGACTTGAGCTAAAATCGAACCTGTAATCTTTCAAAAATGTATGAAAGTTTGACGTTTTAATAAATTTAGTGTCGGCTTTTCTGCAGAAAGATACATAGCAGCAGTGCACACGGGCTTCAATTGGCCAATACTGAAAATAGCTGCTTTATCTGCAGCTTGTCCCGTCTCCTTTGTGCTCTGATTGGCTCTTACGGTTCATATTTGTTGAATTTGGAATTACGAGGTGCATTTCAAAAACTGTATCAAAACAAAAAGCAAGGAGACAAAAATATGTACGGCGCTAAGCAATGTTGGACAGAAATATAACAAAGAAATGCTCTTTACTCAAAACATTTATTCTTACACCAAAAATTAAGCATTATTCTGAAGAGAGATTAGTTTTAAAATGTGTATGAAATGTTAGACTAGCAAACATGATTTTTCTTATCTTTTATCTATTTAGGTACGATGAGGTTTAAAGTTGTTTTTTTGTCCAACAAATATGACATTTTGTAAAAGTACAACTGTTATAGCAACTGTTTTGTGAATGGAGCTCAACAGTGGAAGATACAACTCAATCTCACTAGAATGAGTATATTATGCACCACAACAAAACAGAACATGTCAATAGTGTTAGGGTTTTTTGCGTATATATGACTTGCATTGCCATAATAGTTTTAAATAAGTGTTAGTGTTTATGAACAATAAATTCCTTATCCTAATCTTAACCTAACCCAAGCCCCAGTCCTAAACTTTCCCATTTGAGTATTATGAAGCCTCAACGTACCTATTAAATCTAAAGAAAATGTGCCCACGTGGTTTCAACCAAAACTTGTCTGCCTTTTACGTTGTGAAAAATTATTTCTATTGCATGGTTTTTCATATTGTCTATATTATATCTGGCGTAACGTAACACTTGCTGTTAGATCACCCAGGTTCCAGAAGTAAAGATTTAAACCCATGCATCTTTAGTTTCCCCACATTGTGACTCAGCTAGCATATACCTTTCCCAAATTCCTAAACATTACCACATGAACTTAATCCAAGCCTAACCCTTATCCTAATCTTACCCAAATTTTTGAAATAAATATTTTAAAAGATAAACGTTGACTTTCATAGCCACCAATGCAAACTCATGGGAGTGTGGCATAAAGAGGGTGGAAAAAAATAAAATCAGGACACTCCCAGAGATTTTGAAAATTTCAAATAGAAAGTGTTTGAAGGCATGTGGCAGGCTAGCCAGCTATGTGCTAACTCAGACCCATTATGTGTCTGTTTTCAGCCTAAAAAGCATCTCTATAACTCAAAATTCATCAAAAGGTTTTGATAGCTTAAAGATGCATGCTCATGACTCACCACAGAGCTGATCAGCCCTGAGGACATATTACAAGCTTTTTACATAGTGTAGTACTCATGACCGCAGCAATCAAGATCAAGACCTTTCCCAGACCACAGAGTCCCAAGACCAAGACCACAGAGTCCCAAAACCGAGACAAGACCAAGACTTAATTAGGTCGAGACCAAGACAAGACCAAGATTCGAGTCTACTGAGGCCAATTCAAGACCACATTTGGAGTTTTACAATTTTCAGTGTCTACATTATACTATTGTGCGGTGCTTTTTGCATAGTGTGATGTTAATGAAATGTGGTCTCTGTGTCCAAGACAAGATCGAGTCCAAGAAACCTCCAGACCATTTACAATCACTATAGGGGTTGATAATGAAAGCCTGTACGTCCCGAACCAAAGAGTCAAGTTAAGCTATGGACCAAAACAGTTCTGATTTAACAAATGATAAAACCCAGTAATGTTTTTGTTTTGTGACATGATTGTTTAAAGTCTCTAGAAACTTGTCGGTAAATTGTCTTTAAATTTTGGCTTTTTTTTTTTGAATACCTGTGGTGGAATTTTGTTTCAGAACTCAATAAATGCCATCAATTTCTTCATAAATTGCATATACTGCTGTAAAAACAAAAAAAACAAACTAAGTCAAACTTGATAATTAGTCAAATATACTTTATATTAGGCTGTGTAAGAACTAACAAGCAATATACGTAGCTCTTGTAGTTGTCATCACACTCTCAGCTTCTCCGTGTAGCCATGGCAGTGAAGATAGCAACAGTTGCTATTGATTTTAATGAGTGTAATTATCCAAGTTTTAGAGGATGTAGATAAAGAAAGACAAAAGACAGCATTTTGGAACGTTGACTTATTTGTAAAAGCAGATCTATAATCTTTAGAGCTTTTGGTCAAAGGTAAAACCTTTAAAACAGAACTGACAGCATGCTGAACAAACATGAAAAAGACAAAGATTATATCTGGCTGTGTAGTTTGATAAAAGTAATCAAAAGAGTTTCAACCGTGTTCCTAAAAAGCCTGCATCAAAAAGAAAGTTTAGGAAATATGCTATGAAAAGTCAAAACGTAAAATGACCGTGAATTTTGGTTGAAGCCACATGGCAACATTTTCTTTGAGTTTAACAGGTAAATCTTAACCTACCCCATTCCTCAGTCCAAAACTTTTTTAGATTCAGTAACTTGAAGCCTAAACTTACCCGTTAAAGGTGCACTGTGTAAGTGGCAAAGGTGTTGAACAAGGACGCCATCTTTGGTATTTAGTTGCTCTGCACCTATCCTACTATCTTCAGCTGAAGACGTATTTTACAGCTTAAAAGATTATTTTGGCACATTATTTTCTGCTAAATGTTTTGAGTTAAGAGGATAGAGTTTTTTGTATGAAAAGTACAATTTGATTTACTGTAAATTCTTCCCTATTGAGCGCACCTGAATATAAACCGCACCCACTAGATTTAAGTAAGAAAAAGGATGAAGTACATATGCCTCACTCGTTACTAGTAAATCTATGAGAATCTATAATTTTGCTGCATTGCCTTATAAGTCGCATAGTTCAAAGCTCATGAAAAAAGTAGCGGCTTATAATCCAGAAATTACGGTATTTTTTTTGACTGACTGATCAGTTTTCAAACTCCAAAATTTACACAAAGAAAGATTAATGAGAGTTTGAGGAAAAGCTTTGTTTTATCATAAACTAAATGTTGAATGGCAATTTATTACTAAAACATAAACTTTACCAAGAGGAACAGCTAATGGCTAAAACCACAATAGCTGTGTCTAAATGTGCAATGTACTTTGACAGGCCTGTTTAAAATTGAGTGTCTTACCTTCTAATGAAAATGATATCAGATTAGCGTCCTATTGATCTTATTGATCTCCAGCACAGTTCTCAATCACTGATTTTTTATTTATTTTTTTATTTTTATTATTGAACAGTCTTTACAACATTCGTCTGTTGTATATATAATTTGCAAAATAAATACAAATAATGCCAATAATCCAGTGAAGGAGGACTAGCGCGGGAAAATGTGACTAGCGCCACTCATATTTATGAGCCTGTCTGCGCTTACAGAGGCAACGTCGGTAAGTTTACAAAACATTATAGCGCATATCCAGGCCTGTGCCAATGGACGGTAATTTGATATTTCATAATATTGAGCATTTTAACTTATGCAATGCAACCCACAGAAAATGTTGCTATGTGGCTTTAACCAAAATTTGATTTTTTTACATTTAGGCTTTTTTACATTTAACATATTTGCGTAAAAAAGGCGTGAAAACATCCTTATCATATGTGTTTGACATTTGTTGTGCTGGGCAATTAGTCCTTGACGGCCACAACCATATTGTCCACGTGGGTTTAGCAAATCTGAATAAGTGTAGTAAAGCCAACATGACAGTCAAGTGTTTCATAATTGGAGTAATCGCTCCATTTACTGGCGGCAAAGGAAATTACACAGGGGAAGCATTCAAATAGATGTGGCCTGATATGTTAATGCACCACAAGTGCTAAAAAAAAATCTGGATTTGTGGACTAACAGTGCAGAAGATCCCAAAGATGACATGATAGCTCAGGGTCATTCAGAAAACAGAAACATATGTGCTATTTAAATAAGTCTATAATAAGAGACTAGTATAAGAAGTAAACAACGCTTTTTCATAGCAACATCACTTTCCTAAGGTCTAATTTGACCATCTGTTGTCCATCATAGAGTATGTAGATTTTGAGAAAACTAGGACGCTTCACTCCGACACTTCTTTGCACTCTTATCACTCTATAGAATTAGTTTTCATCACAATAATCAGATTTGGAATAATCAGATTGCTTAAATGATTTGCAGTGGAAAAGCTGTTTAAAGATTTTTATGTTTATGACAACATGGCCATTGACTTGATCCCAAAGACTTGACGGTGGGCTAACGGCTCTGCTCGGTGTAAGTCTTAAACAGGCTCCTATAGTGAGCGGCTGATATAGACACAACAGGTCAGACAGTGTCTCCGCTTGTCTCCAGACACATGAGAACTGTGCAAAAGCTTCAGTCTGTGTGATCAATAGAATGTCTGGGACAAGAAATAATATTGAAAAGTTCCTTGACCGGTTTAAAAATAAGGTCTTGTATGATTTATGTATACTAAAAGAAAATAAAACAAAAAAGGGTTTGAAATTGAACTGGCTTTGTTCCACCAAAGAGAATTATTACAAATGCAGCACTATGTGACAAAATCAAACTTGGGTGGTCTGTTTGTGAATAACCCTGTGATAACCTCAGTTGCCCCAAATCATTTCTTAGAACTGACTAATGGGAAATTAAAGTACACTCATCATCATTGCTCCTGTTCATAATGACACTCCCATTCTATTATGGAGCCATGTCTGTCCACTCACCTATTTGTTCCGGCTTCAGGCCATCACTTTGTGTGTATTAAGAACAATACATTTATACATTGATGAGTCAATGCAGCTCTAATCATTTTTATTTTTTTCTTTGTTTATTTGCTTAAAGACATTTTCTGAGGCTACGGGGCTTTTTGATATTATATTGATATTGTTGTTATTGCTAAGCCAAGATTGTTTTTTGGTGTTTTCTTTGATGAAAAATAGATTTACATTACAAAGTGTACATCCATTTGAATTTTGGACTTTTACAAACTCATTCTATACATCAGAGGGACACCTGACTGGCATCTCTTTAACAATAAAATTCGGTGACGGTGTGAGAGAGAGAACGAGAAAGCGAGAGAGAAGTGTGAAAGACGCTGTATGAAGAAATAATTGCACACACTCATTTATAGAAGGCTGATAATGAAATCAGAGAAAATACGCCTGGGTACCCAGATATTCGAGTGGGTGTTTGGGCCTCGTGGCACCCATACGATCGACGTCTGTTTGTCTGTTTAACCCTCTTTAATTATGGTCATTAAGCAATCAAAATGCTGCCTTTTAATATTGTCTATTTTCAAACAAGTGCTTTCACTGTGTTTTCATTCACGTTTCACAAACTGGTCACAAACCAATCATAATCGTGAGTAATTGACTTAAATTGAGATATTGTGCTTTGCAATAATTGAAACACTAAATGTTGACACAAGGTTGTGCCAAATATTTAAAGGACTAGATTTGTTTCTATATTGATAACAACTAAAATCTGAAACTGGAATATTTTACCATTAAACCAAATCTAAGACAGTTCTAAAGAATTAAACCAGACTGAAATAGGACCAAATAAAGTCTAAGATTGTAAAAAAGTGACAATGTTAGTCGGGATAATAGGTGAGTAAGGGTTTAAAATAAGTTTGAGCATTTTAACTGTCTTACAACAAGACTTGCCAGTAGAACAAAAACAAATTGAGATTGGCAAATCTTATTTTGAGACAGTAACATTTAAAATTAAATCAAGATAACTATTGTTTAGTTCAAACACTTACTGACACATTAAGATATTTGATCTAATAAGATGAGATAAGTTGAACACTTTTTCTTGAGAACTATCCCCAAAATTAAATCTACAAAAAAATAAAATAAAAAAATATTGTTTGTATTTGTTTGTTAATTTTGTTTTTTTTATTTAGTAGAGCTGTAGTCAACCAAAGAAATTCTTGGTCGACTAAAAACATCATCATCAAAACTGGTTTGAAACTATTTTTGATCATATGCTTGGATTTTGTGTTGAAAATGTCAGTTAATTTTATAAAAATCTGACTTTCTTGAATGGGCATTCTAATTCTCATTGTGGTATTGAGAATCAAGATATTCCTTAGGATCAAAATCTGGTTGGAAATTTTAGTTTTGTGACAACTCTGCAAGAAACCTTGTTCAAAAGACTAATAATATTCTGTAGTTCATGTGAAAACTATAGTTTGTGCAGAAAATTAATAGGAAACAGTGTTTATATATAAAAAAGGCAGTTCAGACCAATGATTTTGTTACTGTCGAATACAAATTTCTTATAATCTAAATAAAGGAATTAGTCAACTAATAAAATTTTGGTCGACCAAGACTCCTTCAACTGATTAATCAACTAAACGACTAAAGAACTAGAGCCCTAATATTTAGAAAGTGAATAGGGGCCAGATCAGTTTTTTTGGAGGCCAATTTGGCTCCCGGGCCTTAAGTTAAAGGCCTGCTGTGCATGATTGTGGGTGTTTTACCTGCCGTTCTTTTCTCCCCTGTAAGCACACTCAAAGACAACCATACAGCTGTGATTTCTACAAACATTTTACATTTAATCTCTGCGTGCACATGTTGTGTTTCCCTCCAAACTACACCTCATCCCACAAAAACCAAGCTCACACAAGGAGCTCCAAACATGACTTAGCTGCTCTCTCTTTGTGCACAGATCCATTCATTTTCAGGCACAAAACGTTCTAGTCCGGTCATTCTGTATTCACACTGTTGATGTATCACTAAAACGGGCACAAAGTAAATGCATTTCAATCACATTGGCAAGCAGCAGTACAGTCTAAAACCCTGCATCATCTAGAGTCATTGAGACATAATAGACTTGGGTGTTTTTCTGGTGAGATAGCGGCCAGCATTGACGAGAAGAAGCCATCGTTTTCAAGCAAAGCGATCTTTATTATTCACTGTGGCACATTGACTCGCCCTGCTTTGGCACACACACGAGCTAACCGCTTCCAACTGATGAAATAGCTCTGTCTCAATATTTTCGTTCTGCTTTGTTGAGAAAACCCAAAATGCCTGGGCCGGGGAAGAAACAGGAAGAAGCCAGCGAGTTACATAATGCATGATTTGCGATGGAAGCCGTTTTGTTTGACTTAATCTGAATAGGATAATTGCGTCTTGGAAGAAAGCTGCCATCGGATCGGTTGTTGTGTGTCATCTTGCCCGCTCTGGTTTGTTAGAGGAGTCGTACAGAGAGTAAACACATACGAAAACATGCAGTTGTTATGGAGTCAGGAATATCCATGGACAAATCATCCAGACTGGTTTTGAGTATTTCTGCAGCATTAGCATACCAGGCAGGATTGATTTTATTGTTTACCCTGCATACTTTCTTTTGCAGCCAGTAACTGGAGCTCTAGCCTAATTCCTGATGTGGGAAACATAAGACTGTCGAGTGTATTTGCAACTCTTTTTCTTGATTCTGTTGCATGGTGTTCCAAAGTGGAGTTGCTCAAGAACCTTTATGATGGATTCTCACAACATTTGAGAATTCACAAACACCAGAAAACCCATCTGGGCCTTTACAGGCTGATTGTTGCAGTCTGAAGCAGTGGTTTAATGACCAATCACATTGCAGCAGGACAAGTTGAGGTTGCAAAAACGACAGCAAATAGCTCCTGAATCCAGATTGTTCCCTTTGTAATCTATGTATCATTGCAATTTGTGTATTGTTTGTTAATTGATGAAGTTTGCGTGTAATGTGACTGCAGCACATGATCGCTGTGCCTATTTAAACACCAGTGTGACTTCTTTGTGTTGCTTTGTTTGCCCTGATGAAGACCCATAAGAAGTGGAAACACGTCAGTATGTCCTGCTATTTTTGTATATACAGTACATATCTCTGCTCTCCTTCTTTGCTGTTCAACACATATCATATTTGTCCTTTATCTGTGAAAAATATTTATATATTTTGAACCAAAAGGAGCATTGTTTTGTCAGATTAGTGCAATGGCTCAATCTTCGATTTCATTATATGAACAGCTATCAAATCAATTTATTTTCTGTCAGGTTTCAGTCGCTGAGGACTTGCCAAAATTGTTAAATTAGCAAACAAGAATGGCAGAAAACAAAACAAATTCAAAGCCGTTTATGTGTAAAGAAGCAAATAAATAATTGTCCCAGAGCATCTCCTATCCTTAGACCCTCCTCGGTAAAAAAAAACTGGGCTTAAAAATAGAAACCTCAAGGAGAACCACACTAAAGAAAAGATCCACTCCCATGAACAAACAGGCTGTAGATATGTAACTAAGACTAACGCGGATCTAATTGGTATAGAGTTTAACTCTGTAAAGCCAGAGTCCATTAGCGGAGGGAAACAACTCATCTAGCAGGACCAGGACAGGCTAATCCAACTCAATTCAATCCAAGCTCAAGAAGAAAGCTCAAAAAGACTGGGATTCACTGTGAAACTGTAGCTGCAAACATAAGCCTATACACTAATCTGTCATTATTTGTCCTTCTGAGTATATCTATCAATAAACATACATGTTCCAAATGACAGGAGCGTGTTTGCACAGGTGTGGCTTGTGACAATACTGAAATCATAATACAGATATTTGCTCATATGGTAATGGCTGCTGCGACAATGAGCCCAAAGGAGATGTATTACCCAGAGCTTAATTATAACTAATGGAGCTATACTTGCCATTCTTTTTCCATCTGTCACCAATTTGCTTCACGTCAGAGCAAACCATGTTATGCAAAGTACGTGACTCATGGAGGTGCTAATAACTTGAATCATAAACAGTCTTCAGGAGGATATTTATAGGGAACGGGAACATGCGCCAAAACAGAATCATTAGAGGAACTACATGTACTAAAAAGAACACACTTTTTTTAAATAAGAGGGCATTTTGTTTGAGTTTGATTTTTAGCGTACAGTGACTTTTAAGGTTAAGCAAGCAGATTTGTGATCCAAGGTTTAGTCCATAACTATTAATAAAACAGAAAATTATTAATTTCTACTAAAAAAGTTCAATTAAATTAGTCCTAGCTCATTAATATTGGACTGTATTTGAAATATTTCTTAAAATCTTCAAAATTTTCACCAATTCTTCATAAAGTTGGCATTATTCAGTCACACTTTTTATTTATGTCCCAGAACCTAAAGTATAACAATGTTTGAATGAGAAACAAAAAAGCATTTGTGATCATTTGTTTGGGTTGCCTTTATTTTTATTCACACATGCTAAATTATACATTTTGCGTTAAATAAAAAAATAACAAAGAACTTCAATTCTGTATTTTGTCTTCACATAAAAAGACTTGAAAGAAAGAATAATGACATTTTCTTCAAAAACCAAATCAAAGGATTTCTGTTCAAATAAACCAAATATGCTCCCTTATGTTGTGTTTAAGCAACTTTGGCTTCTACCCAAACCTAACTCTACATTATTCAGAACCAGTCAGGTTAAAATATATAATATACTCACCTGGGGTCTCATTTATGAAGCCGGCGTACGTACAAAATTGGGTCAAAAGTACGTGGGAGATTACGTGCGTGGTTTCCTGCGTCAATTTTGGGATTTATGAAAAGACGACTTGACGTGGGATTTTGCGGGTGGGACCGCAAGCTCTGGGGCTACCGTACGCACTTTCAGAGATGAAGCAGGAGGAGATCTGTGTTTAGTGGAGGCATTCTGAGGAGGTTTGTGTTTAGTGCACATGAGGTACATGACTTTTGTTCATATTTCCAACAAATATAATAACTTTAATTTAATCACAACTACTTTGTGGAAAATGAAGCTTAGGTCAGTGTTGTCATTTAGAAGCCGTGCATACGTGCACGGGAGCGCATGATTACATTGTTTTATTTAGAGAATCTGAAGCAATCTGGACATTAAGTTCATAAGTGCGCTTTATAACAAAGGTCCTGAGATCACGCACGAGTGGCTCCCTGCTCTCTCACACACGGTTTTTCCAGCGCACACACATCATCACCACATACGCGCGCGCATACACACACATCACGGCATACGTGCGCGCACAGGCACACTTATCACGGCATACGCGCGCGCACAGGCACACACATCGCTGTAGCAGTGTGGATAATATCCCACTCCACGCGCGCACTCAAACGTCAAGCCTACAGCTTCCCTCGCTGCCTCTCTTTTCATCTTCATCACGTCTCACACACTGCACATTTCAGTCTCTCGTCAGCTCGCGCATATGTGCACGCTCAAACTTCCACGTGCACTTATAACATCACGCATATGAAACATCATATCCCGTTGTTGTGCGAACCTTAACAGTAAAGCACAGTTCTAAACTAAAGTCATCACGTCTAAAACAGGCCGATAAGTTTGTCAGACGAGCAGAGTTCACGTCAGAATCCTCTCTGCTGCTGCACCGTCTCTCTCTCCTCCCCTTTCCCTCCGTGTCAGTCAAACAAACTGGCTCATTATCGGTTCATGAATATATGAATGACTCTTTGCATGGACCTTTTATGCTGAAAAGAGGCGTGAAGAGGGAGTGACGTGAGGCGGGGTCCGGTGCGCAGATTTTTTTCCAGCTGTGGAGAAAAGTGAGGAGGAAATGACCTGCAGGAGTGCGTACGGAGGCTTTTGTAAATCTCAACTTTCTTTTACGTAAATGAAAGTTGGATTTTGCCGCAGCGTATTTTTCACGCACTTTTTCATAAATGAGACCCCTGGGCAGTTTGTGAATGGGAGACTTCTGGAACTTCAGGTGTCACAGTTGGACTTGGGAGGTGAAACATTGTGTCCTTAGTTGGGATGGAAAATTGATTGTTCATTCATTCATTTTCTACCGGGGGAACACCCTGGACAGTGGCCAACTCGTCACAAGGTTAGAAAGACAACCATTCACTCTCTCATTCACTCACACACAAGGAAATTTACAGTGGTGCCCAATTAAACTAAACATGCATGTTTTGGAGGTGGGAGGAAACCGGAGTACCCGGAGAAAACCCACAGTGACATGGGAAGAACATGCAAACTCCACCAGAGATGTTGATATGGTCTGACCCGGAAGTCGAACTCACGACCTCCTTATTGAGAAGCCAGAGCGCTAACCACTCTTCTACCGTGCACCCCAGGAATTGATCAAACGAAGTATGCAGCGATCGAATCAAAAGGCCAGGATGGATCTGTTGTGTTCATGCAGCCACTGACCTACACACACACACTGTAGTTGTATAATACACACAAAAATACAATACAAGACACAATGTTGAAGAATCAAAGTGTGAACTTGTGCAAGACCTGACTGAACATGCATTATTATGTTGCATCAACAACTGATGAGTTAAGAACTACAAAATACAAGTTCTGACTCACAAACAACAGTGGCTACATAATTTATTATGGTTTAGTTTGTGTTTTAGGTAAAAAAGGCTTATGTAAATAAACTAACAAAAATTGTGGCAGCAAAATCAAAAACTGAATCGAATCGTGACTTAAGTGAATCGTCCCATCCCAAGTCCTTAGGCCTAGTGTGGATCTGATGTGTGAATGTTCGACGGTGGCCGGTGCAAAATGACAGCCTCGCTTCTGTCAGTCTGGGGCTAACTTGTAGCTTACCTTAGCATGGAATGAATGAATAATGCATGGGTGTCATGAAAGTGCTATATAATCAAAATCCTTTTTATTATTATTTACATTAACTGTAAAAGAGTGTCTGTCCACAGTTGCACATTTATCTTGTCAAAAATGTGACCAAACCAGAAAAATGTTCTAAAACTAAATTAGACTATATCAGAACCAAACGCATCACACATCAGGACAAAAATGTACTGTACACAGCTGGGATACTTCATTTTTGTGCTGAAAACAAAACAAAAAAGAAGAAAATACAGTGCAAAAACTAAAACGACATACTTACATAAAATGCAGTGGTCCAACTGTACTGAATAACCTTGTACAGTACCACATTATTATCTAGATTACATTATGCTGATGTTCCAGTCAGGACCATTTTACCCAGCGCCGAAAATACACAAAAACCTAGTCAAACCGGTTCACCTCGGAGCCAAACTGAAAATGGTCCGCCTCGATTTCCCCAAATCCGCAGGGACCAGATGAGTTTTTCGGGAGAGGAAATTGTATGTAGATTTTTGGCTTTCGTTTTCCAGTAGCAGTCTGAGATAACGTTTGGAGCTCTCTTCTCTCTGTCATTGTCGGCTGAGTGAGGCGGCTCCATCATCCAATCACAGACCACAAAGTGAGCTCAAGAAATGGACTGTAAATTGACTTCCTGTTTACACACAGGCTGTAAGCACCAGTGAGAAGAGGAATATTTCAGGAAGTGAGAGTGAGTAAACTTGTGTTGTTCTGATACCAGTTTAAAGGGAACATGTTTGAATACGTTGTCTCAAACATGTGCAGATGCAGATATCAAACATAGTACAGTATGTGGGTCAATTTTAACTTGTTTTAGTCAACAAACAGCACACACCTCTTCCTGATTAGCTGTGGTTAGCTTAAGTTACATTAGCCACAATCAGACTTCAGATGTGGTATTCATCACATTTAGTGCCTACACAAATGCTGTACTTTGTTTGAAAGCTTGGGTCCTGTACAGTTCAGTTGTTTTGTTTTACCAGTCGCTATGTTTATTTGAGATGACGCATGACAGATAAGCTAACATGTTATAAGCTAACATGCTACCATAAGAGAGCTAATTAAGAAGCTCATATTTACTTGACCATGAATACCCTTGTCACTCCGATGTCCTTCTGGTGGGCTGACCCATTTTACATTTTTTTAATTAATTGTATTTATTAATTTGTTAAATATCTGATAAAAACAAACAATGAAGCTCCTGGGAATGCTAAAGAAAAAGAAAACATTGTAGCCCACTTTTTTTTTAGAGTCATGAAGCATCTGGGATCAGTTTCTACTCTAAACTTATAATGAATAATGCCTATTATTATTATTATTATTATTATTATTATTATTATTATTATTATTATTATTATTATATTATTATTATTATTATTATTATTATTATTATTATTATTTTGTAATTTTAGGTCCCTAGAACACCCTTTTACCTCAGTTACCTTCAACTGTTGTGGAGGAATAGTCAAAACCCAACATATACCAAATCTAGTGTCATTCAGGTCTGATACCGACTTTGCAACTTGGTGGAAATCAGATTCTGTTTTCTTTTGTGTGGAAAAAGCTCTCACTTAAGTTTAGAGCCTCTTAGTCATCAGAAGGTGGAACTATTTCAGTTTCACAAAGACTTCAACCATTTGCTTGTGCTCCAAAGAGTCCAGAGGGAAACTAAGTCAATATGATTCTATTGTGCACCTTTATTTAAATAAAGAAATCCTAACATGACAAGGACAGTCAGTTTACTCTGTGAAGAGGCGGGTAGTGATGGGACTTTCGACTCTAAAAGGATTGGAATCATCATGAATTGTTCATCTCAAAGAATCTTGTTCATCTCAAAGAATCATTCAAAAATCTAACTCTTCTGTTTTTTTTTCTTTTTTTTTTACCCACCTCAGTCCATTCTGTATTTATAAAAAGTGCCTAATGAGTTGCACCAAAGTACAAACTCAATAATAAATAATAATTTAGTGTTTTAAATGAAGTGGGATTTTACATTTTTCTTTAGCTCCTCTCCTCTTTTTGCTCTCTCACTCACACACATGTGCAGGGAAGCAAAGCAGATGAGAAGAACTGAGACAAACACAACTAAACCAGAGAAACTGAGGACAGAAGGGACATGGAAGACTGCAGAAACCTGTTCCTTGATTTTTAAGGTTTAAAATATGTTTTATTACAATACGACTCGAATAAGAACACAAACTTAGACGTGTCTAAATGTAAAGTTACCGCAGGAATATGAGAACACGGTCAGACTTTCATCATCACCACCTGCTCTTATGAAAGAAAATCTGCCATCTCGGCCTGCAGGTCCAAAGACAACCACAGTAAGTGACGCATGCGAACTTCACTTGCACATTTGAGTGAGAAAAGCTCATTTTTTGGCGCTGTATTCCCCAATTTAGAAATGAATTGCTCACCTCCGTGACTCGATTCTCATCATTCACAATGAAGAGTCGTTCAAAAGAATCGGATCGTTCACGAACATCACACTACCCCAGACAGGGGCTTATCCATTTTGCAATTTTGAACAGAAAGTCAAATTACTTTTTTTTTCTATTATTTAGCCGATTTACAATATTTTCTTATAGAACAAAATGTAATAGTATGATCTACTTGTGTTATAATTCTGTACAAAATACAATTTGTCATTTAAACAGTTTTTAATTGCAAATACTTTGATTATCAGTCAAACCAAACACTTTGTTTTCTTGCACCCTTTTGATATTATTGTTGACAAAAATAATAAAACCAAGAAAGTGCTAACAACTGAAGTAAAATACAATTTCCTTTGCAAACTAAACAGTGTTCACATATTCCTCGATCATGTTGTGATTACTCCTTTGAACGAAGCTTACACCCCCTAATGAAATTGTAATGTATTCAAATTTTGTGAAAAGATTAGATGCGATGTGGGTTTAGAATTTCCAAAGATATGTAAATTAAACTCTCACATGAATTCATTAACAGAAAAGAAATAAATAAATGTAAAACTGCAAAGAGAAGAGTGGATATAGAACTCAAACAGTGCAGCGAAGCATTGCAGAAGGGAGTATTTGTGTACGGTACAGAGTGGATGAGCTTCTTGGAGGGCCCCCTGTAGCTGCTGCTTAGTGCACCGCTGCCTCCAGCTCCAGAAACTATCCCACCAAGTATAACATGAGTTTCACAGCGGCTTCACCCGCTAACAGGCTCACGTAAACCCACCAGCTCTGGTTCAACATGTGCGGAACAGCAGGATGGTGTAAATACACAGGGAAAGTAGGCTACTGACCACCGAGGAGTAGGTCCAGCAATAAAGGACTGCAACGGCGAAGCATCAAATTCTAGAATGTTAAAATTGAATGTTTTTGAAGGAGGGTTCATTCTAGCCCTGGGTCAAGGGGCACTTTTTATCCCCTCACTCCAATGGCCCTTAGGTGAAGCACAGAAGAAAATAATCTTCAATTTGGAAATAATGGATCTATAATGTGGTCAAACTGTACATGTTTGACTACAAGACACATAAAAATTAAAGGATAATACAAGGAATCTTTGCTTGTAATCTTTACAAACACATTGGGGGATTTGTATTTAGTGTTTTGTGTCTTGTCCTATACCCTTTCTGTTCAGTTGTTTAAAACCACTTACCATTCCTTTGTTCTTCTGCAGGGGAAGAATCGGACTCAGTTTGTTCTCTAAACTTACAAATGAAAAACATATTCTGATTGGGATGTGAATCATCGACTGGTTCCAATTGAAAAGCACTTCTATTTTAGTAATCCATAAGGATTGTACGTCTCTTCCCTTAAAGACGTACGATCTGATCTCTTTACTCTCTGTTAGGTTAAAACTCTGGTATTTAGCTCTGGTAAAGCCTACGACCGCTGCACATTGCACCATGTCTGTGTGAATATAAGCACTTTTACGCACAATGCCCACTGCAACAGAGACAAAGCAATGATTCGTGTACTTGCGGTGAAACATGTATTTGTACCTGCACCTCTGAAATTTAGCAAGAAATTTGAGAATTTTAATTTTTCTCAATCACTTTGACATACTTGTCTATTCAAAGAGTTCACCCAAAATCTCTGAGTTTCAGTTTTTCCAAACAAAATTTCAGCTCTAGCTAACATTTGTTTTACTTTCAAAACAGTTAAAGATACACCGTTTCCGACAAAAAATATACTTAACTATATTATTATACTTACTATACTATACTATATATTACTTAACTATATTTCTTCACATTAAATATTGATTCCCACTAAGAATATTTCAAGGTTTGGTTTTAACTTTGCATTTGAACTGAATCGTGTGTCCCTTTAAATCTTTGAACTTTGTTCTTGTTCTTACAGCCCAAGGGCGATACAAACTTCTTACTTCTTATGAGGTATGAATAGGCCTTAAGATGCGTTTGCGGTTTAACATGAGTTGTAAAAATTCTACGAATAACCTACCGTGGTGGAAAATATTCGTGATTATTGAAAAAACAGTTAATTTGACATTCCTAGTTTGTAGTGTAGACACAAACAAAACTCAGTGAACATGTGAGTTTGTAAATGAGAGCTGTGTGAACTGTTCTAAGAAAGAGTCTGAAAACTGTGAATGAAGGAAAAACGTTGCAGACGACCACAGTCTTTTTTCAGAATAAACCAAGTTTCAAAAAGTATGTCAAAGCGATTGATAAAACTATCTATTTGATTCATAATATAGTCCACATCCTTGTCTAACTAGATATAGACACATCATTTCCGCTTCCACACTTTCTAAAACTAAATGTCCCCATCATCATGCCATGACCATTTGAATCTGCTTGGCCTGCGCGCTTCCTACATGTGAACTTTGTGAAGAGAAACAGGCGTGCTTATGTGGATGATGAAAAGGCCACAGAACATAGGCCCCCGCTGTTCCTTTGGCTGATGGCACTGCATATAGATGGAGTTAATGAGTGCTGAGTGATCACAGGAAACACACCGGGGGGCTGTCCACTCAGAGAAGGACCCGTGACAGCACCACTGATACACTCACGCTATATCCGGCTCAAAGAGAACAAACTATATGATTAGGCCTTTGACGTATGGAGTAATGAGAACACTTCATCGGCCTATTCATACGGAGACCAGGGTGTAAAAATATGCATGACTCTACTGTGAGGGTTGGTTATGAAATGGGGTTCTGCGGGTGACGACAATTTTCAAGTGACAGAATACAGTTGAGCTAAATGTGGTGTTTTGTTGATTGTGACTGATGAATGACTGATGAAATACTTATTACTGATTTAGGGAAACTGTGAGCTATTTCTGATGAATCACAGTGTATGAATCACAGTGTGTTTTTGTATTTAGATCAGATGCACATATGCAAACATATGATGTGTTCCTTAAAGGGACTATACTATACTAACAAAATAACCTAAGAACAGTTCTCCCCTAGCATTGATCTCTTGTTAATATATCTATTCAGGTGAAATTAGTCCGCAAAATCCTGTCTATGTCTAATAAAATTCCGTTTTTGTCCAATTTTTTCTGTTTTGGTTTTTAGCATTGTGGCTAACTGTTGTTAGCATGAAGACTCACCTTGTCGCTAACAGCGGTGAAAAATCATTAAAACACATTATGATGAACAATTCTGAAGCTCAGAATGCATAGATAAGTGAGCAAATTATGTAGACTGAAGTAGGAAGTTTTAAATTCATTATTTCTGTTTGTTTAATTTTTTAAGGATGCAAAATCAGGTACAGTCCCTTTAAACCTGTTCCTAAAACTTGGTGGGCCCTTAGCTTCCTTTCCATTGGCCTGAAACAGTGTAGGCCCTGTCAGAATAATAATAGAGGAAGCAAGAACAATGGAAAGGAAGCCAAGGGCCCACCAAGCTAGTTTTAGGAACAGGTTTTAGGAACAGCTTTAGGGTGTAGCCCCTCCTCAGGGGGAGGGCTTAACTCCAAAATGACTTTTGGATGAGATTCGAAACGTCTTGATCTACGAAAACGCTGTCCAGGTGACAACTTTGAAGCCTTTCTACTCCACAAATTTTGGATGAAATCATGTTGGGACATTACTTTTGGGTTTAACAAGTAAGTTTAAGTTACTAAAAAGGGTAAGTTTAGGACTGGGGCTTGGGGTAGATTATGATTTACCCTCGATTTACCCTGATTATTTTCCGTTTTGGCTTTTTGTAACATATTGACATAAAGATGGTGTAAATGTTGTGTTTGATGTCTGTTTAAATTGAAATGAATTATTATACATTGTATTTTATGTATTGTACACTGCTCTTGACATGTGCTGCTTGACCTCTTGCCAGGTTCCCCTTGAAAAGAGATCTCGATCTCAATGGTTGCCTCATGATTAAATAGTATTTATTTTCCATTTTTTGCAAAGTGTTGAAATTGTAATGTAATATTTTATACTGGACAGAAATTCAGGTTGGTAATGTGTTGTGAAGGGGGCGGGGGAGGAAGGTGGCATTTGTCGTAGTTTCTGCAGAAGACATTGGAAAGAGCTGACACATGCTTCAAATGTCCCAAAATACTTCTGTAACCATCATCATGGAGACAGACATTTAACAAGGTCAAAAGCTTTTTTCACAACTGTTAAACA
Source organism: Mugilogobius chulae (assembly GCA_038363315.1). Lineage (NCBI taxonomy): Eukaryota > Metazoa > Chordata > Actinopteri > Gobiiformes > Gobiidae > Mugilogobius > Mugilogobius chulae. The sequence continues at coordinate 40,048,705 of CM076398.1, read as the reverse complement.
CAACAAGAAACAAACTTTGTGGTTTTTAGTGAACAAACGAGATGATATTATTGCATTAATAGATACATTAACAAGATATCTCTGCTGGGAGAAATAATTTTTAAGTGATTTTACTGTAAAGGGGAAACAATAAAATTATTCGTTTACCCCAGCTTTGATTTTAAAGACAAATCTTGTCTTCCTTATTTTACCTACTGTTTGGTCATAGTGCCATTCTGTTATTCCATCATCAAATAATATTTATGTGCAGACAACAATCCAAGAGATTAAGTCCAGATTTTTAAGCACAAACGTCACTGAAATTGCGTCACTGAAATCGTCAGTGAAATTGGTCAGGGTTTTACCTTAAATAACACTGAGGAACATTTATAATAACAGTCCAACACGGATGAATATTGTCTTTTTGGATTTGCACTCCATAACACCAATGCAGCAATTATCCTAAATGAGTGTGATTCACGCCATTATCACAAATAGCACCAAATCCCTTATAGTAATCAGTCCATAATAAAAGCATGATTTTCTCCACAGTTTTCCATCATCCTCATCAACTGACTGCTGCGTTTAGCTCCCTTTTGCTAACACACTGGAGGCTTTTGTCACTATTAACTTTCCACGCATTGTTTAAGTTTGATCCTCTTGGGCCAATGGAAACGCCTGAACCCTATGTAGCCTAATGCATAATCTATAAGAGAAATGAATCAGACCTAATGGGAATCACTTTTCTCCAAAACCAGAGTGAATAGGTGTGTTCTCAGTGGTCCCGAGCCATGTGTTCTCTTCTGATAATGAAGGGTCACATGTGGCTTTTGTAGAGTCATGGCTCTGTCAGTGGTTTGTGTTAGGAGCCTCTAGTGCTTGGTGATAGGATGTCTGCTCTTGTATTTATAAGTTATAGGTTCAACCCTAGAGGAGATGATTGATACATAGTGCTAATATACAGAAGTATAGAAAAAAACAAACTGTGACCTGTTAGCTTAGAATTGCGGGGATGGCCTTATCACCGACTGAAACAACAGAAGTTTCAGCTGATCCACTTGGACCTGTGTCATCTGTTCTCTCACTTCAGTTTCTACCTCCAACTGCACCTGCTCCTCAGCTAAGGCCTGACCGAGCCAACCACATATGGACATGGTCCCTGAGGCTTTTCCGTGGACCAAGCTCCAAATCTGGGACGACAGAACCTTCCCCATCACTGCCCCACCCTCTGGGACAGAGACTGCACCAACCTCACCATTTTTAAGAAAAATATGAAGACCCATCTGTTTAATATGCTCTAATGTTTGATTAATGTTTTAATTACTAACCGTTTTATGTATTGTACTTTTGTTTATCTGCCTTTGTTTGTAAGCGTCCAGACAGGAAAGTTCTATATAAATAAAATGTATTATTTATTATAGATTAGATGTTTTATTATTTTTTTCTTTATTGAAATGCCTAGCCTATGAAGTCCTGCTCTATTTAGAAAGTGCTTAAAATACATATGACAGGTTTTTTAATGTTCTTTGTTTGTAAGATTAATATCTATTGCAAATATAAATAATACTGAATCAAGTACAAGTTTGTTAGGAAAAGTTTAAAATGTGTTGAAAATAACAGGAAGTTCCTAACTGATGACATCGCACTAGACCAGGGTTCTCAAACTTGCTATCTGCTGTAATGACATCACTGTAAAATAAAGGGTTCAAACCATGTTATTATCAAAATGTAAAATAAATATTCATTTCTCATAATCTTTATTATGGTATACAAGTTTCTATCAAAAACCTGTGCTTCCGATCATTGGATGCAATATTAGAAATTGCAGAATTCAACTAACAATCAACGTAATCAAAGATATTTGGGAGACCTCTAACCAATGGCCCAGGGACCCCTCCTTTGACCCCCCTTTGAAAACCCACTGCACTAAACATAACCAGTAAATTTAAAATTCTTTTGTGAGTAACTGAAACTGAGAAGCTGACGTTGTGCTGCCCATCTCAATTAAAAAAAAAATCTGTTGCATTAGATGAGTTTTGGCCCAGTTACAAAACGGTTGCTAGGTGACCTCCAACTGTGATGATCATTTATTATCAGAAGTAAAAACTTGAATCATAAAAATAGCTCAACTGGGATGAAACTTATAAAAGTTGTGACAAGTCTTGAATTTATTGGTCTTTAAGAGGATCAATAAATTCAAGACTTTTAGGAGTAAACTACAGTACAGCACATGTACATCAGTAATTTACATTACTGTAAAACAACAGAGAAATAGAAAAAAGTCCATTTACTTCCTGTTCAAAACTGCAGAAGTGATAAGCCCAGCAGCAATATTTAAAATTTGTAATTTTTATTGTTGTAAAGTGGCCACTATTTTGAACTAAACATGCTTTACTATGAATCTGAATTTTGTGAATAATCACAATAAAATACAGACAAGTGGGCGAGTATAGGTGGTAGGTGAGGACAGGGTTTTTCTGAACACTCAGTCATCAGCTTCAAGACAATACAAGATTACTCAAACATGCAGGAATCATTCTTAATAAAACTTTATATAATGATGCAGGAAAGCATGTTATAACATGGTTGATTGTATACAAAGGTCTCCTTTAACTGTGTTTTTGTTTCACTTTAAAACTAAATTATGTTCAGCCATCTGAGCAAAAACCACAAGAAATAGCCAGACAGTTTTCAGAAAAGCAAAGTCATCAAAATGAACTGAAAAGTGCAACACAAATTACACTGAATAAATTTATTCTACAGTTTAAGCGCAACACTTTGTCATATTCCCATTTTTATGAGCTGAACTCAGCAATATTTTCTTTAAACTCACCTCAGCCCACCTCACAGATGCGGCATTCCAAGGTGCTGATAATACTGCATGGACGTTGCACAAACTGAATCAATCAATCAATCAACTTTCAGACTGAGGTCCATAGAAAACAATAAATAAGAATCATTTCGATCTCTCCATTACCTCCAGAACTCACAGTTAAATCTGATTGTACTCCGGTCTGAAATATTTGGTTTAGCCATGGAAGTAAGTAACAGAAAGATGTATTACAGATGTATTTCTCGAATGTTCATGAATGGCCATAGCAGTGTGTCAAAGTATAATCCCGTCAGATCGCAGAAGCTAAGGGAGTTAAGCCTGGTCAGTACTTGAAAGGAGTCCGCTGGAACACCAGGTGCCACAGTGGGATGACAGTGGACTGCCATTGTGTCCATGGGCAAGACACTTAACTCACTTGGCCTGGGTCTTTGTACACTGGGTGAGTAGATCTTGATTGTGAAGTGCTTTGGGTGCCTTGAAAGGTGGAAAATTGCCATATAAAAAGAATCAATGGAGGTCAACAGTGGAAGATCGCTCTGGTTTTGAAAGTAAATTGCCCCATTGTAAAGTGCCCTAAACTTACCCATTTTAGTAACTTGAAGCCTAAACTTACAACTTCAACCAGAATTCATAATTATTATACATTTTGGATTTTTTGTAAGATATTGAAGTAAAAAAAAAGGCGTGGAAACGTGCATTTTGTACGTTTTTGCCGTTTTGTTGTATATCTATATTTTTTACTTCAGAGATTGCGTTGCCCCAAGTTTCATTTATGAATGAAAAACATGCATGTTTGGGTTAATTGGGCATCACTGTAAATTTCTACTGTGACTGAATAAGAGATTGAATTGTTTGTCTGTCTAATTCTGTGGCGAGTTGACCACTGTCCAGAGTGTTTCCTGCCTAAGGCCCAAAGTCACTGAGATAGGCTCCAGTCACCCACAACTCCTAGTGGGAACAAGCTGTAAGAAATGAATGAATGAACTACAACAAAGAAAAATATCTCCTTCTCATTCTGGCCTTTTTCCCCTGAAATCGGTAAAAATGAAAACTAAAACTGTTCCTGAACCCTTTGGAGCTCAGGCAAAAGGCTGGAGTCTTTTTTTTTTCGCTCTATCCCTGTAGTTTTTGCTTCTGATGTCACACAGGCTCTCATCAGAAGTGAGAACTTTCTCCAAGTAAAAGAAAACAAAATCTAAAATCCTTCTAATTTTTTTTTTTTATTTAAGGAATGGTATAGCTGATGTTGACATAAATGACACTAGATTTGGCATATTTTGGGTTTTGACAATTCCTCTGTAAAAGCTGAAGGTAATTGAGGTAAAAAATTAGTTTTAGGGACCCAACATTACATAGGCGGAGCCAATGCAAAAGTCCTATTAAATTCCTTTTTTTGTTTACAATAGAAACCTGAGTCTGGATCATCACAGAATTGCTGATTGTACTATAAATAAAAGGATACATTGGGATTTTTATATTTAACCTTTCCAGGTTCTTCACAGTATGCATTTTTAAGACACTGAACAAAATAAATTTTTGAAGAAACAGTGGGAGGCCCTTCAAAGGGCTGCCGGAATGTAAAGGGCATATAGTAACATTAGCCAGTGTATCGCCTGTCGCCTCCAGGATTAACCCCTGACCTATTGATCCTAGAGCGGGCCCTCTTCCATCACATCTGGCTATATAAAGGACACAGTTCAAGGAGAATTACAACTCTAGCTTATTGTGGTCTTGTTGAAAGAAAGAAATACTGCACAAATACTGCACAGTATACTTGTATTGCAGCTTGATGATTAGGTGACCGTTTCAGAGCTCAGTTACCATTACTTTGACGTTATAAACATTCTACTACAGTTTTAGCTTCCCCCACATGTCCCCAATACTGTTCAGCCCTACTTTATGTGCATGTGAACAAGCTGTGCCTGTCTGGAGCAGTGGCAGCGGCAGCAGCACAGGCCGGGCTAATGGCAGGCGGCCTGTTGGCTTCTTATTGAGTTGTTCACCTCCCACGTCCCCAACCTGGTGAACATATTGACTCACATCCCTCAATCTGTGTCCATTTCATTGAGCGGCTGCACAAAGGTCCAATGGGAGCTGATGATGAGACAGGAGAGATAGGCTGGGAGGAAAAGGGGAAAGAGAGTGCATCAACAGGTCAATCCGTGGCATAAACAACACGACTGGAACACGGGGATGGAAATGTTGGAGTTTCTTGTAATTATCAACTCTTTGGAATAATGTTTGAATAGTTTTTAATCAAATTTTTTCTTTTGTGGGCGGATGTCGTGAGGACAGATGGTGGGCAGAAGACACTTACTTGGACATAAAATCTCGGTTTTCAAACTGGTAATAATTTTCCATTGGTGACTCAGCCAATTCACTTGTTGTATTACAAGAACAAACAACAAGCATTTACACAATCATATTTTTATAATATTAACCTTTAGGTGCTAAAGTAGCAATTGTGCACCAAGTCCTTCTCTATTTCTCTAGTGGGGCTGGGTACCGTTAGATTTGTTTCAGTACCAGTACTTGTAACAATACTTGCTTTTCGAGGCTGGTTCCTTAACGGTTCTATTGTTTTATGTTACATTTGTCAAACTATATGTTCAAACTCACATACACAGGTCTATTTTGCCCTTTGTCTTAGCCTTGGTCTTAAGTATTCCTCTGTTGGCCAATAGTGGCTCTCTCCGGGCGCTATACTCTGTTGGTAGAAGGTGCGGCTTCAGCCAGATGTGGGGGTGCAATGTGTTATGTAAAAGAAAAGACACATTTTTAGACAAAGTTGTTAAAGTCTGTCATATGAATAGACTTTCACTAAATAGATTTCTATTATTACACTTTTTTTTTCCCCAAACTGAAGCTGCTGCTACAGTTCACTTTTGCCTGTGATTTTAATGCAGCTGCTCACTAGTCACAGACGTGACACATCTCAGGTTCACTGAAGGAAATTGCACCCCACATCTGGCTGAAGCCACACCTTCTACACTGACAGTATAGCGCCTGGAGAGATCCACTAGTGGCCAACAGAGGAATACTTAAGACCAAGGCTAAAACAAAGGGCAAAATAGGCCTGATAATAGTCTGTTGTAGTAATTTTGTTTATTACTACAATATTTGGCATTGGCCTCACAACGGAAGCACCAAATATGTAGTGTTTTATTATATCTTGATACCGGCTTTAAAAGACGGAACCAAAATATGTAGTTTAAAGATTTATCTGACCACTGTAAGGTGAAACACAGAACAGTGAGAACAGATAAAGCTTCATAATTTAATAAATAGAATCATAATAGAGGTTGATTTATTGGGGCACCACTCACCAAAGTGAGAAAAAGTTGATTCTAATACCAAATATTTTAATTAATTAACAATTTATTGATTAATTAATTAATTAGTCTAATCTGAAGGTTGTAAGATCTTGACACATTTCCATTGACTCCATTCTGAAATTAATCATGCACTTTACCAAAACAAGTTGTGGTTTATGAAGACTTATTGACCAGAAAATGACATACAGTGTTTAAATAAAGTAGCAGAACACATGACGCGATATTGGAAAAAAATACTAACAAAGATAGTCAAATTTATTAGAGGGGAAAAGCCAGAAATCTAAATAAGATAAAAAATAAATGGGAAACAGAATTATAGTAGAAATATCGCAAGCAGAAGGGAGCAAATCGTATAAACATTCATAAAACAACAAACTCAAATTACTGGAAGGAATTGCTTGGAAGATTATAATCGTTTTTTTATAACACCAATTATCAATGAAATATAAAAATATGTCCGCGAAATGTTGGCGACAGTGTGGAGAACAGAGAGCAGACCATAGTCATGTGTTTTGGTCATGCAAGGGGCATAAAAAATCTTTGGGAAAAATCCATCATTGAATTAAATGAAATGTTTAATACTACTTTTGAACTTAATCCATTAACTTTATTGTTGGGAAAAACCCCAACGAATGTAAAAAAAAGAAGATCTCCATCTATTTTTAATAATACGAATACTATTATTAAACAAATTACAAAAAACTGGCAAAAAATTGATATACCTGATTTAAAATGGAAAGAATCAATCAGTAAAATATATGAAATGGAAGAGATAACAATGAAACTAAGAGACAAAATTGAAGAATTTAAAAATGGATGGAAAATCTGGAATGATTATATACAATGAAAAAGTGTGTAAAACTCAGTTTTGTCGCTAATATAATATAAGAGCAATGTTGGTGTTGATGTTGTTGTTCGATTTTTTTTTTTTTTTTTTTTTTTTTTTTTTTTTTCTTTCTTCCCGATGCTCCAAAGTGTGCAGGAATAGGACTGTAGATAGATGCATATGATATCTACTGTATATGCAAATTGTAATAGTAATGGGTAGAGGTGTAGATTATTATTATTTATTTATGTATTTATTTTATTTTATTCTATTTCTTTTTGCATGTATATGTATGTATATTGTATGTGTAGATGGGTGTATAAACTATATATGTGCGCGTGTGTGTATGTGCTGTATGAATATACATATTGCATTTGTACGTACAGTGTGCCTACATCCATGTATGTATGTGCACATGTATGGGTATGTATGTGTATGTGTGCATATGTTCATGTATATGTGTATGTATGTGTGAGTATATGACGCAGGTATTTATACATGCATGTGGGTATTTATGCTGTATGTGTATATGTGTATGTGTATGTGTGTATGTATATGTATATATATATATATGTATATGTATGTATATATATGTATATGTATATGTATGTGTGTATGTGTGTGTATATGTAATATACATATACATGTTTGAGTATATGTGTTTGTGTGTGTGTCTATACATATGGATATGTACTGTATATATATGCTTCTTTATATTATTTTATTTGTAAAAAAGAAAAGAAATTTGTTAAGTAACAGAAGATAAGTTTTAAAACACTTTCACAATATGCAAATAAAAAAAAAAAAAAAATAAATAAATAAAGTATGCAGATGAGTTTCAAATAATGCACAATAAGAGTAGACTGTTTATCTAAACCTATTTGCATTTACTGTGTCTATACCAGCCAAATGTGACAGTTTAGTTCATACGACCAGTTCAAGATGGCAGATGTCCTTTGTCTCTGTAGTGGTCACGCTGTGAGAAGATGACCTCTCTCTGCTGCACTGCACATGGCCGGGGGCTGGGCTGCAGGGAAAGCCAGGTTGAAGTTGCAGAAATGTCCGTTGCTTGAATGTTTTGCCTTAAGCAATGTTCACATTTAAATTGTGAACAGATGGAGTTTAGGGCGTGGGCCCAAGAAGTCTTTGTCTTTCCATCTCTGGGCTGAAGTTGAAGATTCTGAAAGTTCTCAAAAAAAGAGGAGTTTTGGCTTCTTGGATCTTGTGTGGCTTACAAGAAGTCCCAAAAGATCTGATCCAGAAGCTGAAAGTTAAATGCTTTTCTTCTCCATTTTCTGCATCGAGACCAGGCTTGGCCTGTAGTCTCAAGATGCACATGTTCACCACTTCTCCATGAGAGAACTTGTCTGAGCAGCTGCAGAAACTGACCACTCGTGTGTCCGGCAAAAACTTGAAGAGAGTGTAGAGTTGGCTTGGTGTTGGGCTTACTAAGCAGAAGTCCCTCCCTTTTGGCCAAACAGTGAAGCTCTGTCTTATCTCAGACATGAGCAGTGGGGTTTTATGTGTGCGGGATCTGATCCGCAGTCTCCATTGTGCCTCAGCTTTTCTTATCGAAGTCTGAGCAGTTCAAGGCACTTTGCACAACATGTGTAGTGTATACACATTATTGACATTGTCACACTTTGTACAAGGCAATTCATCCTCATAAAAACAGTTCTGAATTAGTAGTCTTTCTCCCAAAAACCGTCAGTGTTTGGTTTGGGGTCTTGCTTGCTGGACTTTGGTCATCCATCAAACTCAACACAGGAAACGCATTCCTGGTGTGGGGGATGTGAGACAAGTAAGGATCTTGTCCTATCTACGCAGCCTCCAAAACTTGGTAGGATGCTGAAAATGTGTTGTCTACTCATTGATGCGGAGATTTAAAGCCAAGGAACACGAAAAATGGTGCGTCATGTTTTGGGTTCCAGTATTTACCAAACTTTTTCAATAGGTTCCAAATCGTTTTTTGGCGCCCAGCCTATTCTCTAGTCTGCAGATTCTTAGTTTCTGATAAGTTTAGGTAGCTTGGAAAATTCAGGTTGTATAAAATATCATTGAGGTATCAGTTTGAATTCTATAGGATGAAGTTCATAGTTCTAACATTTACTGGACTAGATTTCAAATAAAAAAAAAGGTGCCTAAAGGGTTAAATGGCTATGGAAGCTTGTCTTGTTAGATCATCGGTGTCCAGACTTTAAAACAAACTAAATATGAAAGTGTCAACAGTGAAAATTGTATATAGTTGCATTTTGAGCGAATTAAATTGGGGCAGGCTGGACCGAGGAGCAGAGGGGAGTACAGAGCTGGAGCAGGCTGGACCGAGGAGCAGAGGTGAGTACAGAGCTGGAGCAGGCCGGACCGAGGAGCAGAGGTGGGTACAGAGCTGGAGCAGGCCGGACCGAGGAGCAGAGGTGGGTACAGAGCTGGAGCAGGCCGGACCGAGGAGCAGAGGTGGGTACAGAGCTGGAGCAGGCCGGACCGAGGAGCAGAGGTGGGTACAGAGCTGGAGCAGGCTGGACCGAGGAGCAGAGGTGGGTACAGAGCTGGAGCAGGCTGGACCGAGGAGCAGAGGTGGGTACAGAGCTGGAGCAGGCTGGACCGAGGAGCAGAGGTGAGTACAGAGCTGGAGCAGGCTGGACCGAGGAGCAGAGGTGGGTACAGAGCTGGAGCAGGCTGGACGAGGAGCAGAGGTGAGTACAGAGCTGGAGCAGGCTGGACCGAGGAGCAGAGGTGGGTACTTAGCTGGAGCTGGTGAGGCAGGCAGACATTGAGGCTGTAGACAAAAAACAGAAATCCAAATGAATACGTACAAAAAATGCCACTAGAAAAAAAATAGCTAAAGCCTAAGTGTTCACCACATAAGATGACTGAACGATCTGGCAGAGAGTGGAGAGTCAACCATGGCCATATGCTGCAGCAGTTGATTACTTGATTTCCAGCAGGTGTGCCACACAGCCCAGAATCAGCAGCCACGCCCAGGAAGCTCCAAATCAGAACAGACAGAGAGGGGAGGGAGAGAGGAGGAACTGACAGGACTATGACAGTGTGTTTCATAATATATTGTTTTAACCAATCATATTTCAGCCATCAGTTGTTGTCAGGGTCAGTGAAATCTGCCCGAGGCCTTCACAGTCAGTTTTGAAGGCTCCGTCTCTTAACATAAGCGCATATCAAGCTGTTGCTTTAAACAATCAGATTTACGTTGACGACGCCAAGGCCTTCTAGCAGGCCACCGGCAACGTCACGATAACTACGGAATTTGATTGGCTGTCTGTGCTTAATGTTGTTTTGATAGCAGCTTTGTCACTATGGCTAAAGGGAGAGAAGAGATCGATTTGGTTGCAAATTTATTGGTAAAGCCTTTTTCAAGACGGACTTTTCAAGAAAAGCTGGACATTGTTCAGAAAGACCGGGCAACTCCGAAACCTAGCATCTCTCCGAGCTAGCCTGTCACAAGCGGGAAAGGGATTTGTGCTGCGGGACACTTACAAGGTGCTTTCCAAAACCTTTAGTGAACCCAGAGTAGATTTACAGCTAAACGAGCAAGTGTGGAGGGAAACATAGCTGCGCGAGAGAGAAGCCGATATGAGGAAAATCTACGAGGTCACTGGAAGCGGCGCCGGGTGCCTCAGGGACGAGACGGGGTCCAGCGCAAAATCCGCGTGCCCACTACCACCAGCTCCAGATTCAGGACCATTTGCGTTTTTGGTGTACAAGTAATTCAGATTATTGGTGAGTAAATATTTTTGGGTGTGTGTGTAAATACGTTTATTCTGACTATAGAAGTAATGATGCTTTGCTCTTTATCGCGTGCCTGCGTAATAGAATAGTTTAATAGCCATCAGCTGGTTATTGACAAGTGAATATATTTAAAAGGAGCACCACTGAAGGCCTAGGCAAGAAATGCACGGCCCGCCACTGCAATAGCGCATAGTAAAGTGTTTGATATTGGTTTAAAAAATGTAGTTGATGTAATCCCTCATTCGTCCAGGAGTGATCAATAGAGGAAAGGCTTCAAAGTTGTCAACTGGACAGTGTATTTGAAGAGCGAGACGTTTCTCATTCTCAGACAAGTCATTCTCAGTCTTGATTGAGAAGACTTTCGGATGAGAGTCGAAATTTTTTGATCTTCAAATACGCTGTCCAGATGACAACTTTGAAGCCTTTCTACTTAAAAAATGTAGTTATTCAAAATTCTGTGTGTTAAGACAAACCAAAAATGTATCTAAGAGCTTCATTTGGCCCCCAGGCTATAGATAAGCAGGTTGGGTCTGGGCAGTAGTTGGATGGGAGAATTCTGGAACCCATGGCACTCTAATCAGTTAAATCTGACTAATCTTTCAAACATTAAAAAATAGATTTGTTCTTATTTACAGTTTTAGTTTTTGGTTAGCACAAACTTACACCTGGACTGTGCTTGTTGTCTTGTTTGGACTTGGTTGGATAAAACATAGTCCTGCCCACATTTAGTTTTGGTCCAGTAAGCAAATGACGATGTAGACTGAACATTAGTCACGTCTTTTGTATTTTCTTTTTTCTAACAAAGCAGTAAATGTTGTTTTACAGTATTAAAGCATCTATGAGACCCTATATTGTGTTAAAAGAGGTGGCCCGGCTCACATATCCTGCACAGAAGACAGTGCTGGCCAAAGTCTGCCCTTCAGGGAAATAAAGTTGAATTGAATTACTCCACCCCACTGATTCTTCAACTACAACACCTAATATACAGTAGTTCAGGTGTGTAAATGAAAGATTGGTGCTGGTCAAAAAAAGATAATAGTGCAAAATGGTCACTCACTCTAAATAATACTAAATATATATTGTACAAGACACAAGACACCGCAAACTAAAGTGTAAATTGATGTAGTACAAGAACAAAATAAATTCATGTCCTTGCTAAGTTAGTTCTATTTTTTAGGTTAACTTGTTTGCTAACTCGCAAACAAACCTGGACACTAATAAACCAGACTGGTTGGAGAAAGATGATTAAGGCTTTGAAGTGGAAACAATTTCCATTTGGCATCGATTTAGCGCAGACTCATTTGGCTGCATCTTCACCACACCACATGTACTTGGGGATTACACTTGTACCTTCACTGAGAAACAAAATGATTAGAGCAAAGATTGGATCTGTTTGACTTGAGCAACTTTACTTTATGCTGACACAAAGACTGTGACTGGATGTGTATTTATTATTAAAAACCCATTGTGTAACTTTATGACACAATAGGTCCAATGAAATGTTCGAGTGGCTTATTTTTCAATCAAATCATGCAGTTGACTTTAGCCTCCAGAAATTTGCACAGAGTCACTTGGTTTTGGGACATTGTAAAAGTCCAACACTAGCAATTTGATTTATTTTTGGGGTAGAAAAAAGTTGCAAAAATGGACAAGCTTCTTTTCAGCTCTCCTGTTCATGGTTCAGATTACACACAGTGATTTGTTCAAGCACCTACAACTGTGTTAGTCTGCGATGTCTTTAGAGCTGTTGTTGACAAAAATCAACAAGACGGTGTAGTCCCTCATTCATCCAGGAGTGATCCATAGTAGAAGTCTTCAAAGTAGTCATCTGGACAGTGTTTCTGAAGATCAAGACGTTTCGACTCTCATCCGAAAGTCATTTTCAGTCATTTTCAGATTGAAAATGACTTTCGGATGAGAGTCGAAACGTCTTGATCTTCGGAAACACTGACCAGATGACTACTTTCAAGACTTATGTGTAGCACACATCTTAAAGTCACCATTGGTTTAACATTTGGTTTAGAGAAAAGTCAGGCAGAGTGGCAACACCTATAACTTACTCAAGTTCCCACACTTTCACATTAAATAAAAAATATTTAGTTAAATTGATTCACATTTTTTTTTTTTGTTTGTTTGTTTTCTTTTCTTATTTTTTACAAAGTGGTGTCAGAGGTCAAATTGTCAGACTAACACAGCCTAAACCTTGGTGTACACTGACTGCAAGGTCGGTTTAGTTTGGAACATGTGCAGGTTTCTTGCAAAGTGCAGCTGCAGTGAACTGCGGTCCAGATTTGTACAAATCCATGCAGATTCACATAGATTCCCACGAGAATGCTCATGTAATCACTTGAAAAACCGCATCAGTTAGCTGCGTTCTTCGGGAAAAATGGACTGTGCGACTCTTGCACCCGCATCTGCACTCTTCGGAGGTCAGTGTACACCTAGACATTGCTTTAATGCACTTTCTCACAAGGGGGTCACACTGCATTCAGTTCGTACTCCGACCCAGCATCCGAAGTCTTTATGTTTCTTAAAAAGTAATGAGAGACTCTCGCGCGGCAATCCGTCCATTCTGACGAGCTGCACAGATGTGCTCTGGCTGTCTGCATTATTTCTGTTCCGTACCTTTTTGGTGACGTTTTGAGAAGAGACGAGAAATAGGAAACAAAGTAAGCACGAGTGAAATGCATCTGTTGTTTTTTTTTAAATAAATTCATAACACTACTACTAATAATATAAATACGTCAAATTTTCAGACATATAAGATCTGCTTATCCTTTGTGAGACGAAAATGAACTGACGTTTTAAGCCCAAAACTCGAAGCAAGTGTTCTTTGTTTACCAGTATTTCCTACACATGTGATCAGTGATTGTGCAAACTCCCAAGTTGAGCGTGAACCCCCGTGAACTAGTGGTCTCTCTCGCAGGTCCATACATAAGCATGCAATATTCCGGGTGTATATCTAATATTAAACACATTTGTCAAGTACGCCATTATTTCGTGTGGGGTCTGAAGACAATTTATGTTTAGAATTAAATATATGAAGTAATTTGTCTTGATGTAATACAAAACTGTTATAGCCCAAGCTTATCTGGACAAATCTGAATAAAAAGGTTTTGTGGAATGTGATAAGAATGGCCAAATGGCTCCATGTAAATAACACTCCTCCCAGGATATTATCAAGCTAATAGGGTTAAAGTCCACCAAGAAAATTCTTGATGGAATGTTTCATTGACCAATTTAACTAATCGACTAAATGACCAATACTTGCAGACTTACAAGCTAAGCATTCAGCCTTGATAAAATACATGGGATGGTATGAAATTAATGGTTTTGTTTTTGCCTAATGGACATTTTTAGATTTGTAACAGCTTTAATTTACAGCTAATACATAATTAATAAAAAGCTAAACATGATTTTGTTGATCTTTGCTGTCATGATGTTCCTATAATTAAACATTTTTATTATTTGAGGTTCAGTTTATGAGATGTTTCTGAAAGCCTTACAGTGTTTAGCCTAGGGACATGTTGTGAGCTCTCTTCTCAAAACTGTCTCGTCTTAAACATGACATATTACCCGACTTAATCTATACTATTCCATCCTGTTTGTCCTGGAAAATTAGACCTTCCGAAAGCTGGAAAACGATTATTGGACACGTAGTCTGTTGTCGGACATTCTCATCATTTGCTTTCAATTAATCTACTTAATTCCTCCAGAGGTGCGTGCCCTTGGTGTGGATTTCTTCTCCTTTTTAATAAGTGGGGCAGTGCTGTGGTAGCCAAGGCGACACACGCGGTCATAACAAAACACTAACCGCAGTAATGATGAATAGCATCCTTAATAACTGTGGCTAAAATATTCATATCTCGATTGAGGAAAAATGAGCAGCAGCATTGATTTCTCAGCATAATCCCTTTACAGATGTGCCGCATTAATCATAATCCATAGTGATTTATTACCACTGGGGGACATGGGAGAAGATGTTTTGTGCCAAGGGATGGCAAAAGCACAACATTATTCAAATGTTCAATTTACTGCGCTTGCGTTGTTGCATTTACTTCTAGTTCAAGGCACCTAAAAGTGATTAAGGGTTCTGGCATGTAGGTAATTTTATTGTGTTTGGAGTCAGTACAATACAAATGCTCTACATCGACTATTATCAGTATCTTGTTAAAAATTAATAGGATTAGGAAACTTTGAGCTATTCCGTATTCAGAGAAGGGTAGAGTGGCATAAATTAGTTCTCAACTATTGACCGTTTGTACCTCCGTCACATGGGTGACATGATTTAGGGCAAAAGTGTGTGAGCGCAGCATTACAGGGAACGAAAACTGACAGATTCTCACATTTTTTGTGTGTGTGTAAAAAATACAATGTCTAAAATAGCTAGTGCATGTTCATTGAGGTTGTCCTGGATGTAGGACATCTTCAGGTTCGTACAAAGCAAGGTATTTGAAAAAGTTATTGATCGCTAGATGATCCATACTGTCTTTCTCATGCTATGTTTGCCGATTTAATCAAATCTGCAAGTTTGCCTGACTTACCCCACATGGTTTGTACCATTATGTGGTAAACTGTGTTTTGTCTAACACTGGCACAGATTTTAAATCATTCAAGAGTCTGGTTTTCAGAAACTTGGCTATTAGGAATGAGATGAGAGTGCTATGACTTTGACTGAACTCTGGCTCAGGTTCGCCCCCTTTCTCTTCCCCCTCTGCTGCTGTAGACATATGCACACAGAGAAGAAGGAGCGCATCTGTCCTTCTAGGTTAGAGATGCAATGCCTTGTGGATCATTTTAAATAATGTTTAAGTCTGAAAAACATTGCGATGTCCACAACCAGCATGTACATGTATTTGACTGTATTTTTTGCGCTCATTTTACAATGTTTAGAACTAATTGGTCTTCATCCATATTTGTCCTAGCAGTATGAAATAAAAACTGAGAGAGAGTTTAGACTGTTTTCTGTTCGATTATGAGCTCTACAAGTCTATATGTGGAGGAGACGTATACAGCTGCTGAAAGATACGCAACTGAACCCTTTATGAACATTCCCAAGACGAGACGTCCGCACAGTATCGTGACTATTTGATCTCACCAGATTTTGAGCCACGAGATCTCGTCCCATCCCTATTGGCTATACTGTATATCATGTATTGTTCTACCCATTGGCGTCTTCTGTCTGTATCAAAAGGTACACCATGAAAAGCTACAATAAGCTTACAATCAGTCCTGTTACTGCTGCCAATCTCACAACATAGTAAAATAATTTTGCAGTTGAAATCGATAAAAATGAACATAGAAATTGGCAGGTATTTGGCAGTTTCCATAGTTTTAGCACACACAGACAGTACTTTTGCCCTTCATCATGGCGAAGTGGGTGTTTCCTCAAAGAGCGTGACAACGCGGGCAAAGGGTCAATAAAGCCCTGTTCACACGGAGGCATGTCCAAACAGACTATGCATCATTCACAGAAAGCAGGCATTCTGAAAATAACAGGTTTTGTCCAGAGTCCTTCCCTCTCATGTCAAATTCATGACATGTTTGCCCCCACGTCTCTCAAGTTGGAAAAAAAAAAGCACTGTTTCCAGTCATGAACAAAACTGTAGAACTTGGTCAGTACTACTGACGTAATAGTTTTGAATAGAGTTATGATTATCCAGGACAAAATAGTTTTAAAATTGTTATGACCAAGGAAGAGTGAAATCTTGTCATTGTCTTAGTTCTTTTTTCAATTTATGGACAGTTTTATGAAGTCAAGTTTGCGAAAGAAAAATTATTAAGATGCAGTATCATAAGGCACGCTGTCTATGCTTTTAAAATGACATCCTTGCTGACATCCTTAATTTGACCTCCTGTTTTGACTGTGGTAAACTGATCTATAACAAGGCTTAGAAAATGACACATTCACTTTTTTCATTTTAGTGAATTTTTTTTATTAAAACTTAAAACAAACTAATTCTCTAGGACAGTGTTTCCAACCTGTAGCTCCGAGCTACAGTAGCTCACCACCACCTGTTAAGTAGCTCGCCAAAGGATTTTAGAATCATGCATATTATGTTTTGTAATATTCAAGTTGTACTTATTACATGCCTAATTCTACCGTAGATGTACGTATCTTTAGATGCATATAGTTGTGCCCACTTCTAAATGTGTAACGGCTAATGTTTCATACTGGCATCCATCTGTGTCCATTTACCTTACTTTTGTTGTAATCACTTAAAATAGTAGCTCACCATCAGTATAGTTTTGCAAAATAGCTCTCCTGGAGAAAAAGGTTGGAGACCCCTGCTATGGTATGAAATATCTTCAAGAAATTTGATCTCGATTATTGAACTACAAAGACTCACACTCGCTTACCAAATATGCTGTTTTTAGTTTCAATGATCTTGTGACTTGAATAATCATAATTATTGATTAATCCAATAATCTTGACATCTCTAGGTACTACATTGGTTATAATTCCAGTTGTGTCACAGATAGCCTGCACATTGACAGTGTGTATATTTCTGATCTGGGGAAAAGCATGACTTATGGCTTCAATGACCTGGGAAAATCCAGGAGTTGAAATAGTGTTTGGTTTGGGCCAGTGCATTCTAGTGCACAGAGAAGGCCCTCTCTTCTTGTCGAAGCAGTCTGGCCCTCAGTAATTACAGATAAAGCAGGGCTTTGCAATATTCCTGCTGCAACAGAAACTGTCACTGGAACAACTTAGAATCAGTCAAGTTCAGCACTGAGCTCCAGAACTGCTGGCAAGCCATAATTATGTACAATATTGTCATTTCTAAAATTGAGTGAGTGGAAAACACTTGCCTCCACTGATTCTACGGTTTCTCCTATCATTGCAAAAACCACTGGAGCCATTTCAACGTAAACATCTTTCATATCCTCATTAGACACAAGAGTTGTATACAATTTTACACCCAACAACTGTACATGTCCACAGGAGATACAAGTGTGAGAGCTGTTTGAGGAAGTTTGAAATATATACCCAAATGTCCATATCAAAGCTTTTTCTTCACCGTCTTTCTTTATACAACAGTCACATTGTGTTCATTACCTGATGCATTCAAGCCTGATCACACTGAAATGCGTATGAAACGTAATTTGTCCTTTTGTGTGTGTGTGTATGTATGTTACATGTTGCTGCCCCAGTTAATTCTATGGTGGATGTAAGAATGTGTTATTTATGAATATGAACAAAATCCTCCTAATCTTAAACAACCATAACTCTGGACCTAAACTTAAATTTTTTGTAACTACAGACCTAAACATGACTTAAACAAAACACTCTCTTTCACACTAATTCATGCTGTGAAACGCACGCCGCAATAGAATAAGCACAAAAGGGCTAAAAAACTTCATGATACGCTGATAGCGTGTTGTGGTAAATATACTTATTTCAGTGAGACTGTTTTGCATTCTGAGCCTCTTAATGATTCTCCACAATAAGTTTATTGGCTTTTTTTGCAGCTTCTAGAAGCCTGAATGAGATTTACCAACAACAACACAGCATGCAAACAGCACACTTCCAGGTTTGAGTCTATAATAGGAAACACAAATGGCCATGCAATACTCATTTTGCAACTCAGGCTTCGAAGAGAACGTAAACGCCAAAATGTAAAATACCCACAAATTTTGGTTGAAGCAAATAGTAACATTTTCTCTAGGTTTAATAGGCAAATCTTAACCTGCCCCAAGCCCCAGCCCTAAATGTATCAATTTTAGTAACTTCAAACCTAAATATACCCATTTAACTCAAAGAAAACTACGTCAACCAGGCTCATGACAGATGGATCTGTGTTGAACTTCAATTTAAGTTCTTTCACAGTATCCATCTGGAACTTGCGTTTGGGAAAAGGTGGGATGATTAGTAAAATACTTCAAGCTGATTGGGTGTGGGCCTACCTTATTTGTGCTTAACCAATCACAGCAACAAATCGCAATGTTGTATCCAATGTCCGCGTGGGATAGAACAAGTGTCACGCACACTGCTCTTCTTTAAAAAAAAATTACTCCATATTTCTGCTAAAACAGCATCAAAAGCAGCAGAAACACGTACATCCACAGAGCCTCCATCTTTGTTTAGCTTGAATTAGACTCGGCGCTAACAGCCCGTGTTAGCCCACCTTGCAACAATGTGAGTGGGCCAAAACACAGCTATTTTGGACTCTCAAACCAATTGGCGGCTGGAAGGCCAGATGGTTTATCTCGAGTTTGTGAATTCACAAATATTGTGAGATAACCATCTGGCAAAACGTAAATGTAAAAAAAAATTGTGGATGTTTTGCCTTTTTATACTTTATTACATAAAAAGGCGTTAAAACATGCTCATCCTATGTTTTTGACGTTTGGTTGTATATCTACGTTTTCTTAAGAGACTGATGATTTTTGTAACAAAAAAATTGTGTGTTTAGAATCTATAGGCGATGGGCCAAATTTTAAAATGCTACATTTTCCAATTCAGGTACAGTGCCTTAATTGAGAGGAAAACACAGCATTCACCACAGCAGTCTGCCAGCACCTGATAGAACATGGCTTTTATTGAGTCTACATGTGGTGTTACTCACAATGGGAATAGAAACAAATACTTTTAAGACAACAACCGCATTGTAAAACAGTATTCCTATTACTGTGTTTAAAAATGTCTCTGAAAAGTAACATTTTGATGAAAAAGTGCCTCGCTCTGCACATGTTTTGATAAAATGGTGTTCTCCTCTGCATTGCCTCCGCTCCTTGTGCTACATTTGCATTAGCATGTCAGGTCTTCAGCTGTCAGCTCGTCTCAGTTTGAAGGATCTCAGCAGGTAAGTCGTGTCGAGATCACAGCTCTGTGGGAGTCGCAGCTCAACACTTTCAGGACGCCTTGTCACTGATATGACAAACATTTTCTACCTAGCTTTTGTTTGCTATCATGGCCTATTATAGCCTATTATGCAAGATGGAATTTCATAGCTTTGTAATTTTGTTGCAAAGTTATCGCAAACATTTCTGTAGTCGAGCAGAGAAACTCTTAGTTCACTATAAACATGTCCATATTTAAATTAAAAAGAGACATGGGAGACATTAACCCAATGATTTGCTCTCAAAGCACCAACACACTCACTTTTGTAGCATAAAGTATAATACTCCAGCAAAATAATTCTGACTAGATAGCTAAAAGCTGGCAAAGTCAAACAAGAGTACATGTTTCTATAGTAAATGAACCTTCATATACATGTGCTGACATTTCTGGTGCCAGGTGTATTACCTTTCGCCAATATTTTGGTATATTGGCGAATTTGGTTTGCCAAGATTTGTTTTTTTTATATTATCACTATGGCTTCAATTTTGGTTAATATCCGACCAGGCAGTTGTTTGGGCTTTTTTTAAATAATGAATTAACATTTTTTTGTAAACTGATAATGAACAATCATCAAAACATCAAAAGGATTTTTAACTTATATCAAATTCCATTATCAAGGTCTCCACAAAACGAAAGCATTAAACAACAGGATGCTGTGTGTTATGTATATTTTCAAGCACAATGTAGAGTCTTAGGTAACCCCGATGTGCAGCAGAGTAATGTTCCTTTGCAAAGTGTGTTCAGGTCCTCAGATCTGAGTGGTTTAATGTGCTTGTGCGATTAGTTCAAACTGAAAAGAAATATTAGTTATATAGAAGTCTTACATATGCTTTGCATAAGGGAGGTGAGTGTGTGTTATTTGCTACTTTCATGGCCACAGAGGAAAGCAAAATGCTTAAAACTTGCCTTTTTCCCTCTATTTTTCTGCAGTGGTAGATTTTAATGTTATAGTTTGTTCAAAAATCAGCCCATTCTTCAAAGAAAATGTCGAAAATTGTACAATAAGAACATTTGCAAGCTTTTTTTACGTCAGTGTTACGAAAAGCCATTTTCTTTGAGTTTAATGGATAAAACTTAACCTGTCCGAAGCCCAGAAGTGTGCAGTCATACGATAATTATTGTATTTGTATGATCATTTCACTCCCTCTACGATTAATAATTCCAATTCACATAGAGTAAAACTCTATGTAAACGTACAATCATTTCATTTACAGGTATTTTCTTGAGCTTGCCTAAAAGCCTGAAGAACTGATGCAGGATCAGCAAACGCTTTGCACAGCGTGAGCTTTAGCGGTGTTCTGTAATATTATCGGTCAACAGTGCCAAAAGTTCCTCACGTCTGCATCGGCCCCAATGAGGTGAGGCCAAATGTAAATACTCAACTATGCAGCATGAGCAATGATGAAGGCATTGGATGAAAGAAAGAGTGAGTGAATGATGCTTTACTTCCAATAAAGCATGATTGAGTTCTATTGATATTATTTTAAATCAGATCGATTTGGGCTGTGAAAAGAGATAGCTCACTGGGAATTGCACTAAACATAGAAGTGAAACATTATATTTTTTTCATTCTCCCAACTAAGTAACTTCTGGAATGCATGTTTTAGCATTATCTAAAGAGGTCTTTATGTCATAAAAATTGCTCCAGCCTAAAAGTGTTTGGAAGTGTGTTATTAGTTTTAAGCAAAATATGATAATTTTGAGACTCCGGTACGATAATTCAACTTTTCCCATCTGGCAACACTGGCCCGTCCTAAACGTACCTATTTTAGTAACATGAAACATTAAACCCAAAGAAAATGTCGCCAAGTGACTTCAACCAAAACTCCTGGTTGTTTTACATTTGGCTTCTAAGTTTTCTCTTGAGACTTTGAAAATACATAAAACACCCACTGACCCTTGCAAGTGCTTCTTCAAGTTGACGTTGTTTCGTCCGGTATAGATACAATTTATTTTGAAGAAACCCAAAGCAAAAACCCCAGAAAAAATCAAGCATCGAGTTAGAAAGATCAATAGCAAAACAATTCACCGATGCGTCTTTCATCCCAGCACCAATCCTCAATCATGGCGTCCCACAAGTTTGGGGAGAAGTTTGGTTGTTAACTCCGCTTTTTTCAGGCTTGACAAATTTTCAGAAACTCACATGTGGCCAATTACAGGCGGCGTAGGCTGAGGCTCGGAGAATCCACATGAAACGGCTTTGTGCGCTAACGTGGAGCGCACCCGGGCTTTGATACGAGTTCAGTCGGCGCAGTGTCCCGGTCTCTCCTTCTCCCGCGCTACAGTGTGATTTGTGTGTTTGTTTACCGATGACTGTTATCTGCTAACTGCACCCCCAGCTCCTCCGCGGGGGAAAATGTGCCAATGTGGCCATATTGATGTGCGGGGGAGCAGCGGCGCACACATTGAGCTCTAAATGGCGAAGTCGCGGTGGCAGATAGCACCCAGCTGGAGATGCATCGTGGGAAAGAGGAGACTGGAGGGACGGACGAGAGAGGGCTGTCAGCGTTCATGAGATGATTTGTAGTATATCAGTGGAGTGTATGTCAGGTAATGGGTAAAATAAAAAAAATATAAAGATGAGAGATGAGGTGAGGTTCGGGATACAGATTTGGAGATAAAATTGCTTGATTCTGAAATTTGAACTGATATTTTTTTTTTGTGTTTTGACAAATTTAAGTTCTATCTATTGTATGTTTTGCTTCTGTCTAAACCTTTTTGGTCGTAATGACATTGTAAAATTTAAATTATGTCTAATTTGTCAAGACTGCATAATAAATAAATAAAATAAAATGCAATGCAAATGCAGTTTTCTACGTTACATAAGCAGCTACATCTTCACTTAAAACGTATCAAATTCAATATTAAATCCTGAATCCAAATAATTTTATTTAAAATTTGGAGGGGAAAAAAAAGCTTTTCTTAATTTTTTATAAAATTAGTATAGTGTTGGTTGGCAGAGGTAGTTAAAAACTTATTGGCGGCAAGCTGAACAAACACGACAAAAGACAATGTTTGTCTCTTGCTGTGTGACTCGGTGTGCTAACAGGTTTGATAAGAGCAATCCATAGAGCTTCCAATGTGTTCAGAAAAATCCTACACCAAAAAGAAAGCTTTTAATTTCAGCAATTAGATCCCAATGAGAAAAACAACGAGAGCTAGCTTTGGTTCTGCCAACCATTTTCATGTCACATGTCGGCTCGGCAAACATCCCCAGTAACCCTCCCAGTCACACTTGAAATAACAAAAAAATCATCACAATAAACACTTATTGTACAGTTGAACTAGTTTTGTACAATTCAAGATTTAGAATCAAAACTAATGACGTTATAAAAAGGGTTAAAGGTTAAAGTTGTCTCCTTTAAAATGCTGCAAATGTATGAGGTGTTTTCAAACATTGTGTTTTCTCAAGAAAAATACATTCTGCCGATGCTGCTGTTCACTGTACAACTTATTACCAGGCTTGTTTGTGTGGGGCTTTGATGTGATTCAAATAAAGTCGCATTTTCTTTTTGTCTATTGCAGTGATTCTTAACTATAGGGCCGGGGCCCTAATACATTCAATATGAGATTGGGCCCCAGGTTACTTTGCACATCAATCAGGGCGTTTACATGGAGGCCAGGAAAACCGGATAACTAACCCAGTCTGATTTAAACCAGTTTTCCATAGTGCATGTAAACCCAGGCAGACCTATTGAGGAGCTGTAAACCGGTTTTCGGAAAACCGGTTGGCGCACATGGTCCCGACCGATTGTAGTCTGATTTCAGACGACATGTAAACAGACAATCGGTCTGCAGCTGGACAAATGTAACTGAGCAGCTCACAACCCCTGTCCACTGCACAACCCAGCAATAAAGTTAATATTTTTACAACAAAAAAAGCTCCTGCACAAAGTGGCACACAGACTCATATTTAAGCACAGGCTTACACGGCCCTACATATTAAAGACAGTTCTAAATGTTTAAAATCACCCCACATGTTCCAGAAAGATCAATGTGTAATTTTACAGACAACATTACAAACAGCTATGAATAATAAACGATGTTTAGGTAAATCAACATAACACAGTCTGAATCATGCAGTTGTGACTCTGATACAGCAGGACCTGTCTCTCCGGAGTAATCAGTTTACTCTCTTGAATGTAAACAGGAGCAAAACTGGTCCAACTGGTTTGAAGGGAAAACCAGACAAAGTCCGGTTTTTCAGCCTAGTCTGATTACCCTGATCATGTAAACACATTGAATGTTGGGGCCTCAACGTCAAAACGGTTAAGAACCTCTGGTCTATTGTGATTTTTCAGAGTTAAAAAAAATTGCCCACGCTTTAGATTAGGGTACTGCAAAACCACTTTATAAGCTATTTATAAAAGCATTATAACTTGTTTAATAATATAATATTTTTGGTTATAAGCAAATTCTAAGCTGTTATTCTAAGTGCTTATTTACTGCTTATTATTGCTTATTAACGCTTATAAATAGCTTATTAAGGAACCTTATTTTAAAGCGTTACCAAAAGTCTTTTTTTATAAGCGGCTAAACCCTTTTGAACCAGAAAAAAGTGTATGATGTGAAAATAGGTAAAAATTGCCACAAGATCCGACCATTCATAAAGCTTTAGATGGTGTTTCTGCTGAACACGAGCAGTTTGTGTTTGCATCGCGCTCTAGAAAAAAAAAAAAAAAAGCTTTCTAGCCTAAAGAGCAGGGGTTTCCAACCTGCAGCTCGGGGGCTACCAGTAGCTCCCCGCCACCTAGCCAAAGTAGCCAGCCAAAAAATTTTACAAACTAAGTTTATTATCATTTTATGTATTACATGCCTATTTCAACTTTAAATGTATCATTAGATGCCTAATTGTGTCCACTTTTCAATATAAATTAGATAAATGTTCATATAGGTCTCCTAATTATGCCAAAATTAACATACATTTTTGGTCATCGCTTAAAGTAGTAGCTCGCTGGCAGTTTTCTTTTGTAAAAGTAGCTCTCCTGGTGAAAAAGGTTGGAGACGCCTGCTGTAGAGGGATTTTCCTGCAGCAGTACCAATAAGCAGGCATTGCATCTGATTTGCAACAGCTACAAGTTGACCACTCATCTTCAGATTACTGTAGTTCAAATAGTTTTTTTTGCCCCTGAAAATGACAATTATAATATTTTTTGTAGTCAGTTCAAATCTAGTCATGACATTTTGAGCTTTGTTGTTCACTGATAGAAAATTACACCAAAAACATGACCAGCTTTCAGTGGGTTAATGGCGAGGAGAAAGCATTACACAGGTCAGTCCAGAGGTTGTGAGATACACAGACAGTTCAGCATATATTCTGAAATCCATTTATTTGCTCTCCTATAATTGCATGACTTTGGACGATGGAGGGAAAGCCATAAAACTGTAGAAAACCTGTAATTACCAGAGAACACGCCGATCCAACCCTGGTGTTACATGTGCTTACACAACAACACACAGGGTCATTAGAAACACCTTCTTGCACAACTTATTAAGGTAAAAACAGTCCGGTTGGAAAAAAACATGGAGCAAAACAAACATGTAAGTGGTGCTGAAAAGGGTCTTTAGAAAATGTTGCTAATGGACTTTAAAACAGTGAACCTTTTGTCCGTTTAGTGTCTGACCCTGACCTTTGCACCTCTTATTGTTCCTACTAATAACTTCATGTCCTCCTTCACTACATTCGTAAATCTAATCTCTTTCTTTACAATAAATGGCCCTAGAGATTCACCTTGAACTGTTTGAGGACAGTTGTGGAATAAAGATGGTTGAATAAGGAAAGAAAAAGTTTTGTATAACCTAGTCTGCACTGTTCAGCTCAAACTTTTGAGGTCATGTTAGTTTTGAGTAAGCTACTTTGTTTATTTTGAACCGATTTTGTATTTAGCACTGCTGATTAAGCGATTCATTCATTTGTTACAGCTTGTTTCTGTTAGGGGTCACGGGTGTCTGGAGCCTAGTGACTTTGAGGGGATACACCCTGAAAAATGGCCAAATGGATTAGAGACAGACAACACTTCACGATACGAAGAGAACATGCAAACTCCACCCATAGAGATCGTGACATTACTTGACTGATCGGGCGTACATTCTTCTTACTTGACCACTCTGCTACCGTGCACCCCAAGTCTTGATGTTTTAATTTTTAGGTTTTATTAGTGGGACCACACCTTTCTTAGCCGGCAGCCTTCTCATCCTCACACCTCAGCTCACTGACTCTCACCACCATTCTTCATCATCAGAGATTACATGGGACATCATTTATCTGACTTCAATAAAGGATATCACGTAGATCTTACTTGGCGAGGTCAGTGTTAATGACAATGTTGTGCACACAATGTTCTGTTCAATTTATAGGATCCAGGAGTTATATCATTTAAGGACACCATAGTTGGCTGATTTTACCCTTTGTTAAGTTGTTTTTTCTTCAGCATAGTATGTCTTTCCTGCACGACAAGTAGCAGAGAGAATCAATAATGAAAAATCTAATTAAACACAGCTATCAGGCAACATGATCGACCTATAAATATTTTGCTAGTATGCTGTATTTTGCACTGTAAGGGAGTAGTGTCCATGGTTAGGGTCTGTGTAAAAGAATATGGTATAAAGGGTTGTATTTTTGGTCTTTTGATTTTTTATTTCAAACAGAAAATTCCAAATAAAAAACAACCGTTTTCCAATATTAAAATCAGGCAAAAAAATCAAGACGTATTTGAAGATTAAAAAATGGAAAAAAGAAAAACAGCCGTTTTTTTTTTAATTTTTTTTATTATTATTTTATTATTATTTTATTATTATTATATTATTATTATTATTATTATTATTATTATTATTTTGAGTTTCAAATCTTGCAAGCTCCAGGAAATGTTTCGAGGCTTGGTTCTTCCTTCCCTAAGAAAGGGTGCTGTGATCCAACAGTCTCACTACATTTACATTGTACTTTTACCACGACACAGCAATAGTGTATTTTGAGCACGAGTTCACAGTGTTTTGAGTACTTATGTTACGCCGTGCATTTAGCATGATATGAAAAAGCGTAAAAACTACACGAGATTTCTCAGTGTAAAAATGACATGAGTTTTGGTTGCAGCCACGTAAGGGACATTTTCTTTAGGTGAAACGGCTAAGTTTAGGCTTTAAGGTACTTAAATTGGTAAAGTTTTGGTCTGGGGCTTGGGGTAGGTTAAGATTAGGATCAGATTTTCGTTAAAATTCATAAAAAAGAACACATCTTAACAACCACCAAAGAAATGACCTGAGACTGCATTGGTACTATAATTACTCAAAACAGTCGTGAACTCGTGCTATTCATACGTAATTTACATGTTGCGTGATGTTGTGGTAAATATAGGCTTTCTTGTGAGATCAGGCTCTGTGATATGGGAAGGAAGAGAGCCAAGGGGGGGTGGTAGATTATATAGTGTTCATTTAATGGTCGATTTTTCTCCTGGACCTCAATTTGGTCTGCTTAAAGCAAAAATTTGTTTTTGTTAAAAAAAAAAAAAATGTAGTTTTTGCATGAAATTACACATTTATGTGTTGGTTTACATTTTGAAGCTGTAACAGAGAGGTAGAAGCCTAGCTTCCACCTGACACACTACTTCACTTTTCACTTACCTTCTTATGCACTGCTAATCTGTGTTGTATCAGCTCTGCAATGAACAACTCTGAAGGCTGTGCCCTTGAGCAAGGCACTCCTTGACTCACTCTCTTACATTACACTTCCTCCAGACACTTTTATTAAAAATCAGCGAGAAACTAAACCCAAGGTCACGAAGCAGCCAATTCCACGACTTTCCTTCTAAAAATGCTAATTTGTGTTTTTGCATCAGTCTGCTCAACAATGACGAAAATACGCTTTCCATTACTTAAACACAACACATTCATATTTCATACACTATTTTTAACCAAATAAAGTAATCGTTCCATAAAGTTAATTTGACGTTAGAGGACATAGGTTAGGCATTCTCCGTGCTTGTGAATAAATCATACTTTAATCCTAGCGTTTCTCTTTACCCCGCACACATAATTGAATCATTCTCCATCATACGTCTCTATCATGACTGCATAAGGAATATTAATTGACTTAAGCATCATTTTATAGCATGTCTGGGATTGTTTTTGGATGCGGAACACACTCAAACCCCCGGCGTTTCTTCTTCTCTTTCAAATCTAATAGCAGCTGCAACTAAATTAATCATCTTTTATGACTCAGTTTTGGGCGTTTCAATTATTTACCTCGGCTTCAATTAGCCTGCCTCTGCTCCGGCTAGCGTTTGAGCTCTCGTATATACGGGGGGAAAAAAAAAACATGGCATAAGAGAGTCCTACGTTTGACTGGCTGTATGTAAGTTCTCCCTTGGCGTCAGTGTCAGAATGCATTAGCTTCTTCCGTGCTAGCCCGCTCAGCGCTGGTGCAGTCAGTCCACTCCTGGGAAAGACTTAGCAGCTTGTCATTGGCTATCAGCTCCAGTCACCAACAGTTTACCAGCGGTGAAGTGGCACGGTTCCAACGCTCGGCCCCCGCGTCGGTTTTTACAGCCTCTCTGACCTCCCTGACAGAAGAGGTGCGCTAAATATTTTAAGACTACAGTATACCGGCTGCCTGACACGGACGCCGGCATTCTCTTTGTTCCGAAGTCTTTGTTTTTAAAGTTTGACGAAAGATGTTAGAGGATGAGGAACTTTTGAAATAGTATTATATAAGGTTTTAACCCACAACGCATCGCTCAAAGTCATCCGGATTTTTCTTTTGACGCGAAAGAGGGAGAAGTGTGAGTTTTGGGAGCGCTGCAGAGGAAAAATGCAGACGGAAGAAGTTAAGGGGAAAGATGTAGAGGAGGCTTGCTTTGATAGCGTTGTAGTCTTGTTCTTAGAGAAAGTGTTATATTCATACACAGTTTTGAGTAAAAGAAAAACAACATAACATGTAGAGGGCGTACTTTTTTTGGAAGTTTTTTCATTATTATTGTTATTACAAATCATGTCTGAAGTTGTAATTTATCTTTCAGAAATCAACATTTTTCTGGCCATTATTGGATATTATAAAGGTTCACCATGTTTTTGACCAAAAGTAGACAAAAAAATGCATTTGCGATAATTTTGTTGCACTGAAATAATAATGTAATAATTTGTGTTTTTAATTTAAGTTTCTATGACCACATATTGGACCATTATTTAGCCAGAGTCTCCCTATGTTTCTATAGAGGGATTTTCGGTCAATGTCACTTTCTGCCCCTACTGCGCATGCTTCATGAGGATACGCTGTCTATCTGGTTAACTGGGGAAACTTCTTTGAATAAAGCAACAAAAACAGGACAAGACCTACTTGCTTCGGGCAGATATGACTGACTGAAGCTTGAGCCAGTGTTTTTCTCGCCGTTTTTTCACTCACCTGAATGTAACTTTTAAGGGTTGTATAGGGTGGAATTTCAGTCACAAATGTTAAATCAGCAGCATAACTTCTGTTTCTCCAGCTTAGTCTTTTTGCACATCCGGTGCAGAAAGGCTAAGCTTTACTCGTGTTGATTAACAAATAATATAGTAAAAATGTTCATTTAGCTATTTTTTCACAATGGGGCAAAAAAATTAAAGGGACTGTACTGATTTTTTTGCAACAAGATAACTTAAAAGCAATTTCCCCCTAGCACTGATGCCTTGTTAATGTATCTATTCAGGTGGAAATTAGTCCTGTCTATGTCTAATAAAATCCCGTTTGTGTGCAGCTTTTCTGTTTTTGTTTTTAGCATTGTGGCTAACTGTTGTTAGCATAGTGACTCACCTCGCTGTTAAAAGCTGTGAAAAAACATTAAAACTCATCATGATGAACAATTCTGAAGCTGAGAATGCATTCGCTACGTGAGGAAATCATGTAGCCTGAAGGAAAAAGGTTAAATTAATTATTTCTGTTTGTTTACATTTTTAGGATGCAAAAATCAGGTACAGTCTCTTTAAAACACCTTTTCATCCCCAATAAGAATGTACCAAAATTGTTTAAAGTGGATCCTCTTATCGGTTTGAAAACTTGCCATAGACCATCTTGTTTTTCTCCACACATCATAGTAGAATCAAGAAATTCAAACCATGTTTCTATCCGAAAGTA
This sequence comes from Mugilogobius chulae, assembly GCA_038363315.1. NCBI lineage: Eukaryota > Metazoa > Chordata > Actinopteri > Gobiiformes > Gobiidae > Mugilogobius > Mugilogobius chulae. The sequence goes on along the minus strand of CM076398.1, from coordinate 40,019,041 downwards.
AATGAAATGTTAAAGCAACTGCATGTAAGATGCAAAACCAGTGGTTTTAAACAGATATTACAATTACAGATAAACTTGAGTTGCCAGAGTGTGACATGATCTATATGTTGATGATTAGAAGCTTTGCTATAAATCATTGGTAAAAAACATGACTGTGATTATCTCTGACACTTGATACTATGTCAGCATCAAGAGTGAACTTTAGACCTGTAGTGAGTAGAGCTGGGTAAGAACTGTGTGGAAACAAGAGCATGAACCTATCACAGAATAAACCAACCTGGCAACCCAAAAGAAAGAGTCATGTAAGGTTCTTTCTGTTTTCTGATTGGATCCTCTTGAGAAACAGAACAAACGTAAACATCAGCAAATGAACACCATGTCTGATGATTTTCAGTAAAAATAAGATTACTGTTGAGCGTGTTTGCCACAGAAATCACCAGTCAACCACATCCTCTAACAGGAACAAGCGGTAGGGAGTAAATTAAGGTTTAAATTTTCTATATCTATTGAATTGTGTAGTTGACTTTTCACCTCCAGAAAGTTACACAGTGTCACTTTAAACCGAGTTCGCTCACTGATTCTACAGAGGGTTTATTCTAGCTCCGTTTTTTCAGGCTTTTTACTGCAAGTGCGTCCAGACAGAAAGTGCATATTTAGATGGTAGTAGACACATATTTTCTTGCTTCCAGGGACGAGGAAACTTGGGAGAAGTGTTCTGAAAAGTGTAGTGAGTGGAGTTTGTTTTTGACAGAGCACCATGGAGGGACATGTGCTGTTTTTACCATTTCACTGAGGACTGCTGCTTCCAGAAAAGCTTTTTCCGACTGTGAATTAATTAAAACACAAGCTCTAAAGAAGAATCCTCTCCAAACTATAAAAAGGAGTACAGCAAATCTAGCTCTTTGGCTTTCAACCGACTAAATATAACATGGCACTTTGTATACTATGTTAACAATTAACACAGAGGAGGTTATGTGCGTCTTTTTGAAATTATAAAGCACTTGTGAAATGCTCTTGTGCTGCATGAATCACTTGCAGTTTTAATATTTGTTAAACTTAGTCTGACCAGAAAAATAAAAACATCTAACCTTATTGTGCAAAATACAGTTCATTTCATGGTAACAGCAGCACCAATTTGTACTGTGTAGACTTAATCACAGCTGGAAAAGTGACCAAAACATCTACTCATGTTAGAGTACTGTTATTATCAAACTGCCCTCCGGAAGGCCTCCCGTTTTTCTTTAAATATTCCTTTTGGTTCAGATAAAAACTATGAAGAACTTGGAAAAGTTTAGAGATGGGATATCTGATTTTTATGTTGCAAAATTTCTTCCTGTTTCTTACAATCTCTTCGGCACATGTTAAATATCCACATGCATTCATTTTTTAAAACTTCAGTTATAGATTAAGAGGATTTTTGTAGAGACAACTAAGTGAAATTGAAATTAACCAACAAAGCGCAGCCAATCAGAGCACTGCTTTTGACGATCTATGAGAAATAAAATACCTTTTTATTCCAGTCTAAACGTCCTGCTTTTTTTTACATTTATATATTATATTTATATTTTTTAGATGGATTAGACAATGTTTACTAATTTATAACAAAAAAGTCATCTATTTAAAGACAAAATTATCATTGTAACTCTCTTTTAGAGAAAAATCAACCATTATGGAAGGAATAAAACTCAGTTTGTACTCTAAACGTACAAATACAAAAATTTATATAGGCTATAAGTTATTTTAGCCAGTAACTTGCTGGCTGCTGCCAGTAAGTTGCTGTTATTTTACAATAAAACTTTCAGTGATTTGATAAATGAAATCAAAATACAATGTTGTCTTTTGGGACTTTTTAACAAAAGCCTGGTTGAGAGCAGAGCATAGATGTTCTTTACATTCTGTGATGTACAGAGTGTTTGCTGTACACAGACTCTCCACTCCTCCGCCTATGATCAAATACAACAAGTGCACATATTCCTTATACTGTCTCCAGATATCTGATGGTTTTTTTTGTTGTTTTTTTTTTTTTTATGTCAAGCCTTTTACAAACAGAACATACAAATCATTTCTGTGTATTTTGTATTAGTACATACTGTACAGTACATGTCAATGCCATGGAGGGAGTTGGTGGATGTGAGAATGTGGGCTTGTTAGTGACTAACAGCTACAGTGCCTTGCGAAAGTATTCACACCCCTTGAACTTTTCTACATTTTCTCTTATTATGACCACAAAAATCAAACATATTTCACTGAAACTTTGTGTGAAAGACCAACACTAAGTTGCACACAACTGTGAAGTGGAAGACAGTCATACATGATCTATTTTTTTTTTACAAATTAAAACCTGAAAAGTAGGCGTGCAAAATTATTTACACCCTTTGAGTCAATATTTTCTGGTACCGCCTTTTGCTGCAATTACAGCTGCAAGTCTCTTTGGGTATGTTTCTACCAGCTTTCCACATCTTGAGACTGAAATTTTTGCCCATTCTTCTTTGCAAAATAGCTCCAGCTCAGTCAGATTAGATGGAGTGTGTTTGTGAACAGCAGTTTTAGATCTTGCCACAGATTCTCGATTGGATTTAGGTCTGGGCTTTGTCTGGGCCATTCTAAGACATGAATATGTTTTGTTTTAAACCATTCCAATGTAGCCTTAGGCTTTATGTTTGGGGTTATTGTCCTGTTGAAAGATAAACCTCCGCCCCAGTCTCAAGTGTTTTCAGACTCCAATAGGTTTTCTTCCAATATTGCCCTGTATTTGGCTCCATCCATCTTTCCATCAACTCTGACCATATTCCCTGTCCCTGCTGAAGAAAAGCATGTCCAGAAAATAATGCTGGCACTTGTATTTTTGATGTGTGGATGGTGCATTCAGAGTCATGAGCAGTGTTAGGTTTCTGCCACACACAGCGTTTTGCATTTTGGCCAAAACGTTCAATTTTGGTTCATCTGACCAGAGCACCTTCCTCCACATGGTTACTGTGTCCCCCACATGGCTTTTAGCAAAGTGAAAACGGGATTTCTTATGGCTTTCTTTCAGCAATGGCTTTCTTCCATAAAGGCCAGATTTGTGTAGTGCACGACTAAAAGTTGTACTGTTGACAGATTCTCTAACCTGAGCTGTAGATCTTTGCAGTTCCTCCAGAGTCACCATGGGCCTCTTGGCAACATCTCTGACCAGTTTTCTCCTTGTTCAAACTGTAAGTTTAAGTGTACGGCCTGGTCTTGGTAGATTTGCAGTTGTGCTACTCCTTCCATTTATGGATGATGGTGTAAACAGTGCTCTGTGAGATGTTTAGAGCCTTGGAAATCTTTTTATAACCTAATCCTGCTTTTTACTTCTTCACAGCTTTATCCCTGACCTGTGTGGTGTGTTCTTTGGTCTTCATGGTGCTGACTGCTCCCCAATACTCTCAAACAAACCTCTGAGATTTTTACAGAACAGCTACATTTATACTGAGAGTAGATTACACACAGGTGGACTCTATTTATTTGTTAGGTCAACATTGGAACCTTCTAAAGCTTCTAAAAGTAATGTGTTGCACTCAGAAAAAAGGGGCGTGAATAATTTTGCACGCCTACTTTTCAGCTTTTTATTTGTAAAAAAAAAAAATAGATCATGTATGACTGTCCTTCCACTTCACAATTGTGTGCAACTTAGTGTTGGTCTTTCACACAAAGTTTCAGTGAAATAAGTTTGATTTTTGTGGTCATAATAAGAGAAAATGTAAAAAAGTTCAAGGGGTGTGAATACTTTCGCAAGGCACTGTAGACCAAGCACATATGGTTTAAGATACTAAATAAACAGATAGTAGCATGTCCATCATCTATTGTGCACCTTAAATACACTTTTAATAAGTACACAAAAGCACAAAGCAAATGGAGAGTTCTGCACAGATCTCTCAGTCTACTCCACCACAGTGTGCAGCAGTCTTTGGTTGTGTGAACTGTGGGTGGGAAAAGTAGACACGACAGTGTACAAACAACCAGGCGCTCTGTGCCTTACAACCACATGAAAATCTCAAAAAAAAAAAAATCCTCCGTGCAGCTTGTGCGCTCTCCTGCTTATGAGGCTTGCCTCATAATCATGACGTCAGAAATGTGACGGCGTGACTAGTTCTGACCTATCAGCACGATGGTGACCTGAGCGGGGGGAGAGCAGCGGCGGAGCGGGGGGTAGGGATGGGAAGGTATACAATATTATCGCTAGTCGCAAAAATTAAGGGCAGCAATTAAATAATCGTTTTTTCATAATCGTGATAATTGTAAGTGACGATAATCGCAATTATAGCAGCAGGTGTGCACCTGTGGCTTCATAAGAACACCTAAAATCTGACTGCTGTGAACCCAGTAAGAAGCTGTATTATGGTTAAGACAAGGTTCATGTTAAAGTTAATTAATGACTCTGAGACAAAGTTAGTGTTTTTGCTCAACATTGTAAACATTTGTTCACTTTTGAATCATTTGTTCTCATGGATTGCGTAAAATACCACGCAATGACAAATTGCGTGTTACGACGACGAGCTCTGACTGTTTTGGCGTGCTATTACACGCTCGTTTTTTCTGGCGTGGTCTGGACACGCCTAGCCGTTAATCCCTTACGGCTAAATTTAAGTCTGAAGTTACAAAAATGGGTAAGTTTAACTCTTAGGCTTGGAGTTGGTTAAGGTTAGGATTAGGATTGTGTTAGTATTCATGAATAACAACACGTCTTAACATTCACCATTGAAGTGAACTAGGACAGAAACGCGTCAAATACACACGCATAAAATAGAAGTTGCGTTCATATGACACGCTGTTTACAATAGCGTGGTATTGACACGCTTATCCATGAGAACAGGCTGCATTATTGATTGTACTTGGACCAAAATACAATACGCAGTTGTTCAAACACATACATATTGTGCGCAATTCAGTGACTTTGAATCTGTGCACTTTTACGCTTAGTAAATTATCATGATAATATTGTTAATCGCGATTATTTGGTCACAACAATCGTGAGTGCAAATTTTAATATCGTCCCATTCCTAGCGGGGGGTAGAGATGTTTAAGCAAGGCAAAACACTTTTTAAGCGTTTGGAGCACTGAAAAGATTGGAAAAGTTTATGATGTGAAAATAGAGAGAAATACTTATAAAATGAGACCTTTTTTAACGTGGTGCCATGTGAGCTGAGCACAAACAGTTTGAAGTTCCGAAAATATGCACTGACACTCCATGGGGAAATTTTTCTTAGGCCCAACCAGCAGAGCGACCACGGATGCAACTCACACAAGGAGAGGAGAGGGTGGTGTCTAATCCAGCTCTTATAGGACATCCATGGGCACATTCACTCCACTATGCATGTGCCTGGTATGTGGGTAATAACACGTGTACAGAGTTTATATCTGTGCTACTACACTCAGGCATATACAGATGTGTTTGTATATGCTGTGTAATTGTGTGTGTTACATTTCATTTTGTAAATACTACAACTACATGTTCTGATATCTATTTGCTCTTTTGAAGTGCACTGGAGAAGGAGTACTCATTAGTATAGATTCTTTTATAAGATCAACTCCACTATGATGATCATTTTCTTTAAGGCAGAAAGTTGCTCTGGAAATGCAGTGCAAATCATACAAGTGATATTGTGTCAAGAATGCAAATAAAACTGTACAAATAGGCTAACTATGAGGTTATAGTACACCTATGTAATTTTTCCGCCTCATGCCTTACTCCACGATGATGGTTTTGCTTTGCCTAAAATGTATTTCACTAATACATATGATTCATTTCACTATATGTATTTTCATTGTCTCTAACAGAAAAATTAATTTTTCATTTAAACTTGGGATGGCCCTATGTCAGTCCTGCAGCTACCTCATCTACTAGGGAACTTGTTATTCTACATGCGTGAGAAATACTGTATCCTATGTTCGACAGGACAATGCTGCTAACTAGTAACATTGTTTGATAATAATAATTCTCCAGAGTAGATGTCAGTCAAGAGGACAAACTATTTGAGTTGGTTAAGAACATATTTTCCGTGCTTAGATTCTCCCCCATTTGACAAATGTGTCTTTTTTGCTCGCTTGGTAAGCAAGGTCCCTTCTTCTTGGTATGTCACCGAAGCATATAAGCTCTAATGGCTTCTTCTGGCGAAGGCATATCCAGAAACGCCTTATTTCGGAATGGATGTGCCTGAATAATGTTGACATATTGACCCATCCTATAGCAAAATTCGACTCTTTATAAATAAATGGGGGTGTTCAAGTGAAACACTTCTATCTCTTCGTAACTCTCGAACGATAGAGTTTTCTGCTAATGGTGCTATGGGTTATCCATGTCTCTGTAGCGCACAAATTTAGTATTAAAAATACTTATATTTAAAGATGTCTCCATCGGATATATGAGCTTTCATGCGATCTCCTATATTGTTTCTTTGTCCTCAATTGAGTACATCTCATAATAGATAAGATTATAATTCGACTCGACAGTCTGCGACCCAGAGACATTAGGCCTTGCACCTCAACTAACCGCATAAATTGGATCAACAACTCATAAAAGTGCGCAAACTTGTTTAGAAGTATTCAAGAGGGACTCCTACAGTTTTGAATTATAGTTCTTCGTGTGACTGAAGGGTATGTGCGTCTGAATAGGTTCCATCCTCAGTTAGCTGATAGCCGTTTTGTACCGTATGAAGACTTCTCCGAGCTCGTGTAATGGACGTGACTGCTTGTTATTTGCCCAGCTTATGTCTCGCTCAGAGCATTGCTAGCAGCGATCTATCTCGATGTGAGCAAGTGAGGATGACTCCTTCATAGCAGCGGGACTATTGTGAAGCTAGGCGGTGTCGTGTTATGGATTGCTCGTGCCTCTGCGCTCTACTTTGCAAATTAGATTTTTAATGCTGAAAACATAGTTCTTCTCTTTGTCGATTGTTCTTGTATTTGATTCTCACTCACTCCTGTGTGTGGCATGTATAGAGTAGTGTGTGTTCAAACTCAGCAAAACCTGCCTGAGAGGCACAGCATTCTTCGGCAAGCATCTTCCTTAGACGTCACTATGCCGGCAAGACCAACGTTCAACATACTAGATCTCACATGAAGACAGACTGCTCAAAGGGACTAAGTTGAGTAGCACCCAGTATCCAACTGTTCAATATTAAAATCAGTAGTCGATCGCTGCTCTTAGTGAATGGCTTGGCGTGTTTTTGCGGCGCACAATTTGTTTCTGTAACTTTCTATTACTTTTTTCACATTATGCAATGTCAACAACCGTATACATTTAAGTGTGGTTGTGATCGACCCCTGAATTAGTTAGATTTGCAGTTACTAAGTACATCAATGTCTTATAGAAAAATGGGATAACAATGCTTTAGCTTGTTTTCCCTCAGGTAGAGACTTAAAGATAGGAGCATCCCCCAAGACCATAAATATCCATCACCACAAAGCAATCCCGCACATAAGAATAGTGGATCATTGTTAGTACTTACGCTATTTTACTTACTGTTTTTTTCTATTATAATTAGTTGGAACTTCTTGAATGTAGTCAAGTTCTCTCAAGCCTCGCATTAAGTGCTCTTTGATGAAGGGACACAGCACTATACTAATCAACGTTCTTTATGCTTGTGCCCATTAAAGCACTTTTGCAGACTTTAAACTACAATTAGATATTATACTCCGACTTTCATCAATTGATCATACCACTGGACCGCAGTACAAATTTCCATTACTTACCAGTCTTTCGCACTAATGAAGAACAGCTGCTTGCCAGATAGCGACAAGTTTGTGTTAATACGGTAACTTATCTAATGTCACTCTTAGTACAAATCTCTTCACCATGGAAAAAGCACCTTAACTTGGAAATACCTTGACTAGTTTGGTCTCAAAAAGCCACAAGGAAGCTGACTTATTCTTTGAGTCATCTTTACACTGTGTCATAAGAAGATTTGTGTCGAAGTGATCCTGACAAGGGTCTTATTTAGTTGAATTGGACGCCTCTGTAGTGAGTAAGGTCAAGTTCTTTGACACAGCACGCTTCGCTGCTGTCATAGAACGATGGGCCACGTATAGACTTGTGTAGGGACAATTGGCACTTCAAATGGGGTCACACCTTTAATTTGGGAGTAGCCTCAGTAGAGCACTGTGCTTATATGTTTGCGCACATATACAGTGCCAGCTATTGGTAAACTATTTCACATTCGCTCATAAATGAAGACGAAAGTAAATTGCCAGATCTCAAAATTCTTACATTAGTTTCCTTATCTACTGCGATCTGTGATAAAATTAATTCGTGTTTGCTTTTGTTCTGGTGCTCTCTTGTGTCTGTGTGGTGAGAAAGTGATACAAGGCAGAGAACTTCATCTCTTTTCATTCTCACGGATACTAAATACTGTGACGTGTCAAGACACAGATTTGTATGGCAGACAGATATCTCAAAACACCAAAAGTCTCGCCCGTAGTCTATGCCTTCCTCCTGTTTTGAGGTTGTGCCAAATTGGATTCTTGCTGGGGGAAGCAAACATCTCCTAATGGGTTGCCAAGTGCATACTTCATAGAAAAATGGACTTATTTTTGCTTTCTCTTCCTGCGACCTATTGTTATAGTATTGGTCTACTTTCGTCTCTGCGGTAGTGTAGAGGGCACGGCAAAATCAACTGTACTGGTGCACACACTAGCACAACGTAGTTCTGAGATAGGCTGTGTTTTCAGTGTAGCAGGTTCTAGTGTTTGCTCAAGCGTTTGAATGCCTAAATTTCCTGTGAGCAAATACTGCAAAGTATATTTAGATTTCTTTTTTTTGAAAATCTGGAATATTTAGACAGATCGCAAAAATAAACTAATGAAGCATTTTTGCTAATATGTCTGCTGTAACTCTTTCTCAGCTGCCAGCCCTATTCTCACTTTACCCCCTTCCCTGCCAGGAGTCTTTTTTGCTTATGTTTTAAAGCGAGATTTCACAGCCTCCGCACAAAGAACTTTTTGCAAACTGGAATTGGAGCTCTATGACATGTGTACATAGTAGATAAACATAATCAAGTGTGTCTACTTTCATTAAAAA